>CM029371.1:0-695630 GCA_017165825.1 Hepsetus odoe
TTATAAACAAGCATTATTTGTTTAATAATGATGAAAACAAACTAAAAATACAACTGCAGACTCAGTTTAACGGGGCAAAACATTGGGAACGCCAGAAATTGAAAACAACTAACAAACTCTTATGAATCGCTTTAGAAGCGTCAGAGCGAGATCTAAGCGCTGGAATCGCTTTTTCAGTGCCTTCTGGCTCGTTTTGGCACGTTTACATTAAAAGTGAGAGAATGTTTATGAACAAGCTTATTTGTTGTTAATAATGATAAAAACAAGGTAAAAATACCAATGCACACTCAGTTTAACGGGGCAAAACACTGGGAAGGCCATAAAGTGAAAACAACTAACAAACTCTTATAATTCGGTTTATAAGCGTCAGAGCGAGTTTTAAGCGCTGGACCTGCTGTATTAGCGCCTCTTGGCTCGTTTTTGCATGTTTACATTAAAGAGTAGGAATTTTTATAAACAAGCTTTATTTGTTGTTAATAATGATGAAAACAAAGTAAAAATACAATTGCACACTCAGTTTAATGGGGCAAAACATTGGGAAGGCCAGAAATTGAAAACAACGTACAAACGCTCATAACTCGCTTTAGAAGCGTCAAAGCGAGCTCTAAGCGCTGGAATCGCCTTTTCAGCGCCTTCTGGCTCGTTTTGGCATGTTGACATTAAAGAGAGAGAATGTTTATAAACAAGCTTTATTTGTTTAGTAATGATGAAAACAAGGTAAAAATACAACTGCAGACTCAGTTTAACGGGGCAAAACATTGGGAACGCCAGAAATTGAAAACAACTAAAAAACTATAACTCGCTGTAGAAGCGTCTGTGCGAGTTCTAAGCGCTGGAAAAGCGTTATTGCGGGCTTTTGGCTCGAAGCAGCATGCTTACTTTAAAGAGTGAGAATGTTTATAAACAAGCTTTATTTGTTATTAATAATGATGAAAACAAACAAAAAATACAATTGCAGACTCAGTTTAACGGGGCAAAACATTGGAATAGCCAAAAATTGAAAAGAACTAAAAAACTCTTATAACTGGCTGTAGAAGCGTCTGGGCGAGCTCTAAGCTTATTGCAGCCTTTGCTGAGTAACAGGTTTTACTACATTGTAGACTGATTTATAATTTCTACATGAGTAAATTTAATTTCTTTGGATTGTGGGAGGAAAGAGGAGCTCCTAATAGAAACTCTATACAGACCCATGGAGAACATTTCAGAAATCAAACCTAGAACCTTATTTCTGTGAAATGGCCTTGCACGACCATGAACGACCCAGCCTGTTCACGGTGAAGTCAAAATGGGCCTTTTTGTCCTGCAACACAGCTAACAAACCATTTGTCCCCACCCAATTCATAGAAATTGGAACTGTGGAGTGAGAGAGTGAAATCCACTCTAAAATTTTCTTTTTGCTGAAGTCAAAGAGGTGGAGCTGTGGCCCAACTTTAAAATAGTGGAATCTGAGTGTGCACGCCAGTGTTGGCTTGACCCTGTTAGGGCAGTCAGCTCTTAAAGCCTGTAATATATTACGGGTCACGTGAAGCGCTTGTAAAAGCCTGAGAGATCTCGGACAGGTAACAGGTAAACGGCTGGTAGCGTCTGGTGAATATGCAGACTCTAAAGTGGGTTGACGAACCTGACTTTCTTCTGAAATTCCCATGAGGGCGTGACGGTGGGTCTGGTATGCCGCTAGGATATATGGCAGTCGTTTCGAGAACAAGGAGTTGAAAGATCGTATTGAACTTTGCTGTTTGTTTGAGGATGAAGCAGGACGGTATTCCTATGTGAAGTTGATGTGTGTCTCTGTCTGAAGATAAACCTGTGGCAGTCGCATTGTGGGGTCAGCGGTACATGTTCCTCACAGTAGGCCAGACGGCAAGGTTTACGTCCAAACTTGTGGTTTGCGTTGTACAATTTTATTGAATATTGAGTGCTTAATTGTTGTCTGTAGAAGATTGTTCATAGAGAACTGAAAGAAGTGAGATTTGTGTGTACACGTGTGTTGTAGCTGCCAAGTATGAAGTATGAATGAAGTAGTGTGAGAGAGAGTGATCACTTTGAGAAGAAGCTATTGTGTGTGTGTGTGTGTGTGTGTGTGTGTGTGTGTGTGTGTGTGTAACTGCAGTTCTGGTGAGTGTGTGGTTGTCAGTGAGAGAGGCGTTAAGGGGGGTGTGTGAAGGAGTGTGTGAAGAAGTGTATCTGTGTGTATGCGCGCATATGGGTGATGTGTGAAATTTTGACTGAAGGCCTTAAAAGAGCGTGAAGTGATTTTTGTTTATTCTTTTCTGTAACAATTGAGCAGAATTAGAGCAAGAAGAAAGTGAGAGGAACATTGTCATAAACACATTAGAAGAGTGGGGGTCTATGAAGCAGTGAACAAGGAATTGGCCCAACACCCAGAAATTCCTCTGATAAAGATTGGCTGAGCATCCAGAAAATTTGGTACTGAGGTGCTGATCTTAGGAGAATCAATTGTAAAGTAAAAACATCACTGGTAAATGATTAAATAATTAGGTTAAGTGTTTAAAAAAATATATAAATAAAAATAAATAATTAAATATACTATAATAGTAATAATAGTAATATTAGTTGTAGTAATAATAATAACATTATTAATAATAATAATAAGTGAGTCAAAGAGACTCAAAGAATAAGGATGAATAAGACAACTAAAGTGAAGACCCTTGAGGGATAGGGTAAGGTGAAAACACCAGTAGAGAAGATGTGTGAAAGGAATCCCTTGATAAAGGATAAAATTCTGAAGATAAATCAAAAGTGGGCTAAGCGTACCAAGGGTTTAAACACTAAATGGCCATCAGAAGGCAGATATGATGTAACACTTTGTGAGGCCCTGGAAATTCTCATCCTGAACCACAAACCAAAGGACAAATCCAGTAAACGACAAGCAAAGCGACAGGATGAATTAAAAGTCTTAAAAATGTTTAAGAAGAGAGGAGAAGAGAACCTTCGGAAAGTTATTAACGGAAGACAGGAGATTAAAGAGAGAAAAGAAGAAACAGAGAAGAAGTTGAAGATGTATGATACCCCTCCACCTTATGTAGGACAGTATCCCGTCATTGAAGGGAAGTTTGATATTTCTGGACAAGTGACTGTGACAGATGACAAAAAGGGTCCAGAATCAGAAGATGAACAAGAAGCAGCCTTGGAAGAGGAGAAGAGAATCTCAGAGGATGCTGAGAGAACATCCAAAAACCCACCGACCCTCCACAAAAGGGGGGGCCCTACTGCTCAGGGAGAGAGAGAGTAAGCAGCAGAGCAGTGAGACAGTATATCCAGATCTTCATAAATTACAACAGGAGTGGAGGAGTGTAGTACTAGAGAGTGAAGAGGCAGCAAGGGGAGAAAGGGAGTCAGAGGCGCGGTCAGTGAGAGGTGATGAAGGAAGAACTGAGCAGACAGAATGGGAAGACAGTAATGATGAGGGTGTGTTGGATTGTCACAGGAAGTACAGAAAACAAATAAGAAAGGAGAGGGAATTAAAGGATATAAAAAGGATGGTACAGGAAGAGATGAGAGAAGAGTAGGATGGAGTGCACCAAGGGGGAGGCCCAAAGACTGGATAACACAAAGTCTTGATGAGTCTATCCAAAGAATAAGCAAATCAATTACTAATCTGGATGAAATTGTGCGCATTGCAATGGAAAGAAAAAGTCCAAAGAGACAGTGTAGAAGGGATAAAGGTGAAATATCAGAAAGTGAAGAGGACACTGAGATTCAGGCAGAGCCAAATATAAGATTAAGATCGGGGAGAAAATATGGGATGGTACAAGCACCTATACTGATTAAGGGAAGGCATGCTAATTACATACCATGGCAGACCCAGGATTTGGAGGGGTTGGTCAATAGCTTGCCCGATCTGCATGAAGGGGCTCAGAAGTGGATACTGGACTTTGAAGAAAATACACTTGGGCGTCTCCTTGCTATAGGAGATGTAAAAGCCTTATTGGCCAGAATAATTGATCAAAAGGCAATGGAAGACATCATGACAAAAGCAGGCATGGAGCATCAAACTGTGGATGCGACCAGTGATGGTGTGGAATTCAATCCATACCGTAACACACTGTGGATAAACACAGACAAGATGAAAAGGAAATCAAAGAACAAGAGAAAGAAGTGCTGAGAAAGGTGGCACAGCTCCAACTGGGAGAACTGACAGGAAAAGCTAAGAAAAAGGGGGAAAAAACTCAAGCTGCAGTCGTGGAAGAAAAGACGTTGCAGGCATCACAAATGCCAGTGACTCCAAATCCTGTATCACCAGTGAGTCAGCAACGGGGTGGTGTTCAACAACCACAGCAGCCCACAACTCCCTCAGTTCCAGTCATCAATGTGTACGCACAGCCTGGCGGAAGTGGACCAAGCAAGCCGAAATTCAGCGGACAACAACAGCGGCAGCCACAAGGTCCACTTGGAGTGTGTTGGGGATGTGGACAACCAGGACACATCCGAAGGAAATGTTCAGTAAATCCATGGAAGGGACCTGGAGTGCAGGGAGGTGCGGGTTGGCGGGCTCCCCAAATTGTGGGTCAAGAACAATCACAGCAAAACCCATATTTAGGACATCCATGGACAGGAGGGAATCAGAACCCTACCTGGACTGGATTAAATCAAAGCTCCAGCCCAGTGAATTACTGGGGTGGGAAAAATGGGTGCTAGGGAGGCCCAGAGGGTCCTACAGGGGAGGGTCAGCTCTTATTGACTAGCAAGGGAGCTGATGGGGAACCAACGCTGCAGGTTCAGGTAAATGGCAAAACTATACCCATGATGATAGATACAGGAGCTTGTTATACATGCCTAAATTCAAATTATGCCATTAACCTCCCCAGGTCAGGAAAATTCGTAAAGACCCTAGGATTCTCAGGACAAGTACAGCTAATACCAGTAACAGCTCCAGTTAAAGTAACGGTGCAGGGAAAAACAATCAATTTACCAATCTTCGTTTCAGAGCAAACTCCAGTAAATTTATTAGGGAGAAACGCTTTGTGCCAGTTGGGTTTCCAGATTTGGTGTACGCCTGATGGAGTTTATGTGGATGAAGTGGCAGTAGTCAGTGCTCAGATGAATGTGACATTAGGAAAGGAAGCTAATGTGTATTGGTTAGGAGAAATAGAAGAGCCAATACAGGAAATAATGAGTCTATGGGGAAAGTTTATTTCAGCGCAGATACCAAAAGCAAGGGACCCCAGATTAGAATATCACTGTACTATGATTTATGATAAAGGCCAGGATGAGATGCTGGAGGAAGAATGGCTTAGAAAGACTGCAGGAACAAAAGTTTACCTTAAAATTAGAAGTGTGGTTGTAGGGACAGAAGGAGTAGCGCTTCAAGTGGAAGATAATGAGTTCATCAATGAGTGGTATGATGTTGAAGGAGCAAGACCTCATGCGATGCTGCTAATAAATGAAGGATTTGAGTCAAAGGAGTTGGGAACAATGGTTAAAAGAGCAGAAGAACTGAAGTGGGAGAAGACACCAAATCCATTGATACTGTGTGCTGAAGATAATTCAATGATTAAAGTGTTGTGTGAATTGGAAGTGAGAGCAACACCACAGGCAGTAGCAATCCCTAGATCTGAAAATGATGATGTCTGGAAGCAAATCAGTGCACAATTGAAGGAAGAAGAAGACTCCCTGAAGAAACAAATGATTAAGCAAGTCCCTGAAGAACTGTGGTCGCGACATGAGGCAGATGTGGGACAGGTAAAATCAGCTGAACAGGGAATAGAGAGAACTATACTAGGGCTGGTAGAAGCAGGAGTACTAATAGAGATGAGAAGCCCATGTAACACCCCTATACTCCCAGTACAAAAGGCAGATAAAACTAAGTGGCGATTGGTGCACGATCTAAGAGCAGTAAATGCAGCGGTGGAAGACTAGCAAGCGGAAGTGTCCAATCCACACACATTACTTATGAACATTCCACCGGATGCCAAGTACTTTACGGTAATAGATTTGTGTTCTGCATTTTTTAGTATTCCAATAGCGGAAGAATCAAGGTATCTATTTGCATTCATGTACAGGGGGAAGCAGTACAGATATACAAGGTTACCACAGGGATTCAAACATTCCCCTCATATAATTAATAAATTTCTGAGACAGGATTTAGAGGAACTGGATTTAAACGGCACAATGCTACAGTATGTAGATGATTTAATCTTGTGTTCCCCAACAGTAGAACAATGTCATGAAGACTCTGTTAAAGTTCTCAGAACATTAGCTGAGGGGGGACACAAGGTGTCACAAGCTAAGTTACAATATTGCCAACCACAGGTAGAGTACCTGGGACGACTGGTGGCGCATGGAACAAAAGCAATAGCCCCTTCACAGCTGGAGGGAATCAGTAAAGCACCACAACCACTGACAGTGGGACAGATGATGTCATTCCTTGGGATGACAGGGTTTAGTGCAGAATGGATTGAAGATTATGCAATAAAGACTGCACCCTTGAGGGGACTGATAGCAGAAGCAGGATCAAAGACATTAAATGCTCCATTGAAATGGACATCTGATGCTTATGTGGCGTTTGAAACTCTGAAGCAGGAAATGCAAACGGCACCAGTGTTAGCTACACCAGATTATGATAAACCTTTTTGTTTGTTTGTTGCTAATCGCTGTGATGGATTTGCTTCAGCAGTGTTGATGCAGGAGATATGTGGTGGACGAAAGAAACAGCCAATAGCTTATTATAGCACTAAACTAGATGGAGTGGCTCAGGGATGGCCACCATGCTATCAGGGTTTAGCAGCAGTACATTATGCTTACGAGAAAGCTTCAGTTCTGACGATGGGGTTTCCAGTGGTCATCTATTCCCATCATAAAATCATAGAGCTGATCGAGAATAGCAGGTTTGTTTTAACACAAGCAAGGAGTTTGCAGTATTCGTTCTTGCTTACATTTCCAGATGTGACTCTTAGGAGATGTAATACAGTTAATCCAGCAGAATTATTACCTTTCCAGTTTGAAGGAAAACCACATGACTGCATAGCTAGTTCATTGGCGTTCTCTAAATTAAGACCTGATTTGGAGTCTACACCAATTCCGGAAGCAGAAGTGACTTATTTTGTTGATGGATCCTGTTTTAGGCATCACTTGGGGAACCATGCGGGATATGCAGTGGTGAGGAAAGGAAACGGAGATGTTTTTGAGGTAGAAAAGGCCGAAAATTGTCCTCAGCCGTGTTCTGCCCAACTAGCAGAGTTGAAGGCAGTAACTGAGGCGTGCAGATTGGCAAAGGGAAAGAGTGTTAATGTTTTTACTAACACAGCGTATGCTCATGGAGTTACACATTTATTTGGGGCAGTATGGAAACATCGAGGTTTTAAGAAGACTGATGGTAGCCCAATATAACATTTGCAGCAAATACTGGAGTTGATGAGTGCTATGATGTTGCCAAAAAGATTGGCAATAGTTAAATGTCAGGCACACAAAAAAGGAAATGACTATGTGATAAAGGGGAATAACTTGGCTGATGAGACAGCTAGAAAGGTCTCTAAGTGTGAGGATCCGGTAATGGCACCAATGGTAGCTATCGAACCTATAACCACACTGGAGGATTTGGTGGAAATGCAGAGACAAGCAACATTGTCTGAAAGAACTATGTGGAGTAACAGAGGAGCTAAACAAGATGAAAAAGGGTTATGGAGAAATCATGAAGGGTTGTTGATTGCACCTAACACATTACTAACAATACTAATCACTAATGCACATGGGTTGGATCATTGCGCAAGAGGAGAAGTGGAATATTTACAGGCAACGATTTATGAATTGCTGATGCGATGTTTGTGCTCAAAATAATGTGCGAAAGGGAATCACTACCCCAGCTGGGCACATACCGGTACCTACAGGACCATTTCAACATCTGGTGATTGATTATGTGGACATGATTAAAAGGATGAGAGGATACAGGTACATGTTTGTGGTCATTGACAGATTTAGTAGGTGGGTGGAAGCAACCCCATCCAAAGATCAAGGTGCTGGAACTGTTATCAAGTTTTTGACGAGAGAGGTAATCCCAAGATTTGGAATTCCTTCACAAATAAGTTCAGATAATGCATCAGCTTTTATCCAACAGACTGTTAAAAAGGTATTGCAACAATTGAGAATCACACAACGACTGGGATGTGTTTACCACCCCCAGTCTCAGGGGATGGTAGAAAGAGTTAATGGAACTCTAAAAACAAAGATAAATAAAATTTGTGCAGAAACAGGATTCCATTGGATGGATGCTCTCCCTTTAGCCCTGATGCATTACCGAATGCAAGCTAATAGAACCACTCATCTGACTCCACATCAGATGCTTACTGGTAGACACATGCCTGTACCCCACCTGAGGGAGCCCTATCGGGGTCCTCCCTTGGAACAATTGGAAGCAGAGCTGAGAGCCTATATGAGACAATTAACTGCTATACATAAAGCTATTTATCAACAGGAGCTGAGGCGCGCTCCGGAACCGGAGGAGGAGTCCACAAACCCATTAAGGCCAGGGGACCAGGTATATGTAAGAGTTTTCAGGAGGAAGTGGAATGAACCATGGTGAACTGGTCCTCACAAGGTGGTAAGCGTGACACCCACAGCAATAAAAGTGGAGAATAATACTACTTGGTATCACCTTAACCACTGTACTCGAGTTCCCAGGAATTTGTTACCAAGAACAGAGGCAGACGACACTAGTGATGATGATGAGCTGTCGACCGGAGGAGAAGAACGCTGTGGAAGCAATCAGGAGAGCCCTGAATTAGGGCAGAAGAGCGGTACCCAACCCGATCGTAATAACTAAGAGCAGCGTTTTATCCAGTGTGGCCAGAAAAGTACTAGTGACCTCTCCTGGTATACACCAACGGTACCGTGCTACTGCACGTAAAGTGCAAAACGGGCGAAGATCATGTATCAGCGGTATAACCTTTTAATGTAGCGACTACATAATAATCTGTTATATGTACTCTGACTGAAATTGCGTGGCCTTATTATTGTTTTGGGGACAGTCATATTTTGAATCAGCACATGGTATTCTCTAATATGTACCCTTATATAAGGTACTATTCTATTGATTAATTCTTTGTAATCTCGAGAGCGGGATCAGGCTAAGTTGGGAACTGCTGAACCCAAGCGCTGATAGCGCTATCGCAACATTTGGGTAGAGTGGGAATTTTTCCTCTAAAAGTAGACTTGGCATCGAGGTTTTCGCCCATTCTTGGGGAATGGGTCTCTCTTCTTAGTAACCTGATCATTTGAAAAGACCAATTAAGCTATAAGCTTGTTATGCTCTCTTTATGACTATCATTGATGTTTCGTATATAACTATGTTATGCAGTATTTTATCATTGACATGGTTTACAGCATTATTAGTCCTGTATTCAGTATTTACCCGCATTTCTTGGTGTATCCGACTTGTGAGTCGGAGAGGGGAGATATGTTGTGAAAATCCCTTTACTTTTGTCCCTGTCTCACAGTGCCTCACATTACTGAGGTCACAGAGTTTGTTAGCCTAAATCTGACCCCAGGAGATAGTAAGTGGCTGAACCTGCACTTAGTTCCATTCTTACTTGCTTGCATCATCTCATGACCCCCCAGGAAACATCCAGCAGGAAAGAGTTACAGCTCTGCTTAGGCAGCTGCACTCATAAAATAGGGACACATCTGTGAAAAAACACTTTTAAGTGGGGGCCTGGATGGGTGGATGCCTTGAAATATAGGTGGTAGACAAGGCAGAAATGTAAACAGTGAGAAGGCCTAAGTCTAATGGTGGGAAAGGGGCAAAGGTGGGGGAACTGAGGTTTCAATCATGACAGCATTGAATATTATTGGTGGAAAACTATTAATGGCATGGAGTTATGCAAATTTTAAAGGGGTTTGAAATGTATTTAAAGTCCAGAGTTGGGATGAGCATTTGGAGCTGCTCCCACGGGACCACGCCTGCTGAAACTCTTCAGTAAATTGGTTGTGCTGCATCTCTCTGACTTTGCTTGATTTTTGACTTTGGTTTCTGACTTAGAAAAAGTTTCAGACTTAGGCTCACGCTTCAATTTTCCACGACACTCACAGGTTATGAAGTGTGTTGCATAGGTTGTAATAGTTTATCAGCAGTAGCTGATCTGAGTTACTAATATGATGATCAAATGTGGAAACAAAGCATGTTGTGTAACTCTGGACAAGAGCGTCTGCTAAATGCTGTAAATATAAATGTAAGTGGCAAATTTTTTTTTTTTTTTGCTTAGAAGAGAAGAAATTTTATAAAAGTAAAAGTATAGGGCTAGTAAGGAAAAGTTATTTCTCTAATAACTTATTCCTTAAAAAGGTTCTCCAGGTATTGCTTAAAGATGGCAAAAATGGTCTTAAGGGGTTTGAATATGATTGAGGGGTACATTTGACTGCTGGGTGTACTTGTATAATTGTGTCTTGGAATCAGTTGTCCAGTTTGTAGATGACCAGAAACTGCACTAGAGTTATTACCAGACAACGGCATCGGCTCACTGTTCAATCTGGCCAGTATACCTATTGATGGCCCTCTAGATCTTTAAAAGTGGTCAGTTTCTGGCCATTGGACACTTCTGGCAGGCAGGCATGGCATTGCTCATGCTAAATCTCCACAAGAGTGAAGGAAAGAGCAGGCCGCACATCCATTGTTTTTACTGACCTTCAAAACTGTCCTCTCTTGTCTGAAAACAGCCATCAAAGTTGTAGTTTCTCATTTCAGCAAAGCTGGAGACTTTGAATTGTTTGAAGACTGAGACCACTGATTATTTTATCATTGTGAACACACCACTGCATACAGTGCACCACAACAAAATTTGTCCTCTGTATTTAACCAATAAAAACTAGCTACAGATCCACTGCACTGGTAGCAGTGTAGAGCTTTAATGTAGACAGAAAACCAGCCAAGAAAGTGTCTGGCTTAGGGGAAAATATTGCAATAAAGATAATCATTATGCTTGTTGCTGTAATAGTCCAGCTCAGAAAGGCAAAGTTGAAATTGTGGATGAAGGTCAGGAAAAACAACAGCTTTATGTGGATGCTTTCCATGAAAATAACTGATGAAAAGCCGTGGATCACTACACTACAAGTGAAGGACACGCATCCTTTTAAACTGGACACTGGAGCAAATGCGAATGTGATGTCAGTGACAGATTTTACAAAAATAAGACCCAGATCAAAAATGCATACATAAATCTGACAGCCTTTGCAGGCACTATAATAACACAGAAAAAAATGTCTTCTCAAAATAACACACAAAGATAGAGTGCATGTTCTGTCTTGCTTTACTAGGATGCCAAGCCTGTGAACTGGTACAAACCATGCATTTTTAGATTACCATTCATTGACATTTAAAGTTTATAAGGTTGTAAAAAACATTTAGGTAAGATATTTTGCATTTTTCATACTGTTTTAAACAGCTCACCTGAACCAAAGTCTAGGTTCTGCCTGTGTTAAACTGGATAAATAGTGTGATTTTTCACATCAACATTTAAAATTGTGTCTAGACAGCTTATTCCATCACTCTTTTTAAAAATACATTTTCTATTCTCTTCCATTCTATTAAATTACTATTTCATGTTTAAAGTGATCTTACACACTCATGTAATTCTACACAAATACATACAGTTCATAAACAGTAACTGACAAATTAGTCAAACCTGTAAGATTATTAATTGTAAAAAAAAAATATTCATATGGTTTTCATGAGTGCAGTAATGCTCATTTATATTAGTGCCCTTACGGGATTTTCTGGTGCCTTTGTAAGTGATCTTACAAACCATGGATTCTTATCTAGATAGCCATTCAAAGCCTGTGGCACTGGCATTTAAAGCTTATAAGCTTGTAAAAAACATTTATGTAAGATATTTTGCACTTTTCATATTGTTTTAATCAGCCCTCCTTTAATGATCAGAATGAAAGTATAGGTTCTGCTTGTGTTGAACTGCATAAATAGTATGATTTTTCTATCATATTCTATTTCTGTTGATTCACACACATATTTAAAATGGAGTTTGGTCAAAAACTCACTGAACCACAAACTTCGATAAAGTCAAACCTGCAAACACCTGCTGTTGGAATTGAGAGAATGAATGAGTAAATTCTTTACAAGTCACTACATCCACTACACTACATCCACACTCAAAACATAAATACAGTTTGAGTGGAGGTTCTGATTATTAGAGTAAACCATCCCGTTGAAAACATAAAACCGAATATAACAAATAATGTGAAGATCCAAAAAAAGAAAATATATACGACTTTTAAAGATGTGCCTTTCCAGGTTTTACAGTCAAGCCAACAGTTCTCTGAAGTGCTGTTGTTATTAATAAGGAATATTTAATATTGTGAATGAGCATCTAAAAATATCCACACAGGGGGCAGTGGTGGCCTAGTGGTTAGGGTGTTGGCCACATGATCAGAGGATCAGGGGTTCAGGGGCTTGCTCCCTTGAGCAAGGTTCCGTCCCTGTCCCGCTCCTCCCTGCGATGGGCTGGCGACCTGTCCAGGGTGCGTCCCCCGTCCTCGCCCTGTGTGCGCTGGGTTGGACACTAGCACTCCCCCGCAACCCCATTTGGGACAAGCGGCAGAAAGGATGGATGGATGATCCACACAGCAACCACAGCTTTCATGTAGACCTTCAGGAAATCCAGAAGAGGGAGACAACAGTACCTCAAATGATGCGAGTGTTCCTCTTCCTTTCACTGAAAAAAAAAACACCATAATGTACTTATGTTGACATTTTCAGGAGAATCATGAAAACTGGCTGAGACACCTACTCATTTTTATTGCACTCATTATTGGTATGAAAAACCAAGTTCACGTTAAAACACACCAAACCTCTTCTGGTACATTCAGGGATCAAATGAGTTTCCTAAATTCATCCTGAGAAGTGAAGTCAAGTAGGTTTTTATTGTTATTTCAGCCATATACACAGTACATAGTGAAACGAAATAACGTTCCTCCAGGACCCTGGTGCTACACATAAGACACAACATAAGACGCAAGACTTCTGCAAGTGCAGAAGAAACAAATATTCATCTGGAGAAAATTGAACAGAGTTTAATGAAAGGATAAATTCTGAATTAAAGTCAACATAAGTTCTTCTGACAATCCAGAAACTGCGTGGGAGAGACTCTGCTGTTTACTACTGTGCCCTGAGGCCCACTGTTACATCTTCACATTCAACCACCAAAGAAAAACATGCAGCTCTGAACTTCAAGATACTAATGCCCCAGTTTGTTTTAAGTTGCAACAATCCTTTCACCATATTTTTTTGATGCTTCATCTTACATTTAGTGTCAGGGTTTGCATATTAAAAAAACTGTAGAGATAGAACTTTATTGATGAACATCAGGTAACTTTACAGAAATGTGTTGTATATTTTTGTTATTTTGTATTTTTTTAAAATAAAGGTATGTGTAATGTAATATTCTAATGAACTGAAGTAAGGTTTCAAAGCCGACTTGAACCCAGACTACCATTTTAAGCATCTATAAGTGGTAAACAATAAATACAATTAAGTTATACATAATGCTGATGTTTCCAAATAACGAATTCAATTAATCGCTTTGTCCAGGTTGGAGTTCTATTAATGAGAGTTTTCTGTTGTTCCTGCTTGACTGTAAAGTTCCATATATGATCTGAGGTTATAAGATCCAAGATGGCGGTGCGGTAACACTCAGCGGCTGCGCCGGGTTCCAAACTTTGGTGTTAAAGTCTGTAAAAAAGTCTTTCAAGACTTGCACATGAGCATCACAACGCCAAACACTGCTGGAGCTCAGGAATCAGCCAGGATACAGTCTCCCAGCGACTCTCCGAACAACGCTACTGGAGATTGGCGTGCTGCGAAGACCAGGCTTTCAGTCCCCAAGATTGCCTGTTGTACCTGGCCGACTGAGAGAACATTGAAAGCGGTGCGAGGGGAAACAGACACACAGCAAGTGTGCTGGGGTCCGAGCTCAACTAAAGGCTAACGCTAGCCTGATCGGCTATCCTGTGCGTCCGGCCAATGTCCGCTCCCTGGATAATAAACTGGACTGTATACGACTCCACCTGAACACCCAGCGTGAGTGCAGAGATTGCTGTGTTTTTGTTTTTACGGAGACATGGCTCAGGACACCGGAAAGAGAAATGCGGCAACTGGGGTCAATCATGCAAATCTCAAGTCAGTTCTCCCTAAATTTCATCAACACGTGGACTTTGCAACAAGGGAGGAAATCATGCTGGACTGTGTTTACACAAACATGGCTGTCACGTACAGAGTGGAGCCCCGCCCCCACCTCGGACACTCAGACCACATCTCTGTTCTGCTGATCCCAGCGTACAGACCCATCGTCAGGCGTGTGAGGCCCATCCTGAAGCAGGTGAAGACCTGGCCCACAGGAGCCATCTCTGCTCTTCAGGACTGCTTTGAACACACCAACTGGGACATGTTTAGGGAGGCTGCAACCTACGGTGACTCCATCAACTTGGAGGAGTACACAGTTTCAGTGACTGGCTACATCAGCAAGTGCATTGAGGATGTTACTGTCTCCAAGTCAATCATCATGCGACCATACCAGAAGCCATGGATGACTGCGGAGGTGCACAGACTCCTGAGAACCTGGGACAAAGCCTTCAAGTAAAAAAAGCAAGGGCGAACCTGTCTCGGGCCATCAGAGCAGCCAAGCAAACTTACGCACAGAGAGTCCATGGCCACTTCAAAAACACCAGTGACAGGGTATGTGGCAGGGCATTCAGGCCCTCACCAACTACTGGACATCTCCACCTGCCTGTGACGGTGTCTCCTCCCTCCCAGATGCGCTGAACCGCTTCTACGCATGGTTTGATGTGGCGAACAACACAGAAATGAGGAGGACCATCCCTCCTCCAAACGACCAGGTTCTCTGTCTGACCACGGCCGAGGTGAGAAGATCTCTTCTCAGAGTCAACCCACAGAAAACTGCTGGTCCAGACAACATACAAGGTTGTGTGCTCAGAGGATGTGCAGAACAGCTGGAAGATGTTCTCACCAACATCTTCAACATCTCTCTCAGCACCACTGTTGTTCCAAGGTGCTTCAAGACCACCAGCATCATCCCGGTGCCAAAGAAATTATCTGTCTCCTGCCTTAATGACTATCGTCCCGTCGCACTCACACCTATCATCAAGAAATGCTTTGAGAGGCTGGTCATGAGGCACATCAAGACTCAAATCCCTTCCTCACTGAATCCCCTGCAGTTTGCGTATCGCCCCAACCACTCAACAGACGATGCAATCTCCACCACCCTCCACCTGGCCCTTTCTCATCTGGACAGAAAGGACAGTTATGTCATAATGCTATTCATCGATTACAGTTCAGCATTCAACACCATCATCCCTCAGCATCTGAGTGAGGAGCTGAGGCTGCTGTGCCTGATACCTCCCTCTGTAACTGGATCCTGGACTTCCTGTCTGGGAGACCTCAGTCTGTCAGGATCAGTGGCAGCACCTCCAACACCATCACGCTGAGCACAGGGGCTGGGTGCTCAGCCCACTGCTGTTCACATTGATGACCCACGACTGTGCAGTCAAGCACACTTCGAACCACATCATTTGCTGATGATACAACTGTGGTGGGTCTGATCAGCGGTGGTGACGAGGCGGCATACAGAGAGGAGATACAACAGCTGACAACCTGTAGAATCGTAGTGTAGTGTAGAATCGACAACCTGTCTCTGAACGTCGACAAGACTAAAGAGATGGTTGTTGACCTCAGGAGACCACGTCAGGACCACTTTCCACTGAACATCAACAACTCACCTGTGGAGATGGTCCAGAGCCAAGTTTCTTGGTGTTTACTTAACAGACAACCTCACGTGGACCCTCAACACCAACTCCGTCACGAAGAAAGCCCAGCAGCATCTCTACTTCCTGCGCAGACTGAGGAAAGCCCATCTTCCACTACCCATCCTCACCATCTTCTACAGGGGAACCATCGAGAGCATCCTGAGCAGCTGCATTACTGCCTGGTACGGGAACTGCAACGTCTCAGACCACAAGTCCCTACAACGAACAGCTGAGAAGATCATCTGTGTCTCTCTGCCTTCTGTTCAGGACATTTTCTCCACTCGCTGCATGCACAAAACAACCAGCATTGTGGATGATTCTTCTCACCCGTCCCACACACTCTTTTCCCTCCTGCCATCCAGGAAAAGGTTCCGCAGCATACGGGTCTCCACTTCCAGGGTGAGAAACAGTTTCTTCCCCTTGACCATCAGACTTCTGAACTGATTTAATCACGTTACCACTGCAATACTTACTACTTATTACTTAGTATTTATTTTTTGCACCCGCACCTTAACCAAAACACTGCTGCTCCATCACACTGCCAACAACAGGTGCTGCTTTGTTCTGCAACACTGCATCTATCCTTTGGATGATTGCACTGTATGTTCTGTCTGTTATTCTGTCTGTTGTTGTCTGCACTTGTTTGTCTTGTCTTGTGTCCTATGTTGTGTCTTATGTCGTCTTATGTGTAGCACCAGGGTCCTGGAGGAACATTATTTTGTTTCACTGTGTACTGTGTATGTGGTTGAAATGACAATAAAAAACCTACTTGACTTGACTTGAACTGAAGGGAACTATTTTGAAAATATTTTGTATTTTGTATTTTCTACATTTATTTAAATATATTGTAAAACATGAGTAGGTGGGTGCCCTGTTTCTATCAAAGGGATCTATCAAAGTACATGACGCTACACCAGGTTGCTTTGGGGATGATTTATTTTACAGATACTGATCATTGTTTTGTCTTATTGAATGGTCTGCTACCTGTGCGCTCACACTTCTTTTCAATGTTAACAAATATTGAGAAGCAACATTCTAATGCTTATTCTAATTATTGTCTTCCTGCAAGGTACCATCCCCGTCACTGCTCCCCGGGTGCTTTCAAAAGTTGCCCCCTGCTACACGTGTGTATGGGTAACATGCAGCGGTTGAATGTTGTTTTGTTGTTGTCACAGTTCAGGTTTGGTGCAGTAGCGGGCGCTCTGTTCTGACTGAGCACACCTGAGCTCATGAAGGCACAGGTGTGCTTTCATTGGGGCTGACTATTTAAGCCCCAATGAGTCAGAACAGAGCGTGGTTCATTAATGAGGTGAAGCCTCACGTTAATGATGGTTTTGGTAACCATTGGTAACTTGTTTTAGTTAGGCTGCAGTTCCTTATGTCTTGTTTTAGTCAGAACTGCAGTCCTTGGATCTTGTTTTGGTGATATGAGTAATAAAGTTATGTTCCGGACTCATGGCTCTGCATTGACGTCTTTCCCACACCCCGCCACCGTTACGGTTGTGCTGTGCTGCGTTTCCAATGATATGGGTAGTCACTTTCAGTTCACTTTCATGGTTGAATGATTTTATGATTTAATTGTGTCTTAATTTCTATTTTCATTTATCTTTAAATGCTTTGTATTTTCTCATTTGTATGACTGTAATGTATGAAAGATGCAATATAAAGAAGTTGACAAGATGAGTTTGATGACGTTAAGATGTGTCTTGCATTGCCTTCTTCAAACTGGATTTTCTTTTACCTCCTTGATTAAATCCAAGCTCTACATCAGATGCCCTTCAACTGAAGTGCTCTTTTTGCCTCCATCGGTAGACTTGGCTTTGGAATGGAAAACAAACACAATGCTGTGTTTGTGAAGTGTAGGAACAAAATAATTAATTAAAACGTAATTCACACCAAAGACTTCATAAGGTGCGGAAACAATGTTAATTACATTCCTCCCCTGGCTTATTAAGGGCCATGACTTAAAATCATGTTACCAATCAAGTACCACATTACTAAGCCAGACATCATACTCTCATTCTTACAGTTTTAGCCACTCCCCAGAATGCATTTGTTTTTGAAAATGTGGTTAAAAGTAGTATCTCTGAATCATGAGTAAGTGAGAGTTTTAAAAGATGATATTATTGTTCTATATAGCTTCAACATCAATTTTCTATATTGTTCAATTATTTATTTATTTTTTTAGCCCATCGCAGCCCATTTAGTATCTCCAATCCATCTCATGTGCATGCCTTTGTACTTCTTCTTTTTCTTTCGGCTGCTCCCGTTTAGGGGTCGCCACAGCGGATCAACTGTCTCCATTTCTTCCGGTCCTCTACATCTTCCTGCTTCAAACCGACCATCTGCATGTCCTCTCTCACCACGTCCATAAACCTCCTCTTTGGTCTTCCTCTTCTCCTCTTTCCTGGCAGCTCCATCTTCAACATCCTCCTTCTAATATATTCCTCACCTCTTCTCTGGACATGTCCAAACCAACGCAACCTTGCTTCTATAACCTTGTCTCCAAGACGTTTAACCTGAGCTGTCCGTCTAATATACTAATTTCTAATCCTGTCCATCCTTGTCACACACAACGAAAATCTCCAGCTCCGCCTCCTGCCTTTTCGTCAGTTCCACCGTCTCCAACCCATACAGCATAGCTGGTCTCACTACTGTCCTGTAAACCTTCCCTTTTACTCTAGCTGGTACCAGTCTGTCACAAATCACTACAGCCACTCTTCTCCACCCATTCCAGCCTGCCTGCACTCTCTTCTTCACCTCTCTTCCACACCATTACACTGAACTGTTGATCCTAAATATTTAAACTCCTCCACCTTTGTTACCTCCACTCCCTGCATCCTAACCACTCCACTTTCCTCCCTTTCATTCACACTCATGTATTCTGTCTTTGCCCGACTCACTTTCATTCCTCTCCTCTCAAGAGCATATCTCCATCTCTCCAGGTTCTCCCCAAGCTGCTCCCTACTCTCCCTACAGATCACAATATCATCAGCAAACATCATCGTCCACGGAAACTCCTGTCTAACCTCATCCGTCAACCTGTCCATTACTACTGCAAACAAGAATGGGCTCATTGCTGATCCTTGATATAATCCAACCTCTACCTTAAATGCATCTGTCATTCCCACTGCAGATCTCACCACTGTTACACTGCCATCATACATATCCTGAACTACTCTTACATACTTCTCTGTAACACCAGACTTCCTCATACAAAACCACAACTCCTCTCTAGGCATCCTGTCATATGCCTTCTCCAAGTCCACAAAGGCACAAAGCAGCTCCTTCTGACCTTCTCTGTACTTCAGCAAACATTGCATCTGTAGTGCTCTTTCTTGGCATAAAACCATACTGCTGTTCACTAATCCTCACCTCTTTTCTTAACCTAGCTTCCACTACTCTTTCCCATAACTTCATGCTGTGGCTTATCAACTTTATCCCTCTATAGTTACTACAGCTCTGTGCATCAACCTTATTCTTAAAGATCGGTACCAGTACACTTCGTCTCCACTCCTCATGCATCTTCTCACTTTTCAAGATTGTGATAAACAACCTTGTCAGAAACTCAACTGCCATCTCCCCTAAACACCTCCATGCTTCCACTGCTATGTCATCCGGTCCAACAGCCTTTCCATTCTGTTTGCAGAGAAGGAAATGAAGTTAAAACTAGAGAAAGCACATTTAGAGGCTGCCATGGACATGTTAATGTTGGAAAAGGAAGCTGCTGATGCTGTAACTGAAGCAGATACTCTACAGGCCATCATTCATGGTAACGAGCAGCATAGTTGCGACCTCTTAGTTGATGGACCTTGTCTCTAACGGTCTCGCCATTCAGGTGACGCTAGGCTGGTACAACAGTTGAGCCCACTCTTTCAGGATGAAATTAGGAAGATCTATGCAGCATCTGTGTTCCCTCTCTCCAGTCAACCTCTGTGTTCCAAAACAGAGAGTAACTCTGCTGAGGCCAAAGTCCACTTCAACCCACAAGACAGAGCAGCTGCTTGGAAATCAAAGTGCACTCTGCAGACCCCACCCACCTCCACAAGGAACATTCTAAATGGCCATGACATCCATGGGGTGGCACCCCCAGTGCCCAGCTTTATACATTCGTCCATCCATCCATCCATTTTCTTCCGCTTATCCGAGGTCGGGTCGCGGGGGCAGCAGCTCCAGCAGGGATGCCCAGACTTCCCTCTCTCCGGCCACTTCTTCCAGCTCCTCCGGGCGGATCCCAAGGCGTTCCCAGGCCAGCCGAGAGACATAGTCTCTCCAGCGTGTCCTGGGTCTTCCCCGGGGTCTCTTTCCGGTGGGACGTGCCCGGAACACCTCACCAGGGAGGTGTCCAGGGGGCATCCTAATCAGATGCCTGAGCCACTTCATCTGACTCCTCTCGATGCGGAGGAGCAGCGGCTCTACTTTGAGCCCCTCCCAGATGGCTGAGCTTCTCACCCTATCTCTAAGGGAGAGTCCAGACACCCTGCGGAGGAAACTCATTTCAGCCGCTTGTATTCGCGATCTCGTTCTTTCGGTCACTACCCACAGCTCGTGACCATAGGTGAGGGTGGGAACGTAGATCGACTGGTAAATTGAGAGCTTTGCCTTCTGGCTCAGCTCCTTCTTCACCATGACGGACCGATGCAGAGCCCGCATCACTGCAGAAGCTGCCCCAATCCGCCTGTCGATCTCCCGCTCCATTTTACCCTCACTTGTGAACAAGATTCCGAGATACTTAAACTCCTCCACTTGGGGCAAGGTCTCACTCCCAATCCTGAGAGGGCATTCCACCCTGTTCTGACTGAGGACCATGGCCTCAGATTTAGAGGTGCTGATTCTCATCCCAGCCGCTTCACACTCGGCTGCGAACCGATCCAGAGAGTGCTGAAGGTCACGGCATGATGAGGCCAACAGGACAACGTCTTCTCTGCAAAAAAGCAGAGACCCAATCCTGAGCCCACCAAACCTGGATGCGCCTAGAAATCGGTGACAAAGGGCAGCCCTGGCGGAGTCCAACCCTCACCGGGAACAGGTCCGACTTACTGCCGGCAATGTGGACCAAGCTCTGACACCGGTTGTACAGGGACCGGACAGCCCTTAACAGGGAATCCGATACCCCTTACTCCCGGAGTATCCCCCACAGGAGCCCCCGAGGGACACGGTCGAATGCCTTCTCCAAGTCCACAAAGCACATATAAACTGGTTGGGCAAACTCCCATGCACCCTCCAGGACCCTGCTAAGGGTGTAGAGCTGGTCCACTGTTCCGCGACCTGGACGAAAACCACATTGCTCCTCCTGGATCTGAGGTTCGACTATCCGACGGACCCTCCTTTCCAGGACCCCTGAATAGACTTTCCCCGGGAGGCTGAGAAGTGTGATCCCTCGATAATTGGAACACACCCTCCGGTCCCCTTTCTTAAAGAGGGGGACCACCACCCCGGTTTGCCAATCCAGAGGCACCTTCCCCGATGTCCATGCGATGTTGCAGAGGCGTGTCAGCCATGACAGTCCTACAACATCCAGAGCCTTGAGGAACTCTGGGCGGATCTCATCCACTCCCGGAGCCCTGCCACCAAGGAGCTTTTTGACCACCTCGGCAACCTCGACCCCAGAGATGGAAGAGTCCACCTCTGTGTCCCCAGGCTCTGCTTCCTCCTCGGAAGGCATGTTGGTGGAATTAAGGAGGTCTTCGAAGTACTCCCCCCCCCCCACTGACCCACAACGTCCTGAGTCGAGGTCAGCAGCGTACCATCCCCACTATACACTGTGTTGACCGTGCACTGCTTTCCCCTCCTGAGACGCCGGATGGTGGACCAGAATTTCCTCTAAGCCGTCTGGAAGTCCTTCTCCATGGCCTCTCCAAACTCCTCCCATGCCCGAATTTTTGCCTTAGCAACCACCAGAGCCGCATTCCGCTTGGCCTGTCGGTACCTATCAGCTGCCTCCAGAGCCCCACTGGCCAAAAAGGCCCAGTAGGACTCCTTCAGCTTGATGGCATCCCTCACCGCTGGTGTCCACCAACGGGTTCTAGGGTTGCCACCGCGACAGGCACCGACCACCTCCCGGCCACAGCTCCGGTCAGCCGCCTTGACAATGGAGGCGCGGAACAAGGTCCATTCAGACTCAATGTCCCCTTAAAGCTTTGACGGAGGTGGGAGTTGAAGCTTGTCCTGACAGGGGACTCTGCCAGACGTTCCCAGCAGACCCTCATGATACGTTTGGGCCTACCAGGCCTGACCGGCATCCTCCCCCACCAACGAAGCCAACTCACCACCAGGTGATGGTCGGTTGACAGCTCCGCCCCTCTCTTTACCCGAGTGTCCAAGACATGGGGCCGCAAGTCCGATGACACGACCACAAAGTCGATCATTGAACTGCGGCCTAGGGTGTCCTGGTGCCAGGTGCACATGTGGACATCCTTATGCCTGAACATGGTGTTCGTTATGGACAGTCCGTGACGAGCACAAAAGTCCAATAACAAAACACCGCTCTGGTTCAGATCGGGGGGGCCATTCCTCCCAATTACGCCCTTCCAGGTGTCACTGTCATTACCCACGTGAGCATTGAAGTCCCCCAGCAGAACGATGGAGTCACCAGGAGGGACGCTCTCTAGCACCCCCTCAAGAGACCCCAGAAAGGGTGGGTAGTGCAGAATGCTGTTTGGCGCATAAGCGCAGACAACACTAAGGACCCGTCCCCCGACCCGAAGGCGGAGGGCCGCCACCCTCTCATCTACCGGGGTAAACCCCAATGTACTGGCCCCAAGCTGTGGGGCAATAAGTATGCCCACACCTGCTCGGCGCCTCTCACCGGTGGCAACTCCAGAGTGGAAAAGAGTCCAGCCCCTCTCAAGGAGACTGGTTCCAGAGTCCAAGCTGTGCGTCGAGGTGAGTCCAACTATATCTAGCTGGAACTGCTCAACCTTGCGCACTAGCTCAGGCTCCTTCCCCACCAGAGAGGTGACGTTCCACGTCCCTAGAGCCAGCTTCTGCAGCCGAGGATCGGACCGCCAAGGCCCCCGTTTTTGGTCACCGCCCAGCTCACAACGCACCCGACCTCTTCGGCCCCTCCCACAGGTGGTGAGCCCATGGGAAGGGGGACCCACGTTGCCTCTTCGGGCTGAGCCTGGCCGGGCCCCATGGGTGAAGGCCTGACCACCAGGCGCTTGCCAGCGGGCCCCACCTCCAGGCCTGGCTCCAGAGGGAGGCCCCGGTGACCCACGTCCGGGCAAGGGAGAACATCTTCCAAAGTTTTTATTCATCAGAAGAGGTCCTCTGAACCGCTCTTTGTCTCTTCCCTCACCTAGGACCTGTTTGCCTTGGGTGCCCCTACCAGGGGCATAAAGCCCCGGACAACATGGGACACGCAAACCCCTCCACCACGATAAGGTGGCGGTTCAAGGAGGAGTTCCTTGAACTCGTCTGAGCCTAAATATGAGCCTCAATATGAGCCTCAATACTCACATCACAACTCAGGAATCACTGACTTCGTCAGATACTTTGCTCATTGTGAGCTGGTCACCACTGGCCTCATCCAATTCAATGACCAGCCAGAGAGCTACAGGGCCTGGGAACGATCATTTCGGAGCATGGTTAAAGATCTGGATCTAACAGCCAGCAAAGAGATGGATCTCCTTGTTAAGTGGCTTGGGAAGGAGTCAGCTGATTATGCTAGAAGAATCAGGGCTATCCACTTCAACAAGCCAGAGAGTGGACTGCAAATGATATGGCAGAGATGATATGGCAGAGATGAATGCTTTGGTGCACCTGAGATGATTGTCAATGCGTCGAAAAAGTGCATTTTCAGTTTCCTGAGAATAACAACTAAAGAGTATTCAGGGTTACGTGAGTTAAGTGACCTACTCATGGAGCTAGAGTCTGCCAAAGAAGATGAGGATACAGCACGAGGAATCAGTCCGCTAGTTCAAAAATTGCCTTACAACCTGCAAGAAAAGTGGCTTTCTTATAGTTCCAACTATAAACAGCAATATAAGGTTCCATTTCCCCCTATTCATGTTTTTGTTGCGTTTATCATCAATCAAGCTAGAATCTGGAATGATCCCAGTTTTAACCTCTCAGGGCAATCAGTTTCTCTTTACAAAGTGGATCATACTTGGAAGTTAAACAAGCAGAAAGAAATTTCTGTTCACAAAATGGACATGTCCACTAAGCTTCCTCCTGTCTCTGGTGAAAATGTTAATGTCTAGGATTACAGTAGACAGTGCCCAATACATAACAAGCCCCACCTATTAAGGAAATGTCGTGCCTTTCGGGAAAAGCCGTTAAATGAACGCAAAGCTTTCTTGAAGGAGAAAGGCATCTGTTTTAAAAGTTGCACATCTGTGACACAGCAAAGAACTGCAAGTACACAGTCCCATGTTCGGAGTGTGAGAGCGACAAGCACATCTCTGCTCTTCACCCAGGACCAGCACCATGGACTCATAAACCAGAAACTGCAACAGAGTACGGTGGGGAGGGAAATCCTACACTACCTTCAGAGGTCACATCTCGCTGTACACAAGTCTGTGGAAGCAGTCTCTGTGAGAAATCCTGCTACAAGATTTGTTTAGTAAAAGTCTATCCTACTGCCAGTCGTGACAGTGCTTTGAAGGTTTATGTGATCTTAGACGAACAGAGTAACAGGTCACTGGCACGGTCGGAAATCTTTGATGCCTTTAATATCCAGGACCCCACTTCTGCATATTCCCTTAGGACCTGTTCTTACTTACGCAAAAGGGCAGTAATTGGGACTCTCCCTCAAGAGATGGAAGAAATGTGGAGCGCATGGAGGTACTCACTGAAAGACCTGAGCAGTTTTAGAATTCCAAGGCTTTATTCTGGAATTTCCACCTCACAAAGGGCAAAAAGAGAACTATGCATCTTCTCAGATGCATCGATTAAAGCAATTGCCGCAGTTGCCTACCTCAAACTGACTGACATAAATGGATCTAAACAAGTTGGGTTGATCATGGGTAAGGCGAAGCTTACACCAAACTCTGAGCATACGGTTCCTAGGCTTGAGCTGTGTGCAGCAGTTTTGGCAGTCTGACTGTCTGAATTGATTACCTCAGAGATCGACATTCGTTTTGACACCATTACCTTCTATACTGACAGCAAAGTAGTACTGGGCTACATTTACAATGAATCTAGATGCTTCTATGTCTATGTCAGCAATCGAGTTTTGCGGATAAGGAAGTCCACTCGCCCTGAGCAGTGGCGATATGTACCTACAGATCAAAACCCTGCAGATGTTGCTACAAGGTCTATCACCGCAGTCCACCTACCGGAAACCATCTGGCTTACAGGGTCGAAGTTTTTGAAGCACTCTTCTGAAGCATTCCCTGAGGCAGAGAGTTTTGAACTTGTCAGTCCTTCTTTGGATGCGGTCTGCCCTCATGTTTCTACACTGAAAACAACTATGACAAATGGACAACTGGGATCTCACAGATTTTCCAAGTTTTCTAGCTGGAAGTCATTAATTCATGCTGTTGCCTGTTTGAGCCATATTGCACAGCATTTCCACATGAACTCAGATAAAACAGTTTGGTTGTAGGGGTTGGCATTACTGTCACAGAGCATACTCACTTGAAGAGCTCTCATGCTCCAGGAAAATCATAATACGCACAGTGCAAGAGGAGGCATACGCCCAAGAGTATGCATGTTTACAAAAGAATGAGCAGCTTCCTAGAAAGAGCTCCCTTAAAATTTTAGACCCATTCATTGACAAAGACGGCCTTCTATGAGTCAGAGGACACATAGCAGAGGCAGACCTACCACAAGACGAGAAAAAACCTCTCCTTATTCCAGGCAAACGCCACGTTGCAAATTTGTTAATCAGATACTTCCATGAGGGAACACAACATCAGGGTCAACTGTTTACAGAAGGCGCAATACGTGGTGCTGGTTTCTTGATAGTTGGTGGTAAGAGGTGTGTAAGCAACATCATTTATCAGTGTGTCACCTGCCGTAGACTTCGTGGGGTGCCGCAGACACAAAAAAAGTCTGAACTTCCTGCAGACTGCCTTTCCACAGACCCTCTATTTGCTAATGTTGGTCTGGATGTTTTTGGTCCATGGAAAGTGTCTTCGCAACGTACAAGAGGTGGTCTCGCTGACAGCAAACACTGGGCTGTGATACATACCTGTCTGAGTGTGAGAGCCGAACATATTGAAGTAATTGAAGTAATTTCTTTTTCCTGTCAGGTGACTTACAGGAAGTTGTTTAGTTAATGGAGGCTGTTAGTCACATGTTGCCTTGCTTTCATCCACTGGCATCACCTCTCATCTTCAGGACTGTACAGGCATTATTCGTATGTGTTAATGTTATTCAGATTTCCTATCATTTACACCTGCTATTTTTACAGAAAGATGAGTAATTGGTGCTTATGTTTTTTCTGCTTTGTTTTAGTTTTACCCTTTTTTCTATGCCAATAAGCCTGTGGAAAAGCAATCTGTCTGTAGAGTTTTGGTAAGGACAAGGCGTTTACCTGACTGTCTAAACACGTGGTTGTGTGGAGGGCAGTACATTTACGGCATTTAGCAGACGCTCTTATCCAGAGCGACTTACATGTCTTAATTACAGGGACAGTCCCCCTGGAGCAACCACCTACCACCCTTTCTCATCTGTCTTCTGTACTTTCTGTGACAATCCAATATACCTTCATCTTCCTCTCTTTTCCCTCCTATAATCAGCTGTAAGACTTGTCTTCAACTACCCCAAGTTCTCTCCTTCCACGCTTCTGCTGCAGGACCAACACTGGCTCCCTGTGGCTGCTTGTATCAGAGTTTAAATCTTTAACTCTTGCATATAAGGCTACTAACAGTCTTGCACTCTCTTACTTGACTGCTCTTATCAAACAACGTGTCTCTTTCTCGTCCTCTCAGACCATCAAGGACTGCTTGCCTTGAACCCCCACCATTGAAGAAAAGAGGAAGACATGCATCGAGACTCTTCTCAGCCCTGGCCTCTCAAGGGTGGGATTAACTCCCCATGATGATAAGAACTGCTGAATCCTTTGCTGTCTTCAAATGCTGATTGAAGACTCACCTTCTCAAGGAATTTCTCAGGGAATACATTCCTACTCTTTTACCTCTGCTCTTTCTTTCCTCTTCCTCAAGAAACCTCTGCTCTTTCTTTCCTCTTATTAACTAAAAAAAAAAAAAACAACAAAAAAAAACACTAACGGCACTTCTTTTGTACTAGTCACAGGGTAACTAAGTTTGTTACTTAGGTTGTAATAGTTAATCAGCAGTAGCTGATCTGCTGGTTATTAATATGAAGATCAAATGTGGAAACAAAGCACTGTTGTAAGTCGCTCTGGATCAAAGCGTCTGCCAAATGCTGTAAATGGAAATGGAAATCATCACTGTCTTCTCATTCTATCGGCTCAACTATAGGATCTCCAGGGCTTCACAAAGTGGTACATCAAATGTGCCTTCTTCTGGCCATTTAGTGTCTAGATCCTTGGTAAATAGCTAATTTTTTTACTTATTTTCAGGAGTTTGTCTTTTATCAAGGGGTTCTTTTCAAACATCTTTTCTACAGGTGATTTCACCTGACTTTGTCCCTCAGGATTCTTCACTTTAGAATTTTTTAAATCATATCTTTCACTCTTTTTTCTTTTCTTTTTTATGGTTGCTTAATATATTAATTATTTAATAATTTATTAGTGATGCTTTTACTTTATAAGTGATTCTTTTAGAATCAGCACCTCTGTGTTTTTTTTTTTAATTTCTGGGCACTTTATCAAATACCTTTATCAAAGGAATTTCTGGACATTGGGCTGATTTTCTTGTCCGCTACTTGACAAAACGTTACCCCTTCTGATGTACTTATGACAATTTTCCTCTTTCTTTTTTCCTCATCTAACTCTGCTTAATTGTTATAGAAAAAAATATACAAAAATCAGTTCACATTTTTAATAAGGCCTTAAAGTGTCCACTCATCACACTTGTGTGCATACACACACACAGTATCCTCTTCTCAAAGCGACCCCTCTCTCTTTCTCCTTACAACAGAAAAGCACACACTACATTCACGTAGCAGCAATATATGTAGAAACACTCTTACTCCTTTCAGTTCTCTACAGATGCTACAGACTACATATACATACTTTTAGATTTAACAATAAATTACTCAGGACTTAATAAAACTACAACGCAAACCACAAGTTTGGAGGTAAACCTTGCCATCCGGCCTATTGTGAGGGAAATGTTCAGCTGACCTCACAATGCAACTGCCACAAGAGTTTATCTTAAGATAGACACACATTCACTTTGCGTAGGAATACCATTCCTTTTTCATCCTCAAACAAACAGCAAAGGTCAATAGGATCTTTCACTGCTTGTTCATGAAACGACCATATATTCTATCAGCCTATCGGACCCAGAATCGGACCTCAGAAATTTCAGAAGATGCATCAATCAGATGCGTCAATCTATGAAAACATCTTCATCAACCTTCATCAACATCAAACATCAGCCTTTCCATCACTTCTGCTGCCACTCTTGCACTACTCTCCATACTTTCCAAAAAGTGATTTTGTCTGATTTCTATAGTTAACATAACACTTCATATTGTTTTTTTCAACACCAAATACCCTGAGTGCGTACGCATTTTACCTTTTCTACTGTCTGCTGAGGAGTTCTGTTTATGGCATTGTTCACTCAGTGGGAGTAAGGGAAGGAGGGAACTTCAAGGTCATTACCGAGGTGCACGCTGGAAGTTTCTCTGGTATGCACTTGTCTGCAACAATACAACAATGGAAGAGACACTGATCGTCAGTGTTCTTGGTGAGTTTCATTCTTCTGGAAAAAATATATTTTTCACTCATTTTATCCAAACTAGCACAGTACTTATTTGTAGTAGCTTAAACTCTTAAGTCCTGGCTCTAATAGCATGTTTTCAGAGCCTTACAGTAGTTAGTAGCTGTAGATTGTGTTCTCTGTAATTGCATTTTTCAGATCAGATTTTTTAAGTAAAGTTAAAAACAAACTGCAGTAAGCAATTGCACTAAAGTATGTTAGACCAATATAAGTGTGCAAACTGTACCTTTTAATGCATTTTTATTCCCTTAACTAGGCTTGTTGTCTGCATACATCTCTGCACAAGCTGTAGCCCCTGTGAGGAGATGTGCATTCTTGGCTAGTCCACGAAACAGTGTAAAGGCACAGCAAGCTGGTAACGTGAGTGGGGCCATTCAGCAGTGTGCCCAGACTGAGTGTTGTATGGGCATCTTCCGGCTGGAAAATGGGCAGTCTAGGCCTGACCTCTTGGGTAAAATAATGCTTTTTGCAGTGGACATTACCAAAAGTGATCAAAACCATCTCAAACTGTATGGAACCAACACACTTTAGAGGATGTTCATCCAGGTTTTTCAAATAAGGGCAAATAAACCAAACACAGATAAGACACAATGTTTTTGCTAAATAGCTAAACATTCTTTCACAGTGTGAAATTGAAGGGTAGTGCAGCATCTGCAGCCTTAATGCATATTTTATTAATTTAAGCAGAAGCAAAGTCTGCAAGTTCTGTAAAACTTATGATGTTTTGTCATCATAATAACTGATGATGGCTGTTCTTCTACGGAATCCAAATAAGGGAAAAAAGCCCAGAAAATGAGATGCTTTATATATAATATATTTTCCACATCATTCTGGCATGACTAATTTCCATGCACTAACACAGAATATAGTGGAAAAGATGGAAGCTTTGTCTTAAACCACAGATTTCTGTACTTTACATCCTACATTGCATACTGAGTGTATGTTTATCAGTATTTAATGTGGTAGTATGTAGTTTGAGATGCAGCTAATGATAGCTAAATATTAAGTTATATAGTTACTGAGAAAGTTAATACTCAGACTGAAAACTTAGCAGCTAATTTTTGAATTTTTTTATTATTATTCCAAAATGGATTAAATTCATTTTTACCTCTAAATTCTACAAACCCCATAATGACAGGCTGAAAAAAGTTTCCTTGAAACGTTTGTAGATTTATTAAAAAAAACAAAAAAAAACACAGCCCTTGCAATACTTTGTTGAAGCTTATTTTTACCGTTCTAATAATAATAATTGCTTTATTTAAGAAGATCATTACAGACTACTTTTATTCAAGATAACACCTTTAAGTCATTCAAAAATTCGGACTCATTTTGCAAACTCATTTTCTGGGCTTGTTTCATCATTTTATCAAACTGCAGTAACAGCATTTTTGTCTTCTTTAGATAAAAAAAAAAAAATAGTATTATCATTGTTCAAGAAACTGCTTCTGCTTTTTTCATGTTTGTAGACTGCAGAGACTGTTTGTAGAGAAACTAGTTGAATCAATGAAAATAGATTTTTTTGTACATTTTGTCAATTTTAAGGCACCCAGGTGTTTTTCTTTATGTTGTGAATGTTTAGGCTGTAGTATAGTGGAAACATCATGTCCTGAATTGTCATGCCATGCATCCATATATCAAGAAAACTTTATAAGATGTGTGTGCAACTCAGACTTCTGCAACTTTAATATTACCCTGAATCACCAGGATCAACAGTCCCATGATCAGCATTCCCACGCCTCAGGTACATGTTTAAACCTTTTCTTGCAAAGTTATCTTGCATATTTACACAAATGCAACCCTGTGCTTATTTGCTTTTGTTCTTAGTGACTTCATATTAAATTCTTGCTGCTTTGCGAAACTACTGTAACTACAACAAAGCTTTTTATAGAAATACATTTTTAGAAAAAACAAACTTTTATTAGTTTTTATTAGTTTCTTTCTTGGCACTACTTTGTAGTCTCATCTAATCACTCCAGAATTGATCCTTTTCATCCATCTCACAACTTACTTAGTACATATGCACTAACAGCATTTAAGACAAGTCACATTTAATTAGCATATATAGCACTTTTTGAAACGGTTGTCAAAAAGCAGCTTTACAGAATCTGGATCTGAGCCACTAGAGTACAATGAAGGCAACTGGGGCAAGTAAAAACTTCCTCAAACTGGAAGAAGAAATCTTAAAAGGGATCAAGATATCACCTAGCACTCTCCCTTTACTCACCGTATTGCAAACAAAAGTTCTTACCCTAACCTCCACGCTCCTACCCTTCTTCTTTCCTCTTACTTCTGGACATTCCTGCCTCCTCTTCTCTTTCTCCTTTGGCCCAAATCCCACCTGCACCCAATTGGCTAATAGTTAAATTATTGGCTCCAAACGTGCAAAAGTCCAGTGCCCTACTGATAAAAATCCCAAACCTCTTGATTTGCCACTGTGGCATTGGTCCCACCAGGGAACAAGTATTATTTGGTTAGTGAATCATTAACATGTCAGCGGTGGCCTAGTGGTTAGGGAGTTGGCCCCGCATCGGAAGATTGTGGGTTTGATTCCCTCCCAAGTAGGTTGCCCTGAGGTACCCCTGAGCAAGGTACTGTCCCCGTCACTGCTCCCCGGGCGCTTTCAATAGCTGCCCACTGCTGCACGGTGTTTGTGTGCATGGGTTAAAAGCAGAGGTCAGGGGCAGCGGTGGCCTAGCGGTTAGGGCGTTAGCTGCATGATCGGAGGATCTGGGGTTCAAACCCCTTCCCAATAGGTTGCCCTGAGGTACCCTTGAGCAAGGTACCGTCCCCATCACTGCTCCCCGGGCACTTTCAATAGCTGCACGGGTTTGAGTGTGCATGGGTTAAATGCAGAGGTCCAATTTCGTTGTGGTTCATGTGTGCTGTGCCGTGACCTCGCAATGACGAGGGTTGTCACTTTCACTTTCACTTTACTGAGATAGTAGTGACATGTTAGTGTGGGTGTACTTTGCAGATTTGATCAGTTATAGCAATAATCATCTTTTTTAAATGGACTGCTCCCATTTAGGGGTCTCCACAGCAGATTAACCATTTCCATTTCTTCCATTCCGCTTCATCTTCTTCATCTACACTGACTGCCTACATGTCCTCTCTCACAACAATAGTTACAGTAGTTACAATAGCTTTGCACATCACTGTTATTCTTGAAAAAACAGTGTTACCCTGTGTAATTCAAATAACTTTTTCAAATGAAAATAAAATTGTTTTTTTTTCTCTGTATAGGGCAGCTGATTATCAGCATCATTGTTATTTCAGCAGGAAGTCTGATTATTCTGTTTTTAACGATAACAGCAGTGAAATGGAAACATTTTCATAAAGATTGCAGTAAGTTTACAGGGTGGGTAACTTGGTGGGTAAATGGAGGGATCCTCAAAACTATATATATATATATATATATATACACACACACAGTACTGTGCAAAAGTTTTAGGCGGGTGTGGGAAAAATGCTGTAAACAAAGAATGCTTTCAAAAATGGAAGTGTTAATCATTTATAATCATATTATTTATTTCATCAATCAACAAAATGCAGTGAATGAACAAAAGAGAAATCTAAATCAAATCAAAATTTGGGGTGACCAACCTTTGCCTTCAAAACAGCATCAATTCTTCTAGGTACACTTACACACAGTTTTTGAAGAAGCTCGGCTGGTAGGTTGTTCCAAACATCTTTGAGAACTAACCACAGATCTTCTGTGGATGTAAGCTTCCTCACATCCTTCTGTCTCTTCATGTAATCCCATACACACTCCATGATGTTGAGATCAGGGCTCTGTGGGGACCATAAGAATTGATGCTGGTTTGAAGGCAAAAGGTAGTAACACCAAATATTGATTTGATTTAGATTTTTCTTTTGTTTGTTCACTTTGCATTTTGTAAATTGATAAAAAATAAACAATCATTTTATATATATATATATAAAACTGAAAAACATACATATATAAACCATCTAGTGTGTGTATATTATTACACACACACACACACACACACACACACACGATGGTTTATATATATATATATATATATATATACCATCGTGTGTGTGTGTGTGTGTGTGTGTGTAATAATATACACACACTAGATGGTTTATATATGTATGTTTTTCAGTTTTGAAATCACCAGGTACGCCAGGTAAATTGGTCATGTTGTGGAAAGCATCATAAATCACATCCAAGGGGTGCACAGTGGCACAATAGTCACCTCAGAGCAATACTGGGTTCAGTTCTCAGATGTATCCTTTCAATGTGGAACTTGCATGCTTTCCTGTCTGTGTGGGTTTCCTCCTGATGCTTTGGCCACTTATGGTCCAAAGATGTTAGATGGTTTGGGCTAGGCTTCAGAACCACCCATGACCCTAGTGAGGAAAAGCGGTTAAGAGTCGGCCTTTGATAAGGAATTGGCCATCGCTCAGCTCAGGGTAGCCCAATCACATGATTTTTTATGATTGGGGTGTATGTTGATGGTCCAGGAGAGTGTATCATCTTGGTACACTTTGTAGCCAGTCACTGAGGTTGTGTACACCTCCAGGTTTCGTCATAGGTCACAGCCTCTCTAAACAAGACTTATTCTTTGTGCTCAAAACAGTCCTGAAGCTCAGAAATGGCTCCTGGATATCAGGTTTTTCATTCATTTAATCTGTACACTTGGATTACCATGACAACATAAGCAAACTACAGTAGCGTTCAATCTGGGTGAGAGTTTTAGAACTCACTAAAAGCCACACAAAGTTCACATAAATTGTGTTGTTAGCAAAGTTTAGCCACTGCCACCTTTATCCAAGATGCAACATTAAAATGTATTCCTGTCTAAGAAAGGCATATATTTATGCAAATGTTCCTGATTTGATTATATGCGATGTATGTGTATTTAAATAAATATAAATCAATTAATTAAAACATTTCAATTTCTCACATGAAGGGCCTGTAACACATCTCATTACAGTGGAATCTGATACTGACCTAGTGAACATGGAATTAGAAAAGGTATGCCCAACAAAGAGCTACGAATCTGAATAATTTTCAAATTCTGTTTTTTTTTTTTTGGCTTTCTTTTAACACATTTGTTTGTGATTTAGGTAGTGGCTTGTGGGCATTCTGCATGTGTTTGGCAAGGATATTTCAAAGGATTATCAGTAGCTCTGAAGGTGTTTCCTGCAGCACAGAGGCAAGAATTCATTAAAGAAAAAGATGTTTACATGTTGCCTTTTATGATGCACCCTGGAATTGCACAATTTCTTGTAGCAGGAAGAATGGAGCAGGATTTTGTTGTGGTTTTGGAATTGGCAACCCAAGTGAGTTTTGATTTTTACATGAGTATTTGTATTTATATATTAAATATTTTATTGTGTAATTGCTATTTTAGCAGAAACCATATATGCAATTTGCTGCTTTATAGGGACTTTAGAACCTTGTTCTATCCCATCCAGTATACAGAAATGGTAGCTACTAATGTTAGTAACAGATCTTGTAAATTACAGGCATTCTTTGCATGCATATATATAAGATTTAAAGTTTACTTTTTTTTTTTTAAATATATGATTCATTGTTACCTCTAGGACCTGTGTTATAACAAAAATGTTCAACATGTTTTCTTGATTAGGGATCTCTGAATGCATTCCTCTCCAGAACTGAGTGCAACTGGCTATCTACAGTAAAATTAGTACAGACACTTTCACAAGGATTGGCCTATTTGCATACTGAATTAAATAAAAATGGTGGGTAACTTTAAGATAAAGACAAAGATATAAATATATTTTTCTTCATCTATAACAGTATTTAGATAAAATACATAAAGCTATCAAACAGTTTGGCTTTGCATGCCAGATATTTTTTCGTGAACAGTGTTCTTTGCCTTGTTTTTTAGGCATGTATAAGCCTGCAATAGCTCATTGTGACCTTAGTAGTAGTAACGTCCTGGTGAAGGCGGATGGTTCTTGTGCTCTGTGTGACTTTGGTTGCTCCATGATACTTGAAGGCTTTGAAAACAGTCAAGCCTTAGTGGAAAACTCTGGTGAAAGAGAGGTTTGTATCCCTGGTCAAAAGTTCAATTTTTAATCTATTTTCCTAAAACTGAGAAAAAGTCCATTTCACAACAGAAACCTTGTAACGTATTGACAGAAAGAAAGAACTAATTAGAAAATTTATCATTGGCAATTTCATAAATAGTACACATATTTGATAAATGCAAATTTATAATGTGTACCATATGAATTTTTTTTTTATATGTTCTTCACATGCTCAAATGTTCTACATGAAGCCTCAGGTATTTGGGGGAGAATTTGGTTAAAATTATTTAATTTTTAAATTATTTTTAAATGTATAGATTTGGGATTAAATCCAGCTCCAATGAAACACAAGAAAAACAGGAAACCAAGACTCAACTTTTTTTTTTACATTTGTAGTTTTATTTTGATCCTTGACAAGAAAGCTAAGGTTTATGCGAATATTGGATTAAAACAATGCATTCACTTCCATCAGTCATGACTTGCTTTAAACAAGGATTTTTTCAGCAGGGCAGAATTCAGAGGGGGACTCTGAACTACATGTCGCCAGAAATTCTGGAAGGATGTGTGAATCTGAGCAGTACCCATTGTTTGCTACAAGGAGATGTTTATTCCTTGGGGCTTGTGCTTTGGGAGGTTCTCATGCGTTGTGCAGACCTTTTCAGAGGTAAACATTCAAATGACTAAGCCATCTTCAAGCTTACAAAGTTCATGTGCTTATCTTCCAGAAACAGACTTCACTGCACAAATGCCTTCATTTATGTAATTATTAGTGTTATAGTGTTAGGTAGATTATGTAAAATAAGGCTGATCACATAGATAATGTAGCATTAATGATTGTTCCATTTGGTATTGATAGAATGGTTTATACAGATTTTTATATTGATTCAAGGGCACGTATATTAGAGTATCTTTCAATATCTATACTGTTAAAAAAAAAAAAATCAGAAACAGACAGTACTACACAATTTTAAGTTGTTGAAAGGTTGATGATCATTCAAAATCGAGAACTTCAAAATGATCTGTTATAGCAGGAATGCAGCATTGTGAAAGGAGAAATGGGGTTGATATTATTTTGAAGGAAGAGTATGTCAAAGGTTTTTGGAGGTGAAGTGAATGTAAAATAGAGGACTTTGATGCTGGAAGTTGAAGGTGTGTTAATCAACATTGTTAGTGCTTATTCCCCACAAGTTAACCAGCTTGAAAAGAATGTTGAGAATGGAGTTGCCTGGCAAGAAGAAGACCAAAGAGGAGGTTTATGGATATGGTGAGATGACATGCAGGCGGTCAATGTGAATGAAGAAGATGCAGAGGACCGGATGAAATTTAAAGATTATGTTTACTGATGTACTTTTACTGATGAGTCTGAGGATTTTGTTTTTTGTATTTGTCCTTGATTGCTCACTGTTTTGGTTTCCAGCAAGTGTTAATTTGATGATCTGATATGTTTGTCTGCATCTTTTTTTCATGCACCATTTCAATTCACAGCATCTTTTGGCTGAGCCATGTCTCTTTGTCTCCTCTGGTAGGAGATTTTCTTGTGTGTCTCTTCTACTTCTTTTGAGTCTTTTTTTTATCAGCCAGCTCTTTTATCAGCCAGAGTTTTGTCTGTTATATACAGTTTACCTCGTGCATGTTATTGCTCAGATCAAAACTTTTTGTGCGATCCGTAGCTTGGTCTTGTTTTTCCAGTAGTGCCTCTAGCTCATTTGAAAGGGGGAAAAAGTGAAAGTAACTGTTTTTTGTCATTGAGAAACAAGGCACAGCACACAATGAGACACAATGAAATTTAACCTCTTCTTTTCACCCCTACACACCATAAAGTAGGGGGGCAGCTTTTAAATTGTTCATTAATCAATATTCATTAATCTCTCCAAATCCATGTTTGCCCATGACTCCTGTCCTTCATTGCTGCTACCCACTTTTGTATTTCAATTTCCGATGACCAGCTTCACATTCTTCTTGGAAATACTATTAAGTGTGTCTTTGAGTTGTTCATAAAATTGTAATCATCCTCTGAGCTGTCTGCTGTAGATGCATGCACCTGTGTGATGGCAATGTTGAATGGTCTTTCTCAAAGGGCAGCGGTGGCCTAGTGGTTAGGGCGTTGGCCACATGATTGGAGGATCGGGGGTTTGAACCCCTTCCCAATAGGTTGCACTGAGGTCCCCTTGAGCAAGGTGCCGTCCCCATCACTGCTCCCCTGGCGCTTTCAATAGCTGCCCACTGCTGCACAGTGTTTGAGTGTGCATGGGTTAAATGCAGAGGTCCAATTTCGGTTCAATCACTGTCTGCTGTGCTTTGACCTCGCAATGACAAGGGTTGTCACTTTCACTTTCAAAATCTGGTGGCTATGATGTGCAGGTTAGAGCCCTCTTTGCCTTTTTGCTTAGGTAGAATCCGACGTGTCTTTCTGCGCCACTCCAGATGATTTCTCCAACACTGACCACTTCCTGTCCCAGCCATCTGACCTCTGCTAATCCAAGGATCTTGCACTGAAATCTCTTTGCCTCCAAGCAAAGCAGCTCCAGTTTTCCTGGGCTCCATAGTGTTTGGACATTCCATGTTCCTTTATTGGTATCTTTTTTTGGTCTTAGCTGGTCTGTCGTTACCCTACCCCCCTCCTCCTTTTTCCGAGCTTGGAACTGGCAAGACTGGCGTTTTGCTGGTATGTGTAATTCTAAATTATTCAGGCAGGTGTTAACATGGGCATTGGGAGGTATAGAAGAGCGGTTGCACAGTAAAGAGGGAGAAAAAGACCTTTACCGATTGGCTAGACAGAGAGACAGGTCTGGGAAAGATGTGTAGCAGGTCAGGGCGAAGATAGAAATGGAAACGTACTCACAGGTGAACAGAGTGTGTTGAGCAGAAGGAAGGAGTACTTTGGGGGGCTGATGAATTAAGAAAATGAGAGAGAAAACTGGATGATGTGAGGAGAGTGATACAGGAAGTGCAGCAAATAAACAAGATGGAAGTAAGGGCAGCAATGAAGAGGATGAAGAATGGAAAGGCTGTTGGACCTACATTGTGCCTTTGTGAACTTGGAGAAAGCATATGACAGGTTGCCTAGAGAGGAGTTGTGCTTTTGTATGAGGAAGTCTGGTGTTACATAGAAGTATGTGAGAGTAGTTCAGGATATGTATGATAGGGGGGTGGTGGTCTAGTGGTAGTACTTGCCTATGGATCTATGGCTCAAGAGGTCCCAGGTTTGAATCCCACCTCTAGCACTACCACCACTGGGTCCCTGAGCAAGACCCTTAACCCTGAATTGCTCCAGGGGGACTGTCCCTGTAATTAGGACATGGATAAGCGCTCTGGATAAGAGTGTCTGCTAAATATCGTAAATGTAAATGTGTAAATGATGGCAGTGTAACAGTGGTGTGATCTGCAGTGGGAGTGACGGATGCATTTAAGGTCCGTCACTCCCATCATCAAGATTACATCAAGAATCAGCACTGAGCCCATTCTTGTTTGGAATAGTAATGGACAGACTGACAGACTTATCCAGAGCAACTTCCATATTCTTATTGCAGGGACAGTTCCCCCTGGAGCAACTCAGGGTTAAGGGTCTTGCTCAGGGACCCAGTGGTGGTAGTGCTAGAGGTGGGATTCAAACCTGGGACCTCTTGAGCCACAGAGCCATAGGCAAGTACCCTACCACTGGACCACCACCCCCAAGGTTAGACAGGAGTCTCTGTGGATGATGATGTTTGTTGATGATAATGTGATCTGCAATGAGAGTAGGGAGCAGCTTGAGGAGAGGAATGAAAGTGAGTAGGGCAAAGACAGAATGACAGTGTGAATGAAAGGGAGGAAAGTGGAGTGGTTAGGATGCAGGAAGTAGAGGTGACAAAGGTGGAGGAGTTTAATTACTTGGGATCAACAGTTCAGAGTAACGGCGAGTGTGGAAGAGAGGTGAAGAAGAAAGTGAAGGCGGGTTGAAATGGGTGGAGAAGAGTGATTTGTGACAGATGGGTACCAACTAGAGTAAAAGGGAAGGTTTACAGGACAATAGTGAGAACAGCTATGTCGTATGGGTTGGAGACGGTGGCACTGATGAAAAGACAGGAGGTGGAGCTGGAGGTGTCAGAGTTAAAGATGCTGAGATTTTTGTTGGTTGTGACGACGATGGACAGGATTAGAAATGAGTATATTAGAGGGACAGCTGAGGTTGGACATCTTGGAGACAAGGTTAGTGAAGCAAGGTTGCATTGGTTTGGACATGTCCAGAGGAGAGACAAGGATTATATTGGAAGGAGGATGTTGAAGATGGAGCTGCCAGGAAGAAAGAGATGAGGAAGACCAAAAAGGAGGTTTATGGATGTGGTGAGAGAGGACATGCAGGTGGTCGGTTTGAAGCAGGAATATGCAGAGGATCGGAAGAAATGGAGACAGTTGATCCACTGTGGCGACTCCTAAACAGGAATATGTGCACTTAATATTACTACTCAGTATTTTTTTTAATGTATTTTGTAATTATATCGAACATAAATATAATTTTTTTTTCCTTTATATACTATGTGAAAGACACATGCAGCATTACACATTTCCTGTCTGCCCTTTTCATTCCATTGTTTATTTTCAGATTCCACCATCCCAGCTCATATGTTGCCTTATGAAGCTGATCTAGGACTCAGTCCATCTCTAGAAGATCTTCTTGCTTTTGTTTCGGAGCAAAGAGTGCGCCCATCTATTCCAACCCAATGGTGCCAAGTCTTCAAGGTAACAAAATCCTTTAAAGTGGAGAATACTGATTTTGAAATTATTTGACATTTCTGATGTTTTTGTTTTCCATTGTTATGTTTATGCAAATGATTTTATGAATGCTCAGCTACTTTACAGACTGCAGTCTGTATAGTCTATTTTAATGAGCAGCTGGGGACAGTTAGTGTGATGAATTATTATCAGCACAGTAGTGACATTGACATGGTACTGAATTGTTGAATTGTGTTTGTGCAAGAGTTTTTAAACAACTCCTTCTCGTTGCTAGGCTGTTAATGGTATACCAACCAAAAATATCTAGCCAAAAGTGTTCTGTAGCCAGAAACCAACCATTGATAAAGAATTTGAAGATGACTACCATACATTTTGCAGCATCAGATGAATTACCAATAACTGTTCGTTGCAAGATGCCAGTGACTAATAATGTAGGAGTGTCTAATAAAGAATACATTAAGTATTAATATTTTAAATGCTACCAGCACTGCTGCCTCAGGCACATTCTCACACACACACACACACACACACACACACCCACCCACCAGGTGCAAGAACAATGGGCTCCAATACCTTCTTCAAGGGTACCTCAGGGTGGCCTACTGGTCTGGGACACTATCCACAACCCTTCGATCATGGGGCCTAGTCCCTAATCACTAGCCCACAACTGCCAAATGTAATTATCTAAATGCAAACTGTATTGTTGAATTGTTCAAGTTCTACAATGATCTGTGTAAGCAGAGACATTTTGAACCTTTCTACTTATGTTCTCTTTGATGTAAGTGGATATTTTGATCCAACTGATAAAACAACTTGTTTTGTGCTGTCTTATGCGCTGTCTTATGCACTGAAGTCTCAGGTTTGGATGTCTTCCCCCAAGAGAAAATTTTCGGACCTTATGCTTTTTACTTTATATTTACTTTCACTTCTTCATGTAATGAAGAAATGCAACTTCAGTATGCTAAAGATATTCCAGTTCATCTTTGATTTCAAAACTTTGGTTATGTCCTGTTCTTTGAGACTCACATCAGTGCAACCTGTAAAACAGCCTACATTCTTACTTGTTTAGGGCATTTTATGTCTCTTGAAATTAAATATTTGCACATGGTTTGGTCAAATGTAGAGTACACTTAATTTTCCTGCTTCCAGCAGTGCTTTATTCCTCCTGTTAGTGCTATTTACATTGTGTATATATACACTTTGAATTTTAGACAGCAATTTTGGCTGCAGCTTTCATAGGTAATACTGCAGATTTACATTTTCTTGCAACTGTTTTTGTTTCTTTAATGACTGAATGATCTTTGAGAGGTGTGATTAGTTGTTGATAATCATGCACACACACATGCACATCTTTTTTTCCACTACAATAGAACTGGTTCAACTCAGCAATTGCTTTTTGCAGTACCAGTCCTTCTTTTTACACTGGTGGCAAGAAAGGAATTTAGCTTTTGGACACCGCAGGGAGACAGTTTCTGTTTCAGAACAGGTTGCAGGAAGCAATATAAAAGACTACTGAAATATAAAGAATACTGAAAAATGCCAGAGAGTTACAGACTCTACAGATTCCTGCAGAGGTGTGAAACATATAGTACTGTGCAAAGGTTTTAGGCAGGTGTGAGAAAATGCTGTAAACAAAAAATGCGTTCAGAAATATAAATACATTGTTTAGATTGTTGTTTTTATCAATTTACAAAAGGCAAAGTGAGTGAACAAAATTAAATCTAAATCAAATCAATATTTGGTGTTACTACCTTTTGCCTTCAAACCAGCACCAATATAACCAGGTACTTATAGAGATTTTGTAGGATTATAGTCAGGTGTATGGGCAACCAATTTTACCAAACAGGATCTAATGATCATCAATGTCACACGTAGGTTGAAACACAGTCATGTTTGGAACAACCTACCAGCTGAGTTCCTTCAAAAACTGTGTGCAAGCGTACCTAGAAGAATTGATGCTGTTTTGAAGGCAAAGGCTGGTCACACCAAATATTGATTTGATTTAGATTTCTCTTTTGTTCATTCACTGCATTTTGTTGATTGATGAAAATAAATGATTAACACTTCCATTTTTGAAAGCATTCTTTGTTTACAGCATTTTTTCCACACCTGCCTAAAACCTTTGCACTTTAGGGGCAGCGGTGGCCTAGTGGTTAGGTACCCCTGAGCAAGGTACCGTCCCCGTCACTGCTCCCCGGGCGCTTTCAATAGCTGCCCACTGCTGCACAGTGTGCTTGGGTTAAAAGCAGAGGAACCAATTTCGTTGTGGTTCACGCTTGCTGTGCTGTGACCTCGCAATGACAAGGGTTGTCACTTTCACTTTCACTAAACTCTTCTCTCGACCTGGGCTATGTGCAAAAAGTATTCAGTTATTAAGCCTACTAAGAAGTTATTACGTTATTAGAAACCTAATCTTGATCCATTTAAGTTATATTCAAGCACATTATAGACCAATTTCTAGTTTAGCTTTTATATCAAATATTCAGGAGGCCTAGCAGTTGTGTTTATATCTACACAAAAATAGCATCTAGAACTAAAAACTCCAAACTAAGGCCCAGGCAAATCAGTAAATTCAGGTTTGTTGAGAGTGGTGTGGGGGTCGCCAAGTTTCACAGGGTGCTCTCATGTTTGTAAAACCCCTGGATCTGTCCTTTTCAGTCAGGATCATTCCTTTTTAGTCAGGTTGTAATAGGAGTCACATTACTGCATTCTTTAAACTCATGGTCTGCATAAGGAGTTCAAAACGGATCTTATTCCTTTCTCTTTGTTCGAGATGGGCAGCTGTCCACCACCTGAGTTGTGGACGGTATAGGTATTTCCTAAGGGCAAGTCCATCGATCTCTGCGAGGGTCTCCTGAGTTCCATGCCAGCTGCTACACCGAGTCAGCGAAGTTACTATCATCTTATTTTTCTCCTGACCTGAACTTCAGATCAGCTGCATTAGACTGGCTCTTCTGCAGGAGCTGCTGCCCTGAAAATTAAAGACTCCCCCACTCAAACAGAGCTACTCACCTGGTCACCAATGGACTCTTTTACTGTAACTCATGCTTACTGGAAATTACCTCTATACAGGGTTTTTCCTCTCTTTTTATTTCCGATGTCAACCAAAGGAGAATGGGTCCCCTTTTGGGTCTTGGTTTCCCCCAAGGTTTCTTCCTCATGTTTGGGGAGCTTTTCCTTGCCTCCGTTGCCCTCGGCTTACCTAACTGGAGCTTAGCTTATGTAAAGCTGCTTTGTGACAACAACAGTTGTAAAACGCGCTATATAAATAAGGTTGACTTGACAGAGCATGATCCCCCTCCCTTTGGAAACTGGACCGCAGGGCAGTGCATGATAATGACCCCAAACACACTTCCAAGACGACCGCTGCCTTGGGAGGGTGCTGGACTGGCCAAGCTTTCTCCAGAACTAAACCCTATTGAGCATCTATGTTGCATGCTCAGATGGAAAGAGCACAAGGTCTCTAATGTCTAACGACTGCATGATGTCATTATGGAGGAGTGGAAGAGGGAAAACAAAATGTGGCCACACAAAATATTGACACTTTGGGCACAATGTGGATATTTTTCACTTAGGGGTGTACTTACTTTTGTTGCCAGTGGTTTAGACATTACTGGCTGTGTTGAGTTATTTTGAGGGGACAGCAAATTTACACTTTTATACATACTGTACACTGACTACATTGTGTGTGTGTCATATCTTCAGTGTTATACAGTCCTGTGCAAAGGTTTTAGGCAGGTGTGGAAAAAATGCTGTTAACAAAGGATGCTTTCAAAAATGGAAGTGTTAATCATTTATTTTCATCAATCAACAAAATGCAGTGAATGAACAAAAGAGAAATCTAAATCAAATCAATATTTGGTGTGACCAGCCTTTGCATTCAAAACAGCATCAATTCTTCTAGGTACCCTGACACACAGTTTTTGAAGGAACTCTGCTGGTAGGTTGTTCCAGACATCTTGGAGAACTAACCACAGATCTTCTGTGGATGTAGGCTTCTTCACATCCTTCTGTCTCTTCATGCAATCCCAGACACACTTGATGATGTTGAGATCAGGGCTCTGTGGGGGCCATAGGAATTGATGCTGGTTGGAAGGCAAAAGGTAGTAACACCAAATATTGATTTGATTTACATTTTTCTTTTGTTCGCTCACTTTGCATTTTCTAAATTGAAAAAAATTGAAAAAAATAAAAAATCATTATTTATATTTCTGAAAGCATTCTTTGTTTACAGCATTTTTTTCACACCTGCCTAAAACCTTTGCACAGTACTGTATATGAAAAGATATAACATATTTACAAAAATGGAGGTGTACTCACTTTTGTGAGATACTGTATATACATAAATATACAAATTGCCATTTTGAAAAATGCAATGTAATTGCAGTTTAAGTAAAATTTGCTTTTGTTTGCTATATTTGCAGGGATTTTCTCTAAATGAACTCCTTGAAGATTGCTGGGATCACGATGCAGATGCAAGGTTAACATCACAGTGTGCTGCCAATAGACTCGCTTTGTTACCCCTTGATCAATTCTGTAAAAAAAACACTGATTTAATTTGAGCACATTTGTTTCTTTACTCTTGTAGAGAGACAAAAACTGCTAAATGTATAGCATATAGCAACATTAAAACAACGGACAGGTAAGGTGAATAATTAGTCAAGAAGTCACTCCACAAGTTTTTTTATCATATTTTTTTTCTGTATTTTGTCAGATGATGTTTATTGTCAGTATCAATATTGGTAATTATCCCATTCAGGCTATACAGGGCTGAACTGATGTGAATTCTAGGAGACTCATTCTGTGCAAACTGATGGACTTCCATTAAAATACAGACACAGATAAAGGATGTTATGTACTACAAAATATGGCCTTATTCATTAAGGAAGCATCCACAAGCTTTTTTTTTTTTTAACCAACCTCTTTTGGATTTGGTCGAAAATATGAAAGTTGAAAAACTGGGAAATATACCACTTCCCCCAATAAGGATATATATTTTTTTTATGTATAATTTATCAAATTTATTTATCTTTTTGGTTTCCAAATCATCCAACCTATAAGACATATCTCTAGCATACTTATTTCTAATCCTGTCCAAAATCGTACAAAATCACGAAATTAACATTTAAAATTGATGAGGTTACTCTAATACTAACCCTAAAACTCTAACCGCACCTGGGTGCTTTCCTAATGCAGCATAGTTAATGAAAAAAGAACATACTTTCGACAACTTTTGTTTTGTAGAACACATTTTAGAAATGTAATTTCTGGCACTTTACCATATGCATTCATTTCTGGACCATTAAGAAATGAGAAGTTGCTGAAACACTTGATGTTCTTTCCACTCCATCTCATATAGAATAGAAAAGAATAGAATAATCTTTTATTCCACGAATGGGAAATTTGGGTGTTACAGGGCTCTTTATCAAGAAAAACAAAAAGGAACTTAGAAAGATATATGAAAGAAATATATAAAGAACGAGGACATCCATATACAAGAGCTATACATGAGCTATGTATACATATAGATATTTACATGGCAAGAAAATAATTTGAAATAAAGAATATAAAGACAGGAAGACAGGAAAGATAAGGATAGATAACCATATACACAGTAAATAGTAATTAATTTATAAATAAATACATGATAAATAAACAAATGTAAAATGTAATAATAATAATAATATATAATAAATATAATATATAATAATAATAATAAATGGGTAATGTTTATGTTATGCTATGTTATATTGTGGAGTTTGATGGCTGCAGGTAAGAATGACCTGCGGTAGCGTTCCTTCTTACACTGCGGGTATAAAAGTCTGCTGCTGAACCAGCTGCTCAGTGCTCGTACTGTATCATGCTGTAGGAGGTGTTGTCCATGACGGATGTTAGCTTGGATAACATCCTCTCCTCCCCTACCTGCTCGATGGATTTGACCGGGCAGTCCAGGACAGAGCTGGCCCTCTTGACCAGTTTATTTAGTTTCCCTCTGTCCCTTTCTGTGATTCTTCCACACTAGCAGACCACAGCATAAACAGCAGACGCTACCACAGTGTCATAAAAGGACCTCATGAGATTTATGTTTACCCAAAGGACCTCAGCCGCCTTAGCAGGTGAAGACGACTTGGGCCCTTTTTGTACAGAGCATTGGAATTTGTGGACCAGTCCAGTTTGTTGTTGATATGGACATCCAGGTATTTGTTCTCCTCCACCGTTTCAATGCACAAACCCTGGATGTTCACAGATGTAATGGGGGGTTAATACACAGATGGTTTTGTTCACACCATCTGACAAAGTCACTGATGACCCCCCCCTGTATTCCTGCTCATTCCCCTCTGACACCTGACCAACAATAGCGGTGTCGTCCGAGAACTTCTGCAGGTGACAGCTGTTCGTGTTATATTTAAAGTCTGCTGTGTACAGAGTGAAGAGGAAGGGGGCGAGGACTGTTCCTTGTGGGGCAAACCACCACCTCAGACACACAGTCCTGGAGTCTCACATACTGGGGTCTATTGGTGAGGTAGTCAATAATCCATGCAGTCATGTGATGGTCCATTCCTGCTTCCTCTAGCTTCCCCCTCAGCACTGAAGGTTGGATTGTGTTGAAGGCACTAGAGAAGTCAAAGAACATGACTCTCACAGTGCTCGTCACTCTCCAGGTGAGTGAGGGCCTGATGCAGCAGGTAGATGACGGTGTCATCCTCCCCAATATGCGGCTGGTATGCAAACTGCAGCGGGTCTAGATCCCTCCTGACCAGTGGGCGAAGGTGATGGAGGTGATGATCCTGTCCATAGCCTTCATCAGGTTAGAAGTGAGGGCAACGGGTCTGTAATGGTTTGGCTCCTTGGGGTGCAATGTCTTAGGGACTGGAACCAGGCAAAGATGTAAGTGATAACCTCAAAGAGTTGGTCTGCACAGTCCCTCAGCAGGCTGGATATGATGCCATCCGGACCTGTGGCTTTCCTGTGCTTCATCTTCCTCAGCTGACTCCTCACCTGGTCAGCTGTGATGGAGAGGCTATTGTGTGGTGTGAGAGTGTGCACCTCCTAATCAGTGGGATAGCATGAGGGGGCCATAGAGTCCTCAGGGGAAAGGGGGGGAAGAGAAGGTGAAGATAAAAGGGGGTATGCAGCTAATATCCCTGGTGCCGTGGGGAGTTGCAGAGAGGTGTGAAGGGGAAGTGCCATTAGGGTTTGCAAAGAGTTGTGAAAGGGAGCACTGGCATGTATTGAGCTTTGGTGGATGGGTGAGGGGCAGATTCCTGAGTCAAACCTGTTGAAGAACAGGTTTAAACTATTAGCCCAGTCCTGATCTCCAGACTCTGGGCCTCCACTACTCACTGTGTTCCTTCCATTAATGGTGTTCAATCCTCTCCAAACACCTCTAACGTTGTTCTGTTGGAGCTGCTCCTCCAGCTTCCTCCTATATCTGTCCATCCCCCTCCTTATCTCTCTTCTCAGCTCTTTCTGGGCTGTCCTCATTGCCTCTTTATTGCCTCTGATCTGAAGGCTCTCCAATTCTGCTTCAGCAGAGCTCTCAGATCTGGGGTCAGCCATGGTTTGTTGTTGGAGTAGCACCGTACTCTCCTGGTCGGTACAGTGTTATCCACACAGAAGTTGATGTAGTCGGTTATGCACACTGTTAATCTGTCAATGTCCTCTCCATGTGGGCTGCATAGCACCTCCCAGTCTGGTTTCGAAGCAGTCCCTGAGTGCCATGCTTGTCTCATCAGACCATCCTCTCACATACTTTGTAGTAGGGGGTTGTTTGCATACTAGAGGTATGTATGAGGGAACCAGATGGACTAGGTTATGGTCTGAGCATCCCAGTGGAGGGAGGGGTGATGCTCTGTATGCATCCTTGGTGTTTGCATACAGTAAGTCTAGTGTCCTGTTTTCCCGGGTGCAGCAGTCCACATACTGGGTGAAAGTAGGTAGAGTTGAGGACAAGGAGACATGATTAAAGTAACCAGATATCAGGAGGAAGGCTTGGGGGTATGCTTTCTGCAGCTGGGACACAACTTTGTGTATAGTTTTGCAGGCTGCTGTCGCATCTGCCGCCGGTGGAATGTAAACAGTTACCTCGATGACTTGCGAGAACTCGCACGGCAGATAGTACGGTCGGATGCTAACCGCTAATAGCTCCACGTCCCGTGTGCAGCACTGCTCCTTAACGGTGATGTGCCCTTTGTTACACCATCTCTCGTTTACATACATCAGGATCCCCCTGCCTTTCCTCTTACCGGTCTCCTTCACGTTCTGGTCTGCTCTCGCCAGGTGGTGTCTCGCCAGACAGCATGAGAGCGCGAGAGTCTGGAGTGAGGTGTGTCAGCTAGGACTCCGTGTAGCACATCATGCTAACCTCCCTGTACTCTCTCTGAAGCCTGGTGAGCGCTGTTAGCTCATCGATCTTATTAGGGAGAGATCTAACATGCCCCATGATGATCGAGGGTACCGATGGTTTGTACCGTCACTTCCTCTCCCAGTATTTCACTCCAGCTCTACAACCCTGTCTCCTCCCCTGTAGTTCCCTGGGGATCTCTGCTCTTTCGCTGGGCTGAATCGGCTGGTTGCTAAGCACTAGCAGCTGATCCCGGGTGTAAACAAGGAACCCATGGTCTGGTGACTCTGTGTACAGGGTTAAACAGTCCGTATATGATTAAAAAACAGAAAAAAGAGTTCACAAGTCTCCTCAGACTACAATACTTGTGACTGATTAAAAGAAGTGAAAAAAGTAATAAGTAAAGTAAGGAAAATAGTATAATAAAAGTGGTCAGAGCTCCTGTAAATGGCTGCCTCTCACGTGGCGCCATCTTGGAGTGGAGAGTTTGTGGGGCATAAGCACTAACAATATTCATTATCACATTATCACTTCAATTTCCATCACCCTATCTGGCACTCATTTGACCTCCAAAACACTTAACATTCTCTTCCTTCAGGATTACACCTACCCCATTCCTCCTTCCATCCACACCACAGTTAAACAATTTAAACCAACCTCAAATCCATCTAGTCTCTTACACAAACAAAATATAACTATTCTTCTCCCTATCATATCAGCTAATTCTCTACAGTTATGGCAGTTATGCTGCCATAGTTGCTAACATTTAAACTCTCCTCTATTTAATTATCTCTTCCCGTTTAAGGGGTCGCCACAGCAGATCATCCATTTCTCTATCTCTGTCTCCAAAACACTCAGCCTGAGCTGTCTGTCTAATATACTTATTTCTAAACTGGTCCATCCTCATAAAACCCAATATAAATCTCAGTATCTTTAACTCTGACACCTTCAGCTACGCCTCCTGTCTGTCTGTCAGCGCCACCGTCTTTAACTTATTGTTCCTGAAGTGTTTACATAATATTTGAATATTTGAGTCAACAACATTTCTACAATGTTTTCATCATTGTAAATGTTATGGAAAGTGTCTTTTTTCAATCCTTAGTTCACTATGTATGAAAAAAAGTGTTTCCTGCGCTCGGAAAACGTTTGCAAGCACCACGTTTGTTTTAAGTGACAGAGTAATGTTTCAAGTACTTATTGTTCCAGAGGTGATTACATAATAAAATTATTTTTATATATACACGAGGTGTAAAGTTTGTTCTTGTCTATCATGTTTAGGAGTCAAAAAAGCAGAGCTCAGAATGTTTAAACAAGCTGATCATTTGTTTTGTGTTGGAGTAGCTTAATTAAATGTCTTATTGTGCCTGAAGTGATTACATTTTAGAAATTTACATTTACATTTACATTTACGGCATTTAGCAGACGCTCTTATCCAGAGCGACTTACATGTTCTAATTACAGGGACAGTCCCCCTGGAGCAACTCAGGGTTAATGGTCAAGGACCCAGTGGTTGTAGTGCTAGAGGTGGGATTCGAACCAGGGACCTCTTGATCCAGAGGTCCGTAGGCAAGTACCCTACCACTAGACCACCGCCACCCATGAAAACATTTCTAAATTGTTTTAATTATTATGTTTTTAATATTTCCTTCACTATGCTTGCAGAATGCATGTCTGTCCCTTTAACGAAAACAAGCTGTACATTTGTTTTAATTGATGGAGTAAGGAGCTTCCATTTCTTTCTGTCTTCTATATCTTCTTTTTTCGGCTGCCATTTAGGGGTTACCACCGCGGCTCATCCATTTTCATTTTTTCTCTGCATCTTACTTCTTCAAACCGAGTGCAAGTCTTCTCTTACAACATCCATAAAACTCATCTTTGGTTTTCCTGTTTTCATTTTTCTGTGGCAGTTCCATCTTCAACATATTCCTCCCAATAGAAACCGCATGTGGAGAGCCACTGTACATCTCCAAACCAATGCAACCTTGCTTCCCTAACTCTGTCTCCAAAATGTCTAACCTGGGCTGATCCTCCAATATAACATATAACATACCTTTCCTATTACTCTTGCTGTTACCCATCTGTCACAAATATCTCCAGCCACTCTTCTCCAACCCATTCCAGCCTGCACTCTCGTTGTCACCCCTCTTCCACAGTCGCCGTGCTCTGGACTGTTGATCCCAAGTATTTAAATTCTATGTATTCGTTGCATCCTAACCACTCTACTTTCCTCTCTTTTGTTCTCCTCAAGCTCTCGCTACAGATCACAAATCCATCAGCAAAAATCATCGTCCACAGTGAATCCTTAGTCATCTCCTGTCTGACCGAGTCTGTCATGTTCATTACTATTGCAGACAAGAATGAGCTCAGTGCTGGCACACTGCCCTCATACATTTCCACAACTACTCTCTCATAAATTTCTGTAACAAAGTCCTCACACAAAACCATAACTCCTCAATAGGCACCCAGTCATTTGCTGTCTCCAAGTCCACAACGGTACAACAAAACTCCTTTTCTGTCCTTCTTTATCAACACCCTCAGAGCAAATATTGCATCTGTAGTTGTCTATACTGCTGTTCACTAATCATTACCTCTTTTCTTAAAATTGCTTCCACTACAGCAATGACTAATGACTCCATGCATCAGACCTTTTCTTGAAAAAAACATCTCCATGTCATCCGGACACACAGGCCTTTCTTTTTTTCATCCTCTTCATCGCTTCCCCTGCACCTTTCTTGGTTATTTGCGGCACTTCCTGGTTCACTATCCTCATATCATCCAATCTGCTCTCTCATTCTCTTAATTTATCAGACACTCAAAGTACTCCTTCCATCTGCTCATGTTCACTTGTGAGTACTTTTTCATTTCTATCCTTGACCTGCTACATATCTTTCCCAGCTATACCCAATGCCTCCTTCCATCCACAACATGATAAAACAGTTTGAACCTACCTCCAATACACCTGGCCTTCCATCTAGTCTCATGCACACACAAAATTTCAACCTTCCTTCTCCCCATCATTTCAGCTAATTCTCTACCGTTACGTCATGCTCCCCACATTCAGAGTTCCTACCCTCAGTTCCACTCTCTGGAGGACATCCTGTCCGACAGAGGTTCCCAGTTCACCTCTCAGGTCTGGCGCGCTTTCTTTTGTCGGCAGGGGAACCACTGTCTCTCTGTCTTCAGGGTATCATCCTCAGACCAACGGCCAGGCTGAAAGAGCTATTCAGGATTTGAACAAGTTCCTCTGGGCGTACTGTCACCACCAGCAATGCGACTGGGCAGAGTTCCTCTACTGGGTAGAGTATGCACAAAACTCCTTGCGTCATTCCTCCACAGGGGTGACCCTGTTTGAGTGCGTGCTGGGCTTTCAACCTCCCCTCTGTCCCTGGGATCCCACACCCATGGATGTCCCGAGCGTCGACTCCTGGTTTCACCGGGCTGAGTGAGTGTGGGAGAAAGCCCACTCACATCGAGCGGGCAGTGCGCCGTTTCCGCCAACAAGCTGACAAGCACCGACGCGAAGCTCCTGACTTCAACCTGGGAGACAGGGTGTGGCTTCCCACCCGAGACCTCAACCTGCGGATGCCAAGCAGGAAACTCAGCCTGCGATTTATTGGCCCCTTCCTCGTGGAGGCCAAGATCAACCCGGTAACATATCGCATACGTCTGCCCAGTCACATGCAGATGACCCCTGTATTCCATGTCTCTCTCCTTATGTCCCTGGACCACTGGCAACTGCGGTGGGGGAGGCTGAAACCCCCCCCAATCATCATAACGGCACAGGGTCAGGTGCACAAGGTCAGTGCGCTCCTGGACTCGCGACGACATCGAGGGGAACTGCAATATTTAGTGGACTGGGAGGGAGTGGACTGGAGGAGTGGAGTTGGGTCAAGTCCAAGGACATCCTAGACCCCCAACTTCAGATCGACTTCCACCGCAACCATCCTGGCCGTCCCGCTCCAAGACCTAGAGGCCGACCCCCTTGACGCAGTGGACCACCACTGCAACCTCCTGGCAACGAGAGTCCTGGAGCACACCAGACTGGGTGTCCAGAGACCACCCCTGAAGGGGGGGGTGATGTCACACCCACCGCCATATCCAGTCTATGGGCTAGGTCCAGATCCCCGGAATACTGAGCCAGAGCTTCATGCACACCCTCACTCATCCCCCTTGATCACCTGCAACTGGATAGCCATGTATGAAAAGCCTGCCAGCCTGACCAAGCACTGTCTGTTCACCGTTGTTTCTGTATGTCTGTATTTGAGATCACTGCATGTTTGTGTCAGATTAAACACACCCTGAAGGAAGCTACGCATTTGCGCCTTTATCTCTGTTATGACAATGACAGTCAGGAACATGTAGAAATGAAAAGGTTACTCAAACACAAAACAGGTTTACAGAATTCCAATTCCAAAAAAGAATTCCAAAAAACATTCTTTTGAGGCCAAATAACACCAAAAAGCACGTTTTAAGCTTAAGGAATGAGGGAGTGTCACGCCCACTGCCGTGTCCAGGCCTGTGTCTGTGATCGCTGCTTGGTTTGTGTCAGATTAAACGTATCCTGAAGGAAGCTACGCATTTGCGCCTTAATTCCAGTTGAGACGATGACAGGGAGTCAAAATATTATTGAATGCAAATACTCCCTTTACTATACTATACGATACTATATACTACTATATACTAAATACTACATTAAAAAGTGGAAAAAAGTTAATTCAACTCATTTTAGTCAAAAACAGCCCTTTTAGAGCTTCCATTTTCCTTTTGAGGTTAAATAAGGAAAAATGTATTAAAAATTAATTTTTACAAATGATTTTAATTATGGTTTGCATGTGCTTGAACCACTAAGTTTCCACTTCTGTTCTGCAATATTCAAGGATGAGGCTTGGAAAATTCTCCACTCCAGATATGGACTTGTTTTTCTTTCACATAAAGTTTCTCTGTTCCATTTGCAGCAGTATCTCCTATAGCAGTTCATCTTACAGCAGGTTTCTATGGTGTATATATAGCACATATAAGGCCAACAAAAATACCTCCGTTTTTCTTCGCTGTGCATTGTGCTTTTCTGCATGTGGTAATTAAAACTAGGTACTCAAATCTCTGTCTTCTCGAAAGACTTGAAATTTCTTCCACACACTTTTCAAGCAAAGTTAAAGAACAGTCTTTTTTATGCATGAGAACATGTCAGAAATGCTATTTCTGAGTCAAAATGGCATGCAAACACAGATAATATTAAGAACAGGAAAGAAGTTACTTTAATTTTAATCTTTAAGCATGACAATAAAACGGCAAAAGGCACCTTTCATTCAATAGTAATAGTAGCAGAGATGGATCAGCACAACAGGCTAAAAGCATTCAGAGTGACTTAGGAGGAGAACGATATTAGATTGTTGTCTGTTAGTCATAAAGTTTTAAAACCAGTTGAATCCAGATAAATGTGCTCATACCAAATGATACCAGATCTTGATCAGCTTGAAGCAGATTACAGTGTGGAATGATGAGCTAAAGTCATTGAACAGGATTCTGTATTAGGAGTTAGTAGTGTTATGGCGGAGTAGTTGTCCATGCTCTGTTTGAATTTATGTTTGTCTTGTGAGATTCCTCAGAATTTGACTCTGGTCATAAATTGGGATAAATTGGAAGGGTAACGTCAGGAAGGGCATCAGGTGTAAAACTGCCAAATCAATATGTGGACAACGAAACATAATTCCATACAGGATCAACGACCGCCACCATTACCTACAGGGTTCTGGTGGAAACTAGACTACTATCAGCCAAAGGAGAAGAAGAAGAGCAGGAAAGCATGTCCAGATGGAGGAGAGGAAAAAGAAGTAGTGGAGAGTGTAAGTAAGGGTAGGGACTTTGAATATTGGCAGCATGACTGGCAAAGGTAGAGATTTAGCTGATATGATGGAGAGAAGGAAGGTTGACATACTGTGTATGCAAGAGACGAGATGGAAAGTCAAGTCAAGTCAAGTAGGATTTTATTGTCATTTCAGCCATATACACAGTACACAGTGAAACGAAATAACGTTCCTCCAGGACCCTGGTGCTACACACAAGACAAGACACAACACAAGACACAAGACAACATAAGACACAACACGGGGCAACAAGTGCAGACAAGACAGACAAGACAGACAACAACAGACGGCACGACAGACAGTACATTCATCCGTGGAAGGCTGCAGTGTTGTGGAACAAAGCAGCCCAGGCACATTATGGTGTAGCAGTGTGGTGGAGCGGTGTTACTGTAAAACCTAAAGTTACTTAAAGTGCAAGAGTGCAACACGAGATAAATAAATAAATACAGAATGAAAAGTGGAGGAAGTGGTGGGTGAAGTGGTGGGTTTAAGAGTTTTGTATTATTGGTGGGTTTTTAAGAGTCCATGATATTGGTAGTCCATGATATTGGTAGTAGGTAGTAATATATTGGAGGAGGGTTTTAATTGTTTTATCATGGTATGGAAGAATTTTGGTGTGAGTTAGATGAAGCGATAGAGAGTGTACCCAGGGGTGAGCGAGGGTGCAGATTTTAATGGTCATGTTACTGAAGGGAAATGAAGATGAGGTGGTGGGTAGATATGGTGTTAAGGAGAGAAATGCTGAAGGTCAGATGGTTGTAGATTTTGTGAAAAGGAAATGACTGTAGTTAATACTTATTTTAAGAAAAGGGAGGAACACATGGTGACGTATAATAGAGGAGAAGGATGGTTATAATCCACACACGTGGATTATGTACTTTGCAGGAGGGTCAGTTGGGCAAAGTAGTGACAGGAGAGAGCTTAGCTAAGCAGCATGGGATGGTGATCTGCAAGATGAACTTGGAGGTCAAAAAGAGGAGGAAAGTGAGGGCAGAGTCGAGGATCAAGTCGTGGATGCTGAAGATGGACTGCAAGGTGGAATTCAGGCAGGACTTAACACGGGCACTGGGAGGTGTTGAAGAGCTACCGGATTGCTGGGAAACTGCTGCAGAAGTGATGAGGCAGACCTCAAGAAATGTAATTGGTGTGACATCTGGAAGGAAGGAAGAGGAATGGGAAACCTGGTGGTGGAACCGAGAAGTCAGGGAGAAGAGAAGAAGAAGAAGAGGCACGCAAAGGAGAAGTGGGACAGTCAGAGAGATGAAGAAAGTGGACAGGTGTACAAAGAGAACCACAGGGCGAAGAAAGCAGAGGCGAAGGCCAAATATAAGGTGAATTGTAGGCGAGGTTGGTCGGGAAGGAGAAAAGGACCTTTACCGATTGGCAAGACAGAGACACAGAGCTGGGAAGGATGTGCAGCAGGTCAGGGCGATTACAGATAGAAATGGAAATGTACTCACAGGTGAACAGTGCGTGTTGAAAGGAGTACTTTGAGGGGCTGATGAATGATGAAAATGAGAGAGAGAGATGATTGGATGATGTGACGATAGTGAACCAGGAAGTGCAGCAAAAAATGGAAGTAAAGGGCAGCTATGAAGAGAATGAAGAATGGAAAGGCAAGCATGGAGGTGTTTAGGGGAGATGGCAGTTGAGTTTCTGATTAGATGGTTTAACACAATCTTGGAAAGTGAGAAGGGAGTGGAGAATGGAAAGTACTGGTACCGCTTTTCAAGAAAATGGGTAATGCACGTGTAAACTATAGAGGGATAAAATGATGGGAACGAGTAGTGGAAGCTAGGTTAAGAAAAGGGGTGATTGAGAAGTACAGAGAAGGAGCTGCTTTGTGGTCTTGGAGAAAGCATATGACAGGGTCTAGAAAGGAGTCGTGGCATTGTATGAAGAAGTCAGGTGTTACAGAGAAGTATGTGAGAGAATAGGATATGTATGATGGCAGTGTTACAGTGGTGAGATTTGCAGTGGGAGTGACAGATTTAAGGTAGAGATTGAGCTACATGTTGATCAACACAGAGCCCATTCTTGTTTGAAATAGTAATACATTTTATGTTTAAATAAAGATTTTTATGTTCATTTTGCATGCACATTACATCCACCACTATTGTGAATTCATCTCAGTAAAAAAACAAAACAACAACAACAAAAAAAAACCACTGGAAACGTTTTAATCAGCGCAGGAGAAGCAATCTATGACGATTCATAATAACCTTCTGCCGAGTTCAATATGTGAAAGTGACTATTTTTGTCATTGCGAGGTCACATCACAGCATCCATCCATCCATCCATTTTCTGCCGCTTGTCCCAAACGGGGTCGCGGGGGAGTGCTGGAGTCCAACCCAGCGCACACAGGGCGAGGGAGGGGGGACGCACCCTGGACAGGTCGCCAGCCCATCGCAGGGAGGAGCATGACGGGGACGGCACCTTGCTCAAGGGTACCTCAGGGCAACCTATTGGGAAGGGGTTCAAACCCCCGATCTTCCGATCACGTGGCCAACGCCCTAACCACTAGGCCACCGCTGCCCCCACATCACAGCACAAATAACAAAAAATAACAAAACTGGACCTCTGCATTTAACCCATGCACTCAAACCCCATGCAGCAGCTATAAAAGCACCCAGGGAGCAGTGACGGGGATGGTACCTTGCTCAAGGGTATACCTCAGGGCAACCTACTGGTAAGGGGTTTGAACCCCCAATCTTTTGATCCTGTGGCCAACTACCTAACCACTAGGCCACCACTGCCCAATAATAATGTTAATTCTTCATGGAAACATTAGAAAATTATATTTCTCAGTCAGTACATAATTATGAACTATGGATTATGAATTATTTTCAAGATCAGAGAAAACAAAATACAACAAAGAGCTTCTTATACATTAAACTGTGCTAAAAAGTGCTAAAACCTCTTTTCAGAGAAAGAGAAGCATTTTCAGAACTGAAACGTTCTGTCCATGTGAATAATTTATTTATTTTTTTTGCTTAGTCTTCATGGATAAACGTCGGAAACGTTATCTTTCAGTTGGCACAATATCTTGAACATTGCAAGAATCAAAAAGGACCACAGAACCAAAACCTCTGCTCTGCACGTTCAGATGCGCTGGAAGCGCTTTTCAGAGAAAGAGAAACATTTTTCAGACCATTCATAATTACGTTCTGTTCATGTGAATAAAAGGTTTTATTTATATGTTTGTTCTTCATTGAAAAATGTCAGAAATGTTATTTCTCCATCAGTACAATATTATAAACATCATAAAAAAAAACTATCAAACTGCGTTAAGAAAAATCATTAAAAGAAATATTGTTAGACCATTCATAATAACAAACTACACCAAAGAGCTTCTATCAGAGCATCAAACTGTGATAATAAGCGCTGGAACCGCTTTTCAGAGAAAGTTTTGTTGTTGTTTAGTCTTCATGGATAAACGTCGGAAACATCTTGTTGGCACAATATTTTGAATATCGCAGGAATCAAATAGGACCACAGAGCTTCTTTCACCCAAAACTGCTGATCTGCATGTTAAGATGCGCTGGAAACGCTTTTCAGACAAAGAGAAGCAGTTGCAGACCATTCATAATTACGTTCTTCATGGAAAAAGGTCAGAAATGTTATTTCTCCGTCAGCACAATATTTTAAACATCACAGACAAAAAAAGCCTAACAAACAAACACATGGATTATAAGCAATTTCTTCTTCACAGCTGGAAACAGATAATGTTTAGAAACCTAACACTAAACCTCACTCTGGTCTCACTCTGTATTCTGGTCTCACTCTGTATCCTGAAACCAGGAAGTAATTAATGTGTGAATTGATAGGAGTAATTTTTACCCACTCAACATTTAAAAGACACCAACCTCTCCAACAGGGAAATTGTAGAAAAACATGTTCACCAAGTAGCAAAATATCCTCTTGTAACAGTGGCGGGGTGCGGGAAGGACGTCAGTGCTGAGCCAGGAGTCAGGAACATAACTTTATTCATCATATTAACCAAAACAAGTTCCAAGGACTGTAGTTCTGACCCAAATAAGACACAAGGAACTGCAGTCATGACTAAAACAAGTTACCAAAAGCACCATTCGCCTAGTGAATGAACCGCGCTCTGTTCTGACTCATTGGGGCTTAAATAGCCAGCCCCAATGAAGCACACCCGTGCCTTCATGAGCTCAGGTGTGCTCAGTCAGAACAGAGTGCCCTCTCCCGTGCCCAAACCGAAACTCGAATTCAGACACTCGAAGCATTCAGACACTTGTGAAACCTGAACTTAATATGTGAAATCAATTCATATACCTCATATCTGTCGTTTTGTATATACATACCTTATAGGCCATCATAACACATTAAAATCAATACCTAGCACAATTATTTCACCTTTTTCTGAAAGACCATGACTATAACTCTACATTTCATGCATTCAGACACTTGTGAGACCTGAACTTAATTTGTTAAATCAGTTTATCTATGTTTATCTATGAGGTATATGAGTATACCCCATATCCATTATTGTATATGTAAATAGTGAAAAATGTGAAAGTGACTATTCTTGTCATTGCGAGGTCACAGCACAGCACACAGTGAACCACAACCAAATTGGACCTCTGCATTTAACCCATGCAAATACCGTGCAGCAGTGGGCAGCTATGAAAGCCCCCAGGGAGCAGTAACGGAGACAGTACCTTGCTCAAGGGTACCTCAGGGCAACCTACTGGTGAGGGAATCGAACTCACAGTCCTCCGATCTGGGGCCAACTCCCTAACCACTAGGCCACTGCTGCCCCCAAAATAAGGAACGCTTCACGATTTTGCGTGTCATCCTTGCACATGCTAATCTTCTCTGTATTGTTCCAAATTTAGCAAATGTGTTGCCGTAGCAAACACAAAACAAGTATGGATGGCCCGTACGGGGATCTAACCCGGACCTTGGCGTTATTAGCACCACGCGCTAACCAACTGACCTATCCAGCCTGCGTGCTACCATAGGCCACCATAATTTATTCTAAACAATTAAACTGTGGTTTAAATTGATTAAATGAATTAAAGTGATTAAATTGTGTAGCTTAAGTTTTTCCTGTAGTATTTTCAAAATCCACTTTGGGTGGGGGGTAGGAGGGAGGAAGGGATCATCTCAACCTACTCATGTTACTTTTTATTTGGGGGCCATAAAAAGGTCAAGAAGAGTTTGCTTCAGCATCCAAATCAGTTCATCAACAGCAGCCAATTGAACAAGGTCCCAGGTACTCATATTATTTTCAAGAAAATTATTTTTTGGTGGTGGTTGTGGGAAAAATTGATTGTAACCCCTTAGCTCTGACAGTTTAAGGGGCTAGCAACAATGAAGGCTGAAAACACAATCAGCCTTGGACTAATTTATGGGCTGAAGTTGGTGGTGTGGGAAGTTTAGCTGTCTAATTTAGCAAGATGGGGAATCTTCCCAACAAGATACCATTCAGCTCTACTATCTGGTCAGAAATATGACTTGATGACTTTATTGACTTTTAAAAATGATAACATTAAAAATCGCAAGAAGCTTTTTGTGGTCTGGAATAGCAACAGAAAGTGTCTGAGAGCTGTAGTCAGACAACTTAAAAGCAATTCTGTGGAGAGGCCTCCATCTAAGGAAGCCTTAAAGGAATACATTATTAATAAACATTCGAATGATAACAAAGAAGAGCGACAGAAATCTAGCAAATTTCCTGAACATAACACCAATGTAAAGGATATAATTCATGCAGAAGAAATCTACAGTGATGCAGCAGAAACGAAAAGTACGGAAATAAAATGGAGAAAAACAAAATTTGTGCCCAGGTGTTTCAAGGTTGTTCTAAGCTACAAGCAATGGAAAAAAGTAGCCTCCTCCAAAAATCAAGAACACCTGAAAAAATCCTGGACCCATATAATGTATGAAGAGTTCAGAAAAAGAAACCCAAACTGTGTTTTAAATATAAGTGGATAAAGAAAAAGAACAGCAGGAAAATGCATGCACCTTTTTTTAAAGCATTTGCAAAATTTATTTTTTCTTCTTGTAAGGCCAAATACTGTTTTTATATTGGGCAGAATCCTAAAAAAAAGCAGCCTGTTCAAGTCCGTGTTCTGCGTATTGGTGCAATCTTGCACAAAAAAGGACAGATGCATCAAAGCCATCTGCCAGTATGTGTAAGAGAGGAAAAATTGCAAAATCTCTTTTGAATGGTGTAAGCAAAACTTATTATCAGAAATTACAGTCTACACCAAAAGAACTTTCTGCTGGCAACCTCAGTAACTGCCTAAACAAAAATGTACTCAAGGTCATCTCCTCAGAACTGAATGAGACTACTCATCTGCATGACAATGTAATGCTGGAGTTGATGAGGTGATAATTTTTACATTTACTTTTCAGCCATTACAGATTACATGCGTCTACAGTGATAGAAATGTATGATCATTTATTTTATGTTTTACCTTATTTTCAGGTCATTGAAATTTACGTCCCCTCCTTGAACCGCCACCTTATCGTGGTGGAGGGGTTTGCGTGTCCCAATGATCCTGGGAGCTATGTTGTCCGGGGCTTTATGCCCCTGGTAGGGGCACCCAAGGCAAACAGGTCCTAGGTGAGGGAAGAGACAAAGAGCGGTTCAGAGGACCTCTGATGATGGACAAAAACTTTGGAAGACGTTCTCCCTCGCCCGGACGTGGGTCACCGGGGCCTCCCTCTGGAGCCAGGCCTGGAGGTGGGGCCCGCTGGCGAGCGCCTGGTGGTCGGGCCTTCACCCATGGGGCCCGGCCGGGCTTAGCCCGAAGAGGCAACGTGGGTCCCCCTTCCCATGGGCTCACCACCTGTGGGAGGGGCCAAAGAGGTCGGGTGCGTTGTGAGCTGGGCGGTGGCCGAAAACGGGGGCCTTGGCGGTCTGATCCTCGGCTGCAGAAGCTGGCTCTAGGGACGTGGAACGTCACCTCTCTGGTGGGGAAGGAGCCTGAGCTAGTGTGCGAGGTTGAGCAGTTCCAGCTAGATATAGTTGGACTCACCTCGACGCACAGCTTGGACTCTGGAACCAGTCTCCTTGAGAGGGGCTGGACTCTTTTCCACTCTGGTGGAGCAGGTGTGGGCATACTTATTGCCCCACGGCTTGGCGCCAGTACATTGGGGTTTACCCCGGTAGATGAGAGGGTGGCGGCCCTCCGCCTTCGGGTCCGGGGACGGGTCCTTAGTGTTGTCTGCGCTTATGCGCCAAACAGCATTCTGGACTACCCACCCTTTCTGGGGTCTCTGGAGGGGGCGCTAGAGAGCGTCCCTCCTGGTGACTCCATCGTTCTGCTGGGGGACTTCAATGCTCACGTGGGTAATGACAGTGACACCTGGAAGGGCGTAATTGGGAGGAATGGCCCCCCCCGATCTGAACCAGAGCGGTGTTTTGTTATTGGACTTTTGTGCTCGTCACGGATTGTCCATAACGAACACCATGTTCAGGCATAAGGATGTCCACATGTGCACCTGGCACCAGGACACCCTAGGCCGCAGTTCAATGATCGACTTTGTGGTCGTGTCATCGGACTTGCGGCCCCATGTCTTGGACACTCGGGTAAAGAGAGGGGCGGAGCTGTCAACCGACAATCACCTGGTGGTGAGTTGGCTTCGTTGGTGGGGGAGGATGCCGGTCAGACCTGGTAGGCCCAAACGCATCGTGAGGGTCTGCTGGGAACGTCTGGCAGAGTCCCCTGTCAGGACAAGCTTCAACTCCCACCTCCGTCAAAGCTTTAACCACGTCCCGGGGGAGGTGGGGGACATTGAGTCTGAATGGACCTTGTTCCGCGCCTCCATTGTCAAGGCGGCTGACTGGAGCTGTGGCCGGGAGGTGGTTGGTGCCTGTCGCGGTGGCAACCCTAGAACCCGTTGGTGGACACCAGCGGTGAGGGATGCCATCAAGCTGAAGAAGGAGTCCTACCGGGCCTTTTTGGCCAGTGGGGCTCCGGAGGCAGCTGATAGGTACCGACAGGCCAAGCGGAATGCGGCTCTGGTGGTTGCTGAGGCAAAAACTCGGGCATGGGAGGAGTTTGGAGAGGCCATGGAGAAGGACTTCCAGACGGCTTCGAGGAAATTCTGGTCCACCATCCGGCGTCTCAGGAGGGGAAAGCAGTGCATGGTCAACACAGTGTATAGTGGGGATGGTACGCTGCTGACCTCGACTCGGGACGTTGTGGGTTGGTGGGGGGAGTACTTCGAAGACCTCCTTAATTCCACCAACATGCCTTCCGAGGAGGAAGCAGAGCCTGGGGACATCGAGGTGGACTCTTCCATCTCTGGGGTCGAGGTTGCCAAGGTGGTCAAAAAGCTCCTTGGTGGCACGGCTCCGGGAGTGGATGAGATCCGCCCAGAGTTCCTCAAGGCTCTGGATGTTGTAGGACTGTCATGGCTGACACGCCTCTGCAACATCGCATGGACATCGGGGACAGTGCCTCTGGATTGGCAAACCGGGGTGGTGGTCCCCCTCTTTAAGAAAGGGGACCGGAGGGTGTGTTCCAATTATCGAGGGATCACACTTCTCAGCCTCCCGGGGAAAGTCTATTCAGGGGTCCTGGAAAGGAGGGTCCATCGGATAGTCGAACCTCAGATCCAGGAGGAGCAATGTGGTTTTCGTCCAGGTCACGGAACAGTGGACCAGCTCTACACCCTTAGCAGGGTCCTGGAGGGTGCATGGGAGTTTGCCCAACCAGTTTACATGTGCTTTGTGGACTTGGAGAAGGCATTCGACCGTGTCCCTCGGGGGCTCCTGTGGGGGGTACTCCGGGAGTATGGGCTATCGGATTCCCTGTTAAGGGCTGTCCGGTCCCTGTACAACCGATGTCAGAGCTTGGTCCGCATTGCCGGCAGTAAGTCGGACCTGTTCCCGGTGAGGGTTGGACTCCGCCAGGGCTGCCCTTTGTCACCGATCCTGTTCATAACTTTTATGGACAGGATTTCTAGGCGCAGCCAGGGCGTTGAGGGGGTCCGGTTTGGTGGGCTCAGGACTGGGTCTCTGCTTTTTGCAGATGACGTTGTCCTGTTGGCCTCATCATGCCGTGACCTTCAGCACTCTCTGGATCGGTTCGCAGCCGAGTGTGAAGCGGCTGGGATGAGAATCAGCACCTCTAAATCTGAGGCCATGGTCCTCAGTCGGAAAAGGGTGGAATGCCCTCTCAGGATTGGGAGTGAGACCTTGCCCCAAGTGGAGGAGTTTAAGTATCTTGGGATCTTGTTCACGAGTGAGGGTAAGCTGGAGCGGGAGATCGACAGGCGGATCGGGGCAGCTTCTGCAGTGATGCGGGCTCTGCATCGGTCCGTCATGGTGAAGAAGGAGCTGAGCCAGAAGGCAAAGCTCTCAATTTACCAGTCGATCTACGTTCCCACCCTCACCAATGGTCACGAGCTGTGGGTAGTGACCGAAAGAACGAGATCGCGAATACAAGCGGCCGAAATGAGTTTCCTCCGCAGGGTGTCTGGGCTCTCCCTTAGAGATAGGGTGAGAAGCTCCGCCATCCGGGAGGGGCTCAAAGTAGAGCCGCTGCTCCTCCGCATCGAGAGGAGTCAGATGAGGTGGCTCGGGCATCTGATTAGGATGCCCCCTGGACGCCTCCCTGGTGAGGTGTTCCGGGCATGTCCCACCGGAAAGAGACCCCGGGGAAGACCCAGGACACGCTGGAGAGACTATGTCTCTCGGCTGGCCTGGGAACGCCTTGCGATCCACCCGGAGGAGCTGGAAGAAGTGGCCGGAGAGAGGGAAGTCTGGGCATCCCACTCTGGGTCCCCGCGACCCGACCTCGGATAAGCGGAAGAAAATGGATGGATGGATGGATGAAATTTACTTTCAAATTCAGAGGAACAAAAGCAAACGAGGAAAAGAATTGTATGACCTAAACCTCTTCACTATGGGAGGAATCTTTAGGGGTGACCAAGAAGCATTTACAAGGCAACACCATGGCAAGGTATGTTTTGTCAGAATGTTGCTTTATTCATTTCTAATATATAATCAATCAATATGTAACTAATCAGATATATGTATCACCTAGTATTTTCTTTTTTATATTTACATTCATTTAAAAAATATATAAAGATACATAAATATGCATAATAATGTCAATTGAAAATTATCGTAAATGATTTTCTCTTTAATTAGAGTATAAACATAACTTGCGTATCCTGTTATTTAATCTATGCCAGTACCATTTTACTAGTACAGTAAATTAAGCAATCTGAAGCTTTATTACTTAATAACTACTTAGTGTGCCACAAAACACGCTACCGCGCTTTCCTCAGGAAAAACTGAGCTGGCTAGCCTGCTGGAAAAAACATTTGCCTCATATTCATCTGCATATGACGAATGAAAACCCAAACACTGAAAGAATTCTTTGTGTTGGGCTTGTCTACAAACTGAAAACACTGATAAGAATTGCGTGTTACAGGTCAATCTATCAATGTATCAAGGCATCATTGATGCATGCAACACAGGTGTCACGGTTCGCAACATGCCTCGGTCCTGGTTACCTGGTTATTTGGGCGATCCGGCGACCTGCTGCAGCTTTGTTGTTGCCCTCGATATATATTTCGAGGCACACCCGTATCTGAGCGACCGCGATTGGATTTCGACGGTTATCTCGCGGTTATCCGGAAAGACAGCAGATTGGGGCGGTCTGGGACCAAGGAGGTGAGACGGTCCGCACATATGATTGCTTCATCTCACAGTTCTGGCCCGTATTTGATCGTCCCGCACACGGACTGTCCGGAGGCAATCGATTGCTACGTCTGAAACAGGGAAGCGGCTCTGCATCAGACTATGCAATCGATTTCCGAATCCTGGCGGAAGAAAGTCAGTGGGACGAGCGAGCGCTTATTACAGTTTTTCGGGCAGGACTACACGAAGAACTACAAAAAGAACTGCCGTGCCGGGATGCGGGATTGTCGTTGGAGGAGTTGATTGATCTGGCTATCCGCTTAGACCAGCACCGGCGGTCTACACCATCCCGTCTTCCGCGAGCCCGAGCGGACCACGTTGCTGCCACTACTACAGGGCGAGCTCCTCCAGCAGCGGAGGCGGATCTTGCGGAGCCGATGGAGCTGGGGATCATGCGCTTGACCGTTGCAGAGAAGGAACGCTGCACTCAGAAAAAGCTCTGCTTCTACTGCGGGACTTCCGGACACTGGAAAGCGGACTGTCCTCATCTGACAAAGAAAAGAACTGTAACTGCCTCCCATCTTCCTGTTTCTGCTAATCAATTTATTATGAAAGCACGTTTACAATGCGGTAAACTTACTGTTTCTGTTCTAGCCTTAATAGACTCTGGGTCGGTTGGGAACTTCATTTCATCCTCCCTGGCGGCCAGGCTCCTCACCCCTCTACACCCCCTATCCCACCCTGTGTCAGTGCGGGCTGTGGATGGACGACAGGTAACTGCCAAGGGTCTAACCCAAGTCACAGATCCACTCACCCCTCACTCTAAAACCTTCTCACACAGAGACCATCCCCTTTTTTGTGTTATCGCATTTGTGTCACCAGTTAGTGCTCGGCATCCCCTGGTTGAGGTCTCACAATCCTGTAGTGGATTGGAGAAAAGGGGTGATAAAGTCCTGGTCCCCTGAATGTTCTGCTTGCTGTTCCACACCGACGGTTTCCCTTCACTCCACTTCAGTGGAGAGCCCCTTTGCTCATCAGCCTCCCTCCATTCCACCTAAGTACGCTGACCTAAGCGAGGTGTTCAGCGCCAAGAAAGCCACTCGGCTTCCCCCGCACAGACCTTGGGACTTTGCTATCGAACTCCTTCCCACCTCGTTCTCGTATCTTTCCCCTTTCGGGGCCTGAGATGAGAGCAATGGAGGAGTGGCTGAAGCGCTTCGGCAAGGATTCATCGTACCATCCACATCACCAGCCTCCGCTGGGTTTTTCTTCGTGAAAAAAAAGGATGGAGGGCTCCGGCCATGCATTGACTACAGGGGACTAAACGCTGTCACTGTTAAGTATTGATATCCACTACCTCTTGTCCCTGCAGCTCTCGAGCAGTTGCAAGGAGCAACAATCTTCACCAAACTGGACCTCCGCAGCGCCTACAACCTGGTGAGGATTCGAGAGGGAGATTAATGGAAGACGGCGTTCAGCACAACATCAGGTCATTATATGTATCAGGTAATGCCTTTTGGCCTGGCGAATGCTCCTTCCGTCTTCCAGTCATTCATCAACGACGTTCTGAGGGACATGTTAGGATGCTTCGTGATTGTCTATCTTGATGACATTCTCATATATTCCAAATCCTACAAGACACATGTCTCTCAGGTACAATCGGTGCTCTCTCGGCTCCTCTCCCATGAGTTGTATGTTAAAGCGGAGAAATGTGATTTCCATTGCTCTGAGATCTCCTTCCTGGGATACCGTATTGGCCCAAAGGGGGTAGAGATGGAACAGTGGAAGGTAGAGGCAGTAACGCAGTGGCCGGAGCCTCGCACAGTGAAACAGTTGCAAAGTTTTCTGGGTTTTGCTAACGGTAAGCAGCCCCTTTAATGTCCCTCTTGCGAGGTAAACCTTCCAGCCTGACCTGGACACCTGCGGCATGGAGAGCGTTTCAGGAACTAAAACATAGGTTCACGTCTGCACCTCTCCTTCGACTGCCAGACCCAGAAATCCCGTTTGTAGTAGAGGTGGACGCCTCAGAAGTGGGTTTGGGGGCTGTGCTGTCCCAGCACCATGGTCCAGCGAAGGCCAACTATGATATAGGAAACCGCGAACTTCTGGCAATCAAAGCAGCACTGGAAGAGTGGCGCCATTGGCTAGAGGGCACTAAGCACCCTTTCACGGTCCTCACCGACCACCGCAACCTAGAATACATCCGACAGGCAAAGCGGCTAAACCCTAGACAGGCAAGATGGGCATTGTTTTTCACACGATTTAACTTCCATATAACTTATTGCCCAGGCTCTAAGAACCCAAAAGCACATGCTCTTTCGCGTATGTACTCACCACAGGAGACAAACCTAGAGCCAGAACCCATTCTGGCAACGACTGTAGTGGCTGCTCCGGTACAGTGGGATATCGAGAGGGACATTGCACGGGAGGCTAGACGGTCTCCGTCCCCAGCCCGCTGCCCTCCTGACCGGATCTTCGTGCCGGAATGGCTACAGCAGCCGTTGATCAGGTGGGTTCATACTTCCCCTGCCTCAGGGCATCCAGGCATCTTCCGCACCACCGAAAAGGTGAGACAAAGGTATTGGTGGCCCATGTTGGCCCACGACGTTTGTCGGCACGTCCGTTCGTGTACCGTGTGCGTGAGGAACAAAACACCGCGAGAACGTCCTGCCGGTAAGCTACAACCCCTTCCAATACCCAATTGCCCATGGTCACACATAGCCGTCGACTTAGTCGTAGATTTGCCACAGTCCAAGGGGTATACATGTGTGTTAGTAGTGGTAGATCGATTCTCGAAGGGGTGTCGGTTTATCCCCTTTCCTGTCTTACCCCTCAGCACAGCAAATCGCGGAAGCCCTATTCCAGTAGGACCGGAGGACATTGTGTCTGACCGTGGGTCCCAGTTTACCTCCCGGGTGTTGCAGTTGTTCTTCCAGCAACTGGGAACCATGGTCAGCCTCATGTCTGGCCATCATCCAGAGTCTAACGGCCAGGCAGAAAGAACCATTCAAAACCTCTGCAAATTTCTTTGTGCATACTGTAGCCAACAACAACACGACTGGGCCGATTACTTGTGTTGGGCCGAGTATGCGCAGAATTCACTGTGTCACTCCTCCACAGGGGTGACCCTGTTTGAGTGTGTGCTGGGCTATCAGCCTCCTCTCTGTCCCTGGGATCCTACACCCACAGACGTACCTAGCGTCAATACTTGGTTTCGTAAAGCACGACAAGTCTGGGAGAGGGCCCATGCGCACATTGAACGAGTTGTCCGCCATTTCCGCCTCCAAGCTGACAAGCGCCGGAGGGAGACCCCACAATACCATCCAGGGGACAGAGTATGGCTCTCCACTCGGGACCTCAACCTACGGTTGCTGAGTCGTAAACTCAGTCCCAGATTCATCAGGCCCTTTCTGATTGAAGCCCAGATCAACCCTGTCACTTTCCGTCTCTGAATACCCTCCCACATGCACGTAACCCCCTCTTTCCATGTCTCTCTTCTTAGAGCTGTTATACCGGGACCATTGGCTTCCACAACCAGGTTGATGGACCCCCCTCCAATCATAGAAACAGACAGCGGAACGGGGGTCGCCCCGCTCTGAGGCCCAGGGGCAGACCACGTCGTCACTCCCAGCCAAACTCGCTCTCCTCCCGGCGAGGACGCCGGGACGCGCACCGAGCTGAGTGTCCAGAGTCCACTCCTGACCCGCTCACTGTCACGGTTCGCGACATGCCTTGGTCCCGGTCAACGGAATTCTGACCGTGTTTTCCAGCACACCCAATTATCATCACCACCCAATCCCTCGCACCTGACCAGCTTAGTATTTAAGGAGTTCCAGACTGACCCAGACTTGTCTGTTCATTGTTGTGGTTCACCCTTGTTTGTTTGTATCACTACGGAGTTTGTTTATCAAATAAAACCCCCAAGATCGCCACCGTGCACTTGCGTCTCCTTTTTTCCCCTGCAACATGACAACAGGTGGTCACTGTATCTTAGTGGTAAGGTATTATATATATATATATATATATATATATATATATATATATATATATATATATATATATATATAATGTATGTGTATATATGTATGTGTAATATTTACTGAAGCCACCAAACGAGCATTTCATCTCTAAATTTTAAGTGAAGTGAAGTCTATATTTGAATATCCTGGAACATGTTTATTTACTTACACAGTTTTTTGAAATACCTATTAAAAAGTACATTTGTCCAACTTAGTACTCTGTGTGTGAATGTATGTGTATGTTTATTTCATGTAATCAGTGATTTACTTCAATGTTTATTGGGGGGCAAATGCTTTTTCACAGCATTGTAATATCCAACGACCAGTACGCAGTCCAGAACATTAAACTCCCAAAGTCCCTTGGCTGCTTCTACAAAATCCATCTATAAATCTTATGAACAGAATTGATCACAAAGCCCTGGTTGAGGCCAACATCAAACAGAAGCAGGTTAGACTTACTGGCTAGGGGGCTGGCTAGGGGAACCAAGCTCTCGCTTGGATTACACATGAAATGATTTGCAGCATAGAGCCTGGTACCCAAACTGCCTCAGTACTTACTAAACATATTCATGTTTTTAAGTGCCCTGTTCAAGAGATGGAGAAATGTGCTGGGAAAAGACGAATGGGTTGATATTGTCTGGCAGCCTGCAGTTATCCCACACCGCAGACAAATGGATGGTACAAGCTGTGGGATTTTTGTGATGGAGGTCAGAATGTTTTTGAATGTTGCAGCAAATTAATATGAATACTTCATATATCCACACAGGTCCAATATACCTGCTATGTGTAAATACATTCCTTACCAGTGCTGTGTTGTTTGGGTCAATTCGTATTTGCCACTCTGGTAAGCAGAGCAAAATAATCCTTTTGAAATCAATTTCATCTACATCTTTTCATATCAGCCAAACTTAGATGCCGAAGTTGTTATGATATTGCTTGTTAATGTTTACATTATTTCCTACAGATGGGGTCCAGCATTATTTCCTCCTTTCCTGATTTGCTTGGACACATCAACGTTGGGAGCAGCCCGGAACAGGTTGCAAAGCGCAGACTTGACATTGCCAGTGAAATGTTTGAAAACTCAGGTAATGCTCAATAAAAAAAATTATATGCCAGATCAAGAATTAAAACTAGTTATGGATTATATATCTTAAATTATTAAGTTTAAACTCTCTGGGTAGTATCTTTGTAAAATAAACCATTAATCCACTAATCAGCCCAATGAAGTGAATTTGGAAATTAATACTTTTGAAAAATTCTAATCCTGAAATACAAATGTGGACTTATCCTTCTCATTTGTTATTTGATTAAGAGCCTCTAGATGATCTGTGTCATTTATGTGGATGGAAATCCTACTCCGCACACACTCTCTGGGTGAGGTAATTTACTTTTTTTCATTGCAGATTCAGTGCAGCCAGTGCAATTACTGGTTTCATGAGAAATGCCTTTCCATCCCTGAAAAAGACTGGGAGTACTTCTCACAGAATATACATCACTGGCTTTGTCCTCACTGTGAAACAATCCAGCAGCACTAAAACAGTCAACCACCAACACAAAGGATTGAAGGTCTACATTTCTGTGAACATGTTAAGGATTTGGAACTAAACATTTTAGAATTAATTTGGTAATTCATATTCTGTCTCTGAAATACTGAATCAATTTTGTAAAAATAAACTTATTGCCTAAGACCCAAGGTGTAACTGTAATGTGTGTTTCTGTTAAGGTTTCTCCAATTCCTATAAGTACCTTGGAAAAACTTCTATTTTACTTTTTTTTACTTTTATATTTTACATATTTTAAAAAACATATTTACCAATAATTTATTCTGTCTGTTAATAACAGGACAAAAAAATATTGATTATGAGGGGAAAGTTTAAAACATATTAAAGGTTTATGAGATATGTAGCAGTCTAGTAATGTTTCAGGAAACTTCTTTAGAAGAATTATGATGGCCTGTATGGCATGAAATAACAGATATGAGGTATATAAACTGATTCCACAAATTAAGTTCAGGTTTCACAAGTGTCTGAATGCATGAAATGTAGAGTTCTAGTCATGTTCTTTCAGAAAAAGGTGAAATAATTGTCCTAGGCATTGATTTTAATGTGTTATGATGGCCTATAAGGCATGTATATACAAAATACCGGATATGAGGTATATAAATTGATTTCACCAATTATTGATTTTAATGTGTTATGATGGCTTATAAGACATGTATTTACAAAATAACGGATATGAGGTATATAAATTGATTTCACAAATTAAGTTCAGGTTTCACAAGTGTCTGAATGCATGAAATGAATGAGTTCTAGTCATGTTCTTTCAGAAAAAGGTAAATAAAGAGCCAGCTTTATGCCATCTATTTACTAAATAATGTATTTGAAGCATGTAAAATTGCTTCTCGTGTGACTTTTATTTTGAAAATCGCAGAAGCAGCGGTAACGTTTCATATTTTCACAGGTAATTAAATGTGTTGTTTGACTAATTGAAGTGTGTACTGAATTTAACAAACAATCTCGAATTTGTGCAAGTGACAGTCGCTTGTTATCTGGCTTATTTATGTTCAGTAAATACGGAAAATATAAGCGAATGTCTGGCGAATGTTGAACCCACTGCCAACTTTACTTGAGATCGGACGCGTCCTATCTAAACGTCCGGGTCCCTGTTACATATTAGGACAACCTTAAAGTGTCTGTTAAGAGTTTTGACTGCAATTCGACCGACAATATGGCAAAGGTGGTTCAGTACCATCAATAAAATAGCAGCTAGTATTAAACTAAACAATTGCTGTAAATCCTGTGTTAACACAATTGATGTATCCTTTCAGGAATCTTCCGGAATGCTTGCGGATATTTTTGCAGAAGATTCAGATAATGATAAAACGTTTCTTGGATTTTCTGATGGAGAACTCAATGACAATACTTTTAAGGTTGGTCTCCTGCCCATGGACCTATTTCATCGAGCTGAGGTAGAAGAAATAAATTACACTGCAAGATCTTTTGCATGCCAACGTTACTCACGCTATTCACACCGATTCCGTTTTTACGGATGAGAAACCAACGAAAGTTTTGAAAAGATTCCAAATATGTTAATACTAGATTACACTCCTGGTTTTAACAAATGGCGGTAAAAAGGTGCGTAGTGTGAAAAGGCATAGTGACGAATATGCTGACTCTTAGAGAGAAGAAAATGTATGGAAGAATAGCTGTAAGGCTGGTACGTGTATCTAAGTTTCATTGAACTGGGTACTATGAAATTTAAACATCACTATCAGAACTTTAGCAGAAGAGATAACTATGAACTAAAAGTTTACATTTACATTTAACAGACGCTCTTATCCAGAGCGACTTCATTGTCCTAATTACAGGGACAGTCCCCCTGGAGCAATTTAGGGTTAATGGTCTTGCTCAGGGACCCAGTGGTGGTAGTGCTAGGGGTGGGATTCGAACCTGGGACTTGAGTCATTGGTCTATAGGCAAGTACCCTAAACTTAAAATTTACATATAAAACATTGGGTCAATTTGTAAATGGATATAGTAATAGTGTGTGTAATATTAATAATGTCTATAGTAATAGAGTGCATTTCCTCTCAATTGGGAAAGATTGTATATTTGGACATTGAGATTTGGACTCTGAAGGAAAACCAAAGAGGAAAGAAGATGCACTTATTGAGATTTTTCAAAACATGCATAATAATGGCTACTCATGTTCATCACTCAAAAATAGTGTCTGTCAAATTATGTATGTGATATAAGATGCAACCTTTACCAGGATTTTGGCTATTCTTCCATATTTTCTTCACTCTTGTTAATTGTCAGAATTTCCCCCTCTCTGCCACTAGCTAGACTAACTGTTTTACTGTCATTTGTTAGAACCATGAGTGCATCAGTTTGGAAATAAATGTCATCTATGTCGTTCAAACCGATGGCAGAAAACTAGTGTTAATGTTTGGAATTTTTACTAAACAAAGCCAGGCTTTGTTAATGTTGCTTCAGATTTTTCTTCTAAAATTAAAAAAAAATGTTTTTAAAGTAAGCAAATAGCAAGGCGGTTGTATGTGTCCACATGTACTGATCTCTAACTACTTTTCTAGGATTGTGGGTCTGACAGTGATTGTAAAAACCCCGAGCTGGTTTCACCAAAGACACCAGATAACGTGGGATTCTCCCTAAGAATAGCACTGCGACCACGGTCTCTTCTTAATGCAGGTGAAGAGGAGGAGAGGAAGAACTTCTTTATGCTTGAAAACACTTTGAATTTGGAAGTGAATGATACACCAAAGGAAGCTCAAAACATACCACCAACTCTCTGTGACTCTGATTCTGATGGTGATTTGTTTCTTGCAAAGAGAGAGATGAATATCCAAGCAAACAAAGCAATGGTGTGTATTAAACTGCCTATATTTTTGTCTGCTCTAAACACAAAGCTCTAAACAAAGGGGGACCTAGGAGATGAAGTTGGATTTTGTTTTTTAGTTTCTCTTCATTTCCTTTCCTGGCATCCTTTAATGTTTTTTTTGCTTATCCCTTAGTCGGAAAGTAACAGATGCATAGATATGCCAGTTTAAAATTCACTTTAAAAACCCTTCCTTCACCTGCCATAAGTCCTAAAAGAACTGCTAGAAAAAACTGTTGTATGACTGACTTTTCAAGTGAGCATGCCCTGTTGAAATTTGAACAAATTTAAAGGGCTCTTTATTCTACTTTTTTGCATTGCACTTATCTCCCTGAAATCCACTCATTATGTTTGTGGTTTTTAAGTTCCTTTTGTCCTTTTTTTTTTATCCGTTTTTGACAATTTCAGCTAAATGGGTTTTTGTTGCTTTGCTTTGTTCTGCTTTACATATCATGCAGGAAGAATAATGTGGTGTAGTCTGGTATATGTATTTGTATTGTATGAGCTCATTTTAATAATATAACCAAAATCAAAATATAGTGGAGAAACAGTAACATGGGCCTAGGTCACATACCTAGACGCGGTGTCTTTTGATGTTATTAACATTTCTTTTGTATTTCTTGCCTCTAATATGCTTTGTTTAGTTGGTTCAGCTCATGGCAGACCTGCAGAAGATGCCTGGAGCCTTGGTGAAGAACAAAGGACACACTCGTAAAAAAGAGCATCACTCTGTAGGTTGGGGAGAAGTGTAAAGCTGCGTTTTTTTTAGCGCTTGAGTCCTTGCACTCATGGCCAGTTGCCACTCCCTAAAATTCCCAACTCCCTAACCACTATGCCATTGTTGTCCCTTGCTATGTCATTTGCTATGAAAACATAATGTTCTATCTTTATTTCTCTTTTTTATTTATTTATTTATTTACTTTTTAAACAAGCATGTTCCTCACTCTTTGGAGTCACGTTGTAATCCTGAAAGAAGATTTAGGAGAGTTACTCGCTCCATGGAAGCTGATGATTTTTCAACTAATGCAATTTGCTGTCAGCTAGAATTGAGTTTGGAAGAAGAGCTAATGAAGGTGTGTGTGTGTGTGTGTGTGTGTGTGTGTGTGTGTGTGTGTGTGTGTTAAAATGATCTCTTATTCCTCAAAGATTTGAAACACTGCAGGGTTTGGGAGAAGAAGGGCTGTGAGACACTGACTATAAAGCATTAATTTACAGCAGTATGTTTAACAATTCATTTTACAATGAATGTGCTTGGTTATTGAACATAAAAACACAAATTTTCTCTGACTTAACCATTTGAGTGTATGTTATATAGAATGCTAAGATTTATTTATACATTGTATGTAACCAATTTTCTCCTGAAGATTTATTTTCGGGCATTTTCATTAGTTAATTAGTAAATGTGTCGGACTGTAGCAGGAAGTAGGCTTTGCAGAAAAATAGATCTCAGGACTTGATTTGATCCCTGCTTCAAGCCTTTTTTTTATGTGAAAGTTGAGTAAAATTTGTTTATGACTCTATAACAGGAAAGACCACTTTCTTGGGAAGTGGTACACACCAGTGATGTAGCATGCAAAACTAATAAAAATAGCTCATTTTACCAGTGAATAATTTACCTTATGTCATCAAAAGGTAATTTTTTGTCTAGACATATCTAAGATTTTAAGTGATTTTCCATGTTCAGTGTTGTTAGAAGTCACTTATTTTTTTCATCCCTTCTGCATTTTAAACTTCTTTTCCATGACAAAGATAATTATTTAAAATGTGTGGCAAATTTGAGGTGACCATGGTTTATTGTATGGTGTAGATTTAAATAGGCCTGCCAAAGTTAGTCGTCATCATTGATGATGATGTGTCTGTCAATATTTTTTAACTAACGCATGGTTTTTAAACAAATTGCCTTTTTCATTTTTAAACCACTGCAGTGGATAATAAAATCTTTTTTTTTTTTTTTTTCTCGTATCTCTACATTATTGCTACTTGCCTGATGTCAGATGTCAAGGCTTTAGTTGTTGGTTGGCTTGTTTAGAAATACCAACACTAGTCATTTAATACTAATGTTTTCATATCTTCCAGTTCTATGCCAAACCACAAAGACATGACTCTGTACGTACCAGTCAAGGCAAGCCTCACATTGTCCGACAAGTGGAGGAGATCACAGAGGATGAGCTCCAGTTGATCGCTAAAAGCATGACTGAGAAGATTTATAATCGTGTCACTGTGAGTACTCCATACACTCACACTTGTGTATGCATTTACTTTGTTTTTTGTAACTGTGGTTTAAATGATAAGCAAAATATTGCTCTTAAAATCTTTCTTTGCTTTTTATAGGCTATTATACACGGAAATGAAGCAAATTCCAACTTTAACTTTAGCTTAACAATGTTAATGATTTACCATTTTTTATTAAATGTAAAAATCTGTTATTTCTGTTATAATAAAAAAACACTAACTAACAAGGGGTTTTGGTAGGAAATTGTCAATGAGACCTGATTGAAGCAAGCAAAGATGAGGTAAATCCTTGCAAGAATGGGCTCCTGTCACATGTTGCTGCCTTGCTCCTTATATATGACCAAAAAACAAACTTTTTGTGCTCAAAACCTTCCTGAGTTTATTTGCTTGATGTAGGGCAATAATGTGAACCTGGAACAGTAAAATGTTTTTTTCCATTACCACAGGAAATGTCGTTTGACAGATTTTTACATTTTTTAAATTTTTTTGTCACATCCAACACTGGGGTTCACAGGGCAGTTCACTGGCTTTTCCTACTTTTGTCTTTTTTACTGGAAGTTGGAGGACTGAAGTGTGGTTAGACCAGGCTGTGGTTATTCCAGTTGAGGTTGTGAGACCTTATTTTAAGCTCATTTGTGTGATGTGTAAAAATGGTCTAGTGTATTATGACACCTAGTAGGGCATGAAACTTGCTGATATTTAAGGACATCTTGATTAAAATGCCTTGTTATAATAAAAAGGCCTTTAGTTTTTTTTTGTGATGAGACATTAACATTGGCTCAATGAAGTCTTAGTCAGCATTTGATGAAAAAAATAATAGTTCTGTGTTCAGTTAATTCTACACTTCTGCACTATGTGATGTTTACCAGGAAGCATACCCCTTTCCTTTTTTACTGGGTGATTTAGGCTGGTGCAGAAAGTCTTACCAGTGATCAATTGATGAAAGAATAAAGACCAAAAAATAAACACAAATAAAATGTATGCTGCTCCTGGCAGACAACATTGACATTAAGAAGTCTACTTTTATTTTGTAGTAGTGTTATGAAAAGTGTCTACTTTTTCTCAGGTATGAGACATACCTGATACATCATACATCTTTACCATTCTCCCTCTCAATTATAGGGCTCCACCTGTCATCAGTGTCGACAGAAGACCTTGGATACTAAGACTTGTTGCCGCAATGAGAACTGTCGTGGGATTCAAGGCCAGTTTTGTGGTCCTTGTCTTCGTAACAGATATGGCGAGCATGTAAAGACTGCTCTGCTTGATCCGGTCAGCAAACATCAGGGCATAATGTGAAAATTTATTTAATAAATTTGATGAAATTTTAATTTTGTGAAAATAATTCACTATTATTACTGTAATAACAAACTGAAAATGCAATGGAAAAAAAAGATTTAAAAACTATGTAGTTTGAACTTTTGACTTCCTCTGTTTTTTTTATAATTTAAATTATATATTTATAATGTATTATTCTTGCAATAATGCAATATTAGAGCTAAAAAAAAATGTTGTTTTATAGCTATGGCAGTGCCCGCCTTGTCGTGGAATATGCAACTGCAGCTTTTGCCGCCACCGCGATGGTCGCTGTCCAACTGGGATTCTATTCCCTCTGGCACAACATCATGGCTTTTCTGATGTTCATTCTTACCTCTGCAGGTGAGTCCTGAAACAAATTTTTTCATAGTTATTTTCAACATACACACACACACACACACACACACACACACACACACACACTTGTTTGTTTATTTATTTACTACACAGTTTTGTTCCAACTGAAGTTAACAACTTAACTGGATTTTAGTTTTGCTCTGCCAGTCCAAAGCTAACTTTTAAACTTGAGCATGGTTCTGTATTTCAGTCAAAATCGGTCCCGTAGCTTCAAAGCAAAATCAAAAATCTTTTTTTTAGGTGTTGTGTAATGTTTATTTACTAGATGTTATGTCATTTAGAATTAACTTTGTGGTGATTTATCCTTTATATAGCTTTGATTTTTATAAATATTCTTTCCTAATATTCACAGTATTCGCAATAAACCAAAAACTGGTGATGAAGACCTTTAAAAGAAATACCAATCTGCTTGGACCAATTGTGTGATTTTTACAGCAGCATTTTGTCAAGGTTGATGTTAATTTTATTTGAGTTCTTTGTTTAAATAAAGTGCTTTCGTTGATTATTGCAGTGTTCATTGATATCATTGTCAGATTTTCAAGAAGGTTAATGGTTCCTTTGTCATCGGCAACAATTTACAAGTGTAATATGCAACTATGTTTCTCAATGGAGAACACTGTAACAGAGCAATATGGACAAAAATACAACATAAAAAAACATATGAGAAACGATTACAATAGAATGACAGTTTCATTTAATGCTTCTGTAGCTTATGAGTAGCTGTCCCCTGTCACTTAAAGCTAAGGTACCAGGAATACACACATTCTATATAAAGTCCACATGTTGTAAGCTGGTATGGTTTATTTTATAGATTCAGAGGTGGACTATGTAGAGATCAGAAGGACAAAGAAGTCAAAGGTTTTTATTAAGCATGAAAAGCATGTATCAGGAAAGCCAGAAGGAGTTGTGGTATTGTTTGAGGAAATAAGGAGTGGCAAAGAAGTGCATCAGAGTGTTTCAATATGACTGTAGTGAGGTCTGTAGTCAGAATGATGGATTGTTGTGAAGAACTTTTAGCATTTCTCAAACTGAAGACTACTTCACACAGCAAAAAATGATGCAGGCAAAGTCTATTGTTCCAACCTCTGTGGACAACAAGCAATGCCCAGCCAGTTATTCCCCTGAATCTGGGCTAGGGCCACATATTTATAACTCACTTCTTAGAGCTGGTCACTCCCTTTTCTCCTTTCCACACCTCTTGGCTTTCTGCCTCTATTATTCCAAAGCCCAAACTTGCCCAGAGGCATTTACAGTCTCATATCATATGAGAGTACTCTGTGCACTGACTACAGTCCAATAAGTTGTTCTGACTCTTTAAAAGTGGAGGTAGATGACAGGAATACAAAAACCATACCATATTCAGTACATACATTGCCTTGCAAAAGTATTCACCCCCTTTGGCATTTTTCATGTTTTGTTGCCTCACACCTGGAATTAAAATGGATTGTTTGAGAGTTTGCACCATTTCATTTACAGAACATGCCTACAACTTAAGATGTATTTTTTTTTTCAATTGTGAAGCAAAAAACAAAAAGGACAAAATAACACAAAACCTAAGCGTGCATAACCCCCCTAATGTCAGTACTTTGTAGAGCCACCTATTGCAGCAGTTACAGCTGCAAGTCGCTTTCGAGAAGTCTCTCAGAGCTTGCCAGAGCTTGCCACATCTTGCCACTGGGAATTTTGCCCATTCCTCAAGGCAAAACTGCTCCGGCTCCTTCATTTGGGATGGTTTTTGTTTGTGAACAGCAATCTTAATCTCAAGTCTGACCACAGATTCTCATTTGAATTGAGGTCTGGAATTTGACTAGGCCATTCCAACACCTTTAAATGTTTCCCCTTAAATCATTTGAGTGCTTTAGCAGTGTTCTTCGGGTCATTGACCTGCTGGAAGGTGAACCTCCGTCCCAGTCTCAAATCACAGGCAGAAAGACACAGGTTTTGCTCAAGAATATCACTGTATTTAGCACTATCCATCTTTCCTTCGACTCTGACCAGTTATCCAGTCCCTGCTGCTGAAAAACATTCCACAGCATGATGCTGCCACCACCATGCTGTGGCAATGGTGTTCTTGGGGTGATGGGATGTGTTGAGTTTGCGCCAGACATAGCATTTTCCTTTGTGGCCGAAAAGTTCAATTTTAGTCTCCTCTGACTATGGCTTATTGTGGTCCTATGGGCAGATACTCCAGTCTCTGCTGTGGAACTCTGCAACTCCTTCAGGGTTACCTTTGGTCTCTGTGCTGCCTCTCTGATTAATGCCCTCCTTGTCTGGTCTGTGAGTTTTGGTGGGTGGCCCTCTCTTGGCAGGTTTGTTGTGGTATTATGTTCTTTCCATTTGAAGATGATGGATTTGATGGTGCTCTGGGGGATCATCAAAGATTTGGATATTTTTTTTTTTTTATAACCCAACCCTTACTTATACTTGTCAACAACTTTGTCCCTGACTTGTTTGGAGAGATCCTTGGTCTTCATGGTGTGATGCCTCTTGCTTAGTGGTGTTGCAGCCTTTCAGAAAAGTTGTGTTTATACTGACAGATCATGTGACACTTAGATTGCACACAGGTGGACTTAATTTCACTAATTATGTGAATTTTGAAGGTAATTTGTTGCACTAGGACACTTCATTCATAACTTATTACCGTGTATATTGTAGATTTGTATATGTGTATATATATATATATATATATATATAGATAGTTAATTTATCATTTATTTATAGCTCCTCTTTTTCTCTCCTGTACTTGTTCCTTTTCTCCCTCTATATCTTTATATCTTTATATATTTTTTTCTTCTCTTTCTATACACCTGTCTTTTTTAAGAGCCCTGTAACGCCCAAATTTCCCATTCGTGGGATAATAAAAGATCACTCTACTCTACTCTACTCTACTAGTGCAAATGCACACGCCAATTTTCAGTTTTGTTTTATTTATATATATATATATATAAAACATTATAGTCAGTCAGTCAGTCATTTTCCGTTTCGTTGTAAAACTCATTTAATAAAATAAAAATAAGTGTTAAGTCAAAGTTGACAGTACCTGCTCTATTCCCATTACTTCTATGTTCTTCTGATTTTGGAAAGGTTAGTGAGCTGATAGCATCGCATGAGGTGGCCTAGTGGTTAGGGAGTAGGTCCCAGGATCGAAATGTTGTGGATTCAAATCCTCCAGCCCTGAATTTAATTGATGATTTGCAGTTTAGTAGCATGGAACATATTGCAATGAAGGAAATCACTAAAATAAGTTATTAATATTTCTCTTTTCAAAAGTGAAAGTGACAACTCTTGTCATTGCGAGGTCACAGCACAGCAAACCGTGAACCACAACGAAATTGGACCTCTGCGTTTATCCCATGCACACTCAAACACCGTGCAGCACCTGATTAACAATCAGGTACAAAAGGTGCACTGGGCATGACTAGGTCATTGATTTTATCCAGATCCTGTGTAAACCACCAACCCCATCCACCTGCTTTAGGCTGAACTGTATCAACAATTACACCCTGCTGTAGTAATGATGAAATAAATAGGGATTATACCCTCTACTTTCTTTGCAGAAAGGGAACATTGGCAAACACGCACAGCTGATGTAGTGCAGAGCCCTGTATGGTTCACATGCCCAAAGACCTGCCTGGTCTTAAAAAGCAGCCCGCAATTGCTTTTGCAGATGTCTTAGATTTTTTTGGTACCTTCAGAATCATCTGGAGAGACTCAGAAGACAAACGTTAGTCCTATCAGAGGAAATGGACATACATTTTCAAAAGAGATATGCAGCCCTAATTTAAACATACCACCTAGTACACTGTGTGCACAATTATTAGATAAGAGTATTTTGACGATTCATTTTAATATAAAACAAACACAGTGCTGTCAGTCAATCCAATTAAAAATGTTAATAACCCTGAAACCTGAATGTAATAAGTGAGAATATCCTCAAGGGAATACGTGTGCACAGTTATTAGACAATTATGTGTGCAGAATTATTAATAATTATTATATAACTAAATGAAAAATTATATAACTAAATGAAAAATTTAAATGTGAGAATAAACAACTCAAACTTTTCGAATAAACATTTAGGAAAAAAAAGAATAAAAGCCACGCTATTAAATTATTTTCAAAAACAGTTATAAGCCTTCCACTCATGGAGTCAAATTATTCTACTCATGATCAGTTTTTTGTGCAGCAGTAACCACAGCCTCCCAGACATTGTTCTGAGAGGTGCATTGTTTTCCCTGTAAATCTCCTTATTTAAGAAAGCACACTAGTTCAGGTTCAGGGCAGAAAGGGAGCCATGTCACTATTCTTTCATCTTTAAGCCATTACTGGCTAGCCATGCAGGTGGGTACTTCATTGCATGTGATGGAGCATTGTTCTGCATAAAAATTATGGTCTTCTTGAAAGATGCTGACTTTTTCCAGCAGCACTGCTTGACGAAAGTGTCTTCTAAAAACTGGCAGTATGATTGGGAGTTGATTTTGAGCCAATCTTCAACCTGAAAAGGTCCAGCTAGATCTTTAATAATACAGCCCATAACACTTTTTTTATTTTCATTATTTATTTTGTATCTGAGTTTCAAATATGGCTAATCATCAAATAAGTGAATGCAATGCCCCATTTTGAATCCATAGGAATTCTAGGAACATTCAAACTCATGCAAACAGTGTTCCCACAACCAAAACTGAAAGAAAGTGAACACTTTAAGAATCAAAATTGATTTGCTGAGTAGGAGAAAGGAGCTGCTCAGCATCAGATGGTCAAGCAAGATAACAGCAAAATGTGAAATTGACTCTAGTAATTTTATAACAATTTGTAAATTAATCTTGGTAACCAAAATAACAGAAACTCTACTGTTGAACTTTGGTTTATTTAGCTTGAAGGTCTGTTTAGAGAAGCCGTCTGAACTCATGCATGTTAATACATGCACAGAAAATCATTTAGTAAACCACTGAAATGTAAAATAGCTGAAGCGTGAAAGCAGAGTGATTGGTGAAAGATGAATGCTGAACATAAGTTTGACACTGGAATTTTAAATTCCTTCAGCATTTTTTACTTTTTCTCCCAAACCCAGTTAAAAACACTTTGAAAACAAATACAGCCACAGAAATTTATTGTCTGTTTCTCCGGACACCTTTTTTAATATATTAATCTTTCTTTAATACAGGCAATGCTGCTGTCATGTAAACCCTGGTTCTGGAGGCCCGAATGTTACACTTTAAAGTGTTTTTTCACTGATGTGTCCCCTATTTTATGAGTGCAGCTGCCTAAGCAGAGCTGTAACTCTTTCCTACTGGATGTTTCCTGGGTGGCTTCTGGGGTCAGATTCTAGGTCAACAAACTCTGTGACCTCAGGAATGTGAGGCACTGTGAGACAGGGACAAAAGTAAAGGGATTTTCACTAAATATCCCCCCTCTCAGACTTACAAGTCGGACACATCAATAAATGCGGGTAAATACGGAATACAGGACTAATAATGCTGTAAACCATGTCAACGATAAAACACTACACAACATGGTTATACACGAAACATCAATGACAGTCATAATGAGAGCATATCAAGCATATAGCTTAATTGGTCTTTTCACGTGATCAGGTTACTAAGAAGGGAGACCCATTCCCCAAGAATGGGCGAAAACCTCTATGCTGAGTCAACTTTTAGAGGAAAAATTCCCACTCTACCCAGATGTTGCGATAGCGCTATCAGCGCTTGGGTTCAGCGGCTCCCTACTTAGCCTGATCCCGCTCTCGAGATTACAAAGAATTAATCAACAGAATAGTACCTCATATAAGGGTACATAATATAGTATACCATGTGCTAATTCAGAATATGACTGTCCTCAAAACAATAATAAGGACACGCAATAATAGAGTACGTATAACAGATTATTCTGCAGTCGCTACATTAAAAGGTTATATAGTCGATACATGATCAATAAAACTGAGTAAATACAAGTTACAGAAACAGTGAAATACCCAACTAAGACTCTCAAATGGTTATAAGCGACTACCTCATCTTCGCCCGTTTTGCACTTTACGTGCAGTAGCATGGTACCGTTGGTGTGTACCAGAAGAGGTCACTAGTACTTCTCTGGCCACACTGGACAAAGCACTGCCCTTAGTTATTACAGTCGGGTCTCTGAATTTGGTCTTTTCCTTCGGTGTCTGTTTCCGTGGTCCGGGGTGTAAGGTCCAGATTGCCCACCCATTTGTAATCTTATAAAGCATAAAGGCATGTGAAAGCGATTATGGACCCACATACACATAGGCATCATCACTTCTCTCAGAGAGAGTAAGTGATCGCAAAGTTGAAGCGAATGACGCGTCCTGACTTTTTGTTATATACATTTGGGTAGCTACTGCATTAGTGACCATTCTGGTCACCACAAATCTTATGATAGGAATCACACAACAAGTTATTAATGCCAATATTACTAAGCAAACGGCTAACACTATTCCTATTTTGGTGAGCATTGCCCCCCATGACCCAAACCATTTAGCGAACCATTCTCCAATGTGAGCATCCTTTCCTGCGTTCATCTTTACTTCCAACTTTAAATTTTGTATTTTTATCATTGCTTCTGAGAATGACCCTCCTGGTGCCGTATTATTTGGTATATAAGTGCAGCAGTGTTCTCCAAACATTACACATACACTGCCTTTTTCTGCTAATAGCCAATCCAATGCCTGCCTATTTTGCCACGTCATTTTACTTGTTGCACTCAGCTGTTCACCCAAAGCCTGCAGTGCATCATTTGTGTAGTTAATAAATCTCTGCTGATTATAGTATATGTAGTTAATCCACTCTACATTTTTGTTTATTGTGATCCAAATGAAAATAGATTCAAATCCAACTAATACTTCACTTCTAGCTTTATACTGTTCTGGAATACCCCTTGGTTGTCCAATAGCATCTAAAGTAACCTCAGGATCTGATTCGTAGGACCTCTTCTGTCTTATGGGTATTACAGTTTTTCGCTCTACCGGGCTTCCGTCTAGCCCAACGACTGACACCTTTTGAATCGCTCTCACTCTTGCACAGATCCCTGTCCAAACCAAAGGCAACACAGGTCTGAGCTGAGAGCCTCCACAGATCCAATAGAAATCTGCTACTACTTCTACCTGATTGATGATGGTGCTCATAGAAGGCAGAACCCAAGTTTGTGCTTCACAACTCTGTTGTGGCGTCAGCATTGTTCTGTTATCTGAGGTGGTGCCTGCTGCCTTATAAACTGGTCTCGTTGGAGTATGTCCATCCCATGTGGTGTCATAATGGAAAGTTACCCTACATTTACCTTGGAAGTACCCTAATCTTAATCCTCAATCAGTCCTATTATAACACTCATAAGTCTCAGTCCAATTAATAATGTAATTACTGGGGATTTCTGTGTCCACTAACTTCAGGCTCGCATCGAGGCCCTTGCAGTGGCTAGCCCTCGGACTCCTATTAATTTGCCGATATTCAGAATTACTAAGATGACTTAAACATACTGCTGGGCAGAATGGTCTCTCACTCTTGGTCAGATTACAGAAATGCCTATTGAAAGTTGCGCAGTGCTCATATGAATATGGGTTGGGAACTATGACTACTTGGGCTAACGGGGAATGTCCACACAAAACACACTCCGTTTTATTCAAGTCTCCCACAGTGTACCGCGGCCATTGGTACCAAGTATTAGACAAAGCTTCTTGTAACTCCATGTCCTCAGTGTGCTGTGGGACTATGTCCTCCAATGTTCTTTTAGCTCTTTTCCCTCTAGATCTTTTTAAATGACTTCTTAGTCTGTTTGGACTTACAGTAAGTAATTTAGCTGCCTGCTCTATAGTCATTACTCTGTCTGAAGCTAATGAAATGCAATGATCAATAAAACACTTGATTCTGATTTCTATTTGTCCTGTTAGATCACATTCATCAGTAAGAGGCCACACCTCAAAACCCCCTTTCCTATTCCGGTAGGGTATAATACCCGGCTCACTACTCATATTACGGATGTATGAAATTACAAAACAGTGCCCTAGTGGGGCAAGTCCACTTCCTACAGCCAACGTGACTGTTGCCAGGGCACAGGTACCAAGGCATTCTTCCAGTCCCTGTGGTTGTTGAATGGTCATGGGATCAATGGCAGATTTGCTGCAACCAGTTATTTTGTGATCAATGGCATGGTTAGACTGAACCGAAGAGAGTAGATATGTCGATGATGGAGAGCGCTGCCGGTAAAGGTTGCTCCAAAACTGATTCCCCAGGAAGCACATCATTCCGAAACTCAGTCCCATTAGGACCACTAGGGTCAGCCGCCCGCTGATCATCATTTTCTGGTTCCACCCCATCCCCTGTGAAGCGTCGGGCAGAGTTTGCTGACCGGCTACTGCTGTTGGTTGGAGAGGGAATGGCTGAACTACTGGACTCAGCTGGTTCTGTGGTGAGCTGGAGTTATCTGGCATCGACGGAGTTCTCTGCCCTTGTCCTCTCCTCCTGACTCTCTGTCTCCTCCCGTTCCTTCGTCTCCTCTGAGCTGGTTGAGTCCTCTGGGTCTGCGGCATGTGTTGCTGTGGTCTGCGAGTCGCTAAGTGCGCTGTCCTCGCATGATTCTCCGACGCGGCTGTCCTGGCTCTTGGCTGACACACCAGGACCGGAATGGGTACCACTCTTTTGCCCTGATTCAGGGCTCTCCTGATTGCTTCCACAGCGTTCTTCTCCTCCGGTTGACCGCTCATCATCATCACTAGTGTCGTCTGGCTCTGTTCTTGGTAACAAATTCCTGGGAACTCGAGTACAGTGGTTAAGGTGATACCAAGTAGTATTATTCTCCACTTTTATTGCTGTGGGTGTCACACTTACCACCTTGTGAGGACCAGTTCGCCTTGGTTCATTCCACTTCCTCCTGAAAACTCTTACATATACCTGGTCCCCTGGTCTTAATGGGTTTGTGGACTCCTCCTCCGGTTCTGGAGCCTGCCTCAGCTCCTATTGATAAATAGCTTTATGTACAGCAGTTAATTGTCTCATATAGGCTCTCAGCTCTGCTTCCAATTGTTCCAAGGGAGGTCCCTGATAGGGCTCCCTCAGATGGGGTACAGGCATATGTCTACCAGTAAGCATCTGATGTGGAGTCAGATGAGTGGTTCTATTAGCTTGCATTCGGTAATGCATCAGGGCTAAAGGGAGAGCATCCATCCAATGGAATCCTGTTTCTGCACAAATTTTATTTACCTTTGTTTTTAGAGTTCCATTAACTCTTTCTACCATCCCCTGAGACTGGGGGTGGTAAACACATCCCAGTCGTTGTTTGATTCTCAATTGTTGCAATACCTTTTTAACAGTCTGTTGGATAAAAGCTGATCCATTATCTGAACTTATTTGTGAAGGAATTCCAAATCTTGGGATTACTTCTCTCGTCAAAAACTTAATAACAGTTCCAGCACCTTGATCTTTGGAGAGGGTTGCTTCCACCCACCTACTAAATCTGTCAATAACCACAAGCATGTACCTGTATCCTCTCACCCTTTTAATCATGTCCACATAATCAATCACCAGATGTTGAAATGGTCCTGTAGGTACCGGTATGTGCCCAGCTGGGGTAGTGATTCCCTTTCGCACATTATTGTGAGCACAAACATCGCATCGGCTCAGCAATTCATCAATCGTTGCCTGTAAATATGGAGACCAAAACCCTTGTTTCTTTATTTTTCTTACCACTTCTCCTCGTGCGCAATGATCCAGCCCATGTGCATTAGTGATTAGTATTGTTAGTAATGTGTTAGGTGCAATCAACAACCCTTCATGACTTCTCCATAACCCTTTTTCATCTTGTTTAGCTCCTCTGTTACTCCACATAGTTCTTTCACACAATGTTGCTTGTTTCTGTATCTCCACCAAGTCATCCAGTGTGGTTACAGGTTCGATAGCTACCATTGGTGCCATCACCGGATCCTCACACTTAGAGACCTTTCTAGCTGTCTCATCAGCCAAGTTATTCCCCTTTATCACATAGTCATTTCCTTTTTTGTGTGCCTGACATTTAACTATTGCCAGTCTTTTTGGCAGCATCATAGCAATCATCAACTCCAGTATTTGCTGCAAATGTTGTATTGGGCTTAAAACCTCGCTGTTTCCATACCGCCCCAAATAAATGTGTAACTCCATGAGCATACGCTGAGTCAGTAAAAACATTAACACTCTTTCCCTTTGCCAATCTGCACGCCTCGGTTACTGCCTTCAACTCTGCTAGTTGGGCAGAACACGCCTGAGGACAATTTTCGGCCTTTTCTACCTCAAAAACATCTCCGCTTCCTTTCCTCACCACTGCATATCCCGCATGGTTTCCCAAGTGATCCCTAAAACAGGATCCATCAACAAAATAAGTCACTTCTGCTTCCGGAATTGGTGTAGACTCCAAATCAGGTCTTAACTTAGAGAACGCCAATGAACTAGCTATGCAATCATGTGGTTTTCCTTCAAACTGGAAAGGCAATAATTCTGCTGGATTAACTGTATTACATCTCCTAAGAGTCACATCTGGAAATGTAAGCAAGAATGAATACTGCAAACTCCTTGCTTGTGTTAAAACAAACCTGCTATTCTCGATCAGCTCTATGATTTTATGATGGGAATAGATGACCACTGGAAACCCCATCGTGAGAACTGAAGCTTTCTCGTAAGCATAATGTACTGCTGCTAAACCCTGATAGCATGGTGGCCATCCCTGAGCTACTCCATCTAGTTTAGTGCTATAATAAGCTATTGGCTGTTTCTTTCGTCCACTACACGTCTCCTGCATCAACACTGCTGAAGCAAATCCATCACAGCGATTAGCAACAAACAAACAAAAAGGTTTATCATAATCTGGTGTAGCTAACACTGGTGCCGTTTGCATTTCCTGCTTCAGAGTTTCAAACGCCACATAAGCATCAGATGTCCATTTCAATGGAGCATTTAATGTCTTTGATCCTGCTTCTGTTATCAGTCCCCTCAAGGGTGCAGTCTTTATTGCGTAATCTTCAATCCATTCTGCACTAAACCCTGTCATCCCAAGGAATGACATCATCTGTCCCACTGTCAGTGGTTGTGGTGCTTTACTGATTCCCTCCAGCTGTGAAGGGGCTATTGCTTTTGTTCCATGTGCAACCAGCCGTCCCAGGTACTCCACCTGTGGTTGGCAATATTGTAATTTTGCTTGTGACACCTTATGTCCCCCCTCAGCTAATTTTCTGAGAACTTTAACAGAGTCTTCATGACATTGTTCTACTGTCGGGGAACACAAGATTAAATCATCAACATACTGTAACATTGTGCTGTTAAAATCCAGTTCCTCTAGATCCTGTCTCAGGACTTGATTAAATATATGAGGGGAATGTTTGAATCCCTGTGGTAACCTTGTATAGCTGTACTGCTTCCCCCTGTACGTGAATGCAAATAGATACCTTGATTCTTCCGCTATTGGAATACTAAAAAATGCAGAACACAAATCTATTACTGTAAAGTACTTGGCATCTGGTGGAATGTTCATAAGTAATGTGTGTGGATTGGGCACTTCCGCCTGCCAGTCTTCCACCGCTGCATTTACTGCTCTTAGATCGTGCACCAATCGCCACTTAGTTTTATCTGCCTTTTGTACTGGGAATATAGGGGTGTTACATGGGCTTCTCATCTCTATTAGTACTCCTGCTTCTACCAGCCCTAGTATAGTTCTCTCTATTCCCTGCTCAGCTTCTGGTTTTAATGGATACTGAGCTCTCCTAGGTAGTTGTGCTCCAGGTTTTAATCTGATCTGAACTGGTTAGGCTGATTTTACCTGTCCCACATCTGCCTCATGTCGCGACCACAGTTCTTCAGGGACCTGCTTAATCATTTGTTTCTTCAGGGAATCTTCTTCTTCCTTCAATTGTGCACTCATTTGCTTCCAGACAACATCATTTTCAGATCTAGTGATTGCTACTGCCTGTGGTGTTGCTGTCACTTCCAATTCACACAACACTTTAATCATTGAATTATCTTCAGCACATAGTATCAATGGATTTTGTGTCCTCTCCCACTTCAGTTCTTCTGCTTTCTTAACCATTGTTCCCAACTCCTTTGACTCAAATCTTTCATTTATTAGCAGCGTCACATGAGGTCTTGCTCCTTCAACATCATACCACTCATTGATGAACTCATTTTCCTCCACTAAAAGCGCTGCTCCTTCTGTCCCTATAACCACACTTCTAATTTTAAGGTTAACTTTTGTTCCTGCAGTCCTTCTAAGCCATTCTTCCTCCAGCATCTCATTCTGGACTTTATCGTAAATCATAGTACAGTGATATTCTAATCTGGGGTCCCTTGCTTTTGGTATCTGCGCTGAAATAAACTTCCCCCATAGACTCATTGTTTCTTGAACTGGCCCTTCTATTTCTCCTAACCAATACACATTAGCTTCCTTTCCTAATGTCACATTCATTGGCACTGACTGCCATTTCGTCCACATAAACTCCATCAGGCGTACACCAAATCTGGAAACCCAACTGGCACAAAGCGTTTCTCCCTAATAGATTTACTGGAGTTTGCTCTGAAACTAAGATTGGTAAATTGATTGTTTTTCCCTGCACCGTTACTTTAACTGGAGCTGTTACTGGTATTAGCTGCACTTGTCCCGAGAATCCTATGGTCTTTACGAATTTTCCTGACCTGGGGAGGTTAATGGCATAATTTGAATTTAGACATGTATAACAAGCTCCTGTATCGATCATCATGGGTATAGTTTTGCCATTCACCTGAACCTGCAGCATTGGTTCCTCATCAGCTCCCCTGCTTCTCAATAAGAGCTGACCCTCCCCTGTAGGACCCTCTGGGCCTCCCTAGCACCCATTTTGTCCACCCCAGTAATTTACTGGGCTGGAGTTTTGATTTAATCCAGTCCAGGCAGGGTTCTGATTCCCTCCTGTCCATGGATGTCCTAAATATGGGTTTTGCTGTGACTGTTCTTGACCCACAATTTGGGGAGCCCGCCAACCCGCACCTCCCTGCACTCCAGGTCCCTTCCATGGATTTACTGAACATTTCCTTCGGATGTGTCCTGGTTGTCCACATCCCCAACACACTCCAAATGGACCTTGTGGCTGCCGCTGCTGTTGTCCGCTGAATTTAGGCTTGCTTGGTCCACTTCCGCCAGGCTGTGCGTACACATTGATGATTGGAACTGAGGGAGCTGTGGGCTGCTGTGGTTGTTGAACTCCATCCAGTTGCTGTCTCACTGGTGATGCAGGATTTGGAGTCACTGGCATTTGTGATGCCTGCAACATCTTTTCTTCAACGACTGCAGCTTGAGTTTTTTCCCCCTTTTTCTTAGCTTTTCCTGTCAGTTCTCCCAGTTGAAGCTGTGCCACCTTTCTCAGCACTTCTTTCTCTTGTTCTTTGATTTTCTTTTCATCTTGTCTGTGTTTATCCACAGTGTGTGTCACGTGGGCTACAAATTCATCAAAAGTCATTTAGGTCAGTCCCACCACATCTTCCAGTTTGCTTTTGACTTTTTCTGGAAGGCCATCCAGGACCGCTTTCCGAAAGACCACTTTCATGAGACTGTCTTGATCGGGGTCACTTCCTGCTTCTGCTCTCCACATCTTTTTCATGCGATGAACATAAGCGGAGGGATTTTCAGTCTCTACTATTTCTTTAAACCTTTCAGAGTTTTCAGGTCTAATTTTCTTGGATAGACTTCCCTCTTGCGTTCCACAGTCTGTTTCTGTATGGATTGAATTCCACACCATCACTGGTTGCATCCACTGCTTGATGCCCCATGCCTGCTTTTGTCATGATGTCTTCCATTGCCTTTTGACCAATTATTCAGGCCAATAAGGCTTTTACATCTCCTATAGCAAGGAGACGCCCAAGTGTCTTTTCTTCAAAGTCCAGTATCCACTTCTGAGCCCCTTCATGCAGATCGGGCAAGCTATTGACCAACCCCTCCAAATCCTGGGTCTGCCATGGTATGTAATTAGCATGCCTTCCCTTAATCAATATAGGTGCTTGTACCATCCCATATTTTCTTCCTGATCTTAATCTCATATTTGGCTCTACCTGAATCTCAGTGTCCTCTTCACTTTCTGATATTGCCTCATTATCCCTTCTACTCTGTCTCTTTTGGACTTTTTCTTTTCATTGCAATGTGCACAATTTCATCCAGATTAGTAATTGATTTGCTTAGTCTTTGGATAGAATCATCAAGACTTTGTGTCATCCAGTCTTTGGGCCTCCCCCTTGGTGCACTCCATCCTACCCTTCTCTCATCTCTATTTCTCTTAGTCAGCTCAGTCCTCATTCTCCTTTCCTCTTCCTGTACCATCCTTTCCATATCCTTTAATTCCCTCTCCTTTCTTATTTGTTTTCTGTACTTCCTGTGACAATCCAACACACCCTCATCATTACTGTCTTCCCATTCTGTCTGCTCAGCTCTTCCTTCATCACCTCTCACTGACCGTGCCTCTGACTCCCTCTCTCTCCTTGCTGTCTCTCCACTCTCTAGTACTACACTCCTCCACTCCTGTTGTAATTTATGAAGATCTGGATATACTGTCTCACTGCTCTGCTGCTTACTCTCTCTCTCTCTCCCTGAGCAGTAGGGCTCCTCCCTTTTGTGGAGGGTCGGTGGGTTTTTGGATGTTCTCTCAGCATCCTCTGAGATTCTCTCCTCCTCTTCCAAGGCTGCTTCTTGTTCATCGTCTGGTTCTGGATCCTTTTTGTCATCTGTCACAGTCACTTGTCCAGAAATATCAAACTTCCCTTCAATGACAGGATACTGTCCTACATAAGGTGGAGGGGTATCATACATCTTCAACTTCTTCTCTGTTTCTTCTTTTCTCTCTTTAATCTCCTGTCTTCCGTTAATAACTTTCCGAAGGTTCTCTTCTCTCTTCTTAAACATTTTTAAGACTTCTAATTCATCCTGTCGCTTTGCTTGTCGTTTACTTGATTTGTCCTTTGGTTTGTGGTTCAGGATGAGAATTTCCAGGGCCTCACAAAGTGTTACATCATATGTGCCTTCTGATGGCCATTTAGTGTTTAAACCCTTGGTACACTTAGCCCACTTTTGATTTATCTTCAGAACTTTATCCTTTTATCAAGGGGTTCCTTTCACACATCTTCTCTACTGGTGTTTTCACCTTACCCTGTCCCTCAAGGGTCTTCACTTTAGTTGTCTTATTCATCCTTATTCTTTGAGACTCTTTAACTCACTTATTATTATTATTATTATTATTAATGTTATTATTATTACTACAACTAATATTACTAAAGAGAGGTAAGAGAGGGTAAAGAGAGGGGCGGAGCTGTCAACCGACCATCACCTGGTGGTGAGTTGGCTTCGTTGGTGGGGGAGGATGCCGGTCAGACCTGGTAGGCCCAAACGTATCGTGAGGGTCTGCTGGGAACGTCTGGCAGAGTCCCCTGTCAGGACAAGCTTCAACTCCCACCTCCGTCAAAGCTTTAACCACGTCCAGGGGGAGGTGGGGGATATTGAGTCTGAATGGACCTTGTTCCGCACCTCCATTGTCAAGGCGGCTGACCGGAGCTGTGGCCGGGAGGTGGTCGGTGCCTGTCGCGGTGGCAACCCTAGAACCCGTTGGTGGACACCAGCGGTGAGGGATGCCATCAAGCTGAAGAAGGAGTCCTACCGGGCCTTTTTGACCAGTGGGGCTCCGGAGGCAGCTGATAGGTACCGACAGGCCAAGCGGAATGCGGCTTTGGAGAGGCCATGGAGAAGGACTTCCAGACGGCTTCGAGGAAATTCTGGTCCACCATCCGCCGTCTCAGGAGGGGAAAGCAGTGCACGGTCAACGCAGTGTATAGTGGGGATGGTGCGCTGCTGACCTCGACTCGGGACGTTGTGGGTCGGTGGGGGGAGTACTTCGAAGACCTCCTTAATTCCACCAACATGCCTTCCGAGGAGGAAGCAGAGCCTGGGGACATCGAGGTGGACTCTTCCATCTCTGGGGTCGAGGTTGCCAAGGTGGTCAAAAAGCTCCTTGGTGGCAGGGCTCCGGGAGTGGATGAGATCCGCCCAGAGTTCCTCAAGGCTCTGGATGTTGTAGGACTGTCATGGCTGACACGCCTCTGCAACATCGCATGGACATCGGGGACGGTGCCTCTGGATTGGCAAACCGGGGTGGTGGTCCCCCTCTTTAAGAAAGGGGACCGGAGGGTGTGTTCCAATTATCGAGGGATCACACTTCTCAGCCTCCCGGGGAAAGTCTATTCAGGGGTCCTGGAAAGGAGGGTCCGTCGGATAGTCGAACCTCAGATCCAGGAGGAGCAATGTGGTTTTCGTCCAGGTCGCGGAACAGTGGACCAGCTCTACACCCTTAGCAGGGTCCTGGAGGGTGCATGGGAGTTTGCCCAACCAGTTTACATGTGCTTTGTGGACTTGGAGAAGGCATTCGACCGTGTCCCTCGGGGGCTCCTGTGGGGGGTACTCCGGGAGTATGGGGTATCGGATTCCCTGTTAAGGGCTGTCCGGTCCCTGTACAACCGGTGTCAGAGCTTGGTCCGCATTGCCGGCAGTAAGTCGGACCTGTTCCCGGTGAGGGTTGGACTCCGCCAGGGCTGCCCTTTGTCACCGATCCTGTTCATAACTTTTATGGACAGGATTTCTAGGCGCAGCCAGGGCGTTGAGGGGGTCCGGTTTGGTGGGCTCAGGATTGGGTCTCTGCTTTTTGCAGATGACGTTGTCGTGTTGGCCTCATCATGCCGTGACCTTCAGCACTCTCTGGATCGGTTCGCAGCCGAGTGTGAAGCGGCTGGGATGAGAATCAGCACCTCTAAATCTGAGGCCATGGTCCTCAGTCGGAAAAGGGTGGAATGCCCTCTCAGGATTGGGAGTGAGACCTTGCCCCAAGTGGAGGAGTTTAAGTATCTTGGGATCTTGTTCACGAGTGAGGGTAAAATGGAGCGGGAGATCGACAGGCGGATCGGGGCAGCTTCTGCAGTAATGCGGGCTCTGCATCGGTCCGTCATGGTGAAGAAGGAGCTGAGCCAGAAGGCAAAGCTCTCAATTTACCAGTCGATCTACGTTCCCACCCTCACCTATGGTCACGAGCTGTGGGTAGTGACCGAAAGAACGAGATCGCGAATACAAGCGGCCGAAATGAGTTTCCTCCGCAGGGTGTCTGGACTCTCCCTTAGAGATAGGGTGAGAAGCTCAGCCATCCGGGAGGGGCTCAAAGTAGAGCCGCTGCTCCTCCGCACCGAGAGGAGCCAGATGAGGTGGCTCGGGCATCTGATTAGGATGCCCCCTGGACGCCTCGCTGGTGAGGTGTTCCGGGCACGTCCCACCGGAAAGAGACCCCGGGGAAGACCCAGGACACGCTGGAGAGACTATGTCTCTCGGCTGGCCTGGGAACGCCTTGGGATCCGCCCGGAGGAGCTGGAAGAAGTGGCCGGAGAGAGGGAAGTCTGGGCATCCCTGCTGGAGCTGCTGCCCCCGCGACCCGACCTCGGATAAGCGGGAGAAAATGGATGGATGGATGTATGAGGGCAGTGTTACAATGGTGAGATCTGCAGTAGGAGTGATGGTTGCATTTAAGGTTGGATTACATCACCCAATTCACATTGTAGAATGTGATGTAAAGCCCATGGTTAGTGCACCGATATAGCAGAAATACAGTACTGTGCAAAAGTTTTAGGCAGGTGTGAAAAAATGCTGTAAACAAAGAATGCTTTTAGAAATATAAATAATGATTGTTTATTTTTATAAATTTACAAAATGCAAAGTGAGCGAACAAAAGAAAAATCAAATCAATATTTCGTGTGTTGTATTCTCCGATTGAGAACCGAGGTTCGAGGAGTCAGTGATGAGGCGAAGAGGGTTCAAGCTATAGCAAATTTTATTTACAGAAAAGTAATGAAGTTCTTACAAGATGTTCAAAAGACCGGTCAGTGTTCCTCTCTGTGTGGAATCCTTTCTCTCTAACTTGCACAGTTCAGAGTGTGCCTTTTTATCTATCCCTGGGAGCTCCAAGGCCTCCGGTGTAGACGCCTAATCTAAGACTATGACCTTGTTTGGGTGTTTTTGACGTGCAAAGAAAGCGTTACTCAGAAGAGAACATAGAAAAATAGAGATGCAGTTAATAATATATAGGTTAAAGGTGACAGGGACGTGAATCGTACCTAGGGAAGGGATTTAGGGTAACGGGGATGAAAGGGCACTGGGCCACTAGAGGATAGAAGGGCATAGGAACTATTGTGGGAAGGACATTGGAATAGAGAATTTAATATATGACTGAAAATCAATGAATAAAATCAACCCACAATCCATCAGGTGTTACTACCTTTTGCTTTCAAACCAGCATCAATTCTAATAGGTACACTTGCACAAAGTCAGGGATTTTGTAGGATTATATGTGTATGATCAACCAATCTTACCAAACAGGTGCTAATGATCATCAATGTCACACGTAGGTTGAAACACAGTCATGTATGGAACCTACTAGCTGAGTTCCTTCAAAAACTGTGTGCAAGTGTACTTAGAAGAACTGATGCTGTTTTGAAGGCAAAGGGTGGTAACAACAAATATTGATTTGATTTAGATTTCTCTTTAGTTCATTCACTGCATTTTGTTGACTGATGAAAATAAATGATTAACACTTCCATTTTTGAATGCATTCTTTGTTTACAGCATTTTTCCACACCTGCCTAAAACTTTTGCACACTACTGTGTGTGTGTGTGTGTGTGTGTGTGTGTGTGTGTATATATATATATATATATATATATATATATATATATATATATATATATACACACACACACACACACACACACACACACACACAGTAGTGTGCAAAAGTTTTAGGCAGGTGTGGAAAAATGCTGTAAACAAAGAATGCATTCAAAAATGGAAGTGTTCTCATTTCTAAATAAAATACTTATAATACTGTTAATTTTAGAGATAACACAGTTGACAGTCCGCGTACAGAGTGGAGCCCCGCCCGTAAATTCGTAAATTTGGTTTCAGAAGGTTGGGGGTAATATTAATATTGTCACCTACCAGACAGAAACCATTCCTCAGCAAATGGCACATGACAGCCCACCTGGATTTTGCCAAAAGGCACCTGAAAGACTCTTAAACCATGAGAAACAAAATTCTTTGGCCTGCATGGTAAGCATCATGTCTGGAGGAAACTAGGCACTGCTCATCACCTGGCCAGTACCATCTCTACAGTAAAGCATGGTGGTGGCAACATCATGATATGGAGTGGTTGTTTGGCAGCAGGAACTCCAGAGCACTCTTGACATCAGACTGGGGCAAAGGTTCATCTTCCAACAGGACAATGACCCTAAGCACACAGCCATGATACAGCCTGGAGAGACCTGAAAATAGCTGTTCATACTCAAAAAAGCATCATACTGAAAAAGACTTCAGGCTGCCAAAGGTGCTTCAATAAAGTATTGAGCAAAGGCTGTGAATATTTATGTACATGTTTTTTAAAGATCCCAATAAGTCACAGCAGAGTGCCGGTTGTTCTGGATTCAGTTTAGTGCTTGTGTGACTGCATGTTTATGTCCATATCAAGATTTAGTCCAGGAGTTCTTCAAGGGACTGATTGTGAACTGGCTGGGAAGAGGAGAGAAAGTCTATCGGTTGACCCATGACTGGAGGCCGAGCAGGCCATGTTTCTTTCAACCGTCCTGCAGTGCGCCACTCAATGGAAGCTTAAGGGGGAGATGTTGTGGAGGTCAGACAGTCCCCCAAGTCTCCAACGTACTCGGCACTCTGCTGGGCAACCCGTTCAACCCAGGAGTTCCGCGAGCAGCTAGAGGAGGTCAAGCCATCCTTGAACTCGTGTGGTGGGCTACTCCAAGCCCAGCACAGCCACAGGGTTCTCCCCCACAACCGGCAAAATCTGTCTACCCAAGGGGGCGGTTACTGTTTGTCAAAGAGTATATCATAAACAAGTACAAAATTGACAAGTGCAAGGACCTGAACATAGTGCAAAAGCACCAGAAAGCATTAGAGATGAAAGGCAGTTAGGTTTCACGACAGACTATGTTCAGAAAAGCCATATCATAAAATGAGGCTGCTGAAAAGGCTAGTTTTATGGCAAGTACCCTACCACTAGACTACCAGCACCCTGATCATGCATGTGAACTTTTCCACCAATCTACATGATCAACTGATGGAAAAGGGAAAAGATTTCCTCGTATTCTCCCTTGCTGTGGATGAGAGCAGTGACATATCTGATTCTGTCCAGCTGTCAGTGTTCATCTTTGTAGTAGACTCAAATCTGCATGTTACAGAGGAACTTTTGGGATTTAAATCAATGCATGGCACAACCACAGGAAAATAAATCTTTTGAAGAGGTTTCCAGATGTGTAACAGAAATGAAGCTACCTTGGGATAAGCTTGTGGGACTAACAACAGATGATGCGCCCATAATTTGCGGTCAAAAGAGTGAATTGGTGGCCAGGATTCAGGAGAAGATGCAGGAGGAGAACTGTGCTGGGCAACTAACTGATACATCAGGACTTGTTGTGTGGCAAAGCCCTGAAGATGGACTTCAATTGTTGACATTTTCAATAAATATCAAGGTTGACCCACAATTTTGTCCAAGTTTTTAATTTTGTCCCATTGTTTATTTGAGTTTGACATCCCTGAGCTAGACGGTCTCTACATCAAACAGAAACACTGCTTTGTCCAGTAAGACTTATGGAGGAGGCCTGTGTATTTACATCAACAAACAATGGTGTAAGAATGGGCTGGTTTCATAACACTGTTCAACACTGCTGGAGGTTATAACAGTCAGATATAGACCTCTTTATCAGCCCAGAGAGTTCACTGCAGTTTTCATCGAAAATGGTTTACATCCTTCCCAGTGCTAATGCAAACGATGCGCTGGCCGAGCTGTATGGAGCTATCAGTGAGCTCTGAAACTCATAACCGAAGGACTGTTCATCACTGCCAGAGATGTCAACTACACAAATCTCAAGGCCATCCTCCCTAAATTACATCTCTTTTACCTCTGCACTTTCTTCACTTCTCATTTTCATATAAAAAACACTAAATGGCACTTTCTTTTGGTACTAGTCATAGGGTTAAAAAGTTTGTTACTTGGTTGTAATAGTTAACCAGCAATTTCTGATCGTAGCTGGTTACTAGCATGAAGATGTGTAAACAAATCACTGTTGTAAGTCGCTCTGTATAAGAGCATCTGCTAAATGCTGTCAATGTAAATGTAAGGAGTAGGATAAGGAAATGTGGTGGCAGAACCCAGAAGTTCAGGAGTGTATACAGAAGAAGAGACAGGTGAAGAAGAAGTGGGATAGTTAGATGAAGAAAGTAGACAGGAGTATAAGGAGATGCAACGCAAGGCAAAGAAGAGAGACCGAGAAAGATTTACAGTAGGTCAGGGCGGTAAATGTACTCACAAGTGAACAGAGTATGTTAAGCAGATGGAAAGAGTACTTTGAGCAAGAGATGAATGAAGAGAATGTGTGAGAGAGAAGATGGGATGGTGTGAGGATAGTGAACCAAGAAGTGCAGCAAATAAGCAAGATGGAATAAGGACAGTGATGAAGAGGATGAAGAATGGAAAGGCTGTTGGTCCAGATGACATACCGATGGAAGCATGGAGAAGAGATGGCAGTTGAGTTTCTGACCAGATTTTTTTTAACACAATTTTGTAAAGTGGAGAGGATACCTGAGGAATCCAGAGTGAAAGTGGAAAAGTGAAAGTGACAACCCTCGTTGTTGCGAGGTCACAGCACAGCACACAGTGAACCATAACCAAATTGGATCTCTACATTTAACCCATGCAAACACCGTGCAACAGGGGGCAGCTATTGAAAGCCCCCGGGGAAAAATATCAGCCCCATCTGAATGTTTGCTTTCAAAACACACCTAAAGTAATTAACCAGTCAGCTTAGAAACCACACTTGTGCAGTCAATTGGCTTCCTAACAACACCTACAGTCAATTGGCCTCCTAACGACATTCAATCAGCATAAAAAGACTCTAAGGAACAGGGCACTTTAACACATGATAGGGACTACTGTTACTCACCATGCCAAAGACAAAGGAAATCAGTTTGGAGCTCAGAAAGAAGATAGTAGAGGCTCATGATAAGGGGGAAGGCTACACTGCCATTTCAAAGCGATTCAGTGTCTAGAACTGCTGTACGTTTCATGATTGCCAAGTACAAGGAGACAAATTCTGTAAGAAACAAACCTGGCCGTGGCCGCAAGCACAAGATTTCAGAGATGTCAGCAAGGAGCCTCGAACATCTGCCAAGATGATTGTTGCTGACCTGGCCTCTTCTGGAGTTGATGTTTCAATGAACAAAGTTGTGAGGGCTCTTCATTGTGGTGGGCTTCAGGGCCATCGTCCCAGAAGAACCCTTTTACTCAAAGAGCGGCACATCACAGCCCGACTGAGGTTTGCCCGTGAACATTTGAAAGGTAAAAATGAGTTTTGGAAGTCTGTGCTTTGGTCTGATGAGACTAAACTGGAACTGTTTGGGCACATGGAGGTTGCTTATGTTTGGTGAAGAAAGGGAGAGGCCTTCAACTCCAGGAACACAGTTCCCACAGTTAAACATGGTGGTGGGAGCATCATGCTGTGGAGCTGTTTTGCAGCCTCAGGCACTGGGAGCCTTGTTTGGGTGCATGGCATCATGAAAAAAGAAAATTATGTTGACATTTTGAGGGAAAATATGCAGAAATTTGCTCGTAGTCTAGGCTTAGGTCATCACTGGGTCTTCCAACAAGACAATGACCCAAAGCATACATCGAAATTAGTCCAACAGTTCCTCAAGGATACCAAAACCAAGATCCTGGAGTGGCCTGCACAGAGCCCAAACCTCAATCCTATTGGGAATCTGTGGTGGGTGAAAGTGAATGTTCATGCTCGGAAACCATGCAATTTGGACCAGCTGAAACAATTTGCAATGGAAGAATGGGCCAAAATCCCTCAGGAAACCTGTGCCAACATAGTAAAGAACTACTCTAAGAGATTGTTGTCAGTTGTGGCTCAGAAAGGGTATACTATTTGTATACTATTTGTATGTATTTCAGAAAGGGTATATTAATGGCCAGGGGGCTAATAATTTTGAATGTCTCATTTTTGCCCTTTCTTGTTTCAACTCGGTGTATCAATAAAATATCCTAATTAAATTTAGTGGACATTGTTTTTTATAGTGTATTTGTTTCCAAAATAACAAACACTTGTTGGTAATGGTCATTTTCATGGAGAAATCAAGAGTGTTGTCAAATTTCATAAGTGTTACCTCAATTGTATGTACACTGCATGAAAGCGGAGAGCAGATGCGGGAAGTTACCCAACCATATGAGAGTAGTCTTTTGTACAAAAAGCAAATGTCAAAAGCAAACTTGAAGATATGGGACTGACTGAAAAGACTTTTGATGAATTGGTGACTCATGTGGTTCATTGCTGTGGACAAGTATAGACAGACTGAAAAGAGAACCAAAGAACAAGAAAGAGAAGTGCCAAGAAAGGTGACACAGGTCCAACTGGGAGAAAAGACTCAAGGTACAGTGGAAGAGAAGACTATGCGGGCATCACAGATGTCAGTGACACCAAATCCTGCATCTCCTGTGAGTCATCAAATGAATGAGGTCCAACAACTGTCAAACTACAACTCCCTCAGTTGCAGTTATCTGGGTTTCTGTCTTTTTTTTTTTTAAACAAAGAGGCAGACAACAGCAGCAGCAGCTTAACCTGGAGTTTGTTGGGGGTGTGGACTGTTGTGGAAAAAATTATCAAGAACTAGTCAGATGCACCAGTACCTCAAGGAAAGCTGTATTACTATTGCAATAGGGCCTCGTCCAGCACTCCATTCCAAATGCTGGAGGAAGAGCCCCGAACACAGAAACCTACATGCAGATATACTGGTCTGTGAGTTCCTCCCCTTCCATCTGTTACTGGATTCTGGTTTCAATCTGCCACATTCCTTTGCATCCTTTCCATTCTGCCATACATTCCTTATGGGGTTACTTGCTTCACCTTTATTATCTGATTACCCCTGCATGACCTTCTTTGCCCATCTTCCACCTACTATAAACACTCTCTTCTGGCCTAAGTGCCTGTTGCACATAGCTGCATTAACTCAGCCAGAAACCAGATAACATAGGAATGAAAGAGGGGGGTTGTCTCACAGTTACAAAGTAATCTTCTTTACTAGAAGAGTGATCTTAATACTAGTACAGAGTTTTTTAATTTTCCATCATATTCCCCCCTTTTGATCATTAAATCACCTTCAATATGAAATTATGCAGGTTAATGCTCTTGTTGCATGTTCTTAATGCAACAATTTCACAGATTTAAGATTTCTTCTTCAGAACTCTTCCTCATCTTCTTCAGAGCTGATCATATCGTAGTTGCTTGTTTGGTCCCCATTTGGTCTCAGATTCAGGTCTGGATGTGCATCATCCATTGGACCACTGTCGTGACGCACTGTAAAAGACAAGGTGCACACAAGCAAAGAAACAGGAACACTACAGCAATGGGTATTATCTGTAAACAAATGCCAGTATGGTCCCATGAAGGTATACAACCAACTATACAAGTCATTATCTACTGGTTGGGGATCAGCAATTACACTTCTCATGTGATCTATCAGATTAGTAATGTTGTCATGATCATCTGGAATGTAGAAACAACATGAGGTGTTCAGAAGCTTGTAGACACCACCTTCTTTAGCTAAATGTAGGTCTAGAGCCATCCTGTTTTGTATGACTGCTTGTCTGATACCTTTTATCTCAGTATTTATTAGGCCAAGCGCTACGAATGAGTCATTTGCCAATGCAGCTACTCAGTACGCTAGTCCATTTATCTACACATGCAGTACTCTCCTATCTGCCCAGGAACTAGGTATGAGCCACGACCAGTTCCATTTCAGCAAAGGGTTACATATAAGTCCCTTCTGCTTATTGATGTCATGCGAGACCCCAGGTCTATATATCCTAGTCAAACCTGCCCTGGGTGTAGTACCTGTGCTCATGACCATTTCTAATATCTTAATCATAGTCATTGTGGTCATTATGTACCATACACGTTCTACAGGCTGCACTGGAATTAGTTCTGCTGGTATTTACTTCCATTGCTATTTTATAGGTTAACAGCATTGCTGACCACGAGGTGTGTTGAATGACAAACCCTGCAGCCACTGGTTACTGACAGGTTCTTATTCACTAGAGGTGACAAAGGTAAAGGAATGTAAATGCTCAGGATCACCAGTTCAGAGTAATGGCGAGTGCAGAAGAAAAGGGTGCAGGAAGGTTGGAGTGGGTGGAGAAAAGTGGCTGGAGTGATTTGTGAAAGACAGGTAGCAGTGAGAGTTAAAGGGAAGGTTTACAGGACAGTAGTGAGACCAGCTATGTTATATGAGTTGGAGACAGTGGCACTGACAAAAGGACAGGAGGCAGAACTGGAGGTGTCAGAGTTTAAGATTTTTGTTGGGTGTGATGAGGATGAACAGGATTAGAAATGAGTATATAAGAGGGACAGCTCAGGTTAGATGTTTTGGAGATTGTTATAGAAGCAATGTTGTGTTAGTTTGGACAGGTACAGAAGAGAGATAGGGATTATATTTGGAAAAGGATTTTGAAGATGGAGCTGCCAGAAAAGAGGAAAAGAGAAGAGAAAAAAACCAATGAACAGGTTTTGGGATGTGGTGAGGACGTGCAGGTGGTTGGTTTGAAGGAGGAAGATGCAGAAGACAGGAAGAAATGGAAACATATGTGACTGTCACTGTAGCGACCCCTTAACAAGAACAGCTGAAAGAAGAAGAATTATATGGTGTCGATCAGAGGAGGATGGGTTCCCCTTTTGAGTCTTGGTTTAATCACTTGGAGCTTGTACCCAGATTCTGTAAAGCTGCTTTTTGACAACAACAGCTGTAAAAAGCACTAAATAAATAAAACTGACTTGATGCATGGCACACTAAGAATACAAGGCAGTGTCCATCTACTAGTACCAGAGTTTTGAAAACTATAGCAGGGGTCATCTTTAAAACAGTTAATGTTACATCTCTGTTACAGTTAATGCCTGAGACTCAGAAATGGCTGAAAACCTACTTGTTTAGTCAGGTTTTAAGTAATTAATTTCTCAGTCAGATTAAACGTGCATTTAGAGGTCTAGATTTAGAGGTTCACAAACAGAAAAGTAAACAGGGATGTTGGTGTTGTCTATACAAGTGATCACACAAGTTTGTTTACAGTTTTTGTTGTCCATAAAAGCTAGCGCTAGATACTTACCCCTTGAATAGCTATACATATACCACACAGGCAGTGGTGGCCTAGTGGGTAGGGTGTTGACCCTGCATCGGAAGATTGTGGGTTCGATTCCCTCACCAGTGGGTTGCCCTGAGGTACCCTTGAGCAAAGTACCATCCCTGTCACTGCTCCCTGGGCGCCCACTGCCTACTGCTGCACGGTGTTTGCATGGGTTAAATGCAGAGGTCCAATTTCATTGTGGTTCACTGTGTGCTGTCCTGTGACCTAGCAATGACAAGGGTTGTCACTTTCACATAGTCAGAAGACCCCAAGACTTGCTTTGACAATATTGAGGTAAGGCCCTAGGTGCTCCAAACATCATCAATTACATTTTGTAAATGCAAAAAAAATAAACTTTCAGAGAATTCTACAGCAGCTGGACAACACCTATAGGAGGTCCTGAGGACAACAGAACAGCTACTGTAGGAAAGCGCTATACTAAGAATATAAAAATGGAGACTTGGTTATTTTTTACTGCCAACCACTAGTTCAAAACTTTTGGTCAGATGGCAGGGACCCTTCTCATTGGTAGGCAAGGTCAGTTCACTGACCTATGACCTTGGCTGACAGAGAAAGAAAGTGACTAGCATTTCTCCTCAAACTGTTGGTGGCCCTGGACTCAGAGCAGGATGACATTCAGGATCAACAATTTCCCTTCAATTTCAGCATCAGCATTTAACCTGAAGCTCAGTCACTTGTCAGCAAAGCAGTGTACAGGCTTGGAACCACTTCTAAAATTTACCTCAGGTTTACATTTACAGCATTTAGCAGACACTCTTAATCAGAGTGACTTCCATATTCTAACTATAGGGACAGCCCCCTGGAGGAACTCAGGGTTAAGGGTCTTACTTAAGAGCTTAGTGGTGATAGTATTAGATGTGGGATTTAAACCTGCGACTGCTTGGTCCATAGACAAGTATTCTACCACTAGACCACCAATACCCGATGATCCTACCTACTTCTCAGTCATACCACTCTTCACATATTAAGATTCACCCAAATGCCAAACCCTGTCAAAAAAAACCCCCAAAAAACTAATAACCATCATGAGACAAAATGTCAACACCATGCTGGAGTTGAAAGTCATACAACCATCCCACAGTGAATAAGGCAGTTGCAATAGTGTTAGTGGCTAAGAAAGATGACAATTAAAGATTTTCCATAGACTTTAGATATTTGAAAAATATTAGCGATATTGACCTTTATCACCATGACACGAGTCAATTAACTTGTTGAAAGAATAGGACAAGCAGCCATAATTTCCATTTTAGATCTGTAAAAAGAATACTAGCAGATTTCACTTACTTGCTGCATTAAAGCGCTTTGAAGTCTCACAGCTTTTTCCACTCCGTTTGGCAGATACCATTTTTGGACTATGTCTTCTGGACTCAAGGGGGAGCCAGCAACCTCCCAACTCCTTATGGACAAGATACTCCACAGGGAAAAAAAATTATCCACCTATTTGGACAATATTATTATTTGCAGTTCATCCTATGAGGAGCATGTGACCCACTTGACAACACAAACTATTTCACTAAGCACTTTTGGTACAAACACAATGAAAAAAATGACCGCCACCAGTGCCTACAGTGTGCTGCTGGGAATTGGACTACTGTTGGCCAAAGGAGAAGAAGAAGAAGAAGAGGAAGGCATGTCCAGAGTGATGAGAAGAGAAAGAAGGGGAGGAGAGTGGAAGTGAGGGTAGGGACATTGAATGTTGGCTGAGAATTTGCTGATATGATGGGGAGAAGGAAGGTTGACATTTTGTGTGTGTAAGAGACTAGATGGAAGGGTTTTGAGGCCAGGTGTATTGGAGGAGGGTTTAAATTGTTTTAGCATGGTGTGGATCGAAGGAGGAATGGGGTAGGTGTTATTCTGAAGGAGCAGTATGTAAAGAATGTTTTGGAAGTGAAGAGGGTGTCAGGGAGGTTGATGAGTTTGAAGCTGGAAGTTGAAGGTGTGATAATGAATGTTTTTAGTGCTTATGCCCCACAAGTTAGTTGTAAGATGGAGGAGAAAGAAGAAATCTGGAGTGAGTTAGATGAAGTGATAAAGAGTACTGGGGAGAGAGAGTGGTGAATGGTGCAGATGTTGATGGTCATGTTGGTGAAGGGAACAGAGGTGATGAAGAGGTGATGGGTAGATATGGTGTCAAGGAGAGGAATGCTGAAGGTCAGATGGTTGTAGATTTTGCTAAAAGGATGGAAATGGCTGTAGTTTTTACTTATTTTAAGAAGAGAGAGGACTTGGTGACATATGAGAAGATGCTCACAGATCGCTTCTCGGCCTTTTGGCTAAGATCAAGTGTAGTACCTGTTCTTATCAGTTTAATATCTGATACGTCCTCTATATGAGGACTGCATTTTAAATTGATTTTTAGAACAGGGAGATGGTAAAGGAGCTTGCTCTGTCTGCTCTATGCATTGGCCGGTGCCCTTCCGTACCTCGTAATGACAAGAATAGTCCCTTTCACAGTTGGATTATATCCTTTACAGGAGGGTCAGAAGGAGATTGGAGATTGTTCACTGAAGTAGTGAACGGGGAGAGTGTAACTAAACAGCATAGGATGGTGGTAGAGGTTAAGAGGAAAATGAGGGCAGAGTCAAGGATCAAGTGGTGGAACCTGAAGAAGGAGAAGTGCAAGGTGGAATACAAACAGGACATGACATGAGCACTGGGAGGTAAGGCAGACCACTAGAAATGTACTTGGTGTGACATCTGGAAGAAAGATGGAGGATAAGGAAATCTGGTGGTGGAACCGAGAAGTACAGGAGTGTATACAGAACAAGAGGGCAGCAAAGAAGTAGTGGAACAGTCAGAGAGATGAAGAAAGTAGACAGGTGTACAAGGAAATGAACCGCAGGGCAAAGAAAGCAGAGGCAAAGGCCAAAGATAAGGTGTTTGGTGAATTGTATGAGAGGTTGGACAGTAAGGTGGGAGAAAAGGACCTTTACCAATTGGCTAGACAGAGAGACAGAGCTGGGAAACATGTGCAGCAGGCCAGGGCAATTAAAGATAGAAATGGAAATGTACTCACAGGTGAACAGAGTGTGTTGAGCAGATGGAAGGAGTACTTTGAGGGGCTGATGAATAAAGAAAATGAGAGAGAGATGATTGGATGATGTGACAATAGTGAACCAGGAAGTGCAGCAAATAAGCAAGATGGAAGTAAGGGCAGCGATGAAGAGGATGAAGAATGAAAAGGCTGTTGGACCAGATTACATACCAGTGGAAGTATGAAGGTGATTAGGGGAGATGGCAGTTGAGTTTCTGACCAGAGGAGGTTCATGGACGTGGTGAGAGAGGACATGCAGGTGGTTGGTTTGAAGGAGGAAGATGCAGAATACCGGAAGAAATGGAGATGTTTGATCCGCTGTGCCATCCATCCATTCTCTTCTGCTTATCCGAGGTCAGGTCGCGGGGGCAGCAGCTCCAGCAGGGATGCCCAGACTTCCCTCTCCCTGGCCATTTCTTCCAGCTCCTCCGGGAGGATCCCAAGGTGTTCCCAGGCCAGCCGAGAGACATAGTCTCTCCAGCGTGTCCTGGGTCTTCCCCGGGGTCTCTTTCCGGTGGGGCGTGCCCGGAACACCTCAACAGGCGTCCAGGGGGCATCCTAATTAGATGCCCGAGCCACCTCAAATGGCTCCTCTCGATGCGGAGGAGCAGCGTCTCTACTCTGCCCCAATCTGCCTGTTCATCTCCCGCTACATTCTACCCTCACTCGTGAACAAGATCCCGAGATACTTAAACTCCTCCACTTGGGGCAGGACCTCACTCCCAACCCTGAGAGGGCACTCCACCCTGTTTCGGCTGAGGACCATGGCCTCAGATTTGGAGGTGCTGATCCTCATCCCAGCCTCTTCACACTCGGCAGCGAACCGATCCAGTGAGAGCTGCAGATCACAGCCTGATGAGGCCAACAGGAAAACGTCATCTGCAAAAAGCAGTGACCCAATCCTGAGCCTACCAAACCAGACACCCTCAACGCCCTGGCTGCGCCTAAAAATCCTGTCCATAAAAGTTATGAACAGGATCAGTGACAAAGGGCAGCCCTGGCTGAGTCCAGTTCTCACCGGAAACAGGTCCGACTTACTGCCGGCAATGCGGACCAAGCTTCGACACCGGTTGTACAGGGACCGGACAGCCCTTAACAGGGAATCCGATACCCCATACTCTCGGAGTAGGACACGGTCGAATGCCTTCTCCAAGTCCGCAAAGCACATGTAGACTGGTTGGGCAAACTCCCATGCACCCTCTGAATTCAGGACCCCTGAATAGACTTTCCCGGGGAGTCTGAGAAGTGTGATCCCACTATAGTTGGAACACACCCCCTAGTTCCCTTTTCTTAAGGGGTTATGATCCAAGATGGTGGCGCGGTAACACGCAGCGGCTGCTCCGGGGTCCAAACTTTGGTGCTAAAATCTGTAAAAAAGTCTTTCATCCGACTACTTTTCACCATAAGACTTGCACATAAGCATCACATGTGTGAATGCTCTTAAATATAACCGCCAAACACTGCTGGAGCTCAGGAATCAGCCAGGATTCAGTCTTCCAACGACTCTCCGAACAACGCTACGGGATCTCGGCGTGCTGAGAAGACCAGGCCTTCAGTCCCCGAGATCGCCTGCTGTACCTGGCCGACTGAGAGGACATTGGAAGCGGTGTGAGAGGAAACAGAAACGCGGCAAGCATGCTGAGGTCTGGGCTCAGCTTAAGGCTAACTCTAGCCGACCAGCTATCCCGTCCGTCCTCCTCGCCAATGTCCGCTCCCTGGATAATAAACTGGACTGTATACGACTCCAGCTGAACACCCAGCGTGAGTACAGAGACTGCTGTGTTTTTGTTTTTACGGAGACATGGCTCAGCGACAGCGTTCCGGACACCGCCATCCAGCTCGCCAGACTCTCTGCATTTCACGTGGACAGAAACTCCGCTCTGTCCGGCAAGAGTCGCAGAGGGGGGCTGTTTGTTTATGTAAACACACAATGGTGTACAAACACTGTGCTGGTCTCTACACACTGTTCAACACTGCTGGAGGTGCTGACAGTCAGGTGCAGACCGTTTTATCTGCCCAGGGAGTTCTCTACAGTGTTTGTTACGGCGGTCTACATTCCACCCAGCGCTAGTGCTAACAGCGCTAATGCTAACAGTGCTAATGCTAACAGCGCTAATGCTAACAGCACGCTGGCTGAACTTTATGAAGTTATCAGCGAGCTCCAAAACTATTGGACTGTTTATTATAACTGTTTATTGTTGCTGGAGATTTCAACCATGTAAATCTCAAGTCAGTTTTCTGCACTTGTTGCCCTGTTTTGTGTAATATGTTGTGTCTTGTGTCTTATGTTGTCTTGTGTTTTGTGTGTAGCACCAGGGTCCTGGAGGAACGTTATTTCCTTTCACTGTGTACTGTGTATATGGCTGCAATGACAATAAAATCCTACTTGACTTGACTTGACTTAAAGAGGGGGACCACCACCCCGGTTTGCCAATCCAGAGGCACTGTCCCCGATGTCCATGCAATGTTGCAGAGGCGTGTCAACCATGACAGACCTACAACATCCAGAGCCTTGAGGAACTCCGGGCGGATCTCATCCACCCTCGGAGCCCTGCCACCAAGGAGCTTTATGACCACCTCGGCAACCTTTGCCCCAGAGATGAAAGAGTCCACCTCTATGTCCCCAAGCTCTGCTTCCTCATCGGAAGGCATGTTGGTGGAATTAAGGAGGTCTTCGAAGTATTCCCCCCACCGACCCACAATGTCCCGAGTCGAGGTCAGCAGTGTACCATCCTCACTATACACTGTGTTGACTGGGCACTGCTTTCCCCTCCTGAGACGCCGGATGGTGGACCAGAATCTCCTCGAAGCCGTCTGGAAGTCTTTCTCCATGGCCTCACCAAACTCCTTCCACGCCTGAGTTTTTGCCTCAGCGACCACCAAAGCCGCATTCCGCTTGGCCTGCCGGTACCTATCAGCTGTCTCCGGAGCCCCACTGGCCAAAAAGCCCTGGTAGGACTCCTTCTTCAGCTTGATGGCATCCCTCACCACTGGTGTCCACCAATGGGTTCTCGGGTTGCCACCGTGACAGGCACCGACCACCTTACAGCCACAGTTCCGGTCAGCCGCCTTGACAATGGAGGTGCGGAACATAGTCCATTCTGACTCAATGTCCCCCACCTCCCCCAGGATGTGGTTTAAGTTTTGCTGGAGGTGGGAGTTGAAGCTCGTCCTGACAGGAGACTCTCCCAGACGTTCCCAGCAGACCCTCACAATACTTTTGAGTCTACCAGGCCTGACTGGCATCCTCCCCCACCAACAGGGCCAACTCACAACCAGGTGATGATCAGTTGACAGCTCCGCCCCTCTCTTCACCCGAGTGTCCAAGACATGTCGCTGCAAGTCCGATGACACGACCACAAAGTCGATCATCGAACTGTGGCCTAGGGTGTTCTGGTGCCAGGTGCACATGTGGACATCCTTATGCCTGAACATGGTGTTTGTTATGGACAATCCGTGATGAGCACAAAAGTCCAATAACAAAACACCGCTCTGGTTCAGATCGGGGGGCCGTTCATCTCAATCACACCCTTCCAGGTCTCACTGTCATTGTCCACGTGAGCATTGAAGTCTCCCAGCAGAATGATGGAGTTCCCAGCAGGGACGCTCTCTAGCGCCCCCTCCAGAGACCCCAAAAAGGGTGGGTAATCCAGACTGCTGTTTGGCGCATAAGCGCAGACAACACTAAGGACCCGTCTCTCAACCCGAAGGCGGAGGGGGGCCACCCTCTCATCCACCGGGGTAAACCCCAATGTACAGGCCCCGAGCCGGGGGGCAATATGTATGCACACACCTGCTCGGCGCCTCTCACCGGTGGCAACTCCAGAGTAGAAGAGAGTCCAGCCTCTCTCAAGGAGACTGGTTCCAGAGTCCAGGCTGTGCGTCGAGGTGAGTCCAACTATATCTAGACGGAACTTCTCAACCTCACGCACTAGCTCAGGCTCCTTCCTCACCAGAGAGGTGACATTCCACATCCCTAGAGCCAGGGGACCCACGTTGTTTCTTTGGCCTGTGCCCAGCCAGGCCCCATGGGTGAAGGCCTGACCACCAGGTGCTCGCCATCGAGCCCCACCTCCAGGCCTGGCTCCAGAGGGAGGCCCCGGTGACCCACGTCCGGGCGAGGGAAAACGTTTTCCAAATGTCGTACTCATCATAAGAGGTCTTCTGAACGGCTCTTTGTCTCTTCCCTCACCTAGGACCTGTTTGCCTTGGGTGCCCCTACCAGGGGCATAAAGCCACCGACAACATAGCTCTCAGGATCGTTGGGACACGCAAACCCCTCCACCACGATAAGGTGGTGGTTCGAGGAGGGGTTGATCCGCTGTGGCGACCCCTAAATGGGAGCAGCCAAAAGAAGAAGACAATGAAAAAGCATTTCCATTCAAATTCTCAGATTCATTTATTCTCATATATTTTTTTGGAAGCCATAAGCGCACAGGAAAAAACAAAACAAAACAACAAAAAAAACCACACCAACAATTATTTATATATATGTATATTTCAATCACAATGTCTAGTAACATTTTAATGAACACAAAAAGGAAAATGTTTCTCTTTTTCCTAGAATTCTAATACTAATTTGACATGTTTTTTAAAAGCACTGACAGTAAAAGAGGTATTTGTATTTACATGCTATATGTACACCAATCAAGTCGAAGTGGATGTAATTAATATGAAGGGCAAAAAATTTCTGAACATTTCAAGGGTCAATAAATGTGTCATTCTGTCCTTAAACAAATGGAAGGACATCTGTATAATTCAGAATCCTGTCATTTTGATTTGAATTCACTCATTTTCTTGACTCATCACTCAAAATATTCCTTTTCATTGCTTAAAATGCTCTTCTCACTTGCTTGTATGTTTCCATTGCTATCCTTTATCACTGCAAATCTTTCCCAGCTCTGTGTGTCTAACCTTTACAGCATTTAGCAGGCTCTCTTGCCCAGAGCGACTTCCAATTCCTGATTACAGGGACATTGCTCCGGAAATCAATAGTGGTAGTGACAGAGGTGGGATTTGCAGCTGTGACCTCTTAGTTCATATGCAGCATGCCAACAGACAACCATCACCCTAAATGATTCCTAACATGTTGTTTAAATTTACAACATTTAGCAGATGCTCTTATCCAGAGCGACTTACAATTCGTAAGTACAGCGACAGTCCCCCTGGAGTAACTTGGGTTTAAGGGTTTACTAATGTGATAGTGAGAGGAATTTAAATGGAAACTTAAATCAACGGCTGACTGTCATTGCCAACGTGAGCTTTGAAGTCCCCCAGCAAAACGATGGAGTCCCCAGCAGGGACGCTCTCTAGCGCCCCCTCCAGAGACCCCTAAAAGGGTGGGTAATCCAGACTGCTGTTTGGCGCATAAGCGCAGACAACACTAACACTAAGGACACGTCCCCCCAATTTAAATGGAAACTTAAATCAATCTATAAATGCAGTTCCCTTGAACATAAGTTAATTGACAATTCTTGATTATTATAAAAATGCAATGAGCAACACGGAGGTCTGGACCACATGATGAAGATTATTACATACCTCAAAAGAGGTCCTGATTGTCAAAATAATGATTCTGTAAATTCCTCTTACTGCTTAAAATGCTATATATTACTTCCACTCTTTCACTTGTGCTGTGACCTTGCAATGAGAAGGGTTGTCACTTTCACTTTCTTCACTTTCACTCATTTAGCCAATTCTATTGAATTCAAATTCAGTTCCTTTCCACCTTTAATCCAATTACAGATCACTTGTAGCCTAACAACATTCTGCTTGGTCTATACATTGGGACATATACATTTCTATTTTTTTTTAATACAATGGTAAACAGAACGGGAAATGTACAAAGTACAAAGAAAATCACTACAATTTTGTAAAGATCACAGCTAATTAATAGAACTAATTCAGCTCCTTGAGTTAAACTGTTGAAGGGCTTTAAATAGGCTTTTACCCCACATGCATTACTGAACTGTGACTCATCCTGCTCCCCATGTGGTTACCTAGTCCTACTTAAATCATATTAAACAGCAGTTGAGGAGAGCATTCTGTGTTGCAGGGTGCAATGTAAAAACATGCAAAACAAATGACTGACAGAATGATTTCAGTAATTCTGAAGGACTACATAATTGGTGATTACCGAAAAAAGCATAACTTTTATTATGCAGCGGGAATGGTAGGGAAAGAAATGACACAAACCCCCCCCCCCAAAATAATCACACAGGAATGTTACACAATGCCCTCAATGAAGCTTGTGTCCAGATGGACTATAAGCATTCGTAAGAACGCCATCTCCTTGCGTGTGTTTTCAAATATGACACAAGGGTCATCTGACTGGCAGCGCAGGCAGTTGGGAGCCATTACCATGGCAAGGTTGTTCACATCCATTTTGGTAATGGAAACATTTGAAGGCTGGGCAAACACCTGAGGATGTATTAGTCAACAAATTAAAAGAGTAAAACCAAGAGAAGTCAAACCGCCTCTTCATTTAAATTATCATGTTCATGTATAAGTTCTGTGTGTTCTGATGATCACATGTAAAAGCTTACCTGAAGAAAGTGGATAAAGTAGCACAGCACAAATCTGTTGAGGTCTGGCAAAGATTGAAACACACTAATGGCTGCTACTGGATCATCACAGTTACTGACACAATGTTTGTAAAAACTCATTGGGATCAATGGTTCCTCCAGTTCCCGATACCACAGCTTCATAAGTGAGGCTGCAGTAAAAACACCCACAAAAAGAAAGCAATATATTGCTTGATAAACACAAAATTAACTGAGTTACTTGTTAGTATTGACTTTAAACAAAATTCTTAAATTACTTGGTAAAAATGTGGACTTATTCAGTAGACCAGTCAATCATTAAACGACTCAACTAATAGTAGTAGTAGTAGTAGTAGCAGTTCTTGATTATTGAAACACACTAATAGTAGTACTAGTAGTAGTAAACTATTAAAAATGTAGTCATTCGTTTCTGTATATGAAAACTAAAATAGACAAAAAAACTATAATAAATAAAAGACTCACCAGGAACATTAGGATCTGAAAGGTTCTCTGGAATCCTCCACTGATCCACCTGCAACTTCAACGCATTGACTTCATCAATGTCTCCAGGAACTCTGCAAGGACAATGCAATTATGCACAATGTACAACCAATAGAAAAGACCAGCACATCAACTTTATTTGCATGCTGTCTCCTGGGTCTAGACATACTCTAAACTATTTATATGAAAAAGTCAAAAAGTGAAAGTGAAAACCCTTGTCATTGCGAGGTCACAGCACAGCAAGCGTGAACCACAATGAAATTGGACCTCTGCTTTTAACCCATGCACACAAACACCGTGCAGCAGTGGGCAGCTATTGAAAGCGTCCGGGGAGCAGTGACGGGGACAGTACCTTGCTCAGGGGTACCTCAGGGCAACCTACTTGTGAGGGAATCAAACCCACAATCTTCCGATGCGGGGCCAACTCCCTAACCACTAGGCCACCGCTGCCCCCGGAAATAAAATGTGGTATGTAATAAATGTTATCCTTGTTATAGGATAAATATATATATTATAAATATAAATATTATAGGATAAATACTTTAAATCAGTGCAATTGTCTGAAAGTTTCTTACTTTATAAAAAGTTTATACTGTCAAGCCTTATACTGTCAATTTTAGGATATTTATCATTATACCTATAATCTGTCCGGTAATCTGAGGATGTAGTAAGTCTTACCGAAATATGCCCTCTGTCTGAGCCCCACCCAATGCCAGGACATATTGTGAGAGCTGCACCTGCACCCAGGGCAACTTCCTTTCTGGGAACAGCTCACTCTGTCTCTCCATCACCTCCTCCAGAGAGCTTCCAAACAGGGAAGGAGTGATGATTGCTCGCCTGCTATGGTCCACCTCCTCCAGCGTTGGCTTACGGAGACCCTGCAGCAGGCAATAGTTTCTCTTTGATTGATCTTACCATATCCAGCTTCTCAAACATGTCTACAATAAGTATTTAACACATTTTAATTCTGCTCCATTATTTTCTTATTTCATAATATAGCTACTTAAATACTGGGCTCACCTTTTTTCCTCCAATGACAGCCACTTTCTTAAGTTTACGGTAGCAATACCTGGCATATGTGCTGATGGGAAGACCTGTGGAAGAATAGATAGATATGCTACATTTACATTTTGTGAATAACTTCTTTTATCCAAATAACCTGGCCATAAGTGTCTTTGCATTTCAGAATGCAAACACTTTCCCAACAAATTCTTTGTATTTGATATGTATGCATTTAACATGAGATCTATAAGGCTACAAAGACCACATTAATGAGTCAGCCAAATGTAACATAAATGTAACTTTTTACAAGCCTATCATCACTTTGGCTTTCTGATTCATATTCCTCAAGTGTAAATTAGGCCATAGGGCGCTAATCCACAATTGCCTCGTTCATCACCATTCACTGACCGCTTTTAACATTTCCCAGAAGCTTTGGCAAGAGTGGGTGACACTTTGGCAGGAATAATAGCATGAAGCCATTCAAATGAGGTCAAAGTCTCAAGATATGCTCATCAATGAATGATGAACTGACATAATTGAATTCAGTCAATCAATAATTGGTACTCCTGCAGAGCATAGGAGTACCATACCATAGCAGAGCTAAAGCTATCCTGGGACAAAGTTACATTTTTTTTTTATTAAATTCAAGCTTCCACAAGCTACTGCTTTTAAAATTCAGAAACACTGCATAACCTACCATTATCTTCCATGTTCTGTTTTCTCTTCTTTCTGGATTTTGATTTCTTCTTTTTAATGTCTTGTTGGTCCAGTATGAATTGAGTAACTGGAGACAAGAGGAAAAAAGATATTTAACTATATATCCTAAATATGTGGACAAATATGTGGACAACAATACATATTTGCTTATAGGAGCAGTACTGTTAGGTAACAGGGTGGAGGTGGCAATTGGGCTACTGTTGGCCAAAGTAGGAGAAGAAGAAGAAGAGGAAACCATGTCCAGATGCAGGAGGAGAGAAGGAAAGTTTAGAAATTTGAAGTGGGGGTAGGATCTTTGATTGTGGACAGCATGGTAAAGGGAGAGAACTAGCTAATATGAGGGAGAGAAGGAAGCTTGATATTTCATGTGTGCAAGAGACTAGATGATAGGAGGTTAAGTCCAGGCGTATTGGAGGAGGGTTCAAACTGTTCTATCATGGTGTGGATGGCAAAGGAAATTGTGTAGGAGTTATTCTGAAGGAAGAGTATGTCAAGAGTGTTTTGGTGAAGAGTGTCAGATTGGGTGATGCTATGAAGAGGATGAAGAATGGAAAGGCTGTTGGTTCAGATGATATAGGTATATGGTACATGAAGGTATTTAGGAGAGATGGATTGGAGTTTCTAAACAGATTGTTTAACACAATTGTGAGAACACAAAGTGAGAGGATGTGGAGAAGTCGTCTACTGGTACCAATTTTCATGAATAAGCAGGGGCATATTGGTGAGGGAGCTGGCCCCAGCATCACAAGGTTTGTAGGTTCAAATCCCAGGTGAGTAGTTTGCCCTGAGAAACCCTTGAGCAAGGTACCGCCCCATCACTGCTCCCCGGGCACTTTCAATAACGACACCCTGCTGCACATGTGTGTATGGGCTGCATTTTTTTGTGGTTCACTGTGTGTTGTGCTGTGTACTCACAACGACACAACTGTCAATTTTACTTCACTGTAACTTCATGAGGGTGATCTGCATAGCTGTAGTAACTAGTCAGGTCAGTGTGAAGTCAGCTCACTGTTGTTGCCAAAAGCAGCTTTACAGAATCTGGTATCCCCAATTGAGTAAGCCAAGGTCGACAGAGGCAAGGAAAAACTCCTTGAAGAAACCTTGAGATGAACCAAGACATGAAAGGGGAAGCCATCCTCTGGTCAACTCAGACGGTGGACAAGCTGGTCTGGAGTTCAGGTAAATGATGGACTTGGCTGCGAGGCATTTACTTTCAGGAAATGCATAAGTGTACAAGTGGTAGACAGTCGTCCATCTCAAAAAGAGAAAGAGATAGAGAGAAAATATTGCACTAATGTGATCACATTTTCTAGATTTAGTGAGGACTAGCTGCTGCATTCTGGACTAACTAAAATTTATGAAAGCTTTTACTTGAACGTGCTGATTGCAAGGCATTGCGGAACTAGTCCTGAGGTGATAAAAGCATTTATTAATATTTCTACATCATGTAGGGCACGTAGTAAAAGTAAAAGAAAAGCTATTTCAGTAATTGTGCAAAAGTTTGAGGCAGGAGTTAAAAAATGCTGTAAACAAAGAATGCTTTCAGAAATATAAATAATGATTGTTTATTTTGATCAATTTACAAAATCCAAAGTGAGCGAACAAAAGAAAAATCTAAATCAAATCAATATTTGGTGTTACTACCTTTTGCCTTCAAACCAGCATCAATTTTTATAGGTACACTTGCACAAAGTCAGGGATTTTGTAGGATTATAGTCAGGTGTATGATAAACCAATTTTACCTGTCCTGTCATCATGTTTGGAACAACCTACCAGTCAATAAATATATATATAAACACAAAATGGTGTACGTACGCTGTGTTAGTATCGAATCATTGTTCGACACTGCTGGAAGTCCTTACAGTCAGGTGCAGATCTTTTTATCTGCCCAGGGAGTTTTCTACAGTTTTTATTATGGCGGTCTACATTCCACCCAGCGCAAGTGCTAACAGCCCTAATGCTAACAGCACACTGGCTTAATTTATGGAGCGATCAGCAAGCGCTCCAAAACTCCCACCTGGACGGACTGTTAATTGTCGCTGGAGATTTTAATTTTAATTGCATTAATTTAATGCAAATCTCGTCAGTTCTCCCTAAATTTCATCAAAATGTGGACTTTACAATGAGGGAGAAAGCATGCTGGACTGTGTTTACACAAACATGGCTGGCGCGTACATCAGACCACATCTCTGTCCTGCTGATCCCAGCGTATAGACCCATCGTCAGGCGTGTGAGGCCCATCCTGAGGTAGGTGAAGACCTGGCCCACAGGTGCTCTTCAGGACTGCTTTGAACACACCGACTGGGACATGTTTTAGGGAGACTGCAACCTACGGTGACTCCATCAACCTAGAGGAGTACAGAGCTTCAGTGACAAGTTCATCATAACAAGAACCAACCAGAAGCCATGGATGACTGCGGATGTGCGCAGACTCCTGAGGACCCGGGACAAGGCCTTCAAGTCAGGGGACGAGGCTGCCCTAAGAACAGCGAGGGCAAACCTGTCTCGGCCATCAGAGCAGCAAAGTGAGATCACGCACAGAGAATCCATGGCCACTTCAGAAACACCGGTGACACGTGGCGCATGTGGCAGGGCATTCAGGCATTCAGGAGACCCCAGTCAGTCAGGATCAGTAATAGGAGCCCCTCAGGGCTGTGTGCTCAGCCCACTGCTGTTCACATTGATGACCCATGACTGTGCAGCCAAGCAAAGCTGACGGACTGGTGCAGAACCAACAACCTGTCTTTGAACGTCGACAAGACTAAAGAGATGGTTGTTGACTTCAGGAGACCATGTCAGAACCACTGAATATCAACACCTCACCTGTGGAGATGGCCCAGAGCACCAAGTTGGTGTTCACATAACCGACAACCTCACATGGACCCTCAACACCAACTCCATCACTAAGAAAGCGTCTCTACTTCCTACGTAGACTGAGGAAAGCCCATCTCCCACCTTCCATTCTCACCAACTTTACAGAGGAACCATCGAGAGCATCCTGAGCAGCTGCATTACTGCCTGGTATGGGAACTGCAACGTCTCAGACCGCAAGTTCCTACAACGGGTAGTGAGAACAGCTGAGAAGATCATCGGTGTCTCTCTGCCCTCTATACGGGACATTTTCACCACTCGCTGCATCCGCAAAGCAACCAGCATTGTGGATGATCCCTCCCACCCATCCCACACTCTATTCTCCCTCCTGCCATCCAGGAAAAGGTTCCGCAGCATACGGGCCTCCACTACCAGGTTGGGAAACAGTTTCTTCCCCCTGGCCATCAGACTTTTAATGCTAATGCTTTAATGCTAATGCTAACGCTAATGTCTCCACACCTATTATTCATCCATATCTGTCTATTATTTTCTTTCTGCACTCTGCACTTTACTGATAACGCTGCTCTGCTACACTGTTACACTGCCCAACAACCTGAGCTGCTTTGTTCTATAATACTGTGGCCCTGTTATGGATAAAAGTACTGTCTGTTGTCCTGTCTGTTTTTGTCTTGCACTTGCTGCCTTATCTTGTGTATTATGTTGTGTCTTCTGTTGTCTTGTGTCTTCTGTTGTCTTGTGTGTAGCACCAGGGTCCTGGAGGAATGTTATTTTCTTTCACTATGTACTGTGTATATGGCTGAAATGACAATAAAATCCTACTTGTACTTGTACTTGTTTTGCCTTCAGACCAGCATCAATTCTTATAGGTACACTTGCACAAAGTCAGGGATTTTGTAGGATTATAGTCAGGTGTATGATCAACCAATTTTACCAAACAGGTGCTAATGATCACTGTGTTTCAACCTACGTGTGTCATTGATGATTAACTGAAAAAGAAACAGCTGTGTAGGAGGCTTAAAACTGGGTGAGGAACAGCCAAACTCTGCTACCAAGGTGAGTTTGTGGAAGACAGTTTCATGTCATTGCAAGACTGAGCACAGCAACAAGACACAAGGTAGTTATGCTGCATCAGCAAGCTCTACCAGACAAAGATTTCAAAGCAGACTGGGGTTTCAAGATGTGCTGTTCAAGCTCTTTTGAAGAAGCACAAAGAAACGGGCACTGTTGAGGATCGTAGATGCAGTGGTCGGCCAAGGAAACTTAGTGCAGCAGATGAAAGACACATCAAGCTTATTACCCTTCGAAATCGGAAAATGTCCAGCAGTGCCATCAACTCAAAACTGGCAGAAACCAGTGGGACCCAGGTAGACCCATCTACTGTCCGGAGAAGTCTGGCCAGAAGTGGTCTTCATGGAAGAGTTGCAGCCAAAAAGCCATAGCTCCAACGTGGAAACAAGGCCAAGCAACTCAAGTATGCACAAAAACAGGAACTTGGGTGCAGAAAAATGGCAGCAGGTGCTCTGGACTGATGAGACAAAATTTGAAATATTTGGCTGTAGCAGAGGGCAGTTTGTTCGTCGAGGGGCTGGAAAGCGGTACAATAATGAGTGTCTGCAGGCAACAGTGAAGCATGGTGGAGGTTCCTTAAACGTTTGGAGCTGCATTTCTGCAAATGGAGTTGGAGATTTGGTCAGGATTAATGGTGTTCTCAATGCTGAGAAATACAGGCAGATACTTATCCATCATGCAGTACCATCAGGGAGACGTATGATTGGCCCCAAATTTATTCTGCAGCAAGACAACGACCCCAAACATACAGCCAAAGTCATTAAGAACTATATTCAGCATAAAGAACAAGAAGTCCTGGAAGTGATGGTATGGCCCCCACAGGGCCCTGATCTCAACATCGAGTGTGCCTGGGATTACATGAAAAGACAGAAGGATGTGAGGAAGCCTACATCCACAGAAGATCTGTGGTTAGTTCTCCAAGATGTTTGGAACAACCTACCAGCCGAATTCCTTCAAAAACTGTGTGCAAGTGTACCTAGAAGAACTGATGCTGTTTAGAAGGCAAAGGGTGGTCACACCAAATATTGATTTGATTTAGATTTCTCTTTTGTTAATTCACTGCATTTTGTTGGTTGATTGAAAATAAATGATTAACACTTCCATTATTGAAAGCATTCTTTGTTTACAGAATTTTTCACACCTGCCTAAAACTTTTGCACAATACTGTGTATGTGTGTGTGTGTGTGTGTGTGTGTGTATATATATATATATATATATAACAACTGAAAATTGGCATGTGCATATGTATTCACCCCCTTGCCATGAAGCCCCTAACAAGTCCTGGTGCAACCAATTACCTTGAAAAGTAACATAATTAGTGAAATGAAGTCCACCTGTGTGTAATCTAAGCGTCACATGATCTGTCAGTATAAACACACCTTTTCTGAAAGGTCCCAGAGGCTGCAACACCACTAAGCAAGAGGCATCACACCATGAAAACCAAGGAGCACTCCAAACAAGTTGGGGGCAAAGTTGTTGAGAAGTATAAGTCAGGATTGGGTTACAAACAAATATCCAAATCTTTGATGATCCCCCAGAGCACCATCAAATCCATCATCTTCAAATGGAAAGAACATGGTACCACAACAAACCTGCCAAGAGAGGGCCACCCACCAAAACTCAGACCGGGCAAGGAGGGCATCAATCAGAGAGAGGCACCACAGAGCCCAAAGGTAACCCTGAAGGAGTTGCAGAGTTCCAGAGTTCCACAGCAGAAACTGGAGTATCTGTCCATAGGACCACAATGAGCCGTACACTCCATAGAGCTGGGCTTTATGGAAGAGTGGCCAGAAAAAAAGCCTTTACTGAACGTATAAAATAAGAAGGCACGTTTTGAGTTTGCCAAAAGGCAAGTGGACAACTCCCCAAATATATGGAGGAAGGTGCTCTTGGTGGCTTTATCCAAAGCAACTTGCAACTGTAATTGCTGTAAAAGGTAGCCACCTACAAAGTACTGTCTTAAGGGGGGAATAGTTATGCACGCTGAAGTTTTCTGTTATTTTGTCCTATTTGTTGTTTGCTTCACAATAAAAAAAAATACATCTTCAAAGTTGTAGGCATGTTCTGTAAATGAAATGGTGCAAACTCTCAAACAATCCATTCTAATTCCAGGGACAGCTCATTTATGACAATTTGGAGACAAACTCAGAGAGGTTTGATTGTGTTAGTGAAAGTGACAACCTTTGTCATTGTGAAACGTTTGGATATGTATAGAGGATTTTGGAGAATAGAACTGCCAGGCAAGAGGAGAAGAGAAAGGCCAAAGAGGAGGTTTATGGATATGGTGAGAGGACATGCAGAAAGGAAAAAATGGAAACGGATCATCCACTGTGATAACCCCGGGGCAGCCGAAAGGAGATGCGGATGATGATCTTAAAGTGACAATTCTTGTCATTGCGAGGTCACAGCACAGCACACAGTGAACCACATCAAAATTGTACCTCTGAATTTAACCCATGCAAACGCCGCGCAGCTATGAAAGCACCCTGGGAGCAGTGACAGGGACAGTACCTTGCTCAGGGGTACCTCAGGGCAACCTACTGGTAAGGGGTTTGAACCCACAATCTTCCGATCCTGTGGCCAACTCCCTAACCAATAGGCCACCGCTGCCCCTGAGGAAACTGAGGGTAAAGGTGCTGGACTGGCCAAGTATGTTTCCAAACCTAAACCCTACTGTGAGGCATCCTCAAATGGAAGGTGGAGGAGCGCAAGGTCTCTAACATCCACCAGCTGCATGATGTCGTCATGGAGGGGTGGAAGAGGATTCCAGTGGCAACCTGTGAAGCACTAGTGAACTCCATGACCAAGTGCTGGAAAATAATGATGATGATGATGATGATCCTATATCCAAATTCTACACATTTGTATTATTTGGTCCTTTATTTCAGCTGGGTGTGCATTTGTAGCATGCCCTCTACACATGTAGCATGTATCAGCACAGAGAGAGTATGAGTGTTTGACTAAAAGTCAAAGTCCTGTTACAGAAGTAGAAACTTACGTTTCTTATCATTGGCTGGGTCCATGTGTCGTTGGATATAGCCTTCCAGGTAGCAGCAGAATTTGGGCGATGGAGCAAAGAAGGCTAGGCTAACAGCCATCAACTCCCACCCTGCAGCCAGACTGCAGGGGCTGGTGTTGCCAGTGGTCTGCCTCACCAACTGCACATACAGCTCATCCCGCAGACCCTGCATGCCCCAGCACTTTGTGACGATGAGGAGAGCTGCGTGGCGGCAGTCAAGGCGTGATGGCCGGTCTCCCATGTAGGCTTGGACAAGCTTGAATATCTCACAGGCCTCCTTTCGCATGTTACGGTCGCTGGTCACTAGCATTGGCTTTTTGATGGAACCGCGGTTCCAGGAGAGCATGTTGGCAATAGAAATACGCCGCCGGAACAGGCCCTGTGTGTGCAGGTTTAGATGCTTGCTTGCCCAGTCCGCCATGCCTGTGTCTGTTGGAGGAGGCTGGCGCAAAGTGGCATAGGAGAGTGAAAATTTCTCTCCACTTGGAGCTTGTACTGTTATACTGCCAGGAGGGCCAAGAGAGTTCATTTGGACATGTACCATGTCTTTTTTTCTATTTTCTAGTTGAGTTTTTGAGTCCAGCATCCAGGCCTAAGAAGAGTGGAGGAACAGAAAAAAAGAGAGAGGGTAATTGAGTAAGCAACAGAGTGTGATAAATGAAGGCTGCAACTCTCACTATTCTATAGTCAGGCTAGAGGGAGACTTGTTGTAGGGTCATCCTCAAACTGGAGAAAAATGTATATGAACAGGTAGAAATCCATCGAGAATTCAGATGCCATTAATTTCTTTTTTTTTTTTGAGAAAAGCAACCATATCTTGAATGAGCATCTTTCCTGCCCAGTTGTACCCTTGATTTGACAGGACAATGCCATATGGCCCACAGTGGTAACCCTTCCTTCTCTGCTGAAATCAAATGTTTGGCATATGTCCTGGCATATCACAGTTGGGAACAAAGTAAAAGACTCCAAAATAACCCACTCAGGATGCATGTTTTCTACAGGCCCCACAATAATATCTGATACCCAACATTTACCAAAATACCTGCATTCACCAATGACCAATTTAAATGGAAAATGGAAGTGTTAATCATTTATTTTCATCAATTTTCATCAATCAACAAAATGCAGTAAATGAACTGAAGAGAAATCTAAATCAAATCAATATTTGGTGTGACCACCCTTTGCCTTCTAAACAGCATCAGTTCTTCTAGGTACACTTGCACACAGTTTTTGAAGGAACTCGGCTGGTAGGTTGTTCCAAACATCTTGGAGAACTAACCACAGATCTTCTGTGGATGTAGGCTTCCTCACATCCTTCTGTCTTTTCATGTAATCCCAGACACACTCATTGATGTTGATATCAGGGCTCTGTGGGGGCCGTAAGAATTGATGCTGGTTTGAAGGCAAAATGTAGTAACACCAAATATTGATTTGATTTAGATTTTTCTTTTGTTCGCTCACTTTGCATTTTGTAAATTGATAAAAATAAACAATCATTATTTATATTTCTGAAAGCATTCTTTGTTTACAGCATTTTTTCCACACCTGCCTAAACATTTGCACAGTACTGTACATAAAATCCCTATTGCTATATTTATACATTTAAAAAATAAATAAATAAAATCAACAAACCTGAGATGAGTTTCCAGGAGTCTCAGTAGTTGAGCTGTTAACCTGTCTGTTAACATGCTTCTCCAGTGTGTCCACTTTCTCATATGTCCTTTTCTGCCTGGTGGAGATGTCCAATGTGGCGAGGGTCGCAGTGGCATAGTTCCATGGCCTGCTTCTGGAAGTAATGTCATCCCTTGAAGAGCACATTACTCCACCACCAAATATGCTGGGCAAGCTTAGGGGAAAATGTTGTACTAGGTAGCCCTCCAACATTTCAGTATCTAGACTTTTCTTTGTCTTCTGCACTGTGTTGGAGCAACTAACCACCTCTTTCATTTCAGCCAAGAGTCGGTCATTAGGGGTGGTGAGCTCTACTATGCTGCCTACAGAGCCTGGACGTCCCTGGATCGCAGCACCCATCCTTCTCCTGCTCTTCTTGCGCAGACTGGGGGATGGCCCAGTGGAGTAACCTGAGTCTTGGTAGGTTCCTGTTGGAGGTGGTGGAGTGGAGTACTCCTGAGAAAATTTGCTGCTTTTCCTGCCGCAATGCACTTCCATTGCTCCGAGAATACCAACTTCCAAAAGCCCCAATAATTGCTCCTTATCCTGGTCTGATATTTCTTTTTGGCCATGGAGTGGTAAAGATTCAGGCCCAGAAGAGAGTGAAGCACCAGTTGAGAGAACAGGTGATGTAGAGAGTAGCATCTGTTTGGGGTTGACATTTACCATTTGCTTGATGCACTCCAGACCAGCAGGGCAGGGGTCTGAAGCAGATGGGTTTCTTTTGTGTCTGGTGCCAGAATGTGTCTGTCCTGAGTGCTGAAGAAGCTTTGATTTTTGCAGACTATCAGTATGGTAGGCTGTGTTGTTTTGTAGGTGATCACTCTCCATTTCCATATCAACAGGAGGTTCGTCATAATTGGGACGATCTGTTGAAGGGTCATTATGTGGGTTTACTGTATTGCCGTAGTGAGGTGACACTGGCCTTGGAGTGCTGGACAGCTTGTAGTGGGATGCTTGGTGTAAAACAGGCTCACGAGAGGTCATCAAAAAGAAACTGCCATTGCTGGCCTTCCTCAGGTGGTGGTTCTGTCTTGTTTCAGTACCTATTTTGTCAGTAGGTGTAGTTTTATAACCCTTAGCAAACAATAAGTAATTTCCTGCTGATTTACCTCTCCCAGTATTCACAGTGAAGGTACAATATTCACTGCCTTTACTGTGCATGTTGTGATTTGGGAGCTGAAGGCAATCTGATTCCTTTGTCTGGGTTGGGACCATGCTGGCCTTTGAACTGGGAGTTGGCTGCCACCTCTGAGCTGTATTTCTGTGCAAGAATACAAAAAAGGAAATAGCTGAGATCAGGAAATTTGAAATAGAATATGAACAAAGCACCCACAAATTTAGCAAAAGACCAGATTTATTAACATTTTGCAGAGGGAAATGATTCTCACTAAGAAATTACATTTCATATATTTATGAATGCATTTATGTTTATTATTTTTTCCAAATATGATGTGAACCTCTTGGATTAGCGGTTCATTTGAATATAAAGTTTGAGTCCAATGTGTTCTATTAGATATAAGTATGAACGTGTGAGTGGGCAGCCTCATTAATTTAAAGAACATCAACATTTCTTAGAACATCCTTATTAGAATGTGAGAAGTCCACCATCAGTGCAATACTGAATAATTATGCTGTCATTTGCAAGGAGAAAGCAACTGCTTTAAAAAAAAAAAAGGAACAACATAGGTTTTTATTGTCATTTCAACCATATACACAGTACATAGTAAAATGAAATAATGTTACTCCAGAACCCTGGTGCTACACATAAGACGACATCAGACACGACATAAGACACAAGACAAGGCAAACAAGTGCAGACGACAAAAGACAACACAACAAACAGACCCACCACGGTTATATCATCAGTGAATTTGATGATGTGGTTCGAACTGTGCTTGGCTGCACAGTCGTGGGTCATCAGTGTGAAGAGCAGTGGGCTGAGCACACAGCCCTGAGGGGCCCCTGTGCAGAGCGTGATGGTGTTGGAGGTGCTGCGACGGATCCTGACTAACTGGGGTATCCCAGTCAGGAAATCCAGGATCCAGTTACAGAGGGAAGTATTCCGGCCCAGCAATGTGTCACTGGTGTTCTTGAAGTGGCCATGGATTCTCTGTGCGTGAGATCGCTTGGCTGACAATGGGTCAGCAGAACAAAGATGTGGTCTGAGTATCCAAGGTGGGGCTCCAAGACTTTAGCAGCAATCTTGTGAGTTGCAAGGTGAATACATGCAAATCCATGAATTGCGATGAATTCATGAATATGTCCAGCAAACCCCAGAGGTACACACTGAGATTTGAAACATTTGGAAGTGATGTCAGTACTTTGAATGTTTTGTAATGTTTCTCTTGTCCTGCTGAATGATGCAATGATAACCCAGTGACAACCCAGTTTTACTCAATATTACTTGTAACAGCTTGCAACAGTTGATGTCCACTTTTTTATTACTTCCTACTACTAACAGAAGAAATAGACATTTACAATCTGAAAAATAAAAATAAATGCTAATAAAGCAGGAGAAGCTTACAAGATGTCAAATTGTTTTCAGGCAGCATGCTTCTCTTTTCATAATGTTATTCAGAAATGGCAGGTAAGGTCAAGCTGAGGTCTGGCCAATAAAAACATTCTTTCTGATAAATTCCTTACTGGATGGCTATGAAAAAAAAACCTTGTTTGATTTCAAAAGAACTTCAGGGAAAATTAGCAGAATCTGAAATTGTGGTGCACTTTCCTACTGTGCAGCAATTTATTTTTTAAAAAATATATTATTCAAGATGGCGCCACGTGAGAGGCAGCCAGTTACAGGAGCTCTGACAACTTTGTTCTTTTTACTTATTTAATCTATTTTCTTTACTTATTACTTCTTTCACTTCCTCTTCTAATCTGTCACAAATACAGTAGTCTGAGGAGACTTGTTAACTTTTTTTTGTTTTTTAATCGTTTTACCCTGCACGCAGTGAGTCACCAGACAATGGATTCATTGTTTACACCTGGGATCAGCTGCTAGTGCTTAGCAACCTGCCGATACAGCCCAGCGACAGAGCAGAGATCCCCAGGGAACTACAGCGGAGGAGACATGGCTGCAGAGCTGGAGTGAAATACTGGAGTGAATAACGGCGCTCACGGGATTCCACCTGGTGAGAGCGGAACGGAGCGTGAAGGAGACCGGTAAGAGGAAAGGCGGGGGGATTGTGATGTATGTGAACGAGAGATGGTATAACCAAGGGCACATTTCCGTTAAAGAGCAGTGCTGCACACGGGACGTGGAGCTGCTAGCATCCGACCGTACTATCTGCCGCGTGAGTTCTCGCAAGTCATTGCGATAACTGTTTACATCTTGCCGACGGCAGACGCAACAGCAGCCTGCGAAACCATACACTCAGTTTTGTCTCAAATGCAGAAAGCACATCCCCAAGCCTTCCTCCTGATTTCTGGTGATTTTAATCATGTCTCCTTGTCCTCTACTCTGCCTACTTTCACCCAGTATGTGGACTGCTGCACCCGGGAAAACAGGACACTAGACTTGCTGTATGCAAACGCTAAGGATGCATACAGAGCATCACCCCTCCCTCCACTGGGACACTCAGACCATAACCTGGTCCATCTGGTTCCCTCATACATACCTCTAGTATGCAATCAACCCCCTACTACAACGTATGTGAGAGGATGGTCTGATGAGACAAGCATGGCACTCAGGGACTGTTTCCAAACCACAGACTGGGAGGCGCTTTGCAGCCCACATGGAGAGGACATCGACAGTCTAACAGTCTGCATAACCGACTGCATCACCTTCTGTGTGGATAACACTGTACCGGCCAGGAGAGTACAGTGTTACTCCAATAATAAACCATGGCTGACCCCAGATCTGAGAGCGCTGCTGAAGCAGAAGTCAAGAGCCTTCAGATAAGGAGATAAAGAGGCAATGAGGACAGCCCAGAAGGAGCTGAAAAGAGAGATAAGGAGGGGGAAGGACAGATGCAGAGAGAGGCTGGAGGAGCAGCTCAAACAAAACAATGTCAGAGGTGTGTGGAGAGGATTGAACACCATTACTGGAAGGAGCACAGTGAGTAGGGGAGGCCCAGAGTCTGGAGATTGGGACTGGGCTAATAGTTTAAACCTGTTCTTTAACAGGTTTGACTCAGGAATCTGCCCCTCACCCAACCATCAAAGCCCAGTACATGCTTGTGCCCCCTTTCACACCTCCTTGCAAACCCCAACGGCACCTCCCCTTCACACCTCTCTGCAACCCCCACCAGGGATATCAGCTGCGTATCCCCTTCTTTCTTCTCCCCCCCCCCCCCCCACCTGTCACCTGCAGAAGTTCTCTGACGACACCGCTATTGTTGGTGATGTGTCGGAGGGGAATGAACAGGAATACAAGGGGGGTCATCAGTGACTTCGTCAGATGGTGCGATCAAAATCATCTGTGTATCAATGCCAGCAAGACGAAGGAGCTGGTGATTGACTTTCACAGGAAGTCACCCCCCATTACACCGGTGGACATCCAGGGTTTGTGCATTGAAACGGTGGAGGAGTACAAATACCTGGGTGTCAACATCAACAATAAACTGGACTGGTCCACTAACACTAATGCTCTGTACAAAAAGGGCCTCAGTCGTCTTCACCTGCTAAGGCGGCTGATGTCCTTTGGAGTAAACAAAAATCTCATGAGGACATTTTATGACACTGTGGTAGCGTTGGCTGTTATTTACACTGTGGTCTGCTGGTGTGGAAGAGTCGCAGAGAGGGACAGAGGGAAACTAAACAAACTGGTCAAGAGGGCCAGCTCTGTCCTGGACTGCCCGCTTAAGTCCATCGAGCAGGTAGGGGAGGAGAGGATGTTATCCAAACTAACATCCATCATGGACAACACCTCCCACCCCCTACACGAGACTGTACGAGCACTGAGCAGCTCGTTCAGCAGCAGACTCTTACACCCACAGTGTAAGAAAGAACGCTACCGCAGGTCATTCCTACCTGCAGCAATAAGACTCCACAACTCATCAACATAACATTACATTACTTGTTTATTATTATATATTATTATATCCATCCATCCATCCGTTCTCTCCCGCTTATCCGAGGTCGGGTCGCGGGGGCAGCAGCTCCAGCAGGGATGCCCAGACTTCCCTCTCTCCGGCCACTTCTTCTAGCTCCTCCGGGCGGATCCCAAGGCATTCCCAGGCCAGCCGAGAGACATAGTCTTTCCAGCTCCTGGGTCTTCCCCGGGGTCTCTTTCCAGTGGGACGTACCCGGAACACCTCACCAGGGAGTTGTCCAGGAGGCATCCTAATCAGATGCCCGAGCCACCTCATCTGGCTCCTCTTGATGCGGAGGAGCAGCGGTTCTACTCTGAGCCCCTCCCGGATGATTGAGCTTCTCACCCTATCCCTAAGGGAGAGCCCAGACACGCTGCGGAGGAAACTCATTTCAGCCGCTTGTATTCGCGATCTCGTTCTTTCGGTCACTACCCACAGCTCGTGACCATAGGTGAGGGTGGGGACGTAGATTGACCGGTAAATTGAGAGCTTTGCCTTTTGGCTCAGCTCCTTCTTCACCATGACGGACCAATGCAGAGCCCGCATCACTGCAGACGCTGCCCTGATCCGCCTGTCGACCTCCCACTCCATTCTACCCTCACTCGTGAACAAGATCCCAAGATACTTAAACTCCTCTACTTGGTGCAGGATCTCACTCCCAACCCTGAGAGGGCACTCCACCCTTTTCCGACTGAGGACCATGGCCTCAGATTTAGAGGTGCTGATTCTCATCCCAGCCACTTCACACTCGGCTGCGAACCGATGAGAGTGAGAGCTGAAGGTCATGGCCTGATGAGGCCAACAGGACAACATCATCTGCAAAAAGCAGTGACCCAATCCTGAGCCCACCAAACTGGACCCCCTCAACGCCCTGGTAACGCCTAGAAATCCTGTCCATAAAAGTTATGAACAGGATCGGTGACAAAGTTGGCGGAGTCCAACTCTCACCGGGAACAGGTCCGACTTACTGCCAGCAATGCGGACCAGGCTCGACACCGGTTGTACAGGGACTGGACAGCCCCTAACAGCGAATCTGATACCCCATACTCCCGGAGTACCCCCCACAGGACTCCCCGAGGGACACGTCCGAATGCCTTCTCCAAGTCCACAAAGCACATGTTGACTGGTTGGGCAAACTCCCATGCACCCTCCAGGACCCTGTTAAGGGTGTAGAGCTGGTCCATTGTTCCGTGACCTGGACGAAAACTACACTGCTCCTCCTGAATCCGAGGTTCGACTATCTGACGGACCCTCCTTTCCAGGACCCCTGAATAGACTTTCCCCAGGAGGCTGAGAAGTGTGATCCCTCTATAGTTCGAACACACCCTCCGGTCCCCTTTCTTAAAGAGGGGGACCACCACCCCAGTCTGCCAATCCAAAGGCACTGTCCCCGATGTCCATGCAATGTTGCAGAGGCGTGTCAGCCATGACAGTCCTACAACATCCAGAGCTTTGAGGAACTCCAGGCGGATCTCATCCACCCCCGGAGCCCTGCCACCAAGGAGCTTTTTGACCACCTCGGCAACCTCGGCCCCAGAGATGGAAGAGTCCACCTCTGTATCCCCAGGCTCTGCTTCCTCATCGGAAGGCATGTTGGTGGAATTAAGGAGGTCTTCGAAGTACTACCCCCACCGACCCACAACATCTCGAGTCGAGGTCGGCAGCACACCATCCCCACTATACACTGTGTTGACTGTGCACTGCTTTCCCCTCCTGAGACGCCGGATGGTGGACCAGAACCTGCCTCCAAACTCCTCCCATGCCCGAGTTTTTGCCTCAGCAACCACCAAAGCCCCATTCTGCTTGGCCTGCCGGTACCTATCAGCTGCCTCCGGAGCCCCACTGGCCAAAAAGGCACCTATAAGACTCCTTCTTCAGCTTGATGGCATCCCCCACCGCTGGTGTCCACCAACGGGTTCTCGGGTTGCCACCGCGACAGGCACCAACCACCTTATGGCCACAGCTCTCCGGTCAACCGCCTCGACAATGGAGGCGCGGAACATAGTCCATTCGGACTCAATGTCCCCCACCTCCCCTGGGACTTGGTTAAAGCTTTGCCGGAGGTGGGAGTTGAAGCTTGTCCTCACAGGAGACTCTGCCAGACGTTCCCAGCAGACCCTCACAATACGTTTGGGCCTACCAGGCCTGACTGGCATCCTCCCCCACCAACGAAGCCAACTCACCACCAGGTGATGGTCGGTTTACAGCTCCGCCCCTCTCTTCACCCGAGTGTCCAAGACATGTGACCGCAAGTCCGACGACATGACCACAAAGTTGATCATTGAACTGCGGCCTAGGGTGTCCTGGTGCCAGGTGCACATGTGGACATCCTTATGCCTGAACATGGTGTTCGTTATGGACAATCCGTGACGAGCACAAAAGTCCAATAACAAAACAACGCTCTGGTTCAGATCGGGGGGGGGGGGGGCATTCCTCCCAATCACGCCCTTCCAGGTGTCACTGTCATTACCCACGTGAGCATTGAAGTCCCCCAGCAGAACTATGGAGTCCCCAGGAGGGACGCTCTCTAGCACCCCCTCCAGAGACTCCAGAAAGGGTGGGTAGTCCAGATTGCCGTTTGGCGCATATGTGCAGACAACACTAAGGACCCGTCCCCCAACCCGAAGGCGGAGGGCGGCCACCCTCTCATCCACCGGGGTAAAGCCCAATGTACTGGCCCTGAGCTGGGGGGGAAATAAGTATGCTCACACCTGCTTGGCGCCTCTCACCGGTGGCAACTCCAGAGTAGAAGAGAGTCCAGCCCCTCTGAAGGAGACTGGTTCCAGAGTCCAAGCTGTGCGTCGAGGTGAGTCCAACTATATCCAGCCGGAACTTCTCAACCTCGCGCACTAGCTCAGGCTCCTTCCCCACCAGAGAGGTGACATTCCATGTCCCTAGAGCCAGCTTCTGCAGCCAAGGATCGGACCGCCAAGGCCCCGGTCTTCGGCCACCGCCCAGCTCACATTGCACCCGACCTCTTTGGCCCCTCCCACAGGTGGTGAGCCCATGGGAAGGGGGACCCACGTTGCCTCTTCGGGTTGTGCCCGGCCGGGCCCCATGGGTGAAGGCCCGACCACCAGGCGCTCGCCATCGGGCCCCACCCCCAGGCCTGGCCCCAGAGGGAGGCCCCGGTGACCCACGTCCGGGCGAGGGAAAGCATCGTCCAAGGATCATTCTCGTCATAAGAGGTCTGAACCGCTCTTTGTCTCTTCCCTCACCTAGGACCTGTTTGCCTTGGGTGCCCCTACCAGGGGTATAAGCCCCCGACAACATAGCTCCCAGGATCATTGGGACGTGCAAACCCCTCCACCACGATAAGGTGGTGGTTCGAGGAGAGGATTATTATATATTATGTTATAAAAAATTATATATATATATATTAATTTATTATTATTACATTTATATTTTTTGCTGCTTGTTTATTTATATCTATAATTTATTTAAAACTTATTACAGTGTGTTATTACTGTGTACTGTATATATGGTCACTTAATTCTCCCTGTAGATATGTATATATATATATATATATATATATATATATATAATTTATTATTTAGTATTTATAGCTCCTGTACTTACTTTCTCCTGTACTTGTTCCTCTTCCTTTACATCTTTATATTTTTATTTTTTATATATATTTTCTATTCTTTTCTGTACACCTGTCACTTTTATAAGAGCCCTGTAACGCCCAAATTTCCCATTCGTGGGATAATAAAAGATTACTCTACTCTACTCTATAACTATATAGTGTCCCACAAACAAGCATCAAAACACAAACTCGCCCCGAACCTGAGGGGGGAGGCCAAACAAAAACCATGTTCAATTTACAGTCTCCTTTTATGGGGCTCCTGGCCAGGCCCAAAAAACAAAACTTCAACACATAGGGACCTCTGACCAGCGGCAGCCCTGTCTAGGGTTGCTGGTGGTGGTGAGGGGTATCCTAGAAGTTCAGTCCATTTCTTTATCTGTGGCCTGGACTTGACCCTGGAGTCACTGGAGGAATCGTCCGACTCTGAGCTAAACACAGAAGGTTTTACAAGGTTCAAAGAGGAATGGTTTTTCACATAGTCCGAACTCGGCATCCAACCCCTGCTGTCCTCGTTTTCCACGTCTCTCATTGCAGAATCTACAGTGCAGAAGTTGTCGTTCACCTTCTTGAATCGAGACAGGTCATTGCTGATGTTATTTTTTGGCTTCTTCCTCTTCTTGACTGTACTTCTCTGCTGCTTGGAGCTCATTGAGGCAACATCCCAGCTCTTGGTTCCGCTACAAGAAGTTCCACATGGACTCCTCCACCGGCCACCTTGTTCTTAGTCTGCTGAATTGTGAGGGTAAACCGAAGGTATGGTGTCTCTGATTGTGCTCTGAGCACCATTCTCAGAGTTCTCATGCGGGTGCTCAATCTCTGGAATCTTTATCTGCTTCTTCATCAGACTGTTCCTCAGCTGCTCTGCTCTGGCATTAACCACCAGGGTCCCAGCATACACTGGTGTCTGTGGAGGGAGTCGAGATTCCAAGATCGCCAATTTGGTCTTGGTCTTGCACCCGTTTCAGCTCTGCCCTGGTCTGATTCAGCTGTTCTTCCATTGTGGCTACTTTAGCTTCCAGCTTCTCCTGAATGGTTGGAGTCTCTACTCTCCTAGTTGTTTGGCATGCAGTTTGGTCCCTCTGTTCATCCGTTCGGTCCAGCCTCTCTCTTTGGACAACCATCACAGCTTGCAGCTTTATTCTGGAGACCTCTCTCTCTTTTCTGAATTTACTGCTCTTTCCGTGAAGCTCACCTTTGTCTTGAGCCAGAGCTTTTCTTTCTGTTTCCATGGTTTCGATCTCCCTTTGCCAAATGGACAAGAGTCCTTTGGTCCTTTCCAGCTAAGAAAGCAGATAGGTAATCCTTTCCTTGTGTTTCAACCTTTTGTTCGTGACCTGTATTCCGCATTCACCTGTAGCGTCGAGGCTTCTTTCTCCATCAGCTGCTGGTGGAGCACTGTCAGCAACTCCTTCTTCTGATGTCCAAGCTTCCACCTTCTGAACCTCCTCTGAAGACTTGCTGCCCAGCGCTGCTTCTTGAAAACTGATCTTTGCTTGTGCATTCTTTCGAACGGAATAACCCCTAAAAGCTGCCTGGATGCATATCGCAGACCTTTTCAACATCTGGAATTTCTCATGTTCAAATTTACCCTTAATGTAGGACCTATAATGTCTTTGAATAATGATGGCTGAAACCCTCATGGCCTGGTACTTCACTACCTCCCTGTGTCTTCTGAACGCAGCCTGAATCAGGGAAGCTGCCTGATGTTGTAGGATAATCTCCCTTCTGACCCTCTGACCTCTGAAGCAGGCTTGCAGGAACATTGCAGCAGAGCGCAATTTCAAGAATTCCTCCCTCTGCTTTCTGGCATCAAGTGTGGAACGATACCTCAGCTGGGTGGCAACAGAAGCATATTTGATGCATAAATATCGCGTCCGAGCATGGTGAGCCCTGTAAGCACATTGTATCACAGTGGTAGCCTGGTGCTTCTGTTTCAGAGTCTGTCTGGTCTTCATCCCTCGGAATGCGGCTTGCAGAACAACAGCAGCCATCTTTTTTCCTTCAAAGACATTCTTTCTTGCTTCATCATCTTATTAGCTCAGTAATGTCGCTGAACAGTCCTGGCAGCCCACAGTAGCTTCAGGTAGTATTTTCTGCTTATGTGCTTTCTTACCTGCGACTGAATGGTTATTGCAGCCTCATGTTCAATCTGTATCTACACCCGAACTTTCATTCTAAACTTCCCACTAACCTGGAGCTCCTCCTTCTCTGCTTTCTGCTCGGCAGACGGGTTAGTGGTGCTGGGTTTGGGGGTTGACTCCTTAATGCTGCTTTCCTTGAAGGGCCTTCCTGGTCGACCTCCCTGTTTGCATGACGGAGGCGGTTTCCGCTGTCTTCATGCTCTCTAGGTCAGTGATGGCTTTCCTTGCCATCCTCTCGTGTTGAAGTGTGCAGGGAGCGTTTACTACCAACCTCTCGCTGTGATTCGCGCTGGCCGTGTTCCCGCGATTAGCAGCACAGGACGCTTTCCTCGCCGTTGGGCCGCTGTGATTGGCGCGTGGTGCTCTCTCTGCTGATGGACTGCGGTGATTGGCGCGTGGCGCTTTCTCCGCTGATATCCAGCGCTGTGGTTGGTGAGGAGCAGGAGACGGTAAGGAAAGGGGTGCTAACAAAGGCTCTTCCTCGAGGGACCACCCCATTAACATTACCTCTATTACGGCCTGCAAAGCCTGCTCAGTCCGGCCGTACTCCTCCAGCCGTTCTTTGGCCTCCAGAGAGGGAGTGAGCTGGATTGAGCGAACCAGCAGGTCCAAGCGTGGTGAGAGCTCAGTGGCGGTTATGCTCTGAACTCCTCCGCTCCGCTCGCGATGCTCCGGCGAACACGCAGCCTGCCACTGTGGCAGCGCTGCTCTGAGGTCCTCAACCATGGCTTCAAGTGCCCGCTTGTGCTCCTCACACCACTTCTCCAGGCTCGCGACGTCCCAAGTTTGGCGGTTCATTCTGTAACGGTGGCGTGGTGCGGGAAGGATGCCAACGCAGAGCCAGTAGTCAAAAACGTAACTTTATTAAACTTAAACCAAAACATATAACCAAAATGCCACCATTAACTATGAGGCTTCGCCTTGTTAATGAACCGCGCTCTGTTCTGACTCATTGGGGCTTAAATAGCAGCCCCAATGAAGCACACCTGTGTCTGAATGAGCCCAGGTGTGCTCAGTCAGAACAGAGTGCCATCTGTCGTGCCCGGCCGGAATCACAGGCACGACAGACTGTGACAGTTATACCTGAGCTCTGAGTGTTTCAACAGGCTTCAAATCAGGCATATACAGTGGTTGGTCATTGAGTACAATGAAGTTGAGAAACATTTCTGCAAAAGCTTTAGCCTTTGTGTTTTCTGTTGAAATTGGCATTAAGAAAGCATCAATGAGAAACTTCTGCCTGTTGGTGTCTGTTGGCTAACTTGAAATACTGGTACTTACACATGAACCCTCTGCAGCTGTTTGAACGGTTGTATTGTACTACAAAATTGTACTTCCACCCCACAGCACGCTTTGTTTACACACGCTTTTGAAGTTTCCCTTTTGAGTCGTGGTAAAAAGCAATATAAATAAAGTTGACTTGCCTTGACAAAGACAACTGTGTCTTGCCTTCAGTCAAACATGGTGGTGGGAGTGTCATGGTTTGGGTTTGCATGAGTGCTGCCGGCACTAGGGAGCTACAGTTCATTGGGGGAACCATGAATGCCAACATGTACTGTGACTGAAGCAGAGCATGATCCCCTCCCTTCGGAAACTGGGCCACAGGGCAGTATTCCAACATGATAATGACCTCAACCAAATACACCTCCAAGAGGACCACTGCCTTGCAAAAGTGAAAGTGACTTGTCATTGTGAACAAAGCACACAGCCTCTGCATTTAATCCATGCAAACACCATGCAGCAGGGGGCAGCTATGAAAGCACCCGGGGAGCAGTGACAGAGACGGCACCTTGCTCAAGGGTACCTCAGGGCAACCTACTGGTAAGGAGTTTGAATCCATAATCTTCCGATCCTGTGGCCAACTCCCTAACCAATAGGCCACCACTGCCCCCGAGGAAACTGAGGGTAAAGGTGCTGGACTGGCCAAGTATGTTTCCAGACCTAAACCCTATTGAGCATCTGTGAGGCATCCTCAAATGGAAGGTGGAGGAGTATAAGGTCTCTAACATCCACCTGCTCCATGATGTTGTCATGGAGGGGTGGAAGAGGATTCCAGTGGCAACCTGTGATGCGCTAGTGAACTCCATGACCCCAAGAGAGTTAAGGCAGTGCTGGAAAATAATGTTGGCCACACAAAACATTGACACTTTAGGAACAATGTGGACATTTTTCACTTAGGGGTGTACTCACTTTTGTTGCCAGTGGTTTATACATTAATGACTGTGTATTGAGTTATTTTGAGGGGACAGCAAATTTACACCTGTATACAAGCTGTACACTTTGATACAACTTTACACTGTATCAAAGTGTCATATCTTCAGTGTTGTCCCATGAAAAGATATAATAAAATATTGACAAAATTGTGAGGGGTGTATTCACTTGTGAGATACTGTACGCACATACATACATACACACACAAAAACATTTATTTTAGGCTTTTTCAAAATAAATAATTTTTGAGAATTAAAAAAAATATATATTGTTTGACAACCCACAAACAACTGAAAAGGACATACACATAACACAGCTGAATTCAGCACAAAGGCTCTTATGGAACCTTAACCATTGTGCCTTGCTCTCAAAACACAGGCATTTACCATGAACATCTGAACAATGCAAGTTATCTATTAGGAAGTCAAAAGAAAAGGGGTATCCAGAGGAGTAATGCCAGTTCTAGTGAGGCATCTTTCTGTGTAGGCCATCTAGCAGAAAAGCAGTTTGTTTTACCTTCTACTGTACTATATGTAATAATAATCAAAAAAAGTGTTTGAGGCTTTCCAATGAGGAAGTCTTTGCAATGGTAAGCTATAATGTTTTGATATGCTCTTTTTGTTATACAGACAAACATAGATATGTTTTCTTTTCATCTTTATTGCCTTTTTTTTTTCAAAGCTTCATCCCGTAGTTTTCATCTATTGGGCCTAGGAGTTACTTTTGTAAAGAGTAAAATGTCATAGGTTTGCAGAAGGGCATGGTGTAAGTCACTAAAATAACATCAATTATTCAAATTGTAAAATTCAAAAATACAGTTAAACATGAGAACTTCCTTCAACTTCAAAAAAACTGCAACCATGTGGGCTTATAGTAAACACAAGGAGGGTTTGCAGTAGATTAACAGAAGTTTTGTTCAGTCATTGTTAAACTGTTAAGCCCAAGCATATCCATGCCTACCTGATTGTGTCCTTGCTACTGTCTATGGTGTGTTCTGACTTCTGCATCCCAGTACTTTGATCCTTGGTCTCTTTTTCTGTAGTTTCAAGCTCCTTTGTGAAGGGCTCCACTGACAGCAGGAGTCCACTAACTCCACTAACACTGGGAGTCCTAGTGTTTTTACTTGTCTTCTGGACTTCCATTATGCCACCTGCCTTGCTTTCAGATTGTGCACAGCGTTTCATGGCCTGAAGCTGGGAGAGAGGTACAATGTATACTCCTTGAGGTTGGTGCCAAACGGTCAGCCGACTAGTCGAATTGTAGTAATAGTATCGTCCACTGTTTATGTCGAAGAGCTCCCACCACTGGTTACCATCAGCCTGGTGAATAGGAGCATCAATAGGTTGATCCCAACCACAATCTCCTGTAGCCAAATTCACATACATGTGCTTCCGTGTGCATGGCTCCAGAATTTCCACCCAGTCAGAACTGAAAGAAAATAAAAGGTTTTGAGATTCTTCTTTAAGGCTTTTTCAAATATAATTGAATGTGCAAACTTACAGTAGAATTTTACTGCTTTAATTTAAAGCCTGAATCATTTTCTGAATACTGGAAGAATGTTTTAAAAAAATATATGAAAACTAAATTAATTATAAAACAAAATAATTTGTACCAATGACTCAGTGATCTTATCACGCTTTCTCACGCTTAAATATATACTCTTGGAATCATCATGTTTCAGTGCTGCTGTCAAGGTAGATGGCGCTCTCCTCTTGATTGAGCACACCTGGGCACATGAGGGCACAGATGTGCTTCATTGGGGTCTGGCTATTTAAGCCCCAATGAGTCAGAAAAGAGCGTTGGTCATTGAAGAGGCTTAGCCTTCGAAGTGACAGTATTGTTTAAGTTCTTTGAGTTTTGTTATGTTCAGTATGGTAAATAAAGTCAAGAACCAGATTCCTGGCTATGCATCTATATCCTACCCACAACACCTCAGTGCTACATTTGCTTTAGTTAGAATCAAACCACTTATGCAGTGAAGACAGCTATAAGCATGGTCTCTAACACTATCCGGTTTCAGTAGCAGCGCTAAATTGCTTAAAATTGCTCAATTGCTTACAAATAAATTAAACTTTGTTTTAAAGAGATCACCAAATATCTATATTATAAGTTCATCCTACCAAACATTTCTGAAGTACTTAAAAAGGGTAGGTATCAAGGTAGACAAATCTGTGATCATCAGTAGTGGTGTCCTAATGGTTAGATACCAGGCCCCATGATGAGAAGATTGTGGATAAAAATCCAAGACCAGCAGGTTGCCCTAGGGTTATGCTGGTTGCTTTGCGGATGCAGCGAGTGGTGAAAATGTCCTGTGCAGAGAGCAGAGAGACACCGATGATCTTCTCAGCTGTTCTCACTACCCGTTGTAGGAACTTGCGGTCTGAGTTGCAGTTCCCGTACCAGGCAGTGATGCAGCTGTTCAAGATGCTCTCGATGGTTCCTCTGTAGAAGATGGTGAGGAGGGGTGGTGGAAGATGGCCTTTCCTTAATCTTCACAGGAAGTAGAGACACTGCTGGGCATTCTTTGTGATGGTGCTGGTGTTGAGGGACCACGTGAGGTTGGTTATGTGAACACCAAGAAACTTGGTGCTCTGGACCATCTCCACAGGGGAGGTGTTGATATTCAGTGGAGCGTGGTCCCGACGTGGTCTCCCGAAGTCAACAACCATCTATTTAGTCTTGTTGACATTCAGAGACTGGTTGTTGATTCTACACCAGTCTGTCAACTGTTGTATCTCCTCTTTATACGGCACCTCTGAGGGGCTCCTGTGCTCAGCTTGATGGTGTTGGAGGTGCTGCTACTGATCCTGACTGACTGGGGTCTCCCAGTCAGGAAGTCCAGGATCCAGTTACAGAGGGAGGTGTTCAGGCCCGGCAACCTCAGCTTCTCACTCAGATGGTGAGGGATGATGGTGTTGAATGCTAAACTGTAATCAATGAACAGCATTCTGACATAACTGTCCTTTCTGTCCAGATGAGAAAGGGCCAGATGGAGGGTGGTGGAGATTGCATCGTCCGTTGAGTGGTTGGGATGATACGCAAACTGCAGGGGATCCAGTGAGGAGGGGATTTGAGTCTTGATGTGCCTCATGACCAGCCTCTCGAAGCACTTCATGATGATAGGTGTGAGTGCGACGGGACGATAGTCGTTGAGGCAGGAGACAGATGATTTCTTTGACACTGAGATGATTCTGGTGGTCTTGAAGCACCTTGGAACAACAGTGGTGCTCAGATAGATGTTGAAGATGTCGGTGAGAACATCTGCCAGCTGTTCTGCACATCCTCTGAGCACACAACCTTGAATGTTGTCTGGACCAGCAGCTTTCCGTGGGTTGACTCTCAGTAGAGATTTTCTCACCTCGGCCGTGGTCAGACAGAGAACGTGGTCGTTTGGAGGAGAGGTGGTCTTCCTTATTACTGTGTTGTTCGCTGCATCAAACTGTGCGTAGAAGCGGTTCAGCGCATCTGGGAGGGAGGAGTCACCGTCACAGGCAGGTGGAGATGTCCTGTAGTTGGTGAGGGCCTGAATGCCCTGCCACATGCGCCACGTGTCACCGGTGTTTCTGAAGTGGCCATGGATTCTCTGTGCGTGAGCTCGCTTTGCTGCTCTGATGGCCGAGACAGGTTTGCCCTCGCTTTTCGTAGGGCAATCTCGTCCCCTGACCTGAAGGCCTTGTCCTGGGTTCTCAGGAGTCTGCGCACCTCCGCAGTCATCCATAGCTTCTGGTTTGGTCGCGTGATGATGAACTTGGAGACAGTAACATCCTCAATGCACTTGCTGATGTAGCCAGTCACTGAAGCTGTGTAATCCTCCAGGTTGATGGAGCCGCCGTAGGTTGCAGCCTCCCTAAACATGTCCCAGTCAGTGCGTTCGAAGCAGTCCTGAAAAGCAGAGATGGCTCCTGTGGGCCAGGTCTTTACTGCTTCAGGATGGGCCTCACACAGCAGCGGTGGGCAGCGGTGGCCTAGTGGTTAGGGAGTTGGCCCCGCATCGGAAGATTGTGGGTTCGATTCCCACCCTAGTGGGTTGCCCTGAGGTACCCTTGAGCAAGGTACCGTCCCCATCACTGCTCCCCGGGCGCTTTCAATAGCTGCCCACTGCTGCACGTGTGTGTATGGGTTAAATGCAGAGGTCCAATTTCGTTGTGGTTCATGTGTGCTGTGCCGTGACCTCGCAATGACAAGGGTTGTCACTTTCACTTTCACACGCCTGATGATTGGTCTGTACGCTGGGATCAGCAGGACAGAGATGTGGTCTGAGTGTCCGAGGTGGGGGCGGGGCTCCGCTCTGTAGGCACCAGCCATGGTTGTGTAAACACAGTCCAGCAATCCCCCCTTGTTGCAAAGTCCACATGTTGGTGAAATTTAGGGAGAACTGACTTGAGATTTGCATGATTGAAATCTCCAGCGACAATAAACAGTCCATCCGGATGGGAGTTTTGGAGCTTGCTGATCGCTCCATAAAGTTCAGCCAGCACGCTGTTAGTATTAGCACTGTTAACGCTAGCGCTGGGTGGGATGTAGACCGCCGTAATAAACACGGTAGAGAACTCCCTGGGCAGATAAAATGGTCTGCATCTCACTGTCAGGACCTCCAGCAGTGTTGAACCATGTGCAGAGACCAACACAGCGTTTGTACACCACTGTGTGTTTACGTAAACACACAGCCCCCCTCCGCGAGTCTTTCCGGACAGAGCGGTGTTTCTGTATAATATACATCATGCTATTCTGAGTAAGACAAAGGCAAATGTTTTAAAAAGAGAAAGCACCACATGAAAACCACTCTTTTCTCTCTCTCTCTCTTTTTTTTTTTTTTTTTTTTTTTTACTAAGTACCACCTCCAGTGTTACCTTTTTAGTAAGGGCTCTTCTCACAGGCTGAATGTGTCCTTATGCGAGTATAAAGTGTGCATTCACTTGCATGTTTGCTACTTCTGCAAAGGTTTCCACAGGTAAATTATGCTGTTCTTTGTAAAATGAAACAAGGTATAAGTTTATCACTGGTCTCTGCACCAGTTTGTCTCCTTTCTCTAAACCTCAACAATAGCTGTACTTCAGGTATTTATGTCCATTATGCTATCTTTCTCCCCATCTCTAGAACTAGTCTTATTTGTCTTTGGATATAAACTGTCAGGACAGATAAAGCTAACCCAGCCTCTTGGGATGCACAAGCCAGTGTATTTCTTTGTGCCGGTTCCAAGCCCGGATAAAGGGGGAAGGTTACGTCAGGAAGGGTAAAACTTTGCCAAATCAACATGCGGACAACGAAGCAAACTTCCATACCAGCTCGGTCAAGGCCCGGGTTAACAATGACCACCACCAATGCTGTTAGCCTACAGGGTGCTGGTGGAAATTGGACTACTGTTGGCCAAAGGAGAAGAAGAAATAGAGGAGGAACGCATGTCAAGAAGGAGGAGGAGAGAAAGAAGGGCAGGAGAGTGGAAGTGAGTATAGGGACTTTGAATGTTGGAAGCATGACTGGTAAAGGTAGAGAATTAGCTGATATGATGGAGGTTTAAATTGTTTTACCATTGTGTAGATGGAAGGAGAAATGGGGTAGGTGTATCCTGAAGGAAGAGTATGTGGAGAGTGTTTTGGAGGTGAAGAGGTTGTCAGGGAGGGTGATGAGTTTGAAGTTGGAAGTTGAAGGTGTGATGATGAATGTTGTTAGTGCTTATGCCCCACAGGTTGGTTGTGAGAGGGAAGAGAAAGAAGAATTCTGGAGTGAGATAGATGAAGTGATAGAGTGTACCCAGAGGAGAGAGAGTAGTGATGGTGCAAATTTTAATGGTCATGTTGGTGAAGGGAACCCTGGCGATGAGGAGGTAAGGAGGAGGTGATGGGTAGATATGGTGTCAAGGAGAGGAATACTGAAGGTCAGATGGTAGTATGTTTTGTGAAAAGGATGAAAATGGCTGTAGCTAATACTTATTTTAAGAAGAGGGAGGTGCACAGGGTGACGTGTAAGAGTGGAGGAAGATGCAGAATGGTCAGTCTGAAGGAGATTGGAGACTGCAAAGTAGTGACAGGGGAGAGTGTAGCTAAACAGCATAGGATGGTGGTTTGTAGGATGACCTTGGAGGTCAAGAAGAGGGCAGCATCGAGGATCAAGTGGTGGAAGCTGAAGAAGGAGGAATTCAGAAGTACAGGAGTGTATACAGAAGAAGGGGGAGGCAAAGAAGTGGGTCAGAGAGATGAAGAATATAGTCATATGTACAAAGAGATGAACTGCAGTGTGAAGAAAGCAGTGGCGAAGGTCAAAGATAAGGTGTTTGGTGAATTGTATGAGAGGTTGGACAGTAAAGAGGGAGAAAAGCACCTATAACAATTGGCCTGACAGAGAGACAGAGCTGGGAAAGATGTGCAGCAAGTCAGGACTATTAAATACTTGAGTTTAAATACTTGGGCTCAAAAGCTCAGCGTAATGGCGAGAGTGGTGGAGAGAGGTGAAGAAGAGAGTGCAGGCAGGTTGGAATGGGTGGAGAAAAGTGGCTGGAGTGATTTGTGACAGATGGGTACCAGCTGGAGTAAAAGGGAAGGTTTACAGTACAGTAGTGAGACCAGCTATGTTGTATGGGTTGGAGACGATCGCACTGACAAAAAAACAGGACTGGAAGAAATGGAGACGGTTGATCCGCTGTGGCGACCCCTAAGTGGGAGCAACCGAAAGAAAAAGAATTAGAAAGGACAGATAAAGCTAGCCTTGTGTGAAGTGATCAGAAATAGAAATTTTACATGTCCAAATTCTGTAAACAGCACAAAAGAAGAATGCATTATAAACAATATTGCAAGGGGCTAGCTGTCTACTATTTCCCAGAATTTTGAACTACAACAGAAGGATGAGCCTTTTCATTCAAAACCCCCCATCTCTGGAATAGTCCAGCCATTTTCCAGGACTCAGAAATGTCTCAGTCCAGGACTCAGACATTGTTTTAGTCTTTTAAGTCTATGCTGAAAACCTACAATTAATCTCCCCATTAGTTAAAAGGTGCAGATATAGGGACACAAAGAATTATAATAAGATGAGATGTTGATGCTGTCATCCCACCACTCTCACACGATCTCTCAAGTTTGTTGATGGTGGTTTGGGTGGACACCAGTGTCTCAGAGGGCTCTTAAGTTTGAAAAACCCTTGGCTTTGTCCTTTTAAGGCTGTAATACCTAGATCTGCATTCTTCAAATCCATAGTCTGTCCCTGTGAGTTCAAAATAATACTACTTCTCTTATTCTATATGTTCCGAGATGGAAGACTGCCCACCACCTGTATGGTGTGCAGCTTATGTATTTCCTTTAAGTAAAAGGTTGCCAGCCAAATCCCTTAATTACCATGAGGGTTTCCTGAACTCCAGACCAGATAGTTCTTTGTCTAAGTCAACTGTATTCTAGATCAAATCAACCATCAGACTCTTCCTCCTGCCTGCACTCCAGATCAGCTACATTTAATTGGATTAGCTACTATTAGCTCAAAACAATTTATTGAACTCTAACAGACTCTAACAGACCACTTTTCTACTAACCCACAGCCAAAAATCACTGCTTAAATTTATTTAACTTATAAAAATTTTCCTTTTTTTTTTTGTAGTTTATCTGGTTTCAAGCAAAGGAGGATGGGTTTCCATTGTAAGCCTTGGTTCCTCCAAAGGTTTTGTCCTCCAGTTTAAGGGTGTTTTAACTGGCCTCTGTTGCATTCAGCTTGATCACTAGGGGCTCAGGTACAGATTCCATAAAGCTGCTTTGTGACCTCAACAGTTGTAAAAAGTCCTATATAAATAAAAGACTCACTTATACATGAAAAAGCCAGAATAATCAGAATTTCAACTGTCAAATATATTTGGTCTAAATAATTAAGTTTTAATTCACAACCTTTAAAATATTTCTACTCCACTTTCTGGAACTGCATATTTCAATTTAAAATTTTGTTGTTTTTAAATAACAGAAGAGTACTGCATTATGCAAATCCAGCTGTTTTCAAAATTCCATGAAATTACCAGGATTTTTTTCTTATTTCAACATCAAACTGACCAGCAAAGCCTTTGATAAGATACTAGTAATATATGCATTATATGCAGTGGTGTATTATTCCCTGCTGCAATGGATAATGGTGCCTAGACAAAGGGACTCATTGTCAGCTTTGACATCATTGGTTTATTCATCTGAAGCAAACGACATTACAGTTCCAACTGCCACAGTGAAAGTGACCATTCTTGTCATTGTAAACCACAGCACAGCACACAGTGAAACAACAAAATTACACCTCTGCATTTAACCCATACACTCACACACCGTGCAGCAGACGTGCAGCTATTGAAAGCGCTTGGGGAGCAGTGGTGAGGAAACATCAAGGACATCTCGCTCAAGGGTACCTCAAGGCAGCCTTCTGGCAAGGGATCTGAACCCACAAACTTCCAATCTTGGGGCCAACTCCCTAACCACTAGGCCACTGCTGCTCCAAGCAGGGGTTTTATCTTCATCCCTAGATCAAGTCAAGTAGGATTTTATTGATATATATGGATATATAGATATTTGGGATATATATGGATATATAGATATTTGGGATAAGGATATGAGGTCTGGGATGTGACTATCAGAAAAAAAATAAGACCAGGCCAGGCCAGGCCTTCAAACCCCCCACAGGCTTGTATTTTTTTTATATAAGAGCATGAAAGGCAGGGATGAAGTGCTTCAGTTTACTGTATGACTGCTATAGTCTCAGGCTGTACCTTTTTTCCTGCATCCAGGAAAACATAACAGTAATAGAGGTTCATCCACCTGCAGAAAATTCCCTGACTGTATAAAAAGACTAACTAGAAAAGTTTGCCACCATATAATCAACATAACTACCATGACAAATGTTTGGTAAGAGTTTTGGATGACACAGATTTCTATTACTTCATTTACTTGTATTACTTGACATGGGGAAACCAACTCTTTGCTGATCAACCATGTGTGGAATAGGTGAAAACTGTCTTAATTTTATTTTCCCCAACCATTAAAGTGGCAAAATTTGATAAAATCTTTTTTGCTTATAATTAATTTATATATATATATATATATATATATATATATATATATATATATATATATATATATATATATATATATTAATTATAAGCAAAAAAGATTTTATAAAATTTTCCAGCATTAGAGGTGCTGGAATGATCTGCTCAGATGCAGATAGCAGAACTGACTGGATTTAGTTCACATGTTTAAAAAGAAAACCAAAACATCGAGTATGTTCAGCTCAGATATAAATGTCCACAATGTACTGTCTGATATGGTTGTGATAACACTTTAATGCAAACAAGCATTAATTAGTTTTAAAAATATGAAAGACCTTTTCTAATCTACAAAGAGATTTAGTACCCATATATACTATTAGAAAACCAAGTTCTTAGATCTGAATTTGAAATGAGTGCAAGTCCACAAACCTATTGAGCTTGTCTTATACACTTGAAATAAGCCAAAGCTTTAGTGACCAGACAACGGATCAGATCTGAACATAAGCATAAAACACAAATATTCTGCACAACCAAAAACATTAGTGCTTGATCAGAAAAAATCCTATGAGCCATTTCAGCTGATAGATTTACTCCATTTAGCAAATACACAGTTTGTGTTGAGAAAATGGTCCTGAAATAGTGTGCTGTGTGCTAAAGACACTATTCTGAACAACTCTGAAATACATAAAAAGCCTGGAAAATCTAATGATAGCATTTCTCTGTGATGAAATATGAGTTTGTGGTAGTTCACAGTAGGGATGGACATTGACACATTTTATGGTTACCATAGAAATACTACATCTCAACATGCCATCATAAGCATATAGTTTTTAAAAGTAATTTTAAAAAGTGGAACCTCTGGTCCCAACTCATAAAACCTAAAGAAACGTATTGTGATGATGCTATATTGGCCAGCCTTTCCTAACATTACCAGGTACTTCAAATTTCCTGATGGATCAATATTTTGACCACAAGCCTTTGCTATGTAAGTAAGGATCTGCTATGCTTCACTAAAAAGTGAAGAGCAAAGACAAACTCAACAGTGCTTTAAGTGATTTTTAAGCAGGCAAGGATCGTAACATTCTTTTACAAAAATAATTTGTGCAAAAAAAGTAAACTGTTCTGAACTTTTGTAAGAAAATTTGACTTATTATTTTCAACAACATAAAATTTATTGGGGGGGGGGGGTCACACTTTTTAATAAAATGTCAAATAAAGTAAACTTTAGCTAGTACATTAACCCAATGATTCTTGCTTGTATTTTTATTGTACTTATTTGTACTTATTTTTTATCACAGCACTGTCACAATGTGTACCATTGTATGTTCTTTACAGGTATATTTTTTAGTAGTTCCAAAACACAGACTAACTGTGTGTTCTCTACAAAGAAAAAATATTAGGTTTTTGTACTAAATGCAGGTGCTTAATAAAAGACCTTTATACTTGTAGGTTTTTACAACTTTTAAATCTGTAGAAAAAAACACTATCACTTTAGATTTGCCATAGTACCTACACTGTCCATGAACACCTAAAATACATTAAACAGTCAGTAAATTTACAGAAGTGTTCAGAATGCATACTTGTTATATCAGTAGCAATTAAGCTTGGCCAAACATATCTGCATGATTTAATTCCGAACCATGTTTAACTTTCATAAAATTACCTTAAGTCCTAATATGCGTTATTTTCCTAAACTAAACCTAACATAAAATGGAACGAATATAAAATCCTGTTATAAATTAGATCATATGGATTAGCTCTTTTGGTAGCTGATATTAGTCAAGTCACCATTTAATGCATGCTCCCTTTACAACTGAGAACAACATTCCAAATGAATGCTCAGTCTAAACGAATGAATGGGATCATGAGTCAATATTCATGCATTCATCAATATGTAGTGCACCACGTCCATACAAAACTACCGTCTAAAAATGTATTTTCTAAACCTACTGATTTCAAATTTGTTAACCAAGTATTCATTTTAAGTATTAACTTATCAGTCTGGCTGTTAGCATATTGGCTAATTTGTAGTTACGTGTTAGGAATGCAGCTAGTAAATATAATGTTGACCCTGGAATATAACGCGATCTTACCTTATCGCAGCCATTTTCTCCACATTCCTTTGAGAGCAAGGTATTTTTTTAGTTTTTCGTTGGTCCGAACTAGGTCTCGTCAGCCAACGATGTGCAAAGTGTTCAAAGTCTAACCGCCAAGTCCAGTTTACTTAAATCATCCACAAGATGCAGAAACTATAGCATCGAAGGTCAATACACCTAACAAGACAATTGATTTCCGATTCATAACACATGATATCTAAGCACAAAAACCTTTTATATCACCGTTACAAATATAGTAGCTTAACAGCACCCCGCGATGGGTGCGTGGCGTAGAACTAAACATGGCAACTTTAGTCGTGAGAAATGCAATTGAAAGTGCATCGTTACTCCTCACAACCACAGCTAGTCACTTCACAATATCTACGAAATACCGTTTTACAATTAAATGTACTCATATTCTACTTCCTCGTTATTTTTCAAAATTCTGCTTTAAAACAAGTCGCGAATAAACAGTTTTACTGTGAAAGGAATAGATGACGTGTTTCTCGTCATTATAAGACAGAGAAACTTTTGGGCGGCCAACAACCGCCCCATCTGCTGGTGAATTTGTTCATGTTTGCTCGTGCATTTCATTCTCGACGCATTTGGTGTTTTAAGGATGAACTGTGCGTTTTATTCACAAACTTCACAAACTTTATTCACAAACTTTATTCACAAACTTTATTCACAAACAAGAAAAAGTAAAGGATTTTTATGTAAACCTCTATTAAAATCAGCTCTTGTGAACTGCAAAAAATGCTGTAAAATTTACATTAATTGCACATTAATTCAAATGTAATACATTTTTAAATAATCATTCACTTGCTACAGTAGCAAGATTCATAATAATCAAATTCCATTATCAAAGAAGAGTCACATACACAATGTCATACATTTTACATACAACAGAATTAGATGTATAATGTGAAACCAGCTCTAAATCCTAGCCGTTCCAAGAAATCAATGATCAGCATTTACATATAATTTTTTTTAAATAGTGGACATTCCTTTAAATCAGCAAATTGATTATTTAAGGTTGTATCCATTGTTGACACAGCATTGCCAAAGGAACAAAATTATCTGGAGCCACCTATGAATATAAAATCACAGTGCAAGTTTTCAGTCATATAGCTAGCACATATCGATCTGCAAAGGTGTGTGTAATACTGGTTGCTATTTTTTCATTCCCTCTCCAGGGATCTAGGTATTTCTAAAGGAATACAGTACTGTGCAAAAGTTTAAGGCAAGAGTGGAAAAAATGCTGTAAACAAAGTATGCTTTCAGAAATATAATGATTGTTTATTTTTATCAACTTACAAAATGCAAAGTGAGCAAACAAAAGAAAAATCTAAATCAAATCAATATTTGGTGTTACAACCTTTTGCCTTCAAACCAGCAACAATTCTTATGCCCCCACAGACCCTGATCTCAACATCATGGAGTGTGTCTGGGATTACATGAAGAGACAGAAGGATGTGAGGAAGCCTACATCCACAGAAGATCTGTGGTTAGTTCTCCAAGATATTTGAACAACCTAAAAGCCGAGTTCCTTCAAAAACTGTGTGCAAGTGTACCTAGAAGAATTGATGCTGTTTTGAAGGCAAAGGGTGGTCACACCAAATATTGATTTGATTTAGATTTCTCTTTTGTTCATTCACTGCATTTTGTTGATTGATGAAAATAAATGATTAACACTTCCATTTTTGAAAGCATTTTTTGTTTACAGCATTTTTTCCACACCTGCCTAAAACTTTTGCACAGTACTGTACATCCACCACCTCTTTCTTTAATATTTCTTTCTCATTTGGGCTTTAATAGAAATACAGTTACCCTTGCTTAGTGTACTCAATTAGGCAAGAATATAAAGCATCTTAGCTAAGCAAAACTGATAAATATAAGTGGGGTGCAATAGAACAAAGCTTTGTTTTGACCTCAAAACTAGTGGTTCTTACAGGATGTGATGATAAGTGCAAACTATGAATAATAAACATCAGACCGAGGGTAAAAAGCTAGGTGGTGGATTAATGGAATCGGGCTCTCTATAGTGAAATCTTGGGGACAGTTGGAGCGGCATCAAGATTTAATTATGCAGCATCAGTTCCTGACTTCACTTATGCTCTTGTGGCTGGATACAGTCAATTTTCAACAGCAATGACATAACATCTAATGTGATCTCTTCAGAGAGAAGGGCAGCAAAAAGGGGATGTTGTTCAATTGATACACTTGAATAATAATAATAAGATAATAATAAAAAAAACAAGTGCTTATAAACATATGGGCATGTAGTAAAGTTTCTGAGTGAAAAGGTAATCAAAGCATCTGACTCTATTTAATAAGAAGTCTATGAGAATGCCCATAATACCATCCTGTTATAACTGCTACAGTGTATTAAGAAAGATGTGAAGGCATTGTGTCTTTATTAAACAGGCACATTGACAAGCAATGAAAAACACCATCTTTCCAAAATGGTGTGTTTTGTGTGAAGAGTAATGTGTGATGGTTGTGGGTTTATCAACAAAGCAAAGGTTGTGATAATAGCATCCAGGGGCAGGAATACATTCTTCCATCACATCGCATCACAAGTAACATTACATGATCTTGTTCTCTAAAGGTTCTAAACCTGATGTTCTAAATGATAATTTCTGGAGTATATGTGAACAAAACATTTAAAAATTAACTTTTTTACAGGTGGAGGAAAGAGAATGAAAGAGGGAGAGAGAGTGAGAGAGAGAGAGGGAGAGAGAGAGGGAGAGAGAGAGAGCACTGTCACTGTTAGATGCCTTCGTTCCTTATTCCATGCTTCTGCTGAAACAATGTTTGAGGTCGAGAACAGGCTTTCACATTTTTGCTTCTGTATCTCTTTCATGGGATATGGCCATGAAAGGACAATTTTAGCCCACCCAGCCTTCCCAGATCTCTTCCCTAGATGTATAAAATATATAAAAACAATCAATATTACTTTTGCAACAAGATCTAAAACAAGGTCTCCTAAATCTAAAAACAAAAAAAGGAACAAAGTTTAGCACATAATATGTCCAAAGAGAAAAGCTATGAAGGTGGGCCAGTAGGCACCAACTAATACAATTGTAATGCCACAGAAACAAAATGGTTTTACTTATTTTCTATAGCAGAGTATGTTAAATGCCAAATAACTGGTACACCCACAGAGTAAAACAGCATGCAGGTAGGCCACATGACACACAAAAGCAGTCCACTCAGGAAGAGAAGCAGGTAGCTGGCTGAATTTTATGGAACAGATGGGTTTAACAAACTCACATTGATTTGGAGGAAGGTTTCTTCACTTTTGGCTTCTTTCGATGATGAAGGGACCTAAAGTAAGGAGAATGCACACACATAAACATACACACAGTTGCACATCCATGAGCATGTAAACATACAAACAGATATGTACAAGACACACAAACAATCATTGCTACACCAGTACATGCATTGTGGAACACTCAAGCCTTTTTTTAAACCCAATCTAGGTACACAATATCTATAGTATGTGGTCCATACACAATCCTTTCTCTGATAAAAGAAGCCATTTACTCAGAACATACTTAACAGATGTCAACAGAAAGAGAACACGTTTGCAAATTAAATATGCTTTGAGTTTGCACTGTGTGCACAATCATTAGACAAGTGAGTATTTTGAGGATTAATTTTAATATGGAATAAATACAGTGCTATCAGTCAATTGAAAATGTTATTTACCCTGAAACCTGAATGTTTTACAAAAGAAAGTGAGTGAGAAAACTTTCAGGAGAATACGCATGTGTCCAAAATTATTAGGCAACTATCAGTGTGAAGAATTATTATGCAACTAAAGGTAAAACATAAATTCTCATCTCACTTTTAACAGTTTATTTTCATCTGTTAAATTAATAAACAAACAACAACTCAAATTTCAACATTTGATGGTTCTGTGATCATTCCCCAATATCTTATAATTTCAGAGTGCTGCATCCCTCTTAAAGACTCTAAACAGCATGGATTTCTTTCAGAGGGTGTCTCCATGATGAGGGACTTCTGCCGAGAAACATTGAATTTGACTGTGAAGTTCTTTATGAATTGTCCCTTCCTGTCCTGATCCCACACCACACTTGGAACTTTATCCTTCTCCTTGGTTTTGTATTCATGTTTCACCTATAGCATGGAGGTTTCTTTCTCTGTCAGCTGCTGGTGGAACTTGGTCATCAACTCCTCCTGTTGAGTGATCTGAGTGTTCATGCAGCTGATCCATTGATCTCCCTGGCGAATGTCCATGAGAATTGCATCGCGGTTTACATTGACCTGACTGAGCTTTTCTGACTCAACTCCTAGTTTTTCCTGGACACTGTTCAGGCTTCCAGCTAACCACAATCTGTTCTCCCCGGTTCCTTTCATTTTCTTCACTCATGTCCTGATTCCACATCTCCTGAAGTTTCTCTGAGACTTGCCGGTTGGCCCGTGTAACATCCCTTAACTCTGCATTCACATCAAGATCCTGGTTCCTTTCATTTTCTTCACTCATGTCCTGATTCCACATCTCCTGAAGTTTCTCTGAGACTTGACCATTGACCAGTGTATCATCCCTTGACTTAACCTTCAAAGCATCAGGATCCTGGTTCCGTGCACAAATTTCATGATCCTTAGTGGTGAGCTCAGCCACCATTTCTTGGAGCTGCTTAACAAGAAAAACTTTGGCCTGTCTTTCCTCACCCAGAACAGACAGCCACCCATTCTCAGATTCCTGAAGTGTCTGTTCCCATCCTTGAGTTTTCAACTTTTTTCTATCACTCTCACTAACCTGGAGCTGCTCCTGCTCTGCTTTCTGCCTGGCAGATGGGTAAGTGGTACTGGGTTTGGGGGTCGACTCCTTGATGCCGCTTTCCATGCGGCGAAGGGCCTTCTTGGTCAACTTCCCTCCATACACGATGCAGATAGCATTTTCCACCAGCTTCCCACTTTCCGTTTCACGGGCAGCCTTCTTTGCCAATGTCACGCTTTCGCTGTCGCGGGTGTCCTTCTTTGCCACTGTCCTGTGTTGAATGACGCATAACGCATTCTCCACAATTTTTGTGCTGTAATTGACGCAGGGAGCAGTTACCGCCAACATCCCGCGTTGTATGACGCAGGGGGCATTTACTGCCAACATCCCGCGTTGTAGTCGGTGAGGAGCTGGGAGCGGTGTGGAAGGAAAGGTGAGCGAAGCCTCCTCTTCCAGCAGTTCGCTGGTCTCCAGAGAGCAAGTGGGCCGGATTGAGTGCACCTGCCGGTCCGGGGAAACATGAAAGCTCCATGGCGGTTGCGCTCTGTGCTCCTCACTCTGCTCTGCTCACGGAGCTCCGGCGAACACGCAGCACTGACGCCCAACTCCAGGGTGTCGAGTTTCCGCTCTTGCTCCTCACGCCAACTTTCAAGGCTCGCGATGTCCTGAGTTTGGCAGTTCATTTCTGTCACAGTGGCGGGGTACAGGAAGGACGTCTGCTCAGAGCCAGTGATCCAAGACATAACTTTTATTCACACAAGTTACCAAAACCAGATACAAGACAAAACTGAACCACCCATAACCTAAGGCTTTGCCTATAGAATGAACTGCGCTCTGTTCTGACTCACTGGGGCTTAAGTAGTCAGCACCAATGAAGCACACCTGTGCCTTCATGAGCTCAGGTGTGCTCAGTCAGAACAGAGCGCACTCTACCGTGAACCAAAACATCACACCTAGGCAGACTGTGATAGTAATTCATTAGTCATACATAGTAATCACACTCACACTCCAACTGAAAAATATTTGTGTGCTTGATACAGTAAGAAAAAAAAAAACAATAAAAAAACACAGGATGAAATCGTACCTGTAATCACTTGATAAATTTCGTTCTTTCAGCCCTGCAGAAAATGAGACATCTACTTCATAAGAAATTAGTGTATTCAGTTCTGATCAAATGTACAAGTTCATGTTAGAGATTATTAAATATTAAGCAGCAACCCCTCATTACCTCTTACAGTTAAACAGGCTGTATTTTATATTGTGCACTGAAGTTTGGCATAGGGTATGAAAATCAACTTAGTTCTCATCTGCCCTACATTATGTCTCAGAAAGCAGTTCAGGATCAAATGCTTTGCCTTTGTATTGCCTCTTCAATGTGAATAAGTCAGGACTGATATCAGGTAGGCTGAATAGGTTAATTTATGTACAGCAGGGAAAATAACACGTCAACATTTTTCTCAGTTAATATATGTCACACGTGGGGTGTTTTGGGCACGCTAGAGGGCGCTCTCTATCACACAAGGTATTTGTCACAGAAGGTGTTAAGGGTACACTAGAGGGCGCTCTGTTCTGACTAAGCACACCTGAGCCCCTGCGGGCAGGTGTACATCATTGGGGCTGACTATTTAAGCCCCGATGAGTCAGAACAGAGCGCGGCTCATTAGGTAGGTTAAGCCTAAGCGTAACGAGTGGTTTTTGTGTATGTCCCTTAGTGTTTATAACTTGGTATGTCACTTAGTCCATGTTCCTTAGTCTCTAGGGTTAGACTGCAGTTCCCCAGTTCTAGGGTTTCAGGTTTAGAACTGCAGTCCACCGTTCCTTGTTTGTGTAAGTGTGACTAATAAAAGTATGTTCCTGACTCCTGGCTCCGAGCTGACGTCCTTCCGGTACCCCGCCACCGCTACAGAAATGAGCCGCCAAAACCGGGATGCCAGGAGCCGAGAGGAGGGTCTGGAGGAGATAGAGCGAACACTGGAGGTCCTGATTGAGGATCTCCAAGCAGCGCTGCCATCTTGGCAGCTGGGGCAATGCGAGCGGAGCAGTGAAGTGCAAAGAGTAACCGCCACGGAGATCTCGCGACGCCTGGACATGCTGGATCGCTCACTCCAGCTCGCCCCCTCGCTGGAGTTCAGTGTACGGCTTAGGGAGTGCTGGCGACTGAAGAGGGTGGCTCGGGCCCTGGCAGAGGCAATGTTATCGGGGCGACCCCTCGCGGAAGAGGCTTCGTTTACGCCCCTTTCTGAACCGAACCCCGCTCTCCACCAACCGCAACACGGGATACCCGCCTCCTTCACCAATCACAGCGGTCCTTCCGCGGTGACAGCGCTGTGCGTCAACCACAGCGGTCCGTCCGCGGAGGCCCCGCCCTGTGCACCACGCGGTTGTAAGGGGAGAACTCAGCTAAGCCAAAGAAAAAAAAGGCGTGCCGGCGAGGAAGAGGCTTCGCTCGCGCCTCGTTCTTTTCCTGCTCCCGACCAAGCACAACGCTGGAAATCGGTGGAACTCGCTGCATTCACCAATCACAGCGTCCCATTCGCGAGGACAGCGGAACTCGCTGCATTCACCAATCACAGCGTCCCATTCGCGAGGACAGCGGAACCCGCTGCATTCACCAATCACAGCACCGAATTCGCGATGACAGCACCCAGCACCAATCACAATGCTCCATCAGCGAAGGCGGTGCCAAACCAGGAAGCTACGGTAAGGAAGGCTCTCTGCACAGTTAATAGAGACGTTTTGATAGAGAAGTCCCCCGGCTCAACGGAGCCATTTCAGGCAGGAGTATTAACTGCAAGAATTCAGGAGTTAGAACACGATCTACAGGAATCTCAGAAGGTCTGGCTGTCTGTTCTGGGCGCAGAGAGACAAAACAAAAATATCATGGTAGTCGACCCCCAAGCCCAGCACTACGAACCAGTCTGCTGCACTGAGGAAGAGGAAAGCTCGGGCACAGAGGAAAATCGAGCATGAGGCTGCAGTAACCCTTCAGGCGCAGGTAAGGAAACACATAAACAGAAAGCACTACCTGAGGCTACGATGGGCAGCCAAGACTGTTCAGCGATATTATAGAGCTAACCAGAGTATGAGGCAAGAAATGAGGTCTTTGAAGGAGAAAGAAGGGGCTGTCGTTGTTCTACAGGCTGCATTCCGAGGGAGGAAGACCAGACAGACTCTGAAACTGAAGCACCAGGCTGCCACGGTTATACAAAGGGCTTACAGGGCACACTGTGCTCGGGCACGATACTCATACATCAAACAGACTGTTGTTGCAATCCAGCTGAGGTATCGTTCCACACGTGAAGCCAGAAAACAGAGAGAGGAGTTTTTGACATTGCGCTCTGCTGCAATGTTCCTGCAAGCCTGCTTCAGAGGTCAGAGGGTCAGAAAGGCTGTGATCCTGATTCAGGCTGCGTTCAGAAGACACAGGGAGGTAACAAAGTACCAGGCCATAAGGAGGTCAGCCATCTTCATTCAAAGATATTTTAGGTCCTACATCAGGGGCAAAAGCGAACATGAAAGATTTCAGGTGTTGAGAAAGTCAGCGATACGCATCCAGGCAGCTTTTAGAGGTTATTTAGCGCGAAAAAATGTTAATGCTATGAACAAAGCTGCTGTCATCATTCAGGCTGTTGGGAGAGTGCACCAGCGGGGATCTGTCTTCAAGAGGCCGCGCTGGGCAACAGGTGGTTGTCAGAGGAGGTTCGGAAGGTGGAGACCGGGACTTCAACAAGGACAGAGGTGTCAAAGGTGTAAACATGCTGCGATGTGCTTGCAGAAGTCAGTCAGAGAGGAGCCGGTGAGGGATCGGGCCGTGTGGCACAGAGAGGCGAGGACAATCCAGTCCCACCTCGGAGGTGAGCAGATCAGCTGCAGTAATGTTCGGTTTGCTGAACAGGAGGAGTTGCTGACGGGACTCTACCAGCAGCTGACCGAAAGAGCCTCCATGCCACAGGTGAACGCCATGGTCTCGAAGGACCGGAGGAAGGAAAAAGAGGAGACTTTGGCTCAAGTAAAAGGTGAGCATCACAGAAGGAACAGTCAATTCAGAGAGGGCAGAGAGGTCCTTCGATTCGAGATACACGCTGTGATGGTTTCCCAAAGAAAGGGACTGAGGAGAATACAGGAACAGAGAAACCAGATCGTAGGCCAGATAACACGGAGAGTTAAGACTCCAACCACTCGGGAGAAGCTGGAGGCTAAAATAGCCACAATGGAGGGGCAATTGCATCAGTGCCGGGACAGAGCTGAGACGGGTGCAGGACCACATCGCTCTGCAGGCTGACCTGAGAGAGGCCTGTTATGAGGCCAGCAAGCTCACCGAGCTAGAAAACCAGGTCAGAGGTATGGAAGGTAAATTGGCCCTCATCGAATCTCTACTCACTTCTCCGACACCAGTGCCTGCTGGAACCCAGAGGGCAAAAGCCGAAACAGAGCATCCGGAGAACAGTCCAGCGGAGAAACGGGTAACGAATGCAGAGAGGGAGCAGCTGCCTTCAGACCCCCTAGCATTTACATTTACGGCATTTAGCAGACGCTCTTATCCAGAGCGACTTACATGTCCTAAATACAGGGACAGTCCCCCTGGAGCAACTCAGGGTTAAGGGTCTTGCTCAGGGACCCAGTGGTGGTAGTGCCAGAGGTGGGATTCGAACCTGGGACCTCTTGAGCAATAGGTCCATAGGCAAGTATCCTACCACTGGACCACCACCACTGGGTCCCTGGGTGCAAATTCAGCAAACCCAGAACAAGGTGACGTTTTGGAGGAAGCCAAGGAGAACTCCTCAGAGTGTAACCAGAAGCTGGGACACTGCGTCGCCGGGCCCCAAGCAACCAGGAAGTATGACCCAGACAAGGAAAAGGGCAAAAGACACCAGCACGAATCAGTTCAGGGAGACGGACAAGAACTTCGGCACCAGAGATTCGGGGAGAAGCGACACGCGGAACCCGACTGACAGGGGTTGTAAGCAGAGTTTAGACTCATTGAAAAAGACTTCCTCTGTGAACCCTGTAACGTCTCTGTGTAGCTCCCTTTCAGGTCCTGTCGAGTCCAGGCGTTCCGTGGAGTCAGGCAAAGCCTCCAGGGACTTTAGAGCCGAGTTCAGGCACCGGGCAAAAAGATGGACCGAACTGCTGGGATTCCCCTCACCACCGCCAGCTGCCTGACATGGCTGGTCGGGGGCCCTTTTTATGTTTTTTGTTGTGGACCTGACCATGTGTCCCCACAAGGGACTTCTGTGTTATGTAGTCTTGTTGTTTTGGCCTCCCCCCTGGGTTTTGGCTATGTTCTAGCGCTTCGGGAGCCGCGCCTTTGGGGGGGGGGGGGGGGGTTCTGTCACACGTGGGGTGTTTTGGGCACGCTAGAGGGCGCCCTCTGTCACCTGTGTTGTGTTTTGGGCACGCTAGCGGGCGCTCTCTATCACACAAGGTATTTGTCACAGGAGGTGTTAAGGGTACGCTAGAGGGCGCTCTGTTCTGACTAAGCACACCTGAGCCCCTGCGGGCAGGTGTGCATCATTGGGGCTGACTATTTAAGCCCTGATGAGTCAGAACAGAGCGCGGCTCATTAGGTAGGTTAAGCCTAAGCGTAACGGGTGGTTTTTGTGTATGTCCCTTAGTGTTTATAACTTGGTATGTCACTTAGTCCATGTTCCTTAGTCTCTAGGGTTAGACAGCAGTTCCCCAGTTCTAGGGTTTCAGGTTTAGAACTGCAGTCCCCCGTTCCTTGTTTAAGTGTGACTAATAAAAGTATGTTCCTGACTCCTGGCTCCGAGCTGACGTCCTTCCGGTACCCCACCACCGCTACAATATATGTCTAATGGGGCTATTGACATGAAATTTACACCAGATGTCAGTAACAACCCAAGTAATTAGGGGGTGGTGGTGGTCTAGTTGTAGGGTATTTGCCTATGGACCAATAGCTCAAGAGGTCCCACGTTCAAATCCCACCTCTAGCACTACCACCACTGGGTCCCTGAGCAAGACCCTGTGTTGCTCCAGGGGGACTGTCCCTGTAATTAGGACATGCTCTGGATAAGAGCGTCTGCTAAATGCCATAAATGTTATTCAAACATACAAAGAAATCAAAACTAATAAGTACATTAATTATGTGTAGTAAATTGGAATGACTCATAAGTACTGAAAATGTTTACTGAATATCATTTAATATTTAGTAGAAAGACTTTGTTGGTAATGACACCTTCAAGACACCTCCTATATGGAGAAAACTGGCATTGCTTTGGCGTGATTTTGGCCCATTCTACCACACAAACCTCTTCAAATCTTGAAGGTTCCTGGGGGCCTCTTCTATGAACTCTGAACTTCAGAATTTCAATTGGAATCAAGTCATGTCAAAACTGACTGTACCATTCCAGCAGTTTTATTTTCTTTCTCTGAAACCAACTGAGAGTTTCCTTGGTTATGTGTTTGGGATGATTGCTTTGCTGAAATGTCCACCTTTGTTTCATCTTCTGCATCCTAATAGATGGCAGTAGATTCTCCATTCATCCTTCTTTCAGTTATATGAAGTCTGCCAGTACCATATGCTGAAAAACAGCTCCACACAGCAATCTAGTGGTTAGAGAACAGGCCCCAGGATCAGAAGGTAATGAAGGTTTGAATTCCAGACCAGTAGGTTCCCCCAAAGTACCCTTGAGCAAGGTACCGTCTCTGTGCTCCCCGGGTGCTTTAAAGAACTGCCCCCTGCTGCACGTGTGACTAAGGGTGAAATGCAGAGATTGCATTTTGTTGTGGTTCTCTATGTTCTATGTTGTGTTTCACAATGACAAACAATCATAATATAATAATAATAATAATAATCAATTTCAGACGTCTTGCAAGGAGTACCTGGATTATGGTAATATTATGTTGTTTCCACTTCCAGATAATGGGCCTAACAGTGCTCAATGGAACATCATAGAAGCTTAGGAACATGCCTGTAACCAGTGCAATCAGTATGTTTTGCAGTAATAAGGTTGCAAAGTGTTGAGAGAGCTCTTTGGTTTTACCCATCATGAGATGCTTCTTATGTGATACCTTGGTAATGAGAAACCTTTTCTTAGGACATCAATTAAGAAACCAGCTGATATTAATTTGCAATAATATGGGTCAGGATTGCTTTCTGAATACTGACAGATTTCAGCTTGTTTCTTGGCTTTACATGCCTTTTTGCACCTTATTCCCTGTGTCATTCTACACTTTACTACATATAATGTATAGACTTATTTGTTTTGATTTCTTTGTATGTGTGGATTTTTTTGGGTTGTTACCTTTATCTGGTAAATGTCATGTCAGTAGCCCCATTAGAAATGTATATTTTGGGGAAAAACATTGACATGTTCATGTTTATTTTCCCTGCTTTAAATGTGGTTTTCATTACATCAGTAAATGCTGTATTTCAGACTGATTACAATACATGGCCATAGAGTACCAAATTCTTCAACAAATTTAATTTACAAGTTTCTAGAAAGTGAGCAAACTTCTGCTTTTTCATGGAATGGATCCTTTAGAATTATTTCATTTCTTTAGCTTCTGTTACTATCTTTATTCAGCATTGCAGTAAGCAACTCTCAACCCTATATGTGTTGTAGCACCCTTAGTGTGTAATAGGCTTGCAGGTCTGCTGTGTTTGTATGACATACCTGTCTCAGAGTTGCACTGCTTGTGACCTTTGCAGCTGCGCAACTTCTTGAGCTGCAGGTGCATGTGGTTAAGTGCATCATGATCCAATGAACTAACTGCATTAATCAACTGCACACAGGGAATACAAAAAGAAATTATTATTTGTTTTTTTTATTAGTGTTTTTTATTTCAAAGTCATCTGGTTGATCATGTTGTGTACCTGATAAGGGTCTGTTTTGAGATCAAAATATTCCAGGAATCCCGTTGCAAACTCACAGAACAGGAAGTTGTGTGTGTCATTTATGGTCCTCAGGCACCAGTAGGTGTTATTATTGGCGCTGGTGCATGCACAGAATGGTCCCACTAACAACATAGCAACAAGAGTTTAATAACTGAAACATAATTCCAGAGTGTCAGAGTTAAATTAATGCTTACAAACAACATATTTTATGTCTCAATTAGTTAACAGTATTTTTGACAGTTTGAAAATTTTTAAAAATTATTCCCCTGTTCCTTTCTCAATTAAAAAAAGTTCATGCTTTCTACATATTGTTATTGTATTATACATTTTAAAGGTCTTTTAAAAAGTCTTTTTAGAGGCTTGCTAGTTTATTGTTTATTAACATAGAAACTGCCATTTTTCCTAATGAACTTAATACCTTAACTATTAAAGACTATACTTTAGTTTAGATTAAACCTTGGTTTTGAAATTTTTAAATCATTGCATTCTGTTTAATTTACAGTTGATATAGTGCCCCAACCTTTTTGGAAGTACAATTGCATTATGCAGTGTTTCACAGGGTTCAGTACTAATTCCTGCTTTAGGTCACATTCTTAGGGAAAAAGGTAATTATCACAGCAGTGCTTATGACACAGATACATATGAAAATTTTTCATATCTATATAAGATACAAATCCATTAGATAAGCTCACAACATGCCTGTCTAGAACCATTAACTGAATGATTACTAATTGTCTAAAATGAAAAAATAAAAATCTCATAATTGGTAATGAAGCAAAGAACAAAAATGTAGTTCTAAAATCAAATGTACATTACACATGGATAAAAACAGCCTTCTCCTGCTTTAAAAATATTTTAAGACTGAGAACTTTTGTTTTTCACAAAGGACTACTGGCACTGTTCACTGGATTACCAAAATACACAATTAACAGATTACAGTTTATTCAGAATTTTGCAGCAAGATTATTTACACATAATGAAACAGGCAACATGCATAGGCTAATTGCTTAATTGATCAAGAAGTGGCTGCAGAACAGTTATTTGCATTTTTGTCATGGTGAGTTACCTTGAAATCATGTGATGTATAAACATGCCACTCTTGTGGACCCAGTGTTCAATGTGATTGCACAAATATGAATAAACCAACATCATACTTTGATACAACATCATATTTTCATACAAGTCACAAAGGTAGCTAAAAAGAACCCAGTTTGACATCTTACTTGGCCATGTATTAATGAGGATGAACATCCTACATTAAACATCTGTAAGATGTACATCTGTTAAAATGTAAAAAAAAATACAAAAAAATATACAGTAAGTATTGATTTGTATTTCAGCAGGAAGTTCCAATATAATTTGTAGCCTGATGGCAAAGTCATCAGCATGACAAAACACTGTCACCTTACAACAAGAAGGTCCTGGTTTCTGGTCCTTTTTTGTGAAATTTGCATGCTCTCCCCATGTCTGTTCTGGTTTCCTCCCACAGTTTAATGACATGCAAGTCAAGTGGAATGAAACTGCAAAATTTCCCCCTAAACGTTAATGAGTTTTACTGTGTGTCACCCTGCAATGGACTGGCAACCTGTCTAGGATCTTTCTCTGCACCTTCCATCTCAAAACTTGAAAGCAGTGAAGAGAATGAATGAGTGGCTTGGTGCATCAAGCAAATTAACTGGAACTAATCTGGAACTAATTAGATTTTTAGATTTTTAAACTAGATTTTTGTTTTGAAAGTGTAGACTAGGACTTTTTCAGAGAGTCAGATGAGCTGAACATGATTTATGTGCACTTCAAGCTCCAAAATAAGGACCCACCAGCATGAGCTCCAGGAATGCATAAAGACAACACCTCTACCATCTCTGCTGCTAATGTCAAAGGACATTTAGCTGCATTAATGTCCACAAATCAGCAAGTCCTTATAGGAATACTGATCACTTTTAAAAAACATAAATGCGATAAGTTAGCAGGTGTCTTACATTTACATTTACGGCATTTAGCAGACTCTCTTATCCAGAGCGATTTACAGGTCCTAATTACAGGGACAGTCCCCCTGGAGCAACTCAGGGTTAAGGGTCTTGCTCAGGGACCCAGTGGTGGTAGTGCTAGAGGTGGGATTCAAACCGGGGATCTCTGGATCCATAGGCAAGTACCCTAGTACCCTACCACCCTACCACCACTAGAACACCACCACCACCATCTGTCTTCACAGACATTTTCAGCATTTTAAAGTGCTTTGAAAGACTGGTTATGTGACACAAAAGAACCACCATACCTGAGTGTTTAGACACCCTTTGCCTACTGCCACAACAGGTCTGCTAGGTATGCCATATACTTTGCCATTCACAGCACACTGGGACATTTGGAGAAGAAAAACTGTCAGCACAGTCATTCCATCCAAGCTGATTCAGAAGCTATCAAAACTGGGTTTTAGTACTTCCCTATGTAACTGGGTACTGGATTTCCTCAATGGCAGACCCTAGCGTGTGCACATGGGCAAAAAGACCTCCTCCACTTTGAACATCAGCATTAGTACTCCACAGGGGAAAGTTCCATGAGTCCCATTGCGCTGGTCATTGACTTCTACATACAGGCTGCAGTACCCTGCATACATCAGGGGAGATGCTGTGGAGTAGGTCAGCAGCTTCAGGATGCTGGGGGACATTTTCACTGAAGACCTTAACTTGTACAGAAGACACAGTAGCTGTCTTCAGTAAGGCCCTCAAGCACCTTCAATTCCTCAGGCATCTGAAAAAAGCTTAGATGACCATAACAATGTTGGGCAACTTCTACAGATGCACCATTTGTTGAGATACTGCTTCTTACAAGCAAAAAATACACTGTCACAGATACTTTAGTCACTTCCTGTCTATGTTATTCATGCCGGATCACTTTACATGCATGTAGCAATTTGCAATTTGCAAGCAATTTTGAACTGTGACACATTACATGGTAACACTAAATTGCTTGTGTAATTTAAAATCCGGTACCCTCTGTTTTGTATGTATTGTGCAGCTTGTATTTGTTTTTATCATAATAAGTCTGTATTTTCTGTACTGTTGCACTATATGCTGACTTTTTTGCACTTTTGCACTATATGTTAACTGTCTGTTGAATGTTTCAGTCTGTGAGAAGGCATTCAAGTAACAATATCATTGTATACTGTCACAGTATGTCTAGGATTTGGGTTCTGTCACAGTATGTCTAGGAGTTGGGTTTTGTGTGAGCACGGTAGAGGGCGCTCTGGTCTGACTGAGTACACCTGAGCTCATGAAGGCACAGGTGTGCTTCATTGGGGCTGACTACTTAAGCCCCAATGAGTCAGAACAGAGCGCAATTCATTCAATAGGCAAAGCCTGAAGTTATGGGTGGGTCAGTTTCAGTTTCAGTTTCAGTTTTAGTTTTGTGTCTGGTATTGGTTACTTGTTTGAATAAAAGTTATGTCTTGGATCACTGGCCCTGCGCAGATGTCCTTCCTGCACCCTGCCACCGTGACATACACATGACAATAAATCTTCTTAAAATCAGCTCATATCAACTGCCAATGCATTAATAATTAAATTAATTACTTTATTTTTTATTTTTAAAATTTTTAATTGAATTTGTATTTACTTAAATGTATCCTGTTGGTGTATTTTTATTAAAATAAGTAAAAATATATTTTGCCAAGGTATTCAGTTTAAACAAAGTGCATGAATTTTGCACAATACTTTTCATAAACATCAAGGATAAGCAGTTTTTTGGGGTTGAAATTAAAGTAAGGTGTTTTCAAACAGTGGGATAACAATCAGGTGTAAGAGGGTGTCCAGTTTTTATCGAAGTCTGATCTTCACAACACAGTTTTGTGCAAGTGTATTATGACAAAAATATGAGACTCTTAAAAAGATAATGATGCTCTTCAGGCTGAAAGGGTTGCAAAACTCCAGCACTTCAGTGCCAGAGTCAAGGCATGTAATAATCCACAATATCACCAAGGAACCTTTGGCTAATTCTAAGAAACCAAATGCTTCTTTCACATTAGATAATGTTAAGGACCATAAGTCCATCAGGAGAAAACTGGACCACAAACATGAAGCAGAAAGTCATTTTTCTCCCAAAAGAATATGGTGGTGGTAATGTCATGGGTTGGATCTGTTTCTCTCCACCTGGAAGCTAATGGACAACAAGACAAAACAACAACACAAGTTGTTCTACCAAAGTGTAGACAAATAAAGATAATACTTTGAAATTGCCAGTTCAAAGTCCTGACCTTAATTCAGTAGAAATGTTGTGGAATGACCCAAGGCAAGTGGTTCATGTGAGAAAAGCCACCAATGTTTCAGAGTTGCTAAAATTCCCCCGAGGTGATGTGCAAGACTGATTATCAGTTCTAAGAAAAGGGTTTAGTTACAATCATTGCAGCATAGAGAGGTCACATCACAAAGTGATGTAAAGGTTTACATACTTTTGCCAGTCATATTGTATTCATATTGTAATATTAGATAATTGAATAAATTAAAATCTTTTGAACATTTTTTGCTATATTTATTCAGAAATATAGAAGATAATTAAGGGGTTTGCAAATTTTCAAGCAACAAAAAAAAATTGTTGAAAGTAAAAACTGTAGGCCCATTTTAAAAATATACTGCAAACTGGAAGCACTAGTTAGAGTTTGGTAGCCATAGTATTCATTTTTTGCATTTTTTTTTTCATAACTATTGACTTTCACACTCTTAGAGTAATGACACTTTTGTCTGGGGCAACCCTATTTGCCCACATGCAGGTCAGATGTGTAACTGTGGTAAAGTGGGAGAATACTTGATTGTGGAACAAAACTTAACTGCATGCTTAAGATATGTATTCTAATAAAATCAATAGTGGCAGCACTAGGTAAATAAACCAATCTGCAGTTGTGGAACTTTCTATAAATTGCATTTGCTGGTCTATCTGAACATTAAGGTTGCAGTGTCTTACTTGTCCAGAAGGGGGCAGTTTGCCAGTGTTGGTTATCATGCGTGAAACATGTAAGGCCAGGCATGCTACAGGTGTCGTTGCTTCGGAGACGCTTCATCAGCTTACGCAGCTTTTTCTTACGCTTTTGTTCCTTCAGTAGCCACTGCTTCTTGTCTTTAGATGCCAGACTACTAAACAAAGTCAGTATTAGAGGAGTATTAATAATAATAATAATAATAATAATAATATACATACATACATACATACAATAATATACATACACACACATATATATATATATATATATATATATATATATATATATATATATGTGTGTGTATGTATATTATTGTATGTATGTATGTATGTATATTATTATTATTATTATTATTATTATTAATACTCCTCTAATACTGACTTTGTTTAGTAGTCTGGCATCTAAAGACAAGAAGCAGTGGCTACTGAAGGAACAAAAGCGTAAGAAAAAGCTGCGTAAGCTGATGAAGCGTCTCCGAAGCAACGACACCTGTAGCATGCCTGGCCTTACATGTTTCACGCATGATAACCAACACTGGCAAACTGCCCCCTTCTGGACAAGTAAGACACTGCAACCTTAATGTTCAGATAGACCAGCAAATGCAATTTATAGAAAGTTCCACAACTGCAGATTGGTTTATTTACCTAGTGCTGCCACTATTGATTTTATTAGAATACATATCTTAAGCATGCAGTTAAGTTTTGTTCCACAATCAAGTATTCTCCCACTTTACCACAGTTACACATCTGACCTGCATGTGGGCAAATAGGGTTGCCCCAGACAAAAGTGTCATTACTCTAAGAGTGTGAAAGTCAATAGTTATGAAAAAAAAAATGCAAAAAATGAATACTATGGCTACCAAACTCTAACTAGTGCTTCCAGTTTGCAGTATATTTTTAAAATGGGCCTACAGTTTTTACTTTCAACAATTTTTTTTTGTTGCTTGAAAATTTGCAAACCCCTTAATTATCTTCTATATTTCTGAATAAATATAGCAAAAAATGTTCAAAAGATTTTAATTTATTCAATTATCTAATATTACAATATGAATACAATATGACTGGCAAAAGTATGTAAACCTTTACATCACTTTGTGATGTGACCTCTCTATGCTGCAATGATTGTAACTAAACCCTTTTCTTAGAACTGATAATCAGTCTTGCACATCACCTCGGGGGAATTTTAGCAACTCTGAAACATTGGTGGCTTTTCTCACATGAACCACTTGCCTTGGGTCATTCCACAACATTTCTACTGAATTAAGGTCAGGACTTTGAACTGGCAATTTCAAAGTATTATCTTTATTTGTCTACACTTTGGTAGAACAACTTGTGTTGTTGTTTTGTCTTGTTGTCCATTAGCGTCCAGGTGGAGAGAAACAGATCCAACCCATGACATTACCACCACCATATTCTTTTGGGAGAAAAATGACTTTCTGCTTCATGTTTGTGGTCCAGTTTTCTCCTGATGGACTTATGGTCCTTAACATTATCTAATGTGAAAGAAGCATTTGGTTTCTTAGAATTAGCCAAAGGTTCCTTGGTGATATTGTGGATTATTACATGCCTTGACTCTGGCACTGAAGTGCTGGAGTTTTGCAACCCTTTCAGCCTGAAGAGCATCATTATCTTTTTAAGAGTCTCATATTTTTGTCATAATACACTTGCACAAAACTGTGTTGTGAAGATCAGACTTCGATAAAAACTGGACACCCTCTTACACCTGATTGTTATCCCACTGTTTGAAAACACCTTACTTTAATTTCAACCCCAAAAAACTGCTTATCCTTGATGTTTATGAAAAGTATTGTGCAAAATTCATGCACTTTGTTTAAACTGAATACCTTGGCAAAATATATTTTTACTTATTTTAATAAAAATACACCAACAGGATACATTTAAGTAAATACAAATTCAATTAAAAATTTTAAAAATAAAAAATAAAGTAATTAATTTAATTATTAATGCATTGGCAGTTGATATGAGCTGATTTTAAGAAGATTTATTGTCATGTGTATGTCACGGTGGCAGGGTGCAGGAAGGACATCTGCGCAGGGCCAGTGATCCAAGACATAACTTTTATTCAAACAAGTAACCAATACCAGACACAAAACTAAAACTGAAACTGAAACTGAAACTGACCCACCCATAACTTCAGGCTTTGCCTATTGAATGAATTGCGCTCTGTTCTGACTCATTGGGGCTTAAGTAGTCAGCCCCAATGAAGCACACCTGTGCCTTCATGAGCTCAGGTGTACTCAGTCAGACCAGAGCGCCCTCTACCGTGCTCACACAAAACCCAACTCCTAGACATACTGTGACAGAACCCAAATCCTAGACATACTGTGACAGTATACAATGATATTGTTACTTGAATGCCTTCTCACAGACTGAAACATTCAACAGACAGTTAACATATAGTGCAAAAGTGCAAAAAAGTCAGCATATAGTGCAACAGTACAGAAAATACAGACTTATTATGATAAAAACAAATACAAGCTGCACAATACATACAAAACAGAGGGTACCGGATTTTAAATTACACAAGCAATTTAGTGTTACCATGTAATGTGTCACAGTTCAAAATTGCTTGCAAATTGCAAATTGCTACATGCATGTAAAGTGATCCGGCATGAATAACATAGACAGGAAGTGACTAAAGTATCTGTGACAGTGTATTTTTTGCTTGTAAGAAGCAGTATCTCAACAAATGGTGCATCTGTAGAAGTTGCCCAACATTGTTATGGTCATCTAAGCTTTTTTCAGATGCCTGAGGAATTGAAGGTGCTTGAGGGCCTTACTGAAGACAGCTACTGTGTCTTCTGTACAAGTTAAGGTCTTCAGTGAAAATGTCCCCCAGCATCCTGAAGCTGCTGACCTACTCCACAGCATCTCCCCTGATGTATGCAGGGTACTGCAGCCTGTATGTAGAAGTCAATGACCAGCGCAATGGGACTCATGGAACTTTCCCCTGTGGAGTACTAATGCTGATGTTCAAAGTGGAGGAGGTCTTTTTGCCCATGTGCACACGCTAGGGTCTGCCATTGAGGAAATCCAGTACCCAGTTACATAGGGAAGTACTAAAACCCAGTTTTGATAGCTTCTGAATCAGCTTGGATGGAATGACTGTGCTGACAGTTTTTCTTCTCCAAATGTCCCAGTGTGCTGTGAATGGCAAAGTATATGGCATACCTAGCAGACCTGTTGTGGCAGTAGGCAAAGGGTGTCTAAACACTCAGGTNATATATATATATATATATATATATATATATATATATATATATATATATATATATATATATATATATATATATATATATATATATATATAAAACCCCAAAACTTCAGGTTTTGTAGGGTGTACAGGAAGTCTTGTGTAGTGTAAAAATTTTATGTTGGCTATGGCAAAAAAGTTTCAGAATGCAGAGTTCACTGCAAGTGGGCACAGCAGGTGACTGGTCAGAATGCCCATGCTGACCTCTGTCCACCGCAGAAAGTGGTTTCATTCAGCATGTGGAATTAGAAAATAGACGGTTGAGTGCATATGTATGACTTACTGAAAGAAGATATGTCACAAGTAGCAGTATGGGATGGTATTGCCTAATTGCAGTATTAAAATAATTAAGAACTGTTTCTGAAACATGAAAAAGAGTTCAGATTTTGCTGGCTTTTCTTCTAAAGTCTACAATAATAGACTTTGATAAACTGGACAGACTAGTCCAATCCTCAGAGGCCTCCTAAAAAGACTTAAAGATCAAATGTTAACATTAACAATAATAATAGGTGCCTGATAATGAAGCATACCACCAGTGAAGTCCAAGCTTTCCCAGGGCAGAGCTTTTTTTGCAGCATGAAGGAGACCTCCACAATATTAGGTAGGTAGTTTTTACGCAATGGCTGATCAGGGTATGTAGTCACAGCCTTAGATAATTCTGTACTTAATTAAGGACAGTACTTTGTTTATTTTCTTGTTATTTAACAGGTACAATAAATGATAGTCAGCAAAAATATTTGCTACAAAAGGTAAATATTATCTGACTTTATATCATCTTTCTCTTTATCATCAATTTACTTATTATCTGACTTACCTCAGAGAATGTATCTGGCTGGACTTGAGCCTGAGGTGTGCTTTCTTTTTGTTTTGGTAACTTAAACAGGAATACAGCACATAATTAAACAAGTCAAAACACAAAAGGTCAGCAATAAACATTTTACACCCAAAATCTCCAATAAAATATTGCCTTATTTCTAATCTTTTATTTAACTTGCATGACAGGGAAACAACCTTGACCTTGTTTTGAGACAAACTTCATACTTACGTATTGCGGTTGCAATCACACTCTTTTGGACGGGTCTTTTTCAGGTGACCTTTAACCTCTCGTAGGTTCTTTATTTTGGTCTGTAGTGTCTCAATCTGTGCAAAGTGGGAGAAGAATAAAATTACCACAGACTGGTATTTTTTTTTATAAGAATGTTAATATGGTATTTTTCAATGTGTAGTGCAGTAATTAAATAGAACCTCATGCTCAATGTGTAGTTTGTGGTCTTTCCAGGCCTGTAATGATTTGTACAGTCCACCATCACATATTACTGTATCATTGATCAGTATTGAACACCTGAAATGTTGAAATTGAACACACTTCAGACACTACAGAAAAAAGGCTCATAGTACTGCAGTTAAACACAGGAATATATTTTAAATAGAAATATGAAAAACTAGAAATAGAGAAAAGAACATTCAATATAAAAACAATATTCAAAAAGGCACCAAAAAAACTAAGTTAAACTGAATAAATTTTTTATCTGAGCCACTCATCCAGTGGCACAAAGGGTGTCTGGGGCTATCACAGTGCTCATAAGGCGTAGATATATCCTGATTCAGGTCGCCAATCAATTGCAGGTGTAAAATAAAATGAAAGTGATATGCACTTAGGGCAGCCCTGTTCATATTAAATAATTGATTAATTTGCTTTTGCAGATACCATAATATGAGTTAATACATCCAATGTTTTTTTTTCTCCTAGTTTTAATATAATAAAATGCAGCACATTGGGTTATGCGGTTATGCCTCACAGTGAGAAGGTCCTGAGTTCAATTCCCAGGTTGGGTGGGTAGTCCTTTCTGTGTGGACTTTGCATGTTCTCCCGTTGTTTGCATTGGATTCCTCAGGGTGCTCTGGTTTATTGCCACCAATGCAACCTCTGCTTTTCTACATGTGCAGCAGAGGGCACACCTGGGGAGCAGTGATGGGGATGGTACCTTGCTCAAAGGTACCTCAGGACAACTGTCTGATCCTGGGGTCTAGTCCCTAATCACTAGACCACTGCTGCCCTAAATAATCTGCACCAACATTGCAAAAGTTAAATAGTAAATAGTGTGTTGCTCATCTTTTTTTCATATAATATTTATGTTAATCCCTATATTGCGTTAATATATGGACACAGAAAGCACATGTTTTCTCATCTCCCAAGCCCAACAACTCAAAGCAACCCTTACCTGTAGGTAACTTTGAGGGCTGAAGGTGTCATGTTTTCTATAGGTTGCATTCCACTATACTCTTCACTGCCTTCATAAATGGTCTGTTTCCTGCCCAGTGTGTTACTGATGTTCCTCAGGGTGATGGGGTGATAGCCCTTCTCCAGATCCAAAGAGTACACAATACTGTTCAATTTAGGTGGGAGTGAGCGGGCCCAGCGATTGCGAGACAAACTCTTCTTTGACTTCAGCTCTGTATAGATGGACAGTGAATAAGTTATATCTACATGAAAAGTCTGTTTTCATTTAAATTCTTCCTGATGGAGTTACATTTAAATAAACAGTATGTACATGAACACACAGGTAAAAAAGTGTCATTCAGTGTCTTTCCATTAATTTCTTTTACTACAGTTGACAAACGTTGTTTTGATGTTGCGCCATTAATGAAAAAATATAACAAATTTACAGTAATACTTAAGTCAATCACATGATGGAGACACTGTTATTAATTTATTATGGTTCCAGCTGAAGAAAGCAGATGAAAAGAATTTCTCAACGTTTCTGAACAATTCACCCTGTATGGATGTTCAAATGTGACATATACATTTTAATCCATTATGAAAATAGCGACATATGACAACAGAAATTATTTTTAAACATTTAAAACCATAGACATACTCCTCTTGGTAAGCATCTTCCTCCTCTGGAAAGGCACAGCAGACACACAGTTACAGTGCTCTGAAGGTGATCCAGCACTGTACAGCTGAGTGTTACTGAGAATCAGGCCCTGAGCATGGCGGTCATACAGACCTGGCACACCATTACACTTATACAGCCTTAGGATGCCTGAGGGGTCATCCACACACTGCCATTTCTACAGAAAGAGGTAGAGGAGCAGTTAGTAATAAACATGAAAGAAAGCCCTGAGTGTGTGTTGCATGTATTGCAAGTTTAAGGCACACACCTACTTTGTACCTATGCTCCTTGACCATTTCCCTGCTTTAACAGCTTTTTTTTAATATTTACAAATCCTGATATTTTAACCCCCCAACAAATGATTCATAAAGGAGTACTAGAAAATAATTGGAAAGGAATACCCAGCCCAACCTCAGTCTAATAAGTAATGTTAAAAAAATAACATTTTAACTTACATGTTAACATAATGGAAAAGCTTACAGGTGGGTACATCTGTGTGTGCATTATATGAAATATTACAAAATAATTTTCTTGTATTTAGAAAAAAGAATGAATTGTCTCTGTCTATGCAATACTACACCATACATAACATAAATGCATAATGTTGAAAAGTGCTTCATTATTTTTTATAATATAATTTAATTTAATTCAATTTATTATTTTTAACAGAGAGACAAGGAAAGGGAGAGATTTGGAAGTGTGGAAATATTAGTCCAGGTGTATGTCTGTGGGCATATGTGTGCATACTTTATATACCTGTCCTGGCTGCTCACAGGAAGTCTGATATTCTGCCTTCTGACAGAGATCTTGAACTCGTTGATACTTTGGCAGAGAGTTCTCCCTTGTCATCTCCTTTCCATCTAACTGCTTATGCAGAGGCTTCCTGTGAAGTTCCAGGTAGAAGAGACTAACTCAAACTTACAGTGACTACACAAACACAAAAGACCATCAGCTACTGCACTTTGCCAAAATGTCCATATATCGGATAGCAGAGTGCCATTTGGTAGCTCCAGTAATGATTATTTGTTTAATTGATTTTAAACTTTAATCAGTTTTCAGATAGATTCTTTATATAAGAAACATAATTAAGTTAAGTGATTCTGAATTAAAAATGAATGGGCACATTTGGCACATTCCCACATACTTACCCTCTCTCTACTAGGAAAGAGTGTCTCCATATTTTCCTCTTCATGTGAAACTGAAACCTTAAAATATTGCTAAAGTTTAGTACAAATATATATAATAGAACACAATACAACTATTGAGCAATTATCCATAATTACAATTAAAATATATGTTATTACAAAGTGTACATCAAAAAATTTTTTTTGAATTTGTTATTGTTGTTTGTTGTTTTTTTACAATAAACTGAAAATTAGGGATTTTTTTCTTTGCTTCATTTATCCTGCTGTTAAATGATCTCATACGGAAAAACACTGTAGATTGATAAAAAACCTTTTCAAACGGTTGTAGTTTTATCTTAATGCATTTGTACCTATTGACTGGTTTGTCCATGTCCAACAGCTTCAGAATAGATTTCCCATCCATGTCAACAGGAATAGCCACTCCAGCCATATCAAGCAGTGTGGGTGCTAAGTCAATATTAAGAACTATATGGGGGTTACTGAAATGAAAATAAAACTTGAATGAAAAAATGATTAAAGAGAGCAATAAAGAGGTCGAAAATACATTCAGTGTTGCTTGAAATTGTGTGACCCCTTTAGAATTTTACATTTACAGGATTAATCCAACACACTTATACAAAGTTACATACATAGCCAAATGAATGTGAAGAAACATCCCAGAATTAAAGGTGAGAATAAGCTGAAAATTCATTTAATTGGATTTGAAGGAATTATCAGCTGTTCCTGAAAATGATAGCTGCAGATATTGCTGCAGAGAGAGGCCACACCAGATACTGAAATCACAGGTTCACGTATTTGATCAGAAATGTTATATTCCTTTTATTCGGATTAGTTTAGCTGAGACCCTTTTCTTTACATTTAGGACATTGTAAAAGTTTGTTTATGTTTTAGGACATGTTTAGTACAAAATGTAGGATATTTTAAATTGAATGAGACAGAGCATCTTAGTACTGTAACTCACATGGCACCCGCTTCCACGTTAGGCCCTCGTATGTAAAATGGCACACGAATATCAAATTCATATGGCATGGACTTTCCTTTAATAAGCCCAAACTGACCGATGTGGTAGCCGTGGTCAGAAATGTAGATGAGGTAAGTGTTGTTCACTTCAGCCATATCCACCAGCATATCATACACCTTTGCAAAAAGAAAAAGAGTAACAATAAGGCATTTATATATGCTGATGAGCCCTGTCAATAGACACTGTTCATTTTATCAAACCAGATAACAATATAGATGCTCTTCACATACTGTTCGCTTTCTTGAACAAGAATTATTTTGGCAGTAGATAATTTTCAGCCCAAGAATGACACAGAAAAAAAATAGTGATGGCAGTTATTTTGCATGAGCATTGTAAGTGTTACTGATAAAATCAGACTGTAGAGTAAATTAAACAACACACACACACACACACACACGTTCATATATATATATATATATATATATAAAAAGATCCTTGGACGACGCTTTCCCTCGACCAGACGTGGGTCACCGGGGCCTCTGGAGCCAGGCCTGGAGGTGGGGCCCGATGGCGAGCACCTGGTGGTCGGGCCTTCACCCATGGGGCCCGGCCGGGCACAGCCCGAAGAGGCAACGTGGGTCCCCCTGCCCATGGGCTCACCACCTGTGGGAGGGGCCATAGAGGACGGGTGCAATGTGAGCTGGGCGGTGGCCAAAGACGGGGGCCTTGGCGGTCTGATCCTCGGCTGCAGAAGTTGGCTCTAGGGACGTGGAATGTCACCTCTGTGGTGGGGAAGGAGCCTGAGCTAGTGCGCAAGGTTGAGAAGTTCCGGCTAGATATAGTTGGCCTCACCTCGACGCACAGCTTGGACTCTGGAACCAGTCTCCTTGAGAGGGGCTGGACTCTCTTCTACTCTGGAGTTGCCACCGGTGAGAGGCGCCGAGCAGGTGTGGGCATACTTATTGCCCCCCGGCTCAGGGCCAGTAAATTGGGGTTTACCCCGGTGGATAGAGGGTGGCCTCCCTCCACCTTCGGGTTGGGGGGACGGGTCCTTAGTGTTGTCTGCGCATATGCGCCAAACAGCAGTCTGGACTACCCACCCTTTCTGGGGTCTCTGGAGGGGGCGCTAGAGAGCGTCCCTCCTGGGGACTCCATAGTTCTGCTGGGGGACTTCAATGCTCACATGGGTAATGACAGTGACACCTGGAAGGGCGTGATTGGGAGGAATAGCACCAGAGTGGTGTTTTGTTATTGGACTTTTGTGCTCGTCACGGATTGTCCATAACGAACACCATGTTCAGGCATATGGATGTCCACATGTGCACCTGGCACCAGGACACCCTAGGCCGCAGTTCAATGATCGACTTTGTGGTCGTGTCGTCGGACTTGCGGTCACATGTCTTGGACACTCGGGTGAAGAGAGGGGCGGAACTGTCAACCGACCATCACCTGGTAGTGAGTTGGCTTCGTTGGTGGGGGAGGATGCCGGTCAGGCCTGGTAGGCCCAAACGTATTGTGAGGGTCTGCTGGGAACGTCTGGCAGAGTCCCCTGTGAGGACAAGTTTCAACTCCCACCTCTGGCAAAGCTTTAACCACGTCCCGGGGGAGGTGGGGGATATTGAGTCCGAATGGACTATGTTCCGCGCCTCCATTGTCGAGGCGGCTGACCGGAGCTGTGGCCATAAGGTGGTCGGTGCCTGTCGCTGTGGCAACCCGAGAAGCCGTTGGTAGACACCAGCGGTGGGGGATGCCATCAAGCTGAAGAAGGAGTCTTACAGGGCCTTTTTGGACAGTGGGGCTCCAGAGGCAGCTGATAGGTACCGGCAGGCCAAACGGAATGCGGCTTTGGTGGTTGCTGAGGCAAAAACTCGGGCATGGGAGGAGTTTGGAGAGGCCATGGAGAAGGACTTCCAGATGGCTTCGAGGAGGTTCTGGTCCACCATCCGGCGCCTCAGGAACGGAAAGCAGTGCACAGTCAACACAGTGTATAGTGGGGATGGTGCGCTGCTGACCTCGACTCGAGATGTTGTGGGTCGGTGGGGGGAGTACTTCGAAGACCTCCTTAATTCCACCAACATGCCTTCCGATGAGGAAGCAGAGCCTGGGGATACAGAGGTGGACTCTTCCATCTCTGGGGCCGAGGTTGCCGAGGTGGTCAAAAAGCTCCTTGGTGGCAGGGCTCCGGGGGTGGATGAGATCCACCTGGAGTTCCTCAAAGCTCTGGATGTTGTAGGACTGTCATGGCTGACATGCCTCTTCAACATCGCATGGACATCGGGGACGGTGCCTCTGGATTGGCAGACTGGGGTGGTGGTCCCCCTCTTTAAGAAAGGGGACCGGAGGGTGTGTTCGAACTATAGAGGGATCACACTTCTCAGCCTCCCGGGGAAAGTCTATTCAGGGGTCCTGGAAAGGAGGGTCCATCAGAGAGTCGAACCTCGGATTCAGGAAGAGCAGTGTGGTTTTCGTCCAGGTCGCGGAACAGTGGACCAGCTCTACACCCTTGGCAGGGTCCTGGAGGGTGCATGGGAGTTTGCCCAACCAGTCTACATGTGCTTTGTGGACTTGGAGAAGGCATTCGACCGTGTCCCTCGGGGAGTCCTGTGGGGGGTACTCCGAGAGTATGGGGTATCGGATTCCCTGTTAAGGGCTGTCCGGTCCCTGTACACCCGGTGTCATAGCTTGGTCAGCATTGCCAGCAGTAAGTTGGACCTGTTTCCGGTGAGAGTTGGACTCCGCCAGGGCTGCCCTTTGTCACCGATCCTGTTCATAACTTTTATGGACAGGATTTCTAGGTGCAGCCAGGGCGTTGAGGGGGTCCGGTTTGGTGGGCTCAGGATTGGGTCACTGCTTTTTGCAGATGATGTTGTCCTGTTGGCCTCATCAGGCCATGACCATCAGCTCTCACTGGATCGGTTCGCAGCCGAGTGTGAAGTGGCTGGGATGAGAATCAGCACCTCTAAATCTGAGGCCATGGTCCTCAGTCGGAAAAGGGTGGAGTGCCCTCTCAGGGTTGGGAGTGAGATCCTGCCCCAAGTAGAGGAGTTTAAGTATCTTGGGATCTTGTAGACGAGTGAGGGTAGAATGGAGCGGGAGGTCGACAGGTGGATCGGGGCAGCGTCTGCAGCGATGCGGGCTCTGCATCAGTCCGTCATGGTGAAGAAGGAGCTGAGCCAAAAGGCAAAGCTCTCAATTTACCGGTCGATCTACGTCCCCACCCTCACCTATGGTCACGAGCTGTGGGTAGTGACCAAAAGAACGAGATCGCGAATACAAGCGGCTGAAATGAGTTTCCTCCGCAGGGTGTCTGGGCTCTCCCTTAGGGATAGGGTGAGAAGTTCAGTCATCCGGGAGGGGCTCAGAGTAGAACCGCTGCTCCTCCGCATCGAGAGGAGCCAGATGAGGTGGCTCAGGCATCTGATTAGGATGCCCCCTGGACGCCTCCCTGGTGAGGTGTTCCAGGCACGTCCCACCGGAAAGAGACCCTGGGGAAGACCCAGGACACGCTGGAAAGACTATGTCTCTCGGCTGGCCTGGGAACGCCTTGGGATCTGCCCGGAGGAGCTAGAAGAAGTGGCCGGAGAGAGGGAAGTCTGGGCATCCCTGCTGGAGCTGCTGCCCCCGTGACCTGACCTCGGATAAGCGGGAGAGAATGGATGGATGGATGGATGATATATATATATATATATATATATATATATATATATATATATATATAATATATATATATATATATATTACACACCTTTTCTACACTGTCATCCACTGACAGAAGGGTCTGAAGTCTCCTCCTCTGCAGCAAGTTGGTAAAATGCATGTGAATAGGCTTCATAGGGCCAGTGTATCGCAGAATCCAGTGCTTGTCTGGGTTGGGGGGGCACTGCAACTTGGTGCTGGAGGAAGAATTTTACAACAGTAATGATTGCAAAAATACTCTCATGTGAATAACTGATAACATTTTGCTAACCTTAACACTAACTTCCATAACCTTCCATACCTGTGTATAATTTAAAGGGTTACACCCAGATTTTTGGTCGGTATAGAATACTTTGTATTGTACTGGAAAATCATTCATCAAGCAGCATTGTGTTTTGGCGATTTCCAAAAAAAAAAAAAAAAAAATCATTGCAATACAAAGTGAATTGTCAAATTGTGATGAAATCTCAGGAGCACCATCATACATGACTCATAATCAGATTAACATTACCCAAATTTGAATAGTCTTTCATCAAAGACAAGTGAAACATACTTATTCTAATTATCTTACTTGTAATTAACACAGTGTTTTAATATTTAACTAAAAATTCTTTAAAGAAATTTTTACCCTTTAAATGTATACAATTTAAAAAATAATGCAAATTTACTTTACTAAAAAATCTTATGCAATAAATTTCCAAAATAACTATTTTATAATTCAAAAGACATATTCCACTATATGAATTGAATATTTACAAACGAACTTTCAGAAAAGAAAATTAAATAATAATGTTTACATATTTACTATGTTTAGCATATTTAAAAGTTAACTTTATTATACTAATAATCAAATGTGAAAAAGAACAAAAGTGACAGAGCCTTTCTAATTATGTTTCTGCCCTTTGTGTTTCTAGTTGGAGCCATTTAAGACAATCACTGAGACAATAGATTAATCTGGCAGCACTGATATCTCTAGTAACCGTAAAATTCTAATTTAGCAGATGTATAAGGGATATACAATTCATTATAAAGAATAATTATATTTTTACTGATACTTTTCTACAAACTTTTACAAATGTATACTTGCACAAAACTTTAAAAATGTAAACTAATTAATAGATTAAATTAGCACTGAGTACATGCTTACATGTGTTGTGAGGCATTTGGGAAGGCTGTGCTATATTGAGGAGCTGTATCCTCTGGACCATGAGGAGCAACATGGCTTAGAACCATCATTACAGGTCGATGTGGACATAGCCCCTTGACTCCTGAAGTAGTTGATGCTGTCGTTGTGATAATGTTGCTGAGGTAGTCCTGTAATTTAAGAGTTGTGCAGATTGGTATGTCCTCTGTAGTAATACTCTAGATTGATGCATTTACCACATGTAAACACAGTAAAAGAAATACAGCTCTAACATAAGAAAATACAATTGAATCACCCACAAATAAGGACAGGAAAAAAGCTATGAGAAACAGCCTCTCAAAAACAGACATCTGGGTGTGGACAAAAATTTTCTGAAATACTCAAGTAAGGAAGATTAGAAGAAGCCAACCTTTGGATACTCCATGCCATGTTTCTCCTGGACTCCATTCCTGCAGAGTGTATAATTGTAGAAGCGAGAGTTCTTAACAAGGGCGACCCATTCTCTCCAGCCAGGTGGCACATAAGATCCATTGTACTCATTCAAATACTTCCCAAAGAAAGCTGTAAGAGAAATTTATATCGCCAAGGCAATGAAAAGCAATCGCAATTTCACACCTAACCAATTAAAAAAGAAAATTATGCACAGTTCACATCATTTAGATGTATTCCTAAATACATAGTGAAGTGTCTTGCTCAGGAACACAATGATGTTGGTACTAAAAGTGGGGTTGTTTTCTAGATCAATTAGAACACCATCATCCCAAATGTATTTATAAGGAATTATATCTTGTGCTACCTGTGACTGGTGATTTGCTACTGAACACTTCAACCAGTTCTGTAGCCTGAATTGTTAAGGTAAACAGCAAAGGTATGAGGCTCATGGTGGGCCTGCCATGAAGGAGATGAACAGTTCTCATTGTTGCTGTAGGTGTGGTGGCCAGCACATATTTTCCAGTCAGAATGGAGGACCGATGGACAACACATTGAGCTGTAGAAAATGCACTGAGAAGTGGGTTCCTCCCTGCATCATTATATGCTTTGTTTTGTTCATGACAAGCATGGACCCTGTGAGAAAGAGAGAGAGAGAGAGAGAGAGAGAGAGAGAGACAGAGAGAGAGAGAGAGAGAGAGAGAGAGAGAGGGAGGAAGGAATGAGAGAGGAAATAGGAGAAAGTGAGACTGAGTGTGGCACCATTTAATTATTCCTCTAAATACATTTTAGATTGTGCTGGATTGTTCTATGTAAAAGATGCCTGACTCTAAATATAATCTCAAAGTCTGTGTAGTCATGGGTTAGGACCAGTTGCAAGGCTATTATATGGTCCTGGCTAGTAATGAAACCTTCAAAGGGCCTCATTGTCACTGACAAAGAAAGGCTTACTAAGTCTATGTCTTGGTCATCCGTAAGAAAGAGGATGATATTTGGGCGAACATTACGTTGTCCTTTCTGTAAACGAGATCTTAAGCGTTGACCAGAGAGATACAGGTATGCATCTGAGATGAAGAAGAGCCCCAGGAGAACGAGAAGGGTGGCTGGCCTCCAGCCTATCATGGTTGTTATTAGGTAGGACCTCCACCTTTGTCTTACGTCATTCAACCAATGCTGATGGATCCTTCAGCTTTCAGTGTATCTGTAAGAAAATAAAAATAAATATTAATAATAAACACAAAAATAAAGAATAAAATATACAATAAAGCTAGGGGAATTTTTCTGATTTTACACTGAAAAGCACTTTTCATGAAAATTGGCATATTGATTTAACATTACAGAGTCTCAATCCAGTTTTGATAAACTAATCTCCCTTCATATGCAAAAAATTGTGTAATATAAATCAATATTTTGGCATGCCAATGTGTTATGTCTATTTAGTTTCAGCGCTTTACACCTGAAATTATCCAGGGAAAATTAGGGAAAATTCACTTTAAGAACAATGCCAGTTTACCATGTACAGATAATGATGTATAAACTATCTACACACAAAATAAATTGGCCAGAAATATATGTATTCTATGTATCCAAGGAGAGTTTTACCTCTGTACATCTGTCCAAATATTCTGACCCACTTCTGGTGCAGACTCAATCTAGAGCATCCACATATAGCAAAAAAGCTTCTTTGATTTTACTATTAATCATCCGGAATTCAACAATAGAAAAGCACAGTGTCTTGTGTATAAATCTACTAATCACCTTAATAACCTCAGATATGCACACATGCTAGCCTCAGTCATGGAGGAGGATTGAGGTTCAGAGGAGTTAGTGATGATGCCCTGCTTTAAGCATCAGCAATCTTACATTTCTTGCTCCTTGCACCATGCCGTGGACTGTAGATCAAGAGGGATACAGACAAAAGAAATGCTGGTGCTGATATTTTATATCTTAGCCTGATTAACGCTCTCAGTTGTCACCCTGGCTTTGCTTTCATGGCATCATCCCCTGGGCTTTCTTTATTCTGCATCTGTAAGCCAAGAGGTTAGCAATATTACCAGCCACATTTCTCATGGGATTTGTTCTGGTCAAATCCACCACATCTTACTGAGGTGATCTTATGCCCCTTACACTCCTTCTGTTCTGCTCACATGAAGAACAACTCACGGTAGTTATGGATTAACTACATAAACTCTTAACTGACAAAACCCTTAATGTGCTGAAACAATTTTATTCTATCTTTACTTCACTCTACTACTCTTCTCCAGAGCATATCTCCACCTCTCATGTTCTCTCCCTTGCTGCTCCTCTACCTCTTACCATCACAATATCATCAGCAACCATCATAGTCCATGGAGAATTCCTGTTTAACCTTGTTTTTCAACCTGTCATGGCAAGCAAGAATGTGCTGATCCCACCTCTACTTTAAATGCATCTGTACAAGAAGTCTGTTATACGCTTGTAAAACGTATGTGAAAAATTAGAGGAGTGACAACGAGTTCTTCTGTGGCTGTGACACACCAACTGCAGGTGAGTCACTAATCTCAAATACGTTCCCTTCAGATAGACATAGTCAGCAAGGGGAACTTGGTGGAAAGAGGCTGAAAATCTGAACGTGAGAAACACAACCACAGAGTGGGAAAAAGGCACATAGTGAAAACACTGCCACCGAGTCGGTTCAAGAAGGCCCTTCTTCAGAAAGCAGCAAGAGTGTCAACATGGAGCCGACTCCCAAACCCAGCAGGCACCACACGACGAGTCTGCTGCACAGAAGAAGAGGAAAGTTCAGGCGTGAGGAAAACTGGAACATGAGGCTGCAGTAACCCTTCAGGCACAGTGTGTGGGAGGAAACACATAAACAGAGTACTACTACCTGAGGGGCTACGATGCGGGCGACTGTCTGAGAAGATATTATAGAGTTCAGCAAGAGAAGGAGGCAAGAAATGAAGTCTTTGAAGGAGAAAAAGGCTGCCGTTATTCTTGCCAAGCTGCATTCGATGAGGACCAGACAGACTCTGAAACTGAAGCACCAGGCTGCCACTGTGATATACAGTGCTTACAGGGCCTTTACTGTGCTCGAGCATACTCTAGCATGATTAAACAGACTGTTGTTGTAACTCAGTTGAGGTATCGCTCCACAATGCGGAAGCCAGAAACAGAGAGAGGAATTTTGAAATTGCGCCCGCTGCAATGTTCCTGCAAGCCTGCTTCAGAGGTCAAAGTGGTCAGAAAGGCAGTGATCCTGGCACCATCAGGCAGCTTCTGATTCAGCTGCGTTCAGAAGACACAGGAGGTAAAGTACCAGGCCATAAGGCGAGGTCAGCCATCTTCATTCAAAGATATTATAGGTACTAATTAGCAAAGTGAACATGAAAGATTCCAGGTGTTGAGAAGGTCACGTATACGCATCCAGGCAGCTTTAGAGGTTATTTAGAAGTGCGAAAATAAGCACGCGAACAAGCTACTGTCATTATTCAGGCTGCTGGGAGAGCGCACCAGCGGGATCTGTCTTCGCAGGTCGCATGGGCAACAGGTGGTCGTCAGAGGAGGTTCGAAGGTGGAGACCGACTTCAACAGCGACAGAGGTTGATGTAAACATGCCATGGCGCGGTGCTTGGCAGAAGTCATTCAGAGAGGAGCCAGGAGGGATCACCGGGCCAGCAGGGCGAGAGAGGCGAGGCACAACCCAGTCCCACCCCTCGAGGTGGCAGATCAGCCAGAAATGTCTGCCTGGTAGAACAGGAGGAGTTGCTGACAGACGCTACCAGCAGCTGACCGAAAGAGCCCACGCCACAGGTGACGCCGCGTCCCAAGGACGGGGAGATGGAAAGAGTGAGTACCTTGGCTCAAGACAAGGTGAGCGCCAAGGAAGGGAGCAGCAAATTCAGAGAAGGCAGAAAGGTTTCAGATTAGAGATACAAGCTGATGGTTTCTTCCAAAGAGAGGGACCGAGAGAACATATGAACAGAGAAACCAGATCGTAAAACGTATGCCAGATAACAAGGAGATGAGACTCCAACTGCTCAGGAGAAATTGAGGCCAAAGAAGCCACAATGGAGGAGCAGTTGTGGACAGAGCAGGCAGAGCTGAGGACGGGTGCAGGACCACAACATTTCCGCCTGCAGGCTGACCCAAGAGAGGCCCACAGGAGGCCAGCAAGCTCACTGAGCTAGGAAAACAGGTCAGAGGTATGAAGTAAATTGGCACTCATCGACCTCAACTCACTCTCCGACAATTGTGCCTGAAACCCAGAGGGCAAAATCCGGGAAACAGAGCATCCGGAGAACAGTCCAGCGGAGAAACAGGTAACGAATGCAGAGAGGGAGCAGCTGCCTTCAGACCCCATAGCGTCGGCTCGCCCCAATTCAGCAAACCCAGAACAAGGTGAATTTTATGGAGGGAGCGCCATGGCAGAACTCCTCATAGTGGAATCCAGAAGCTGGGACACTGCGTCACCGCCCTGGGCTTCGACCAGGAAGTATGGAAAAAGGCAAAAGACACCAGCAAGAATCAGTTCAGGGACAAGAACTTCGGCATTATAGATTCTGGGAGGAGAGGCGTGCGGAACACGGCTGACAGGGGTTGTAAGCAGAGCTGTGACTCTGGAAAAGACGCCCCTTCCGTAATCCTGTAACGCCTCTGTTTAGCTCCCTTCAGGTTCAGTCAGTCCAGGTGCTCATGTAAGGTCAGGCGAAGCCTCCAGGAACTTCAGAGCCGAAGTTCAGACCGTCAAAAAGGTGACGGAACTGTTGGGATTCCTCATCACCACCAGCCGCCCATGACTGGTTATTCTGAGGTTCTTTTGTGTTTTTAGTTGTGGACCTGACCGTGTCCCCACAAGGGACTTCTGTTTTTTTATAGTTTTGTTGTTCTGGCCCCAGGCTCGGCTAAGTTTTGGGCGCCGGGAGCCGCGCCTTTGGGGGTTTCCTGTCACATGGGTGTTGTGAGCAGACGAGGGCGCTCTGCTCTGACTGAGCACACCGCATCTACAGGCAGTGTGTGCACCATTGGGGCTGACCATTTAAGCCCCTGCCAAGGTCAGAGCAGAGCTGCTCATTGTCAGGCTGTGCGGTTTCAAATGTAAAGGGTGGTTCTGGGTTTGCCTGGTTTTTGATCTTGGTGTAGGGCTGCGTGTGAGAGAGAGAGAGAGAGAGACAGAGAGAGAGAGAGAGAGAGAGAGAGAGAGAGAGGGAGGAAGGAATGAGAGAGGAAATAGGAGAAAGTGAGACTGAGTGTGGCACCATTTAATTATTCCTCTAAATACATTTTAGATTGTGCTGGATTGTTCTATGTAAAAGATGCCTGACTCTAAATATAATCTCAAAAGTCTGTGGTAATATAAGCAGGACCAGTTGCAAGGCTATTATGTCCTGGCTAGTAATGAAACCTTCAAAGGCCTCATTGTCACTGGCTGACAAAGAAAGGGCTTACCAAGCTCTATGTCTTGGTCATCCGTAAGAAAGAGGATGATATTTGGGCGAACATTACGTTGGTCCTTCTGTAAACGAGATCTTAAGCGTTGACCAGAGAGATACAGGTATGCATCTGAGATGAAGAAGAGCCCCAGGAGAATGAGAAGGGTGGCTGGCCTCCAGCCTATCATGGTTGTTATTAGGTAGGACCTCCACCTTTGTCTTTAATGCCGTCCAATCCAATGCTGGATGGATCCTTCAGCTTTCAGTGTATCTGTAAGAAAATAAAAAATAAATATTAATAATAAAAATAATAAAAATAAAGAATAAAAATATAAGCAATAAAGCTAGGGGAATTTTCTGATTTTACACCAAAGCACTTTTCATGAAAATTGGCAAGCATTGATTTAACATTGTGAGTCTCAATCCAGTTTTGATAAACTAATCTCCTTCATATGCAAAAAAATTGTGTAATATAAATCAATATTTTACATGCCAATGTGTTATGTCTATTTAGTTTCAGCTACTTTACACCCAAATTATCCAGGGAAAATTAGGGGAAAATTCACTCTTTAAGAACAATGCCAGTTTACCATGCATATACAGGATAATGATGTATAAACTATCTACACACAAAATAAATTGGCCAGAAATATATGTATTCTATGTATCCAAGGAGAGTTTTACCTCTGTACATCTGTCCAAATATTCTGACCCACTTCTGGTGCAGACTCAATCTAGAGCATCCACATATAGCAAAAAAGCTTCTTTGATTTTACTATTAATCATCCGGAATTCAACAATAGAAAAGCACAGTGTCTTGTGTATAAATCTACTAATCTAATTCTAATAATCCCTCAGATATGCATGCTAGCCTCAGTCATGTGAGGAGTGATTGAGGAGTTAGGAGGAGTTAGTGATGATGCCCCTGCTTTAAGCATCAGCACCTTGCTAGATTTCTTGCTCCTTGCACCATGCTGCAGATTGTAGATCAAGAGGGATACAGACAAAAGAAACAATGCTGGAAGCCAGATATTTTATATCTTAGCCTGATTAACGCTCTCAGTTGTCACCCTGGCTTTGCTTTCATGGCATCATCCCCTGGGCTTGCTTTATTCTGCATCTGTGTCAAGAGGGGTTACAAATATTTACCAGCCAACATTTCCTCATGGGATTTGCCTGTCAAATCCACCATCTTACTGAGGTATCTTTATGCCCCTTACACTCCTTCTGTTCTGCTCACATGAAGAACAACTCACGGTAGTTATGGATTAACTACATAAACTCTTAACTGACAAAACCCTTAATGTGCTGAACAAATTTTGTCTTTGTCTTACTCACTTTCATTACTCTTCTCCCTAGAGCATATCTCCACCTCTCAAGGTTCTCCTCAAGTTGCTCCCCACTCTCACTACATATCACAATATCATCAGCAACCATCATAGTCCATGGAGAATTCCTGTTTAACCTTGTTTTTCAACCTGTCATGGCAAGCAAGAATGTGCTGATCCCACCTCTACTTTAAATGCATCTGTGGCTGAAGTCTGAATATGGCCGCCTTGCAAACGAAGTGTGAAAAATTAGAGGAGGACAACGCATCTCTTCAGGCTGTGACACACCAACTGCAGGTGAGTCACCAATCTCAAATACGTTCCCTTCAGGAGGAGATAGCTTCAGTAAAGGGGGAACTTCAGGAAAAGCAGGCTAGGCACCCTGAACGTGAGAACACAACCAGAGTGAGTAGCAGCAACATAGTGAAAAAAAACACTTCCGGCATCCGGCCACCGGGGAGGTCGACCAAGAAGGCCCTTCGCAGCAGCAAGAGTGTCAACATGGAGTCGACCCCCAAACCCAGCACCACGACGCAGTCTGCTGCACAGAAGAAGAGGAAAGTTCAGGCACAGAGGAAAATCGAACATGAGGCTGCAGTAACCCTTCAGGCACAGGTAAGGAAACACATAAACAGAAAGTACTACCTGAGGCTACGATGGGCAGCCAAGACTGTTCAGCGATATTATAGAGCTAGCAAGAGTATGAGGCAAGAAATGAAGTCTTTGAAGGAGAAAAAAAGGGCTGCCGTTGTTCTACAAGCTGCATTCCGAGGGATGAGGACCAGACAGACTCTGAAACTGAAGCACCAGGCTGCCACTGTGATACAAAGTGCTTACAGGGCTCACTGTGCTCGAGCACGATACTTATACATTAAACAGACTGTTGTTGCAACTCAGCTGAGGTATCGTTCCACACGTGAAGCCAGAAAACAGAGAGAGGAATTTTTGAAATTGCGCTCCGCTGCAATGTTCCTGCAAGCCTGCTTCAGAGGTCAAAGGGTCAGAAAGGCAGTGATCCTGCACCATCAGGCAGCTTCCCTGATTCAGGCTGCGTTCAGAAGACACAGGGAGGTAGTAAAGTACCAGGCCATAAGGAGGTCAGCCATCTTCATTCAAAGATATTATAGGTACTACATCAGGGGCAAAAGTGAACATGAAAGATTCCAGGTGTTGAGAAGGTCAGCGATACGCATCCAGGCAGCTTTTAGAGGTTATTTAGTGCGAAAAAATGTTAATGCTATGAACAAAGCTACTGTCATTATTCAGGCTGCTGGGAGAGTGCACCAGCGGGGATCTGTCTTCAAGAGGCCGCGCTGGGCAACAGGTGGTCGTCAGAGGAGGTTCGGAAGGTGGAGACCGGGACTTCAACAAGGACAGAGGTGTCAGATGTGTAAACATGCTGCGATGTGCTTGCAGAAGTCATTCAGAGAGGAGCCAGTGAGGGATCGGGCCGTGTGGCGCAGAGAGGCGAGGACAATCCAGTCCCACCTCGGAGGTAAGCAGATCAGCTGCAGAAATGTTCGGTTTGCAGAACAGGAGGAGTTGCTGACAGGACGCTACCAGCAGCTGACCGAAAGAGCCTCCACGCCACAGGTGAATGCCGCGGTCCCGAAGGACGGGGAGATGGAAAAAGAGGAGACTTTGGCTCAAGACAAAGGTGAGCGTCATGGAAGGAGCAGCAAATTCAGAGAAGGCAGAAAGGTCTCCAGATTAGAGATACAAGCTGTGATGGTTTTCCAAAGAGAGGGACTGAGGAGAACACATGAACAGAGAAACCAGATCGTATGCCAGATAACAAGGAGAGTTGAGACTCCAACTGCTCAGGAGAAATTGGAGGCTAAAATAGCCACAATGGAGGAGCAGTTGCATCAGAGCAGGGCAGAGCTGAGACGGGTGCAGGACCACAACATCGCTCTGCAGGCTGACCTAAGAGAGGCCCGTTATGAGGCCAGCAAGCTCACCGAGCTAGAAAAACAGGTCAGAGGTATGGAAGTGAAATTGGCACTCATCGAATCTCAACTCACTTCTCCGACACCAGTGCCTGCTGGAACCCAGAGGGCAAAAGCCAAAACAGAGCATCTGGAGAACAGTCCAGCGGAGAAACAGGTAACGAATGCAGAGAGGGAGCAGCTGCCTTCAGACCCCCTAGCGTCGGCTCGCCCCCACAATTCAGCAAACCCAGAACAAGGTGACTTATGGAGGGAGCCAAGTAGAACTCCTCATAGTGGAACCAGAAGCTGGGACACTGCGTCACCGGGCCCCAAGCGACCAGGAAGTATGGAAAAAGGCAAAAGACACCAGCAAGAATCAGTTCAGGGACAAGAACTTCGGCATTATAGATTCTGGGAGGAGAGGCGTGCGGAACACGGCTGACAGGGGTTGTAAGCAGAGTTTAGACTCGTTGAAAAAGACGTCCTCTGTGAATCCTGTAACGTCTCTGTTTAGCTCCCTTTCAGGTTCAGTCAAGTCCAGGTGTTCCGCGGCGTCAGGCGAAGCCTCCAGGAACTTCAGAGCCGAGTTCAGGCACCGGTCAAAAAGGTGGACGGAACTGCTGGGATTCCCCTCACCACCACCAGCCGCCTGACATGACTGGTCGGAGGTTCTTTTTGTGTTTTTAGTTGTGGACCTGACCGTGTGTCCCCACAAGGGACTTCTGTTTTTTTTATGTAGTTTTGTTGTTCTTGGCCTCCCCCCAGGGGCTCGGCCAAGTTTTGGCGCTTCGGGAGCCGCGCCTTTGGGGGGGTTTCTGTCACATGTGGGGTGTTGTGAGCACGCTAGAGGGCGCTCTGCTCTGACTGAGCACACCGGAGCCTAAGCAGACACAGGTGTGCATCATTGGGGCTGACTATTTAAGCCCCGATGAGTCAGAGCAGAGCGCGGCTCATTGGTTAGGCTAAGCCTAAATGTAAAGGGTGGTTCTGGTTTAGTTTTGGGTTTTTGGATATCTTGGTGTAGGCTGCAGTTCTCCTGTTCTCAGGTTCTGCTTCGAACTGCAGCCCTTGTGTCTTTGTATTTGTGAACTGTGGACAATAAAACAGTGCTCCGAACTCCTGGCTCCACTCTGGCGTCCTTCCGGTACCCCGCCACCGTTACAGCTCTCCCATAAATGACATTCCCTATTCATTACCCTCATCTGAGCCAACACATATTCTGCAGGGCAGTTGTGTCCACTGTCAGCAAGGAAATCCTCTTATCTGTTTCCCTAATCTTGGTGTCATTTTTAAACTGCACTTGAACAATGCCCTTACAAAATTTTTATCTTCTCTTTGATTCATCACCTCTTTCCCTTTCAATCAAACTCAGTCACACATGTGTATTTACTTCATGTTAATTCCTACTTTATCCTAAGGCTTTGTTCTCTCTTTGGGGAAAGGATGAGGGGGTCTCCTGTTTTAAATAATCCCAGCTCTTTGGTCACCCCTGAACCCCTCTACCTCCTCCTCCTCCTCTTGTTCCCACCCCTGCTTCTGCTGCCACTCCCTGAGTTGGCAACTAATGAAAACAACTGCCACAAAAGAGAGCAGTAAAAGGAAATTCAAACAGTTCACAGATCTACACACAGGGAAAAACAAGTAATTTTGCCCACATGAAGACTACAAAAACCACCATATGAAAATATAAACTACCATGGGAAGACCAGGTTTAGCTTCTCTTTGCATTTATTTAGTTTTTTAATAAAGTGATTATTCCCAAGCACTTAAGGGAAAGTGGACAAGTGTTGGGATGCAAATAGTGTATGCCTTAAAATCCCACCAACATTTAGTGAAGCCTGAAATATCCATTGCAGTTGGAATCTCATAAATAATTGGATTGGATTTATTGGATGAAATCTAAATGCTGGACAAATTTTATAATGAAGAATGTATTATATGAATGCAGAGTGGAAAATGCTGTGGAGAAATGCTTTGATCCAGCCAATCAATGACACCTGAAGACTAGAGTAATTAAGAGTTATTGCAGTAATTTTACTGAACAAATATAATAATGAATTACTTATGCAATTATGATGGTAATTTAAATGTTAATAAAATATCTTCTCTTTCCTTATGAAAGCAAATTTGGCATTCTCACAATTAAATCCTTTTTAAAAGAATGGCAAAAGATAAAATTTGTAATTAGTTGTCAAACAAACACTGGGAGTTTTCATTACCTATCAATTTTTTAGAAGATGGTGTGACAAACATTTACACAGAAAGGTACAGTGCAAATGAATGCTGTGGGAAACCGCTACTAACAAGAAGGTCTGAGTTTTCAAACTACTGCCGTATTGCGAATGCTGCTATAGAATCAGTTTTTGTAATAATAAATTTTATATAAAATTTGATATGCGCATGCATGTCTACATTCATGGGTGACTGAAGCAGTTTGAAATAGATTCTACTTCTTTTCATATGCTCGCTTATTGAAAACCTTAGTTAAGTTGACAATTTTTCAGCTGTTAAACCAAATTGTGATGTGATGTCTCAAATCACATTGAGACATCACATTACAAAAGGGTTTGGTTGCTGAAATATGGTGGTTGCTTAGCTGTTGTGTAGTCATTAAGGGATTAATTTACGAACACAAGAACACAAGAGCCTTTCCACCATAGCTCGTCCATTCCTTTACTGGAAACTTATCTTGGTACAGTCTGGATACTGTGATTCTATATGCAAACTCACCAAGGTCTCCTTGAATTTACCAACAAAAGGTGGTATTCAGATGCAAATAGTACAACGGCAAGTCTCTTTGAGCAAAGAAGGCTTTCTTTGGCAGTTGTGGCAGGGGGAGGGATAGCATTTATTTGGAAACTGTACATCAGCAGGCTTATGGCTGATTTGGTCAACTAATCTCAAAACAGGCATTCCACTGTGGCCTAAAACCACAATGTTATAACTTAAGCATTGCAAGGCTCATAAAAGCCTTCAAAAAAAATTTAGTACAAATTACTGGAGTAACTGAAAAGTAAACTTTGAGATGCACACTTTTGGGGTTATAGCCAGTTTTAAAAAAAATACTAAATTATATAAAAACAATTTAACTTGCAATAACACAACAAGCATTTGAAAACAAAGCATTTTAATTAGTTTTTAATAAGTTATAAGGCAAATATATTTCTGTGTATTTTCTGGGTAATTTTTCTGTGTAAAATTGTATTGTGTTGTGTGTTATTGCTATTGCCCTGTGATGAACTAGTGACCTGGTGGTCACACCAAATATTGATTTGATTTAGATTTCTCTTTTGTTCATTCACTGCATTTTGTTGACTGATGAAAATAAATGATTAACACTTCCATTTTTGAAAGCATTCTTTGTTTACAGCATTTTTTCACACCTGCCAAAAACTTTTGCACAGTACTGTACATGTATAAAAGTGCCCTATAAATAAGGTTTATGCCAAAACAAGATTTGTGTGCCCAGTGGTAAGTTTACAATAGAATTAAAAACCTGTTCTTAATTTAATAAATGTTAATGTAACAGGTTTTGTTTTGAAAAGTTTCTATTTGTCTGCTTAAAAAACAAATGATCTACACATTTTTTTTTCTGTTATGTGCAAATAAATCTGTTCTGAATTGCAGATGTCGCACTGCACTCCATATTCTTATCAGTCTGTCCACTTTATTAATTTTGTGCAGTAATTGTTAAAACACCACATACATCACATACCTCACATATTACACCACATAAAATATAGGGAAAAATGCAACCAGTCATGCTTATGTTTTCGAAAATGGACTAACAGTGTACACTAAGAGTGTATGTGATAAAATGTGTCCCAGAGTGTGTATGTGTTAAGCCAGATCTTGAAACTTTTGATAAATGATAAAAATACTTTTCAAAGTTTAATTATGAGATATTAAAACTTTGACAAAAAAAGAAGTGGTAGAACAATTAGCTAAAAAAAAAAAAAAGAAATACTACTAGAACTACCAGAAGCTGGTAATTACCATGCATCATTACCATTGCTGCTGTTCAAGGAAACAGCCAGGCAATGGTAGTTCTGCAAGGAGTACTAAAATGCTGCCACTATTGATTCCCTGTCAACTGTCATGAAGTAATCATGATCTTAACCTAGCTTGCACTTTCCCAACTTCATGCTGTGGCTTAAAAACTTTACCCCTCTATAGTTACTACAACTTAGCACATCACCCTTATTCTTGAAAACTGGTACCAGTACAATTCTTCGTCACTCCTCAGGCATCCTTTCACTATCCCAGAACATGCATAAGAATTTGGTTAGAAACTTGACATCTCTACCAAACCTACATGCTTCCACAGGTATATCATCTGGACCAGTAAGCTTTCCATTATTCATCCTCTTTATCCAACCTTTGTTCTCTCTTCACTCATCAACCCCAAAGAGTATTTCTTCCGTCTGATCGACACACTAAGCTCACTTGTGAGTATGTTTCCATCATTTGTCTCCCTAACTTGCTGCACGTCTTTCCAAGCTCTTTTCCTCTGTCTATCTTTCATTTAATCCCCATGTTAATGCAGTTGCGAAGACATGCTTCCTGCACCTTCGGAACATTGCCAAACTACGGCGCTTTCTGTCAATGGAAGACACGGCGAAAGTAGTACATGCATTTGTATACAGTAGATTAGATTACTGTAATGCCCTACTTTCTGGATGTAAGAGCCCTACCCCGACGGGGCACTAGGGGGAGCCAAACCGCTGTTGGGAGACCTGCCAATCAGGCACGGTGATCAACAGTGATTTGGTTCACCTGTGCTTGGGCTTATTTAAATGCAGAGAAGACGAGTCAGAGTTGCTGGGTCGTTGTTTGACTCAGACGGTAATTCGGTAAAGATCCTTGGGTTTTCTCTCGGGGTCTCCCTGTCTCTCTCGCTTTGTGGTTGCGTCAGTTCAGGAGCTTCGGCTTGTTGTGCTGACTGACGCTGCACCCTCCCTTCCGAGTTTCTTGTTTTTTTGTTCCTTTTGTTTTTTTCTACAACGTTCCAGCTCAACCGCTCACCCCTTTTTGAGCATTTTGTTTTCTACCCTTTTTGAGCATTTTTGTTTTCTACCCTTTTTGAGCATTTTTGTTTTCTACCCTTTTTGAGCATTTTGTTTTCTACCTGTTTTTGGGGACTGGCAGCTTCGGGTACTGCATTTGGGTCCAAACCCTGTGTGGCTCCCTGGGTTCAGAGTAGGCCACACCGTTACACTGGAAGCCCTCAGGGCACATTAAGCACCCTACAGCGCATTCAGAACACAGCCGCTAGGATTGTTAGCAGGAGCAGGAAGTACGACCATATAACTCCCATACTCTCCTCGCTTCACTGGCTTCCTGTTAGGTACAGGGCTGACTTCATGGTCCTCCTCTTAACCTACAAGGCACTTAAAGGTCTTGCCCCAATATACCTAACCGAACTGCTTAATACCTATACACCTAACCGCCCACTTAGATCCCAGAATAAAGATCTCCTAATTGTCCCTCGCATAAATAAATGTATAGGAGCACGACCCTTCAGTTACAGGGCCCCTAGATTGTGGAACAGCTTGCCTGCTTCTGTACGGGATGCCGATTCAGTCTCGGTCTTTAAATCACGGCTGAAGACTTACTTCTTTAGTTTAGCTTACCCGCACCAATCACCATAGTGCACCACTAGTAATGTCGCTGGTGCTGCTGTACATGCCATCGCACTGTTGTTTCATTTCTGTGTCTGTCACTACTGGATCCTGCTCATTACTGACCCCATCATTCCATTTCTCTCCCCACATGTCCGGGGGGGCCCGTTGTGGTCATCACCTGAGTCCAATGCCGAGCTACCATCTGGTCTGTGTGATGCATCTGATGCGCCAAGGGACCCTGGCGGCTCATTGGTACCTGGAAGCAACTTGGGACTTCTCACTGATCCTGGAGTTTAAAACCAAACTAACTCTACTGTTAGTATACCCAAGGGGGTTGGGTAGCCGGTTGACCTTGGACCCTCAGAGGTTTTTTTTCTCCACATAGTGGAGTTTTTGGTTCCTCTCCTCCGTAGTCGTCCGGCTTAAACATCTTAAACATCTATTACTGTAACCTGTTATCAATGTAAAGTGCCTTGGGGCAACTTTGTTGTAAAAGGCGCTATACAAGAATAAATTGAATTGAATTGAATTGTCTAGTCAATTCGTATAGGTAATTTTCCCCTTTCTTAGCATCCAACCTTTCATACAGCTAACCATATGTCTTATATTTTGCTATGGCACCTATATCTTTGTCCTGAGCTTTATTTCCTAGTACTTCTGTCTACTTTCTTCATCTCTCTGGCTATCACACTTCTTCAACAGCTTCTACCTTATTGCACCATCAGGTGTACTTGTCTAGATGACACACCAAGCACCTTTCTACTTGTGCGTGCTTTTGCCTGTTATTTTGGGAGGTTTGATTGTTATTTCTGCTTGCATCTTCTCAGCATAGATGTGTTCAAGGCGATGAGCTCTGCTGTGATTTCAGGTAGGATGGCTGTTTATTAATGTAAATTGAAATAAATTTTATGTGCTCGCTTAATTTCTTGGTTTCATTTTATTAGATGGTGGTGAACAGTTGCTGCTGTTGGCATTGTCGTCCATTGTCACATTTGTTTAAACCAGTCTATTGGCCAATTAGCTGCCCTGAGTTTAAAGGGTGCAGAAATGCTTATTCACGCATTTATTTTTTCAAGGCTCAATTATTTATTCACAGGTCATTATTCATACAATTCTTTATTCATAGGTCAATCAGCTAAATGTAAGGTTGCTCTGACGTACCCTTGAGCAAGGTACTGTCCCCACCACTGCTCCTCGGGCACTTTCAATAGCTGCCCCCTGCTGCACACGTGTGTCTGGGTAAAATGCAGAGATTGAATTTTGTTGTGGCTTACTGTGTGCTGTGCTGTGCTTCACAATGACAAGAATTTTTACTTTCAAAGGGGGAGGTATAGCCATCATACATAAAAATGCCATGGTTTTCAGTCAGAGAACAGGCTTAAACTTCTTTTTTCTGCTAGCATTTCTGTAAATGCAACCTGGTTGCTACATGGTTAGGATAGTCGATTACAATGATAGATGCATGAATAAAAGGATGGGTGGGTGGATGAGGAATGGATTTTTTTTTCCATTCAATTGACACTCAATATATATAGTCAGTCAGTCATTTTCTGCCGCTTGTCCCAAGCGGGGTTGCGGGGGAGTGCTGGAGTCCATCCCAGCTCACACAGGGCGAAGGACGGGGGACACACCCTGGACAGGTCGCCAACCCATCGCAGGGAGTCAGTATATATAGATAGATACTATTGTCATACTAGATAATGATAGCAAAGGTTCACTAATCTTTTTTTCACTATATCTCAATCTGAAAGTGTCATAGTCCGCTGTATGTGTGCATGCTCTAACCCGACTAGGCACACCTGGTGGTGGTTAGGACTTTGCACTGGTGCCAGTGGTGCCTCATTAAGGTCATATGTGTGTATATAATTCTGTGTCAGGCTGGAGAGTGCCTTGACCATTTCTGTCATCACTATTTGGTTTTTTGTTTTGTTTGTATTCAGTGTTGTTGCATTCTTTGTCTAATAAAACTTGCTCATACTCCTGGCTTTGCCTCAGTTGTTGTGTTCTCTTTTTCTTGTAAATGTCAGTACTCTGGCTGCAGTGTTCTGTGTTAACTGGGGTCTGTTGATCTTCCAAAATTCCCCAAAAAGTTTCTATTTTAAAATAATGACTATGACTATCATAGCATCATCCTTAATAGCTTAGTTTGCCTACTGCCATAATAGGTCATCTATTATGAGGATGCCTCATCCTTTGCACTCCACATCACACTGGCATACTATTTTTCTTATACATGTCTATACTCTGGCTGCAGTGCTCTGTGCTAGCTGGGGTCTGTTGATCTTTGTTTTTCAGTAATCAAGTAAAAAGAGTAAGGCAGTTGAGTCAAAAGAAACAAACAGATGAGTTTTTCATTATTTTTTAAAGTACAACTCTATGGAGTGTACAGCTTATTGTGCATCCGATGGACAGATACTCCAGTCTCTGCTGTGGAACTCTGCAACTCCTTCAGGGTGCCTTCAGGGGGACTCTCTGTAACGGTGGCAGGGTGCGGGAAAGACATCTGCGCAGAGCCAGTGATCCAGAACATGACTTTATTACCAGAGTAAACGAAACAAGACACAAGAACCAACAGAACCACCCGTAACCTAAGGCTTCGCCTAGTGAATGCACAAAGCTCTGTTCTGACTCACTGTGGCTTAAGTAGTCAGCCCCAATGAAGCATACCTGTGCCTTCATGAGCTCAGGTGTGCCCAGTCAGAACAGAGCGCCCTCTACCGTGACCACACAAAACCCAAACCATGACAGACTGTGACACTCTCTGATTAATGTCCTCCTTGCCCAGTGAGTTTTGGTGGGTGGCCTCCTCTTGGCAGGTTTGTTGTGGTACTATGTTCTTTCCATTTAAAGATGGTGGATTTGATGGTGCTCTGGGGGATCATCAAAGATTTGGATATTTTTTTATAACCCAACCCTGACTTGTACTTCTCAACAACTTTGTCCCTGACTTGTTTGGAGAGCTCCTTGGTCCACTGGGGCAGCAGCGGCCTAGTGGTTAGGGAGTTGTCCCTTACCAGTAGGTTGCCCTGAGGTACCCTTGAGCAAGTTGCGCTTTCATTGCTGCCCCCTGCTGCACAGTGTGTGTTTGTGCATGGGTTAAATGCAGAGATCCAATTTCATTGTGGTGTGCTGTGCTGTGTGTACTCACAATGACAAGAATAATCACTTTCAAACTTTCATGGTGTGATGCCTCTTGTTTAGTGGTGTTGCAGCCTCTGGGACCTTTCAGAAAGTGTGTGTTTATACTGACAGATCATGTGACACTTAGACTGTACACAGGTGGAATTCATTTCACTAATTATGTGACTTTTGAAGGTAATTGGTTGCACCAGGACGATTTAGGGGCTTCACGGCAATGGGGGTGAATACTAATGCACATGCCATTTTTCTCATTTCACTTCACCAAAGGGGGTAAATACTTTTGCAAGGCACCTTATGTAAATTTGTGTGTCATCTGCATAGCTGTGATAACTGTCTCCATGCTTTTTTAATATGACTAAATGGAATCCTAATAAAAGAGAATAAAAGTGGAACACTGTATAGAATACTGTGTTTGCTGGAACAATGCTACAGCTATATTAACAATGTATTTTCTCCCCATGTGCTTCTTGCCTTTTTTCACACCTATACAAGGAGCAGGACAGGACAGGAAAGGAAAGGAAAGTTCTTTCCTCTTTAGTGATGAAAGCATGTTCTTGCAAGAATAAACCTTAACTCTGCTTGCTTCAATCAGGTCTCAGGACATTATTTTCCACCTTAAATGTCATGATCTACTGTGTCAAAAGCTAAAGTCTAAAATGACCAGAATTGAAACCCTGTTCTAATCAGCAATGATTCAGAGATCATTCACTATTCTAGTAAAGCTGTTTAAAATTCATTCTTAAACAAAAACAAAGAAATAATTAACAGGTCTTATGTTGCCTGGAGATTTCCATGGATCTGGTGTTATGTTTCTTAAGCTGTTTCCATTTTTTTGTGCCAGGGCACATTATAGTGCTGAAAAAGGTTATTGCCATGAATTAATATGGTTGCCATTGTATTTCATTTCACAGTACACATGAATACTGGGACCTCAAGTTTCTTGACAGAACTTTGCCTGAAACACCACACCAGGGACCTGCAATCCTCCAGTTGTGCAATTTGTGCATCTTGGTGCTCTCCATTAGGAGGCCTTTACATATGCATATTTGCAACATAAGCTTTTCTGTGGGAATAGATAAGATAAGTTGGACTACTTTTGGTAGGTACTAACTACTAAAACTGGTAAAACCCCACCAAGACCTGTCATATTGGATTTTTTTTTGTTTCCAACACATTTGCTACTTGCTACTTAATATTTCACCTTAACAGGTGCCTACAACATAATTTACGTTTACGGCATTTAGCAGACGTTCATATCCAGAGCGACTTACAACAGCTTACAACTTACAACATAATCAATGTAATTCACTTAACCTGTCATTAGATTGAATGTTTTGGCTGATTGCTATGCATTGGTTGCTATTTATAGGTTATATAATGTATAATCTAAATCTGTTATACTTTTAAAATAACTTAATATTGGCCTTTGTATGACTGTGTAATTGCAGTGAGGTAAAAAATCTATGAAAATCTCTAAATTGGTTAGAAGGTGTGTAATCATAGCTTTGCCTCTTACTTTATATTAATGTTGATATAAGGAATCCAGCTTTAGGCAAAGCATCAGTGGTTGCATAACTCCAACCACCTAGCTTTAGTTTCTAAAATGTACATTAAAAAGGCCACCATGCAATTAGGTTGTATTCCATAAAATGATGGAAAGGCCAAATAAGGAGAACAAAGTACAGCAAAACTGATGCGTACTATAAATGTGGGGAAAATACTGACAACTTGCTAAAATTGTTCTGTGAATAGCCTGTAATTTATGCATGATAAAGGCTGTGAGGGGAAAAAGATTGTTGCATTGTGTAACAATGTTTAATGGAACAAGAGAGTATCCAGCACAAGAGAGTATACAGCAATTGTTCTATTTCAACCCTTAAACCTCAAAATACAGATCAAGTTACATTCAGGGGAATATTGTATTTTTTTATATAAAGTATAGACTATATGTGATCAAGGTAATTTTTCAAATTTTTCCACAAATACAAAAGCTTATACTGAGTGTTTGTCCAGGTACGAACCTTATATTGTGAACTATTCTGCAAACAAACCATACCCATTTCCACATTCAAAAACCTTGACCACATATATGGTATCACAATTATCTATACTTTTTACTGATGCATATTTTACAAGTTATAGCAGGTTAAGCTGTCCATAGCTCTTCCTCCTTACTGTGTGACAAGAGGCAGATCCGTTGAATTTACATTGGCCTCTCAAAGAATCAGTAAGGAATGGTATTCTGAAAAGCCATTATATTCAGTGTGCAAATTAAGCATTTTCTCCCTTAGCATGTTAGTGCATCAGTGCTGCCAACTTATTGACAATATTGACAATATTGACAGTCTAAGGAAATTTAGATAAAATCCCTTTATTTCTGTCTGAGACAAATCCTAGATGAATGAATATGCTACAGTTCACTCTGCTCAACACAGTTCACTCTGTTCAACACTATTTGCTAAACTACTCTAGTGGTTCACTGTGTGTTCTCACAATGACAAGAATAGTCACAATTAAATTAAAAATTAAAAATTTAATCTTTAAAACGTTCTAAGGAAACTGATGAAAATGCTCTACATAACAATTACAACCAAACCTCACCACTTTGTACCACACCATCACAATTTTGATGTATAAATATAACCAAGTCACTCTGTAGCTCAGTGAGCCAGTAGTTCTAATTAGGAACAGACCTGTCTGGCTAGTCCATTACAAACCACAACAAAGGGTAAAGAGGGCAATTGATCTAGCAAGGGCCGAGTGCAGAATAAATAATGAATGAAAGAAGCCCATCTTTCAGCCTACACTGCCTCTTTTATAAAACATATTGTAACTGATACACTGATAAATATTCACCCTTTAGCATCACAAGTTCACAGTCTTAATATTGCAATAGCTACTTAAACCACTGTTCAAGCAGGGGTTTTTTTTATTATGCGCACTGGCTCACCCTCTGTTTGGAGGTCACAATGACTAGATTAACACAATTTAAGTCTAAACATCTGTTTAAAAGCACAACTAGCTGCATATTAACATCCCAAGCAAACAAAATTTAGTCCAAGAATGTCAGGAAAAATGTGTATAGCAATATCTACATTATCTATTTCCAAGAGAACAAAGTTGCTTAAAGTTCAGTTTCATAGTTAAAGTTCAGTTTCATAGCTATCAAACGTTAAATCTTACACAGCAGGAGTTAAACACAATTCCCCAGGCTTGAGATAATGCCCTCATATAAAGTATAAGATTAAATACATTAAACATCCTTACTCTCCAATGCATGTACCCAGAGAATCCCTTTGCATTGCTGAAGGAATATGTCTGCACATAAAGTAATACAAACTGGTGCATAGTTTATGTGGTATACTGAAATTGTATTGATGTTCTTTTTGAACCATACACTGTAAAAAAAAAAAAAAAAGGCAATTTCACATACCTCATATTGAACCTTTCCTGAAGAAAGTTTGTTCTGAGTAGTGCAGCCAATGTGTATGTGGACTTGACTGAAGTGGGTTGTCTGATAGTTATCTGTTTAAGTTTGGGTATGTGCTGTATAGTCCACCTCAACCTTCAGCTATCCCAGCTAGCTGTATGAGAGAGGGCACTCTCACACAGCACACTGATATAGACACACTGAGAAGAGAAAAGAGGGAGGCGTGGTTGCATAGCAGATAAATGCAAGAGGCAGAGAATTAGGGAGGTAGGGAGGGAGAAGTCCCTCAATCTACAATTGAGCTTCTCCCATAACACTTTCCTCTCTTTTCTCTTCTTCTCAACCCACTCCAGTTAAACAAAATTTTTCATGCTTTCTTAAAAGACCACTTTGGCATTTTTTATTCTAATCTCTGTTCTGTAATCTAGTATTTGTTCCATTTATAGACTGTGGTTAATTATCACAGAAATCCATTCTGACATATTTCTCTGTACTTAATAAATAAAATAAACAGTCATATAACTCAAAGAATAAAAAGTCATCTGGCAGATGTGTGCTTCTGATTTTCAGTACAGAGAAATTAAAAGTACAGAGAAATTAAAACCATACTCTTTTTCTCTCAAAAAGATGCATTGACCACTCTCTCTTTTTCTTTACACACTCTCGAGGGTGTTTTCCCCATATTCTTTGGGAGCTATCTCTGTGCCTGCATTCACATGGTGGCAGTGTGACTGAATCAGGCCAGTTTTCACCATCTGTTGAAGCCCCTGTGCTTCACCCCATTCAAGGGCTTCTAAAGCTGCTGGGTCAGGCGGAGAAGAGAGAAAGAAAGGGGTGGAGATGAGGGATCAATCTTGGAGCAGAAGGGTGGGAGGGCCTGAGAGTTAGGCACAAAGACTGAATTTATAGGGTTGGCAGGATGATGGGGACAAAACATATTTGTTCTGGACATGTACACTGACATAGGCATAGTCTACACAATGTAAATCCCCAAACAATTTTCCAGGAAACATGATATGAAGAATAATGCACATGTCAAATGAAACAAAGCATCTTGATGGCAATTTTAGAAGTTACTGTTGAATAACCTTGTTTCATTTGAGGGGGCCACATATGGTCTCATAAATATTCACATTCCTCCTTAATCATAATGACTGAAGTAGGAGTGTGTGTGTGTGTGTGTGTGAGTGAGAGAGTCTTAATCATAATATAAGCTGGCCATGCATTTGCCGACTTCCAGTTTTTGCCTGTGTTACATTTCCTGCTTCTGTCAGAGTAGCCAATCATTGTCTACACAAGCCACCAGTAATGAATGTGTCACACATGGGGTGTTTTGGGCACGCTAGAGGGCGCCCTCTGTCACCTGTGTTGTGTGTTGGGCACGCTAGAGGGCGCTCTCTATCACGTATAAGGTGTTTATGTCACAGGAGATGTTTAGGGTACGCTAGAGGGTGCTCTGTTCTGACTGAGCACACCTGAGCCCCTGCAGGCAGGTGTGCATCATTGGGGCTGACTATTTAAGCCCCGATGAGTCAGAACAGAGCGCGGCTCATTAGGTAGGTCAAACCTATGCGTAACGGGCGGTATTGGTATGTGTAAACTTTGTGTCTATGACTAGGTATAGGTCGCCTAGTATAGATCACTTAGTGTCTAGGGTTAGACTGCAGTTCCCCAGTTCTAGGGTTTCATGTGTAGAACTGCAGTCCCCCGTTCCTTGTTTGTGTAAGTGTGACTAATAAAAGTATGTTCTCAACTCCTGGCTCCGAGCTGACGTCCCTCCGGTACCCCGCCACCGTTACAGAAATGAGCCGCCAGTACCTGGACATCACGAGCCACGAGGGCGAGCAGGAGCGCGTGTTGTGGGCAGCAGCCAACGCTGTCGAGCAGACGCTGCAGCTGATGAAGACCTGGGAGACAGAGGCGACTTCTCTGGACCTCCGCGAGCATCTGGACGGTGAGAAGTGGGTGCGACGGACGCCGGCGGCCACGGCGAGGGAGCTTGAGCGCCGTCTGAAGAATACGATGTCGCTGCTCCCACTCGATATCATCCCAGATCCCGAGCTTCGCATGGATCGGTTCGCGCTTTGTTCCCGGATGCTGATCTCCGAGGCTACAAGGGCGCAGCGCTATCTCAACACGCTGGACCACGTGTTGTTTTCCGCACGCGACATGGAAGGCGGGGCTTCGTTGACGGCTGGCGTTGCGCAACGCGGAAGCACGACGCCAACCACGCCGCAAGCGCCTCAACGCGGAAGCACAGCGTCAACCACGCCGCAAGCGCCTCAACGCGGAAGCACAGCGTCAACCACGCCGCAAGCGCCTCAACGCGGAAGCACGAAGCCAACCGCGCCGCACGTTCAACGCGGAGATTCAGCGCCAGAGAGTGCGAGAGCGCCGTGCGCCAGTAACCGCGATCCGCCAGCGGAAAAAGCGCCGCGTGCAGCTGATAGCGGGAACATGGCCAGCGCGATTCACAACCAGAGGTTGGTAGCTAACGCGTCTTGCCTTATTAACCGCGACTGCACGGCGTCCCCCGCGCCGCACCGCGACTGCCCGGCGTCCCCCGCGCCGCACCGCGACTGCCCGGCGTCCCCCGCGCCGCACCGCGACTGCCCGGCGTCCCCCGCGCTGCACCGCGACTGCCCGGCGTCCCCCGCGCCGCACCGCGACTGCCTGCCGTCCCCCGCGCCGCATCGCAACTGCACGGAGCCCACCGAGAGGAATGCAAAGAAGGCCGCCTGCAACCAGAGAGGCGAGGCAGTGGCAAAGAAGGCAGTTCCTAACATAGAGAGCAGGAGGATGGTGGAGACCACTTCCTGCCTCGTGCAACCGGGGAGGTCGACCAAGAAGTCGACCCCCAAACCCAGCTCCACGAAGCCATCTGCTACACAGAAAGCAGAGAAGGAGCAGCCCCAGGTTAGTGGCAAGTTTAAAAGGAAAGTTCGGGTGCAAAGGAGAATTGAACATGAGGCTGCTGTCATCAGTCAGGCTGTTGGGAGAGTGCACCAGCGGGGATCTGTCTTCAAGAGGCCGCGCTGGGCAACAGGTGGTCGTCAGAGGAGGTTCGGAAGGTGGAGACCGGGACTTCAACAAGGACAGAGGTGTCAAAGGTGTAAACATGCTGCGATGTGCTTGCAGAAGTCAGTCAGAGTGGAGCCAGTGAGGGATCGGGCCGTGTGGCACAGAGAGGCGAGGACAATCCAGTCCCACCTCGGAGGTGAGCAGATCAGCTGCAGTAATGTTCGGTTTGCTGACGGGACTCTACCATCAGCTGACCGAGGGAGCCTCCATGCCACAGGTGAACGCCACGGTCTCGAAGGACCGGAGGAAGGAAAAAGAGGAGACTTTGGCTCAAGTAAAAGGTGAGCGTCACGGAAGGAACAGTCAGTTCAGAGAGGGCAGAGAGGTCCTTCGCTTCGAGATACACGCTGTGAGGGTTTCCCAAAGAAAGGGACTGGGGAGAATACAGGAACAGAGAAACCAGATCGTAGGCCGGATAACACGGAGAGTTGAGACTCCAACCACTCAGGAGAAACTGGAGGCTAAAATAGATCAACCATTTGTCAGATCATCATGAACATCAACGAGAGATGTTCAATTGTTGTGAAAAAGGCTTCAGGGCGCCCAAGAAAGTCTAGATTAAGTCTTGGTCTAAATTTAGTCTAAATTTGATTCAGCTGTAGGATTAGGCACCAGTGCACCAGTGATGCAAAGATTTTTGGAGGATGCCCTGGTGTCAGGAAGGGCAGCATAGAGGCCACTTCTGTCCAAGAATTGAATCTGTCTGGAAATGAATCCCATTGAGAATTTGTGTTTAGTACCAGACAAACAAAATCCCACAAATTCTGACAAACTCCAAGCATTGATTATACAAGAATGAGCTGCTATCTATTTGGCCCAGCCAAAGTGAATCGCAAATACTGACTCTTTGCATAAACTTAACTTAATTGTCAAGAAAAACCTTTGAAACTTATGAAATGCTTGTAATGCAGCAAACTTACAAATTTGCTGTATTCATTTAGGAACTACGTGTTAGGCCCTGGTCACCTGTAGATAGTATAATTAGGGAAGAGGCTGTCTTATTTGTATTTGGCTTAATTATATTGAAAAATGTTTTTTTAAAAGAAAGGTTTAAGCATGTTTTCCAACTGAAAATTAAGGCATTATTGTGTATAGTTGCTTTACGCGCCCTAACATTTATTTGCAGACTGTGTAGCTATACCTGGGTGGCTTAATTTAAAGTAACAAACTCACCTGATTTAATTCAGGTTTCTTTGAGGCAAAGGACATAAAAATCCTCATCAGTCAATCATCAATTATAATGGCTACTGTCACAGTCTGTCGTGCCTGTGGTTCCGGCCGGGCACGACAGATAGCGCTCTGTTCTGACTGAACAGAAAAGAGCGCGGTTCATTAACAAGGCTATGCCTACAGTTAATGGTGGCACTTTTGGTTTTATGTTTTGGTTTAAGTTTAATAAAGTTTTGTTTTTGACTACTGGCTCTGCGTTGGCGTCCTTCCCGCACCCCGCCACCGTTACAGCCTACTTTAAAATGAAGTGATTTATTATTCAGCAGTCTCTGCTTTACATTTTAGGTACATTGATTTAGAAAATTAAACATTAACATTAAATATATTGATAGAGCAGATTTTTGCTGAGTTGGCTTCAATTTAGTTTTGTTTGGGGAACCAGCAGTCTCAGTATGGTTACCCTTTGAGTGCAGTCCCATTGCAGATGGTCAGTTTAGCTAGTCTGTCTGTGGCCTGGGTCCAGTTGTGGATTGTCAGCAGCTGCTAGTTAAACTAATTACTAATAAACTAACTAATAGCTGACTAATTAATTAGTAAATGAGAACAGCACCTTCCAGCAAGGGGTGGATAACATCCTGACCTTAAGGACCAGGCTTGCCCTCAAACATAGACCAGTTATCTATATATTCCATTTGATTTTCAGAGCACCAAGTGGATATCCAGCAATGTAACACCCAAAACTGGAAAGTTCAATGCCATGCTGCCTACATATATACAAGAGCATATTACACCATTAGACATTATTCATCCCCTCCTCGAACCGCCACCTTATCGTGGTGGAGGGGTTTGCGTGTCCCAATGATCCTGGTAGCTATGTTGTCGGGGGCTTTATGCCCCTGATAGGGGCACCCAAGGCAAACAGGTCCTAGGTGAGGGAAGAGACAAAGAGCGGTTCAGACCTCTTATGATGAATGCAACATTTGGACGACGTTTTCCCTCGCCCGGACGTGGGTCACCGGGGCCTTCCTCTGGAGCCAGGCCTGGAGGTGGGGCCCGATGGCGAGCGCCTGGTGGTCAGGCCTTCACCCATGGGGCCCGGCAACGTGGGTCCCCCTTCCCATGGGCTCACCACCTGTAGGAGGGGCCAAAGAGGTCGGGTGCAGTGTGAGCTGGGCGGTGGCCGAAGACGGGAGCCTTGGCAGTCCGATCCTCGGCTGCAGAAGCTGGCTCTAGGGACATGGAATGTCACCTCTGTGGTGGGGAAGGAGCCTGAGCTAGTGCGTGAGGTTGAGAAGTTCCGGCTTATAGTTGGACTCACCTCGACGCACAGCTTGGACTCTGGAACCAGTCTCCTTCAGAGGGGCTGGACTCTCTTCTACTCTGGAGTTGCCACCGGTGAGAGGCGCCGAGCAGGTGTGGGCATACTTATTGCCCCCCGGCTCAGGGCCTGTACATTGGGGTTTACACCAGTGGATGAGAGGGTGGCCTCCCTCCGCCTTCGGGTTGGGGGACGGGTCCTTAGTGTTGTCTGCGCTTATGCTCCAAACAGCAGTCTGGACTACCCACCCTTTCTGGGGTCTCTGGAGGGGGCGCTTGAGAGTGTCCCTGCTGGGGACTCCATCGTTCTGCTGGGGGACTTCAATGCTCACGTGGGATATGACAGTGAGACCTGGAAGGGCGTGATTGGGATGAATGGCCCCCCAATCTGAACCAGAGTGGTGTTTTGTTATTGGACTTTTGTGCTCATCACGGATTGTCCATAACGAACACCATGTTCAGGCATAAGGATGTCCACATGTGCACCTGGCACCAGGACACCCTAGGTCGCAGTTTGATGATCGACTTTGTAGTCGTGTCATCGGACTTGCGGCCACATGTCTTGGACACTCGGGTGAACAGAGGGGCGGAGCTGTCAACTGATCATCACCTGGTGGTGAGTTGGCTTCGTTGGTGGGGGAGGATGCCGATCAGGCCTGGTAGACCCAAACGTATTGTGAGGGTCTGCTGGGAACGTCTGGCAGAGTCCCCTGTCAGGACGAGCTTCAACTCCCACCTCCGGCAAAGCTTTAACCATGTCCTGGGGGAGGTGGGGGACATTGAGTCTGAATGGACTATGTTCCGCGCCTCCATTGTCGAGGCGGCTCACCGGAGCTGTGGCCGCAAGGTGGTCGGTGCCTGTCACGGTGGCAACCCGAGAACCCGTTGGTGGACACCGGGGGTGAGGGAGGCCATCAAGCTGAAGAAGGAGTCCTACCGGGCCTTTTTGGACAGTGGGGCTCTGGAGGCAGCTGATAGGTACCGGCAAGCCAAGCGGAATGCGGCTTTGGTGGTTGCTGAAGCAAAAACCTGGGCATGGGAGGAGTTTGGTGAGGCCATGGAGAAAGACTTCCAGACGGCTTCGAGGAGGTTCTGGTCCACCATCTGGCGTCTCAGGAGGGGAAAGCAGTGCATGGTCAACACAGTGTATAGTGGGGATGGTGTGCTGCTGACCTCGACTCGGGACGTTGTGGGTTGGTGGGGGGAATACTTCGAAGACCTCCTTAATTCCACCAACATGCCTTCTGATGAGGAAGCAGAGCCAGGGGACATAGAGGTGGACTCTTCCATCTCTGGGGCTGAGGTTGCCGAGGTGGTCAAAAAGCTCCTCGGTGGCAGGGCTCTGGGGGTGGATGAGATCCGCCCGGAGTTCCTCAAGGCTCTGGATGTTGTAGGACTGTCATGGCTGACACGCCTCTGCAACATCGCATGGACACTGGGGACGGTGCCTCTGGATTGGCAAACCGGGGTGGTGGTCCCCCTCTGTAAGAAAGGTGTTCCAACTATAGAGGAATCATACTTCTCAGCCTCCCGGGGAAAGTCTATTCAGGGGTCCTGGAAAGGAGAGTCCGTCGGATAGTCAAACCTCGGATTCAGGAGGAGCAGTGTGGTTTTCGTCCAGGTCGCGGAACAGTGGACCAGCTCTACACCCTTGGCAGGGTCCAGGGAGGGTGCATGGGAATTTGCCCAACCAGTCTACATGTGCTTTGTGGACTTGGAGAAGGCATTCGACCGTGTCCCTCGGGGAGTCCTGTGGGGGGTACTCCGGGAGTATGGGGTATCGGATTCCCTGTTAAGGGCTGTCCGGTCCCTGTACAATCGGTGTCAGAGCTTGGTACGCATTGCAGTAAGTCGAACCTGTTTCCGGTGAGAGTTGGACTCCGCCAGGGCTGCCCTTTGTCATCGATCCTGTTCATAACTTTTATGGACAGGATTTCTAGGCGCAGCCAGGGCGTTGAGGGGGTCCGGTTTGGTGGGCTCAGGATTGGTCCTCTGCTTTTTGCAGATGACGTTGTCCTGTTGGCCTCATCAGGCTGCGATCTTCAGCTCTCACTGGATCGGTTCACAGCCGAGTGTGAAGCGGCTGTGATGAGAATCAGCACCTCCAAATCTGAGGCCATGGTCCTCAGCCGGAAAAGGGTGGAGTGCCCTCTCAGGGTTGGGAGTGAGATCCTGCCCCAAGTGGAGGAGTTAAAGTATCTTGGGATCTTGTAGACGAGTGAGGGTAGAATGGAGCGGGAGGTCGACAGGTGGATCGGAGCAGTGATGCGGGCTCTGCGTCGGCCTGTCATGGTGAAGAAGGAGCTGAGCCAAAAGGCAAAGCTCTCAATTTACTGGTCGATCTACGTTCCCACCCTCACCTATGGTCACGAGCTGTGGGTAGTGACTGAAAGAACGAGATCGCGAATACAAGCGGCCGAAATGAGTTTCCTCCGCAGGGTGTCTGGACTCTCCCTTAGAGATAGGGTGAGAGGCTCAGTCATCCAGGAGGGGCTCAGAGTAGAGCCGCTGCTCCTCTGCATCGAGAGGAGCCAGATGAGGTGGCTCGGGCATCTGATTAGGATGTCCCCTGGACTCCTCCCTGGTGAGGTTTTCCGGGCACGTCCCACCGGAAAGAGACCCCGGGGAAGACCCAGGACACGCTGGAGAGACTATGTCTTTCGGCTGGCCTGGGAACGCCTTGGGATCCGCCTGGAGGAGCTGGAAGAAGTGGCCGGAGAGAGGGAAGTCTGGGCATCCCTGCTGAAGCTGCTGCCCCCGCGACCCGACCTCGGATAAGCGGAGGAGAATGGATAGATGGACATTATTCATTAGGCTTTTTTTGTCCTTTAGAATTTCTTTATATGTGAACTGATTCCCCTCCTATACTGCCAGCCCAACTTAATTCCCCTCATATACTGCCAGCTATACTGCATGGCCTCTTAAAGGCTTAACCCTCAGATACAGTAGGTGAATTGACTGACACCAATACAGAATCCCCAGGTCACCCCTGAAACACCAGAGCAAACATTAGAGCATTAGAGCAAACATTAACCTATTTAATTAACAGCTTACACAAAACTATCAGTGTAGGCATACCACATCAATGACGTTTGGCAAAATTGGATGTTCATTTTAAAAAAACTGTAAAATATCTGAGAAAAAAAAAGTTACTTTTCTGGTTACCCTATCATGTGAATTACAATGCTAGCCAATTGAAGCGTATTAGTCAGAAGTAAAAAAGTTGTTATAGTTGTTATATATGCGCAAGACATCAAAAAGAGAGCTTTCCTGGCTTGTAGTACCATATACACACAATTTCAAGACAAAATTTATGAATTTGCTTGAAAATGGTTCCTTGAAGAACAGCTAAATAAAAAATCCTCACCATGTGGGAGATACAGGCAAAAAACCCACCTGCTACTGTATCCGAGGGTACTGTATCCGAGGATTAAAGAGAAAAAATAAAACTATCATTACTTAGCAGGAAGAACTGTGATGACTTGAGTTTTAGGTCTTAAAAGATCTTAATCCCTTTTTTAACTTTGGCTTCTACCTTGCACATTTTTCTATCTTCACTTGAGAATACTTTGGCCATTAGGGAGCATCAGTCATTCCACTTGATTTGACATTCTTTCACAAGTACTACAGTCCCAAGGGTGAAATTCTGTTGTTGGTCTGTCACTTTCTTCTTCTGTTTCTGCCACCTTTCCCAGTGCTTGCTAAGCACTATCCCTGTTTTCACTGGTGCCAATAGAAGTCAGAGGAACACCAAAGTCACCTGGAGGAACTGAAATGTAGTCAGACTTCTGCTGAGTAGAGGATTTCAGAATAAATGGATTATCTGGATCTGAAGAAACGGGTTTCAGAGGACTAGATTTTACAATGGCAGTTAATTCTAACATTAATGCAGTGATAACTTTGTGAGTTAAATATCATGGAGTCTAGAATCTTTCATGGGAGCAAAAGCATCCTTGTTCAGCCAGAACACCCTGTTCTCGTCCAAGTCAGAGGGGACATTCTACTTTCTGTATGCTCCTACAAAGTTGCTTCCTTTACCCAATGGTATTTGTTTCACTGGATACATTTACATTTACATTTATGGCATTTAGCAGACGCTCTTATCCAGAGCGACTTACAACAGTGCTTTATTTCCACATTAGATCATCATCTTGGTAACCAGCACAGATCAGTAACTGCTGATTAGCTAGTACCACCTAAGTAACAAACTAAGAGCCCTTGTGACAAGTATACACCATACTTTTTAGACAGGAAAGAGAGACAGCAGGGGGAGTTCGTTCCACCACTGAGGGGCCAGAACTGAAAAGAGTCTTGATGGTTGTCTTCCTCTGTTTTCAATGGTGGGGGTTCAAGACGAGCAGTGCTTGATGGTCTGAGGGGACGAGAAGAGACACGATGTTTGATTAGAGCAGACAGGTAAGTTGGTGCAAGGCTGTTAGTAGCTTTGTAAGCAAGAGTTAGAGTTTTAAACCTGATACGAGCAGCCACTGGGAGCCAGTGTAGGTCCCGCAGCATAGGAGTGGAAGAAGAGAACTTGGGATGGTTGAAGACAAGTCTTGCAGCAGCGTTTTGAATCAATTGTAGTGGTCTTGTTGCCACTGCCAGAAGACCTGCCAGAAGAGAGTTGCAGTAGTCCAGTTTCGAGATGACCAGGGACTGGACCAGCAGTTGGGTTGCCTGGGTGGTGAGGAAAGGACGGATTCTTCTAATGTTGAAAAGAAGGTGTCGGCAGGACCTAGAAAGATTAAGAACATGGGAGGAGAAGGAGAGCTCGTTGTCGAAAGTGACACTGAGATTCCTAGCAGATCTAGATGGGACGAGAAGTGAACCGCCAAAGGAGATGTGAAGGTCCTGACGTGGAGTTTGATGGCCTTCAAGGTAGAGAAGCTCAGTCTTTTTAGGGTTGAGCTTGAGGTGGTGAGCTGTCATCCAGGCAGTTAGTGATTCGGGTAGAGACCTGTTGATCATAAGGGGGAAAAGAGAGGATAAGTTGGGTGTCATCTGCATAAGAATGATAGGAGAAGCCATGAGAGAGTATGACCTTCCCAAGAGAGCCAGTATACAGAGAAAATAGAAGGGGGCCGAGGACAGATCCTTGGGGAACGCCAGTTGTCAAATTTTTAATGGAGTGGACCGATGGCCCTGCCATGACACTGTCGATACTGTAGGTATGAGGAGAACCACTGCCAGGCAGTACCAGCAATCCCCAGGTTGGAGAGAGTGGTCAGAAGGAGCTGGTGGTTCACTGTGTCAAAGGCCGCCGAGAGGTCAAGGAGAATCAAGACTGAGGACAGGTTGTTAGATCTTGCAGCATGGAGTTCGTGAGTGACAGCCAGAAGAGCCATTTCAGTTGAGTGCGATGTTTTAAATCCAGACTGGTAGGGATCCTGGAGACCGTTTTGAGCCAAGAAGATGTTGAGTTGGTTATATACTGCTCGCTCTAAGACTTTGGAGAGAATGAGGAGAAGGGATACCGGTCTGTAGCCTCCTCCATGGAGAGCGGCGAGAGGGCAAGGAATTGGTGGTCGCAGGGTGCTTGGGGCTGGACAGGAGAGTTGACTGTTGAGTGGAAGGATCTTCTGATTGCCTCAGGAGGACGAGGCAGTTTTAGAAGAGATGAGAAAGTGGCAAAAAGTTTACGAGGATTAGTTGAGGATTCTTCAAACTTGGTTTTGAAGAACGTTGACTTGGCAGAGGCTAGATCTGTAGCAAATTTGGAGAGGAGAGAATGATATGAAACAAGATCTTCAGAACACCGTGATTTCCTCCACTTCCTTTCAGCTGATCATAGTTCTCTACGGTTGTTGCGCAGAACTTCAGACAGCCACGGGGATACAAATACGTAAGGGCCCAAAAATGTCAGCATGTGAATTGTCAAGTTCCATGCTGCGCACAGAGCCTCCAGCAAGTCACACTTTTGAAAATGAGACCATATGTAGCTTAGGGGCAGGGCTCACAAGATTACAGAGTTCTTGCATGATGCAGCATAGCAGTACCAGCAAGAGAGGATTGGCAGCTAGAGCATGTGTGAGGTGGATTGTGGGCTAAATATCCCTATTAACAGTAATAAAGTGCCAAAATGACCCTTGGTATTTGTCCATAGGCTTAGTTACACTCCCATCCATCCCATCACTGTTGTAGTGTCCAAAATCTAGCAACTGTTAGACAGCTCCTTGAAATCTGTGTTAGCATGTGGGTTCGTAACTGCTCAGATAAGCTTGGAGAGGTGTGTTTTAAGTGGGAAAAAAAAAAAAAGTGAAAGTGACCACCCTTGTCATTGCAAGGTCACAGCACAGCACACACAGTGAACCACAACAAAATTGAACCTCTGCATTCAACCCATGCACACACCATGCAGCAGCAATTTAAAGCACCCAGGGAGCAGTGACAGGGACAGTACCTTGCTCAAGGGTACCTCAGGGCAACCTACTGGTAGGGGAATCAAACCCATAATCTTCTAATGTGGGGGCAACTCCCTAACCACTAGGCCACCGCTGCCCAAACAGCAATCCAGCCAGCCAGGAGTCGAACCTAGAATCTTCTGATCCGTAGTCAGACGCATTATCCATTGCGCCACTGCTTCAGGTCATTGTCCTGCTGGAAGGTGAATCTCTGTCCCAGTCTCAAATCACAGGCAGACTGACAGGTTTTGCTCAAGAATATCCCTGTATTTAGTACCATCCATCTTTCCCTTGACTCAGACCAGCTTCCCAGTCCCTGCTGCTGAAAAACATCTCCACAGCATGATGCTGCACTACCATGTTTCACTGTGGCGATGGTATTCTTGGGGTGATGGGATGTGTTGGGTTTGCGCCAGACATTGCATTTTCCTTGGTGGCCGAAAAGTATCATTTTAGTCTCATCTGACGAGAGCACCTTGCTCCATACATTTGGGGAGTCGCCCACATGCCTTTTGGAAACTCAGAATGTGCCTTCTTATTTTTAACATTAAGTAATGGCTTTTTTCTGGCCACTCTTCCATAAAGCCCAGCTCTATGGAGTGTACGGCTTATTGTGGTCCTATGGACAGGTCTCTGCTGTGGAACTCTGCAACTCCTTCAGGGTGACTTCAGGCTGCCTCTCTCTGATTAAAGCTCTCCTTGCCCGGTCTGTGTGTGGGTGGCCCTCTCTTGGCAGGTTTGTTGTGGTACAATGTTCTTTCCATTTGAAGATGATGGATTTGATGGTGCTCCGGGGGATCATCAAAGATTTTGATTTTTTTTTTTTTTTTTAACCCAACCCTGACTTTTTTGGAAAGCTCCTTGGTCTTCATGGTGTGATGCCTCTTGCTTAGTGGTGTTGCAGCCTCTGGGGCCGTTCAAAAAAGGTGTGTTTATACTGACAGATCATGTGACACTTAGACTGCACACAGGTGGACTTCATTTCACTAATTATGTGACTTTTGAAGGTAATTGGTTGCACCAGGACATTTTAGGCGCTTCATTGCAATGGGTGAATACATATGCACATGCCAATTTTCAGTTTTATATTTTTTCTTTATTCTTATTTGTATATATATTTTTTTTTCTCATTTCACTTCACCAACTTAGACCATTTTGTGCAGATACATTACATAAAATAAGATTAAGAAACATTTAAATTACAGGTTGGAATGTAACAAAATAGGTAAAAAGCTAAGCGGGGTGAATACTTTTGCAAGGCACTGTATATACCATCATGTGTTAGACCCACGTTTAGGGTCCAAGTGTGTGAAATTGGGAACAAGACTGAATAAGTAAAACTGATGTTAGTTCATCCATAATACACATTGACTCCATGCCCCGAAATGGATTCTATTAGGATGAGAAATATTCTTCTAGTGATGCTTGGAACAAGACTACACGTCTAATAATAAAAAGCTATTTTACATCTGACTTGACCCACACTTCACTTACATCAGTGAAAGTACATCCGCCATTATCCAGTTTGTCTGAAGGGTCAAGTCAAGTAGGCTTTATTGTCATTTCAACCATATACACAGGACAAAGTGAAACGAAACAACGTTCCTCCAGGACCACGGTACTGCACATGAGACAACATAGGACTAGAGATGGAACAACAGCAGCTGGAACAACATACAGTACAGACAATGTCATAAAAAAGTACATTCATCCGATAACAAATCAGAGGTAGTAATATATTTGAATATGGTGGATGATGAAAGTGAATATCCTTGTCACTGTGAAACACAGCACAGCGCAACACAACAAACTCAACCTCTGTGTTTCACACATACACACATGTGCAGCAGGGGGCAGCTATTGAAAGCACCCGGGGAGCAGTGACAGGGATGGCACCTTGCTCAAGGGTACCTAACTGGTGAGGGAATCGAACCCAGAATCTTCCGATCTGGGGAAAACCAGTATAAAGCAGCATCAACATCAACAATAAAGTGCAGAGAGCAAGGGGTAAATACTCAGATAATAATAAATCTGTCCAAATCCAACAACATATGGTAGTTAAATATTTCAGTGTATGTAGAGCATGTGTATGAATCAGTTCCAGTTCAGAAGTCTGATGGCCAGGGGAAAGAAAGTGTTTCCCATCCTGGTAGTACACATATGCTACAGAACCTTTTTCTGGATGGCAGAAGTGAGACGACTGTATGGGACAGGAGTGTGGGGCATTCAGTATTCTTACATAACTGTCCTTTCTGTTCAGAAGCATGTGCACTTCCGTAGTTATCCAAGAGGAGATACTATATAAATGCCTTCATTGGAGACTGACTGTAAAGACCTCATTCAATTTCTTGGTGCCTTGGTGTTTGTTATTTGTAAACAATTTACTTCCAGGCTACCTATATTGGGACTTACAGGAAACACATTTAAAAAGCAATGGTGCTTATGAACAAAATATATCAGTGTTTCCTAGGTGACAAGACATTTGACCTACATAACACACACTTACATAAGGCCTATATTTCAAGCCTTGGTGCCATTGCTTGGAAAAGAGGATTAAAAAACCAACACATGTAAGAATCAAAACAATACCATTCACTTCATCTTGGAGGTACCTCGGATTCTTTCTTCAGGGCAGTGGTGGCCTAGTGGTAAGAGCGTTAGCTCTTAGATCAGAAAGTTGTGGGTTCAAATCCCTGATCAATAGGCTGCCCTGAGGTACCCTTAAGCAAGGTACCATCCCAATCACTGCTCCCCTTGTGCTTTCAATAGCTGCTGTGTGTGTGTACGGGTAAAATGCAGAGGTTGAATTTCATTGTGCTTTCATTGTTCATCACAGTGCTGTGTTTTACAAGGATAGTCACTTTCATTCATAAAATTTATTTTGGTGGAGGTAGTCTAGTGGTAGGATACTGTGGAGGCGAAATCTGTTCTAACCTTTTCAAGCATATCATGTTCTGTAATTTTTCGATATAAGGCAGAGAGATAAACAGGACAAAATGTCCCGGACAGGTCTTTTGCGTATGCAAAAGACGTAAATAGATAGGGGAAAATGTGTATAAGAACACATTTCTGTATTCGGGGCTTCCTCTTGTACTCTCAGTAGACTGCGAGAGGAATCCTCACTGCAGTGATTATTAAAACTCTTTATTAGACTAAAAGTGCCTCTGACTTGTTCCTTGGGTAAATTTTTCCATAACAGTTGGCGAGCCAGCCAGGAGTCCGTGAGCGGTCGGCCCAGGGCAGACATCCATGGCCAAGGACTGATCATCTCGGGATTTAAATTTTAACCGACCCCTAACCTCCAATTGCAGAGAAGAGGGGCTTGGCATGGAGTCACTGGGACCTCCGCCGATGGACTTCACGAACTAGAATAGCGGAATGGTCAGTGAGCACCTTCTCTTTTCCCCCTAATTTTTCTGTTGTGGTCAGACTTTCTACCCTTATCTTCTGGTTGATTTAACAAGTATCCTAATTTAAATATTTGGAGTGATTGAGAATTAGAATCCTCTGGCTGTGGGGTACCATAGGGGTGGTACGCAGTGGACCTAAGGTGGAACCTTAGGTGAGGACCTAGACCTAAAACGAGGGAGTGAAGGAAATTTGGGGATTGGTCCAACTCTTTCAAGGTAAGGTTGAGAGTGATAAAAGTTTACCTTCCCTGTCGGTGACGATCGACAGTAGATATTGTAGCGCTACACCTGTCTGGGACAGGAATGGGACTGCGTTGCTATGGGAACCTCACAATCAAGGGATCCGGGAAAAAGGGTAAATGAGGATTTGGAAAGGATGCTTGTGATGAGACAAAGGTATGGGGAGGAAGCAACTGATTTAATGATATTGAGTAAATGGGTAGTAAAATATGGGTTTCCAGCAGAGGGTCTTTCAGTTCCAAGGCTATAAGATTTTATAGGAAAAAAACTAAAAACTGAATGGCAGGAAAATAGAGTTAGTCAGACTCTAATAGACCAGCACACACACACACACACACACACACACACACACACACACACACACACACACACACAAAAGTGGTGCTAGTGCAACCACACCTACATCACTTGATGCAACAACTACAATGTTTCACAAAATCTCCGCCGGCCCAACTAACCAAACTAATCCTTTATTTTGTTTCTTCCAAACACCAACATCTGTATCCTGATCCTCCAGTAGGTCAGTTCCCGTTCCTGAATGAAACAGACCTGGATCCCTCTCCTACCTGTTAACAACACAATCCATGTAGGGAGCTCCGGCTGCAATACTCTTGTGGAACACATCTTCAACAACAAGAACCAACATGGAACGCATCGGAGAGAAAACATCACATGTGGCCACCATTATCAAACACACGGGGCATGCTGAGGAACTGCTGAGCAAGAAATTCAAGGAGGGAAACAAAAAGCAACAGCAACAGCTGCATGATGCCTCTCTGACCATGCTGAACCTGACAGCTGAGAGGGGAGGTGGTGGCAGAAACAGTCTGGTGTGGATAAGACAGAGGACATGGCAGAGGTGGACACAGAGGTGATTACAGTGGATGTTTCATCTGTGGTGGATCACTGGGCAAAGGAATGTCTGAACAGTTCGATCCAAGTACATGATCAAGTTCATCGTGGACCAGGAAACAACCATCGTGGACAACCATGATGGGGGATGCAGTGGCAGCAACTGGCACCAGACAGGAAGTGATTGACAGGAGGAGGCAGGGGAAGGGGATGTCTCAGAGGGAGTGGCGATCAGGTTGTATGATTCTAATTCACATTTACATTTATAAACTTATACACCTGCACACACACCGACACACATAAATACACAGTGTACACACACAACAGCTTACACGCTGTATCAAGTTGAAGGTTTAAGAAAATGCCAAAGTTAACACTGACAATTGAGAGGCAAAAATGTACATTTTTTAGTTGACTCTGCCGTATATTCAGTGCAACAAAAAAAAAAAAGAGAAAATCTGTCCTATCTCCTTCTCTTGCCTTATGTGGGCAGACTGTTATGTCCACAGGAACGGGGAATGTCTGTGTTTGAGCCGTTCTCTGTACCTTTCACATGTGAGCTAGGCCAGCATGCTTTTGAACATCAATTGAACAACATTTCTAATTTCATCATTTTCATTATCCTAAATTTATTAGGCTGCGATTTTATGTGTCTTTTTGGTTTACAATTGAATTGTTCTGAAAAGGGGATGTTATTGATACTTCCGAGGGGAGTTGTTTCCAATTGTTTATGAGCAGCTCCTTGTTTTATCATGAGTGGCGGCTCACAGATACAGACATTGCCTGCGCTCTTATCTTTGCTGCTAGGGACAGGCTGAGACGAGGGGGCAGTGACTTCAGATCATTTACATTGTACAGCTTGTGGTGCTGCTGATTCTGACTGGGTTTTAAAGGACAGTGGGAGAGTGAGTGCACCTACAACAGCATTCAATTAGATAAATTGTTTTGGAATGGACACGCTAGCTTCTTTAGCTTTGTCCCCAGGGACCGCATTTTTGCAGTATGTTGAAGATTTTCTGATTGCAGCACCCAGCCAAGCATAGTGTAGAAAAGACACACACAGATAGGTCAGTCTATCTAAGATTCAGTTTGTTAAACAGCAAGTGACATTTTTGGGCCATATTATCTCACCAAAAAGTAAATCACTTTCAAATAAGCGCGCCAAGGCCATTCGTGCTATACCCGGACATGTGACTAAGAAGCAATTAGCATCTTTTCTGGGAATACGTTCCTATTGCAGAGGTTTCATTCCTAACTATTCAGAGATGGAGGCACCGCTGCGGGCGATGACCTCTCAGAAATTGTCTAATAACTGTCAACTCACGTGAAATGACACAACTTGAGGCCTTTAACAATTTGAAACAAGCCCTATTGTCTCCTCCAACACTGGGCATCCTAGATCCACCAAACCATTTGTGCAAACAGTCTGTGAGAAGGAGGGACACATGACTTCAGATTTGTTACAAAAACATGGAGATAAGCTTAGGCTGGTGGCCTATTTCTCTTTAGAGCTGGATCCAGTGGCAGCAAGTCTGCCTGTTTGTTTGAAAAACGTAGCTGCAGCAGAGAAGACCATAGAGGCCTCCAGAGATCGAGAAGACAGTGAACCTCATGACTATGTGGCAGCAGTGGAACAGATTTACAAGAAGTTCCCATCTCTAACTCTAATCTTGTGTTTTTTGCAGATGGTTCTGCCTCAAGAGACAACAAAGGAATAAACCGCGTGGGCTTTGCAGTTTGCTCCAAAAGCGACACTCTCCACAGCGGCGCCCTTATTTGTTCTATGTCTGCTCAAGTAGCAGAGTTTGTAGCTTTGACTGAAGCATGTACATTGGCTAAAGTTACTGTTAATCTACACTGATTGCAGATCTGCTTTTGGAGTGGTACATGATTTTAGTGCTATGTAGAGACACAGGAAATTTCTGAAATCTGACAGTTCCCCAATTCTCAATTCCAATTTGATCTCAGCATTATTGGATGCCATAACAGAATGGATGGCATAAACAGATTACTGTCTGCAAATGCAGCAGCTATTGCGAAGGTACCTGGCAAGGGCCTAATGGCTTCCCATGCCTGCCGAGTCATTTCTTTCCTCGTTTTGCTAAATTGACGCACAGTAAAGACCGTGCGTCAAAGCTTTGAACTTTGAACCACAAAGTATGAACTTTGGCATGGAACCGCCCGGAGGTAAAGCAGCAGGAGCAAGTTTAACAACACTGTGATGATGAAATGTTGCAATATTGTTGTTGTTTGTCTGCTATTCTCCACTCTGTCCACCAGCAGGTTAAAGAATTGTTGCCAAGGACGGCAGAGGGTCCTCTACATGACCTGAGACCTGGTGACCCGATCCTGGTAACCCGATCCTGGTAAAGGAGTTCAGATGGAAGCATTGGAAGTCCAGGCGTTGGATGGGAACGTTTCAAGTGTTGCTGACAACACCTACCACTGTGAAGCAGAGAGAGCTACGTTGATCCACGTATTACACTGTAAGCACGTGAGGTTGGAAACAGGTGACAGGGTGAGGGTAAAGGGTGTGACGGAGTCTCGGTGAAGTGGGACGAGGGCGTAACAGGTATATCCTGCCCTCCGAGCACAGACCCTTGAAGAAAGACAAAAGCTCACCCGAACACTCACCAGAATCCTGACATTGAACTATGACTAGAGAAAATTTTATTTTGATGGTAACTGTTATCATCTTACTAATGACGGTGGCAGGAAGTGCACCAGTGGCAAACAAGGGAAGGACCGAATCACTGTGACAATGCAAAGGTAACATGACATGTGCCCTGTCTCTAAAGATGAAGAGAACCTTATCAGTGACTGGGGGCTGCTGGGTTTGTCTTCCTCATGTACCTCATGGTCGGTAATTCCATTAACCAACAAGTTTGCAACAGAAGCTAATATACATGATACTGGTCCCAGTGCAGACTGCAGCACTTGTATGGTACACTGGACAACTTTGAGTATGATTACTGTGTTAGAGATATTCAGGAACACAGATCAGCTTCCACCTGCTGCTAATCTGACTCGTGTATGCTCCTTGGAAAAATAATGTTGTTGGGTTTAACTGTAGCCCTCTACCGTGGAGGGCCTGGCCGAAATGCGACTCTTATTTGCCTGAGAGGATGGGGGAACATTGTATATGCAGTAATAAATCCCAGGGGGAACAGAATTAGGTTGGTCAGACTGTAAAAGTGTCATGTTTGTCAATTGGTTTAAAGATACTACGGGGCAGATGATCTAACCCAGTCCAACTGTTCGGTTTACGATAGTTTGGGACAGGAACGTCAGCTTAAATGACCTTTAACAACACTATGGGCAAATGATTTAGTAATGTGGGCATGTGGCATGAGAGCCTGTACATCATCACCAGAGTCAAAATGGCGAGGTTGTTGTTACCCTGCAATTGTATTTCCAGGGCAGTCTATAACCATGATCCATTTCAAGGCAAGCTAGCACATTCATTTTTCCTGGGGCGTGGTACAACCGCAGCACTAAACAAGATAAATGGACTTGCATATCACTTGCATATAGCTATACTGGCTAATGACACATCCTTATCTACTTAACTAATTAAAGATGAAATGGAAAATGTTAGTTAAGTCGTCATACAAAATAGAATGACCCTAGACTTTCCATTCATTATCTGCCGCTTGTCCCAAACGGGGTCGCGGGGGAGTGCTGGTGTCCAACCCAGCGCACACAGGGCGAGGACAGGGGACGCACCCTGGACAGGTCGCCAGCCCATCGCAGGGAGGAGCGGGAAGGGAACAGCACCTTGCTCAAGGGTACCTCAGGGCAACCCATTGGGAAGGGGTTCGAAACCCCGATCCTCCGATCACGTGGCCGACACCCTAACCACTAGGCCACCACTGCCTGACCCTAGCCCTAATTTTAGCTAAAGAAGGCGGCGTTTGCAAACTTCTAAATACCTCATGCTGTTTTTATACTCCTGATCACCATGAGATTACAACAGATCTATCAGACCACATGGGAAATGTTATTGTTATTCCATAAAGCTGGATTACAGCTGGAACAGTTCAATCTACATTTGGATGGGACCATATTGGCATCTGCTAAGATGATGGTGCCCATTGCTGTTGATTTCTTGTATCTTGTTTGTTGCAGTGTTGCATGATGATGGTCCAATGGCTCATCACATCCTCACAAGCACAGTTTCAAATGTTACACACAGAAGAAATATGTACGCAAAGGCATGTGAATATGGGATGCCATCTCCAGATCTGATCCCAAGACCGGACTGGGTTCCAGACAGTTTCACAAGTGATGAAGTCCAAAAAGAAGAATTTTGAATCTCTTTATATGTTTAGCTTTGCTCTTTGCATTTCTGTGGTTCAGTTATGATTTGATTTGATGTGATTATGATTTTGATCTAAAATGATTTAATTGATTTGATTGGTCTTCTGCTGGGTTAATGTCTGTGGTTTGGACTCTACATTTGAACTGAATGCACTTTTTATGCTGATGAAATCATCCTCAGCCTTAGTCTGAGGAGATCGAAGCTTTTGTGCAAATTAGACTGACCTCTTTGTCTCTGAAAGCACTCTATTTTCTCTGGGTGGAATTATTTTGTTTAAGCCTTGAATCCCCCCTCCATCACCACTGCCCCCCTTGTTTCTTTTTCTCTCAAACTGTTCAGAGAGTCTCCATTGCTTGATCACCATGACTACCTCTGGGAAATTGCAGGCTGTTACAAAGGAAGTGAAAGGCATTATTCTAAATATTGAGCTCAGAAAAACCAAAAGCGATACCCAAACACTGCTTTAAGCATTGATCTCAGACAACTTAATTTTGTTCTGTTGCCAGTTCCCTTTGTGGAAGGTTTCACATTTTACATTTTGTTTCACAGTATAGTACAATGTTTAATATTTAAATGAAATTAACACAACGTTGGCATAAAATTGGTGTAAAAGTTTAATGTGTAAAAGTTTAAAGTGCAATATAAAACCATAAACTACAAAGTCTCTGTACTCAGAAAACAAGCACATTTTAATAGAAGACTAGCATCTTCCCTTTAACTTTGTTGTTTTTTTTCTTTTCTTACTTTTTAGACGTTGCTTAGACTTTTTAAAATTGCTTACTGTAACCAACGCTTAATTACAGATCTGACAATGGGGATTATATTTTCAAATGCTGAAGCATTCCTAAACCAAATCAGATTTCAGCTATGAAACTTGTCTTTGTACATTACAAACACCTTTAAAAGCACAATTACAAAATTGAATCTATAAGAAATAGTATGCAGCAGTGTTGTTTTATTGTATACAGCTGTTAATTACAGAAACTAAAACAATCAAATATTTTGTATAGCTGTTAATAGCGATGCCAGCTACTAGGGACAAACCCAGCCACTAGAGATGCAGTGTATTTCTTCGTGCCGATCCCAAGCCTGGAACAAATGGAGAGGGTTACATCAGAATCCAGAGAATCCAGAGTAAATGTTTTGCCAAATCAATATGCTGACAACAAAAGAGACTTCCATACCGGATTGGTTGAGGCTTGGGTTAATGACCACCACCAGTCTGCTAATACTAATGGCACTTTATTAGTGTTTATGGGGATATTTAGCACAGTCTGGCCAGACAAATGCCTTAGCAGCTCATCTAATCTTGCCAGTATTGCCTCACAAGATCACAAGTCTTCATTCTCATAAGCCCTGCCACTAAAGAGCTCTTAAAAATAGTGTCACCTAAACAAAGATAATCTGTTTCTGCATAACTCCATATGTTCAGTACTATCTTTTCCATAGAACACATGCAATTTTCCCATTCACATTCCCTCTATATGAGGCTAAATTGCCCCTTGAGTGTGAGTGTGTTTGTCTGTGTGTCTGCCCTGTGATAGACTGGCCTGTCCAGGTTGTTTCCCTGTTTCCCTGTTCTCCTATTGCCCTTTGAGAGCTGGGATAGGATCTTTTCAGCATATGCAGGTGATTCATGATGGTGTACCTGGTTGGCAGTACGAGTGGTAAGGAGAGCTGATGACGGCTGGTCTGATCTAGAGAAAAATAGACTAGGTAACTTAGGGAAGTGGGCAACCTTTCCCTTCAAGATGGTGACCAGTATACATATACTGGCCACCATACAGGTGATGGACCGTTTTCAATCAAGGAAAATAGAGAGTTAGTTTTGTTTGAACTGACAGAGTTCAGTCTATGAAATTAGAGTGCAATACAGTGACTCCAGCAGATGTTAATCTTGCTGCCTGGCTAAACATGTACAGAGCTTTACTGAGATGAGAACACATTCTTAGACGCTGGCACAAATGTATTCAAGTGTTTTGGATCTAATGAGCACTCTAGCTGCTGTGTTTTGGACAAAATAGTTTGTAAAGGTACTTCTTGGAACATCCTGATTGCAGGACATTACAAAAACCTTGGTCTTGAGGTGATAAAGGTATGTATTAAGTTAATCGTAACGATAGTGCTCTTTTCATCTTAGCAATATTATAAAAGATGAAGAAAGGCTGTTTTACATATATTGCCAATGTGTGCATTTAAGTATACATTCAAGTCAACTGTGGAAAACTGAAAAATTAACAAGGTCTTACCTAGGTCTTTTCTGAATTAAGCAGGAAATGGTGAAATTGCAGGACTCCTAAATTTACTTTTGTATAGACTGATGTTTCACCTGTAACATTTACAAACTGATAACAGTTGTTCAAGCATCAATTAAACCAGGAATTGACTGTTATCCCACCCAAGTTTTCTAGGCTGTTTTCTAGACTAATAAGATAGTGTGGTCTATGGCGTCATATGCCCCACTAAGACTAGTAAGGACACAGAGCCTGTCAGATGACTAATTTCTTAGCAGAATGTTCCTATTGGACATGCCTCAATCGATCTGCATTCATCTGTACATTTTTGAAAATGCTTTTCTTTCTTTGACTTTCAAAAACAACAAAAATCTGATTTGAGTGGCAAGCCCTGCCAATTACAGCACATTAAATGCTTGATAAAAAAGAAAAATCTGAACAGTTGAATTCCTGAGTTCCTAATAGTGTTTTACCCAATGATTGTATATATTCTTGCCATTCTAGATCAAGAATCTACATTTGTGTTTATGAATTGTATAATTTGTACACAATTTTGCACACATTATGGACTAACATTTATAGCCTGTTCACTCACCTTTTTTATTTTACAAATAAACATATTATGGATATGACACTAAATGATTATATCATTTATATAAAAAAAAAAAGAAAAAAAAAAAAAGAAAAAAGAATACTTGCTCCTCCTCCTCAGGCCTGAATTATTAGAGATGGATTGCATAACTGAAAATTAAGCTAGTTCCAAGTTTCTCAAATGGTTAACACGATAAAGGGCAGAATAACTTTGCAGGACTCGTCATTAACCTTTTTTTAGTTTTCAGTGGGGTTGAGATCAGGACTGTTTCCTGGTCATGTCATTGATTTAACCCGATTAAAAAGTTTTAATATTGACATTTGTTTTGTGGCAGGCTCAATTACTATTTCAATTATGATAATTCATCATTTATCATTACCAAACATATTTTCTGATAGGATGAGAAAAGTGAGGAAAATATTAAATGCACATGTGCTTAATAACACCTTTCTTTATGCCATCATAAAATGTTTCACTAAAATTGCACCAACCAAGAGTTCCAGCAAAATCTCTTTGACCAGATTTATAAATAGATGCGTTTGTGTTGATTTATCCTTATATCATCCAACCAATCTGTAATGCATGCTTATTCTATGATGTGGACATAAAAAATTAAATATTAGTGGTTGTCAACATTTACTCATCTATCACCATGCAAGATAAGCTCTGTTAATGAAGTCACTTTGGATATTCCACTATCATCCTCTAGAGCAACCTCGGAGTTGCCATTTGGAAGGATCTGAATTACGAAACGGAGAGACTTTTAAGGGCAGTGTAGATTAACAGCCAGACATGGTAGCCAATATTTATATTTATATTTACGCCTTATTTATACCAAAAACATCACTTTAGTTCTTTAGGCATCAGCAAACACTCATGCACGCAAGCCTGGGGTGGTGTTTTGGCCCAGAGGGTTAAACCTATTTTCAGCGTTTCCACACTAAGATGTTGATTTAAGACCTGTGGGCAGAGTTGAAATGGGTTTGTACAATCTGAATCTTTAAACAGCAGAAAAGAACAGACAACATGAACAAAGGTTGTTATGTGGGTACAGTGACTGGTTACAGAACTGAAAGAGAAAGGACTATATGGTCCATTTAAAAGATTTACTACACATTATATTTTGCCAGACATTTGCTTAGTAAAATCTGTATAATGTAACTCTTATTATAACTGTAATGTCTTTAAGCGCGACATGAAAACAACTAAAAATATCTGATAGTTGATTTATCTAAAGCAATTTTGACATGTTTAATCATTAAACCTTGTGAAGGCAGTTGCCTATTGGCATTTACTTTAAGTACAGGTTGAGAAATTGAGTTGTTGGGTTCAATAATATTCACACAAATATAGATACACAGATATTATATCTCTACAAAAATATTTTTGATATGTGGCTTGAAAAATGAGACTGGATCTGAAGCATTTCCATTTTATCCCCCATAATAAAAGAATATAGAAAATGTAAAAATAAGTATAACTTATCACAATTAATGTCAGTTTAAAGTTATTAAGTAGTTACCTCTGTTACCTTAAATCCAAAAACAAATAGCAAAGATTAGTGGCAAAATTATTGTGTTTGCCTCAAGAACAATATATGTAGAGCCAGCTGTGTACCAAATCAACATTCTTATTACTATTTAAAAATAGTCCAATTAAAATATTACTATTTAAATTTCAAAAAATAAAAAAATAGTAATATGAAAAAACAAACTCCATACAACGGAGTTATGGTTTAACACAGTCACAAATTCCAATTCATTTACATGCACACCAATTTTGTATAACCCCATATAGGTTAAATAAGAGTATTTCCATTCTCTCTTTTGACTGTTTTTTGAAAATCAACAATACTAGTATGGAGAATATCCACAATATTAAATCTTACTTCATTACCTAAATAAAACAACTGAGCCTTTTAAACATGTTTATAAGTAGTAATAAATAGTGGTTAGTACTTAAAATCATTTTTTTTCTTAACAAGCCTTAGCTGAACTCAAATTTTTATTTTATTATGCACTTTTTAAACCATTTTATATCGACCAGGACCAAATGGTTAGTATTGATTTTTTCCTTGGGAGAGGCAGTTTATATATGTGATGCTGGTTTGCTACAAACCTGCTTCGCCGTCTCCCTCTAGAGGTCAACATAATATGAACGTGAAAGTGAAAGTGGCAACCCTTGTCATTGCGAGGTCACAGCACAGCAAGCGTGAACCACAATGAAATTGGACCTCTGCTTTTTAACCCATGCACACAAACACCGTGCAGCAGTGGGCAGCTATTGAAGTGACGGGAACGGTACCTTGCTCAGGGGTACCTCAGGGCAACCTACTTGTGAGGGAATTGAACCCACAATCTTCCGATGCGGGGCCAACTCCCTCACCACTAGACCACCGCTGCCCCGACCTCTGCATTTAACCCATGCAAACACTGTGCAGCAGTGGGCAGCTATTCAAAGCCCGGGGAGCAGTGACGGGGATGGTACCTTGCTCAAGGGTACCTCAGGGCAACCTTCTGGTGAGGGAATCGAACCCACAATCTTCCGATGCAGGGGCAACTCCCTAACCACTAGGCTACCGCTGCCACTAAAATTGGACCTCTGCATTTAACCCATGCAAACACCGTGCAGCAGTGGGCAGCTATTGAAAGCGCCCGGGGAGCAGTGATGGGGACAGCACCTTGCTCAAGGGTACCTCAGGGCAACCTTTTGGGAAGGGGTTCGAACCCCCGATCCGCCAATCATGTGGCCAACACCCTAACCACTAGGCCACCGCTGCCCCTAATAATACTAATATGTTCACAAACGTGCAATCTTTGCTATTTAAGTACTTGTACTTGGTAAGGAAATACAGTAGCAGTGACTCTGAAGCACCCTAAACACACCAAACCCCCCCCCCCCCCCCCAAAAAGAAAAAATTTAATAAAAAAAAAAATTCCCACTCTTCAGTGCACCATGAGTGATCTGAATGATCTTAAGTATGCCAAAAGATCATTAAAATGAAAGAAAAAAAAGATATTACCAATGACATAACTTGATTAACACGGACAACAAAAAATATTTTTAAATAATAATAATAAACAAACAGAATAACTGGTCAAGTTTCCCCAGCAAGGTCCTAACAATATTATTCTATGTAGAGCTGAGTGAAGCATAATACACTTAAAACCTACTGTGCATCTCATTAAACCAGTAATACATTTTTATATATTAACAGACACGCAAACACACAATTATACAGAAAGAAAAACATCCACTGATGCAATGTTAGTTGCTTTAATAGCAAACGGGCCCTCTGCTTCCCCCCTAATAGTTTTTGGAGAACCCACAGGCTCCATAATTCAGTGTTATCCTTTCTCCAAACAAAACTTAAATTATACAAATCATTTCCGGTTTAAAGCGGGAAAAACAAACAAAAAAACAACAAAAAAAAAAAACACACATACAAACAAAAACAAAAAACATGCAGTGAAAGGTTGCTCCGGAACTGGGAAACACTGCTTTGTCTAAAGAAGCTAGCATGACAGCCGAGGTACCCACGTCTCCTGAACTTACAAAAAACAAAGGGAGCAATCACTTCCTTTAAATCTTGATGGAAAAATAGCAGTGTCTGGTTTAAGTATGATGAACTACAAACACTCTTAAAAACTAAGAATATCTAAGGTCATACTGGAAATTATCTAATGGGAGGGGGCAAATGTCTGCCTAATTTGTTTTATGACACTTCTTTACTGATGCATTGCATGGGTGCATGAACACGGAGTTCCACAGGTGCTAAAGAGTAACTTGGGCACCTCAGAGGAGTTCATTAAATATTAAAAGACTAACAGAGTCTGTCACTGGTACTGTCTGTAATCTCCAAAGGAGGGGGTAGGTTCTTCTGCGAATTGTGGACCTAAAAAAAAAAAAACTTCCTATGAATGAACACAACACTTACGCTTAAATAGGGTAAAAGTTAGACATATGATGGGCAAAAAGGTGATTTTCATACATTTTTAAATGAAAAGAATTGTGATCCTATATTATCAAAAGTATATGAAGATTAAATTAAGAATTTGTGCTGGATCAGGCAAAGTGTTGCTTAAATGTGCTGCTACAGCCAAATTAATTGCTAAAATCACTAAACCACTGTTAGGCCTAAACTACTAGTGTACACTAGAGTAAACCACTCTTAGGTCCATCAAAAAATATTGTAACTGTACAGGATAATACAATCAAACCATACTTGCTGTCCGTCTTACTATATTCAGTCTCTGTCTGCAAAGCATAAATATTCTTATCTCCAGGGACAAAATAATAAAATGGGTAAAATGACTGCAGTGTAAATTGCAATTTTAACATCAATCAGATAAAATGACAATTAGAGATTTTCCCCAAATCATATAGACCTCAATCTGTAACTGCATCATCATGCAGACCATATTGCCTCCAGCAACAGTACCTCAGGTGAAAGGTCACGGAAAAAAAATAAAAAATAAAAAAAGTTCCTTCATTAACATAGAATAAAAAAATGTAAATGTAATTATCACAACTCTATTTTGAGCAGTTGCTACACTATACCAGAGGTCATCAGTTCCAGATTTAATAGCAATTTCTTTTTGAACTAGAAATTACATATGGCTACACATATGGTGAGTATATTATGCAGACATTTTTTATATGCTTACCAGTGGGGAACTGTGATGAAGCAAACCTTGTGAGAAGAATTCCAGCACCTTCTATTAAAGCTAATAGTATGCCTCCCATAGCAGCAGAACCAACCATGGCCACTGGCCCATCTGGGGACAAAGATTATTGGACATTGAACAGATGCTAACAGAAAGATGACAAATAGTGGAGAAAAGCATGTGCTGTATCTCAATATTCCAATCAATATCTGGGGAGGGGGGTTATTTTATTATATATATTATATATACATACACACATACAGTACTATGCAAAAGTTTTAGGCAGGTGTGAAAAAATTCTGTAAACAAAGAATGCTTTCAGAAATATAAATAATGATTGTTTATTTTTATCAATTTACAAAATGCAAAGTGAGCGAGCAAAAGAAAAATCTAAAATCAAATCAATATTTGGTGTTACTACCTTTTGCCTTCAAACCAGCATCAATTCTTATAGGTTCAATTGCACAAAGTCAGGGATTTTGTAGGACTATAGTCATCAACTTTTGCACAGTACTGTGTACATACACATACACACATTTGTATAGTAGCATACCTAATGACCAAACTTTGACTGTGTCTGACTCATGCATGAATCTGAAATATTCCAAACTCACTTCTTGCAGCTAGAATAGCACCTGTCATGGCTCCACTTGTTATTGAATTCCAGGGATCCTCTTTACCTCGCACTTTCACCAGACCACAGTCAATCATTGAGAAGAGTCCACCCCATACAGCAAAGCTTCCTTTAATATGAAGAAACTGTGTCTGAAATAATGTCTTCCTGTCCTACAGAAGCTAATGCAGCTTAGAAATCTATTATGTGGCATGTCATTTTAAGAAGTTTATTTATCATTCTATAGCACTCTGCACGCAAGCAAAAATTATGCATGAGAACAAGGGGCAAAAACACTTCAAATGTAAAAACATGCTGTAATATAGAGTAAAAGCTTTTCAACATTTCAACTAAAACAAATAACTCTCAAATGTGTGAGCAACTGTAAGAAGAACATATATAGAAGAATAAGAAGGCAATCAGATTGAAAATCAATATTATTATGAATAGTATCCACAAAACTAAATCTACCGCATCTCAAGTTCACCTTTGAATAATAATTTTTTAAATACATTTTTATCATTGAAATGTCAATGACCTCTGTTCATAATCACTTAAGAACACTACTTTTGCAAGTTTTTGCAAAGATAAGTTAAGATTTTTTTCCTTGATTGGGGGAGTATATTAAAAAAAAAATAAATAAAATATCAGAGCAGATTAGCATCTAAAGATTATCCTTTCCCATTGAGCATATATGGGAGATGCTTCCAAATAACTCAATAGGATCTTGTTTTGAGCTCTGGACTGCTCTACATAGCTGCAAGATAAGTAAAAGCACTTGTCCTGTGCTTTGACAAAATTTGAATCAAACCAAGCAAATCAATTATCTTAACACAAACTGTACATGTGATCCTGGTTTGGTACACACCTGCTTCTAAATGTGTCCCTTTCAAGGCCAACTTAATAATTTGTTCACAAAAAAGCAATAAGTAACATCTTTGCAACTTGTTTTTGGTAAGGATGTATAGTCATCATGTTTTTGCCACATTTGCCAAATGCATCTTTTAAAAGCACACAATCTTTTTTTCAATACAGTATTGTGGAATCTACCAAATGTATGATTTATTTTTGATTGTGGTCAATTAATTCAATTAATTACATTAATCATTATCTGTGAAAGAATACATACTTACCTCCTAGCTGTGGTGCTCTGGTCCTGATGGCAGTCATGCTACCCCGTAGTCTATGGTTCATTCCCTACAGAGAACAGTAACAAAGAATTACAACAACTTTAACATAGCTTAAGCTCAGGAAACATGGCTTGGTTTCCCATATAGTAACTGTGTAAGAGCACTAAAAGATGCATTATTCTTAAAGGATGCATTAAGTCCAAGGAAAGGATCTAGAAAGATTGTCAGATGTCTGTAGCTTCTCCTAAAAAGGAGGACACAAAAAAGGCAATGACAAAAGCGTTCTAACATAATACCACTTCCTTGTTTAAAAACAACTACTACTTTCTTCTTTTTTCTTTCACAGCAGATCATCAATCGATTTCTTACGGTCCTTTGCATCAACCTCTTTCTTGACCTTGCTTGTCCTCTCTCACCACATCCATTAACCTCCTCTTTGGCCATCCTCTTCTCTCGCCTGATACTCCTCATCTCTCCTCTGCATCAACACAATCTTCCTTCTCTGAGTTTTTCCTCTCCAACCTGAGCTGTCCTTATAATAAAGTCATTCATAATCTGGTCCATCTCCACCATCTCCCAACAATATGGCATTACTGGTATCACTTCCGTCTTGTAAACATGAAAGTGAAAGTGATAACCCTCATCACTGCGAAACATAACACAGCACAACACAACAAAATTCAACCCATACACACAGCTATTGAAAGCGCCCAGGGAGCAGTGACGGAGACGGTACCTTGCTCAAGGGTACCTCAGGGCAACTGAACTCACAATCTTCCAATCCGGGGCCAACTCCCTAACCACTAGGCCACCGCAACATTACCATAAAGTCTTGCTAATACCAGTCACAGATCACTTCTGCCACTCTTCTCCACCTATTCCACCCTCCCTGCACTCTGCATAGTTCATCCCAGGTATTTAAACTCCTCTCTTTCACCACTTCTTTTCATTGCATCCTAACCATTCTGCTTACCTCCCAGACCAGCAAGTTGCCCTGAGGTACCCTTGAGGAAGGAATCGTCCCAATCACTGCTCCCTGGGTAGTTGATATGGTTGCTTCCTACTGCAGGTGTGTGTATGGGTAAAATCCAGAAGATGCATTCCTTTGTGGTTCACTGAGTGTCATGTTGACAAATAGTCACTTTCACTTCCATTAGAAAATCACCTACGCATTTCTTCTTCTTTCGCTTTTCCTGCCTCCTCTTCTTCTCCTTCATCCAACATTAACCCAATTTCCACCCACACCCTGTTGGCAAACAGTAGTGGCGGTGGCCTTTGTTAACCTGGGCCTCAACTGATCTGGTATGGAAATTTGTTTATTGTCTGCGTACTGATTTCACAAAAGGTTTACAACGGATACCCTTCCTGATATAACCCTAATTATCTATCTCGGCTAGGGACAATCACAAATAAATATACAGACTTGTGCATCCCTAGTGGCTGGGTTTAAAGCAACTACAATGAAGTGCGAAAAAAAGCCCTTAAAGTCTTTCCATTTTACTACAGAAACTTACAACAGGGGAGTTTCTGAAGCCTTTGACAGCCTGGAATATTCCACCGCCAATGGCTCCCATTGTGAATGCACCGCCACAGTCATCCACTATCCTCCACGGGCTAAAAAAAAAAAAAGAAAAAGAAGGCGTCAAGAATCATGTAGACAGAACTATTAATCTTACAGAAAAACACACCTTATTTGCTTCGTTAGGTTACTGTCAGTGGGCGTGAAGGGGGAACTAAATATCTAAACGTTAACGTAAAAAACTATATGCTAAACGTTATTTAGTTTAAAACCCAAATGCAACTTCGATAAAACAGAAAACGCGGCAGTCACAAAAGGTACATATAAATATAGAGATATTACAAAGACACATTATTCAGTGCTAAGAATGTTATCAGAACAAGGTCATCCAGCTTGTCAAGTTAGCTAAGGTAGCAAAGATGGCAAGGCATTGTGGTATTTCATCCATGATTCAGTCGCTCAACGTGATGCGGATGTTAAGATTTATACTGATAACACCTTAAAATATAGTCAATAATTCAGAATGTCTAGTTACATTTAAAATATATAAATATTAACAAAAGTTATTTTAGCTGGCCGGCTTACCACGGCTCCCTCGCGTACTCCTCCATTTTGTTCTTTTCTTGTACCGGGTGACGCATCCACAGAAAGGGAAACGTTGACGCAGCGTTTGCGCTTTGACGCGCATCAGCGTGGTCGCCATATTGATGCGGTCAAAAGAGCAGACAACTTGGAAACATACGAAATATTCAAAACATTCATCGCGAAATAACTTATATAAGCTCTTTTCTTTTTTATGGTCTGTTAGTGAACATTCAATATTACTTATCCTGACATACTTCTACTTCAACTACTACCACTAAAATAACTCCTTTGTTATTGGAGAAAAATCGATATAACGCCTTTCTCAAACTCTGGGAGGCTTTGTAATTTAAAGGACAAGAAATCTGATATATGTAGGATGTTAATAATACATGTAGCAGGCAAAGCCTGTAGAAAAGAATAACAGCATGAAAGTGAATCTGCTTCTACTGTATACAGCTTGAAATTTCAGACATTTTTGTAAAAATAAAGAATTGAAGCCATATCATGTTAAACCATTGCAGTAGTCAAGACAGGCAGAACAAGAATAGTCATGTTTATTTTATTAATTAACTTTTACTAATATAATTAACTGTTACTAATATAAGCCATCAGGTTCCTTAATAACAATATAAGAGAGAAATCAACATTGTTGGAGAAACTCACTTTCAAGCTCAAATTCTAAATACTTCGTAATTGATGTTGCCCATTCATATATGGGAGCTTGCATGTTTCAGAGGAAGTGGTGGCTATTCAGCAGGTTAATGTTTTGACATAGAGCTAATTAGATCTTTAGATCATGATCAGTTTCTCACATTAATCCAAATCATTATATAAACATTAAACCAAATATTCTTAAAATGTGATCAGATTTAAGTTTACTTTGGTTTTGTAGAGAGGTCTGTGTCTGTCTCTGCATCTTCTTTATCTTTGGACTGCCACAGCCACATACACTCACTTTACTGCATAACACATACATGTGGGCTCAGTGTGATGAATGCTGGGCTGACCGAATGATGTTGCCCTGGCTAATGGCAGCTTGAAAATGTGCTGTTGCACTTACTGTTTCCTGTTAATGTTTGTTACATTTTCTGCTAAAATCTGTATAAAAAATTACATTTGAAAAAGGTCTGCATAAATTCTAGTAGGACGTGGAATTTGTAAGATGTAAGATTTTTTATGGACACAAGCTGAGACAATCAAAATCAAAATCCACTAAGACGATCAAATCCTTATCTCATATCTGTAAATTTCAATATTATTAACAGGCAAGGCCAGCACATTGATTCCAGATGATCTCGATCCCTCTCTCTCTCATCATTGCTTAGAAACATAGAAACAGTAGAATGTTGGCAATCTTCCCATGATTAAGAGGGAGTAAGGAATGAGTCTCCATTGAGAATGACCAAATATAGGCATTTCATGAGTGTAGCGAGTTAGGCAGGCGCAATGAAAACATAAACTGGCCTGCTGCTTTCCAAATCACCCCTTCAGGTTTCCCAGAATCTGCTGCTGGAAGAGAGTCTTGAAGTGCCTTTTCTCATTCCATGCTGTTCCTGATCTCTAAGTTAAAGTTTTTTTTTAATCCCTTTTAACAGAGTGTGCAAATCACATCAAAGTACTTTGTCTTTAGACAAAGTAGCCTCAAAGGTGAACCTGAGATGAGGCAGATTTAGTTTTGTGGATACTATTCATACTAATATTGATTTCCAGTCTTCCTTTTGAATTAAAAGGAACGTACAGGGTTTAACTCTTTTTGCAGATCATCAACCTCTACTCATGCAGAAAGGTTTTACTTCCAGCCCTGGACAACATATATATATATATATATATATATATATATATATATATATATCTCTAATATATATATATATATATATATATATATATATATATATATAAATGCATTATTATGTTGTCAATTTCAATCATTAAAGTTAATAAATAAATCCAATTCATAAATTCCAAACTGTTTAGAACTACATAAATTGTAATATTTGAATATAAAATCATTTTCTTTCTGAATCATCTGTAAAAGGTGTTAATGTATACTTAGATCCTACAAAGAAACGTATTAATGCAATATAATATTAATGCAATATACATTTCAATCAACTATTTTATTAGTTACAGGAACCTTTTTTAAAGTTACAGGAACCTTTTTTAAAGAGATCCTTTTTGACCCCATTATGTGTGATGCTCCAGGTTAATTTACAAATTTTCAATGATTCTGTGTTTCTTTTTCTGTCAGCATATTAAGCTGTTTGAAGATTGTCTACATTTTTTTGAAAATATACCAGTGATATTTTCCGTATCGCCTAGCACACTAAGGATTTATGAATTTCAAAATGCATTGAAAAAATTGAGTGAAATAAACTTCTCATCTTTAAGTATTTTCTTTTAATAAAATGTAGGGTTTCTGATTTTTTCTTCAAGTGCATGGCAGGCAACAATATTTGAGAACTTAATCTGACTAAAAACATTCCTTGCAGTATATAATTAGAGCTATTAGAAGTGACAAAGTCTTGACTTCAGAATTGATAACTGAATAGAATCTAAAAATGGGTGTGTTCTTACATCCATATTGGACATACTTGTATACTGTATTCATGTACAAACATTGTCATATTAACATTAACAAATAAACACAAGTCATGTATTCAGACACATATTTTTGCTGTATTCAAACATGTAAGGTATTATGTTTAGAAATGCGTGCATCAATATACACAGCATACACACATACATACTGTACTCCTCATTCAATATTAATCATTTCATTTAGTGCAAATAATAAGCAATGCATCTTTTCAACCTGGATATATCAGCCTCTGAGTACCACAACTTCCCGAGGCCTTCATTTCTCCTCATAGTCCAGCCCCAGGATTCTGGATTGGAGCTGTGCATCCTACAGAATACAATATTCACAGCCTTGCTTTACTTTTAAAGTACAGGGAAGCAACACATTCTGTGTACCGATGGGAAGTGCTTATCTCCTTGAGGTCTTTGGGATGTCTAACCTCTTTTCCCTTGTCCTTCATTTCTTCTGTTGTTCATTCTTCTATGTCTGCTTATTTTAGTAGCTTTGGTAATGCAACCTTTTGGGAAAAAGAAAATGCTGAATTAGTATGCTTTTACAAAGTGTGTGCACTCTCTGCATAAAAAAGAACATTTAACGTTTCATTATGTTCAAATAAAGTTATGATCAATAATGAATAACAATGAATGAATAATGTACTAGTAAATATATGACTCATGCTATAGGGTCATACACTGCATCAAATGTTAACCACATTAACCTTTTGTGGCTCACTTTTAAATGCTTGAGAATATTAATTTGAATTCCTATTTTTTGGTCTGTTTTGTTTTGTGGATAGCATATAGCCTACATGCTAAGGAATTTTAAAGGTTCTTTGAAATCATTTTATAAGATCTTTAGCTTGCTACTGAATTAAACAAAATAATGTTTTGCCTTTTTGAGTTGTTTGATGTTGGCACCCCTAATGGAGGCCAAAAGCTGGTCTCTTGAATTTAGACTTCCACCTCTGCCTCTGGTCCTGTCGTCAAGTTTTCTTTGAGATACAGGGGTCAGAGGGTTCTTTAGGAAGTCACCATCTACAACTGGTGGTGGTGGCGCTGGTGGTAAGCCACTTGGTGGTGGGGGTGGGGGTGGGGGCAGAGTACCACCAGGCCTCTTCTTGTGGGTCAACTTAGGGGATGGAACAGGAGATGGAGTTGGAGATGGACTTGGGGAGCTTCTCGGAGAACCTTTTCTGAAGGCAGGCTTTGGGACCTCCAGTAAATCTTTCTTGCCACCATTACCTTGGGCTTGGGCAAGTTTCTGCTCTTGCAGCCGCTTCTGCCTTTGTCGGTCCATGTTGCGACTGAGGATATTGGTCATGGTCATACGAGGTCCAGCCAACTCAAAGTGGTAGCCCAGCTTTAGGAGGGTTGTGTTCTCCTTTAAAATCTTTGTCATCTCCATCTCTGTCTTGCCTCCACAGATGTGCCGCTGATTGTGGAAACGAAGTTCAGTGAGAGTGGAATTGTGTTGGAGGGCTTGGACAAGTGCCATTATTCCTTTATTTGTAAGAAGGTTTGAATCCAAGTTGATGCTAGTGATTACTTTGTTATTGTGTAATGTAGCTGCAATGGCATAAGCTACATGATCATCTGCACGGCAGTTAGCAAGGGCAAATATCTTAATGTGGGTGTTGTTATTCAATGCTTCAGCAAACTGTATGAGGGTTTTGACTTTGATGACTTCAGAGTTGTTGACATTGAGTTCTGTCACACTAGGGTCATTGCGACGAACCCTTTCCAGATCTTCAGCAAACATACTAGCTGACTCCTCTTCATCTTCCTCTTCTTTAGTCTTTGTTTTTGTTTTCTTTTCTGCCACACAGTTTCCAACTTCTTCCTTTCTGGACTCATGCAGTTCCTTCTGCACTATATCTTTCTCTTTTGCCTCATCTTTTCTCTCATCAACTGAGGTCACCTTTAGCTCGTCCTTTGTTTTAACAATATCTGTTTCTTTCTTTTCATTTTCTTTCTTTTTATCTGTACTATAAATATCTTTTCTTACATTCTTTTTTACTGCATTTTTATCATTGTCATTGGACTTTACTATCTCTGGCTGGTTGCCCATCTCTTTCTCATTTGTACTCTTTCTTTCATCTTTTTTACTATCTGGAACCTGATTTTTATTTTCCTCTAACCTGGAAATGAGGCTTTTCATCTTACTCTCTTCTCTTTTCCTAACTTCCTCTTTATATTCCTTCTTTTCCCCATTATCTTGCTTCTCTTGTAACCTGGAGATCAAGTCCTTTGTTTTACTGTCTCCAGATTGTCTTTTCCAGCCCTCCTCTTTTATTTCTTTTTCTTTAAATTCCTCCTTTTTTTCTTGAAGCTTGGATATTAACTCTTTCATCTTGCTGCTACCTTCTTTTATCTCTTGTCTTTCTTTGAGCTTGGAGTCATTGTTCTGTTCTTTCTCTTTCACTTCATCTTTCTTTCTACTCTCTACATCCCTTTTGAACTGCCCTATTGTGATATGTTTCGGGTCCTCCCTTTTATTCTCCTGTGTGGGAGGAGCACTGGGTGTGGAAACGCTTGTTTGTTTCTGAAGCCCTCTCTCACTGAAATTCATCATGGGCACATTCTTCTCTTGACTCAGGCCCATTTTTCTCAAATACTCCTGCTTTCGACTTTCCCTTCTGGTCTCACCCTGTAGAAAGTAAATATCAGCATGAAAGTAGCCATAGTATGAATTACATTCAAGTTTTCTATTAGTTTATATTTATATATATATATACTATGCACTCATCATTTTTTATTGGCATAGACATAAATCTACACAGTGTCAGATCTGATGAGTGACTATGTGGTTTCCTGTGTAAAGTCTCCAGCTTTGGCAGATGTAGCCTTAAAAGGCATTGTGCAAAAGGAGCAACCAACAAGTTCAAGAGATGTCTCGTTTTCTGAATAGCTCCACAATAGTTTAACATTCTAAACTATTGAGAAGGTTTGTTCTAGCTATTTTTTCTGCCATTAGATGTAAGCTACATATGCAACCTCAGAGGTGTCAGTACATAAAGAAAGCTTAAGAACTATGACCAAAATATAATTTTCACTGGCCAAGCTGCTGTTTCCCTGAAGGTCTGAATTTCCTAGGAAGGAGCAGCATCTTCAGATGCTTTTTAAACAATGAATGGATGAGTTACGGTTACTAGATACTTTCAAGTTCAGCTTAGCAATTCTGTGGGATGTACAGCTATTGAGCATTTCAATATGTTCATACCTCAACGGACATGTCCCTTTGCAAGCGCATTTTGGACTCATTGTCACGATTGTTCAGGCTGGACTCCTTTTTATTACTTGTGCTTTGTTTTAAATCCGTTTGGTCCAAAATGATGATTTCGCTTGGGTCAGGATCTGGCACAGAGGACACCTCCTTCTGCAGCTCCTCCATCTCTTCAGGTGACAGGTTTGAAAGCAGGTTATCAAGATCTGGGTCCTCGCTCACCTGGCGCCCGGTTCGCGTCAGCCCCCTCACCTTTCTTCTGGACATGACTACTACTAGTAACAGGGTAAAAGACTCTACTCACAAGCCAAAAAAAAGTGTATAGGTGTGTATGACTACAACTGTCTCACCCTTTGTACGTTCCCATAAAGCAGGAAAAAAAAATTAGGAGAAAGAGCAGTCGAGTCTGTTCAGAGAAGCATTACTAGAGGCTGTCCTGACTGCTCTGGTGTGCTTGGACATTCCTTGAAATCCACTGCAACTGCATGCCCATATTTGGTTGGTGGTTTACACTCCTTTCAAGGCAATTGGGTGGGCTGTGGATTAATAAAATTCCAAACATCCTTAGACACATATATCCTATAAGTGATAATGTGTAACTTGATTTTTTTTCAGTGTTGAAAGATAAAATTAGACACTTTAAATGGGAGAACTTGCTCATTTGGACAGCACATTGCAAAATGAAAAATGATATTATTTATAACTTTATACTGAATTGTATCATATTTACAGCAACAACTAAATAAGATAATCTTAAGCACGGTTGTAGACAAAAACAAGTAAAAAAAAAAAAAAAACTGGGTCCCTGAGCAAGACCCTTAACCCTGAGTTGACTGTAATGAGGACATGTAAGTCGCTCTGTATAAGAGCGCCTGCTAAATGCCGTAAATGTACAAATGTACAATGTACAATGTACAAAATGTACAAATGTACTGAAGGGTACCACAGGGCAACCTACTGGTCTGGGATTCGAACCTTGCTCGAGGATACCTCAGGGCAACTCCCTAACTAATCCCCAGTCTTTGTGAAAAGTAATGAAAAGAAAAACAGACATTTTAAAGACATTTATAACTGTTATAATATAATTGTTAGAAATAACCTCTAGTAAACAAATACCTTTCTTCCCACTTCTACTTTATGTCACATATACAGAATAAAAGTGATAATTCTTCTAAAACTGCACTGCTAACCTTTGTTCTCCTTTATATTTTCAAGTTTTTCATTTTACCCCCTTGACTGTACCCTGGATCAGCAGGAGGATAAGCGGGATAAGGCCCCTGTTGCACCACTGGGTACGGCAGAGCCATATACTTGCAACAGACTAAGAAAACTAGTGTCAATGCCAGTTATCATTTTACTTGTAAGTTCTCACAGATCCAAATTTAAGATCCAAGTAATGTATCTGCATGCTCTCTAAAAAGGTAAAAAGAAATGTAGCATTAGACTTTATAGTGGTAGATAGTGGTAATAATGGTAGAAAACTTGGTAACACACAGAAATCTCAGATTTCACATTCTGATGTCACTATGCACGTGCACACTCCCCAAAACCTGAAAGCAGATTTAAATGTGTTAATGAAAACATTGCAAAGTCTGAATAAACTGTCAAGTAGACATTTGGAAAGACTGTTAAAAAATGCTTTTTTCAGATGAAGCAGTCATCTTGGCACATTTTTTGAAACTACATACAGTGCATCAGTTAAATGATTAAATGAGTGCACTGCCAAGTTGTGATTCTATGTCACATATAATTGTTTACCAAAGTTGTGCTCTGGAAAGTCAATTTGAAGAGCAAATACATGTTTTGTTAATTTCTGAAGTTCTCAAAAAGTGATTATGAATACATGTGGCCATGAGTCTATTGTATGAGGTAATTAATAGACAGACTCCACTGTGTTTAATATGTAATGAGGAAGAAGTGACTGTGAAGTGGTAAGGTTGAGTGCCATTATGACACTCTAAATATGTACATTCTGGGATGAAAAAAAAGTATCTTTACAACAAAGAGGTAAGAGCTACAAAAATAAATCGGTAGAGATCATTGTACGAAGCTTCAAGCAGAATAATAGTTAGATCAGTTGCAAGGCAGAAGTGGGCAATAAGAGTGGTATGGGCCTTAGGCAATTCTGAAGATGTCAAGAAATGTATGAATGAAGTGGTGGATGTTAGGTTTGAAGGATGAAATTTGACAGAAAAATAACACAAATACCTTCATAAATGCTTCATTAATATCCTCCCCATGTGTCCACACTTCAAATCTGACAAAGACCATCAGCTGCGCATTGTCAGTTAATTTATCCAAAGCCAATGAACTTAATGAAATTAATTTTGCCATTTTTAGCTCAGTTGTTCAAGTAAATTATTAGCAAGTATTTCAGTTTGCTTTAGAGATTACTCCCTGGGAAGAAAAAAAACAAGTTTGTCTGTGCATTGAAAGTCTTTTCCTTGTTAGAAATATTGCAAAATTCTCAGTTGAGACCCAGAATGTCTGCCCTTGGGCTAGTGCGGCATGTCTGCAAACAGAGCTGAGCCACAAGAAAACCTTACACTGCAGTAAGACCCTGTCACCATCTGGACAAAGATGGTTACTGCAGCAGGTGTTCCTCTTCTACAGAATATGGCCCTTCAATTTTTTACATTCAACATTTACAGCATTGAGCTCTTATCCAGAGCGACTTACATGTCCTGTTTACAGGGACACTCCCCCTGGAGCAACTCAGGGTTAAGGATCTTGCTCAGGAACCCAGTGATGGTAGTACTAGAGGTGGGATTTGAACCTGCAACCTCTTCAGCCATTGGTCCATAGGCAAGTACCCTACCACTAGACCACCACCACTCCCTACAACATACTGTTGTTGAAATTGTAGATTCACTATGATTATGGTTATGCAGCGCACTCACCAATAAATACTCTATTTACATTAGTGTCTCTCCACCTGGCCCTCACAACCTTTATGCCAAGTTTGGCATAAAAAACTGGTGACAGAAAAAAGGTGTCACTTTTTTTTTTTTTTTTTGTTCTATTCTTGGAATTTTACTTAAATTTTTTTCCAGACCTTTCTTGATTGAATGGAAATTTGGTAAGTGGATCTTTCATGTTTATATTTGAGAACCCATACTATGGGGTGTTGTAGGTCCAGCCTTAGGGATAGGTCGAGGAACTTAAACTTCTGGGAGCGTTGAAAGGAACCAGTTGAAGTGGTTCAGGCATCTAGTCAGGATGCCTCCTGAGGTGGTTCAGATACAATTAATTGGGAGGAGACCACAAGGCAGACCCAGGGCACACTTGGAGGATTATATACCTTAGCAGGTCTGTGACCCCCTCAGGAGGAAGAGCAACACAGGAGGACCTATGAAATGAAAGTGGTAATATTTTTACTACCCATTGAGATTCTGCTCCTGTACCAGAACTAACAATTTATGGATCATTTCGAACTTCATGATGTTTGGTGACCTTTACTGCACAGCTCTTGACAGATTACATTAAGATAACAAGGTCAGTTTTGATTCTGCAATAATGAATATGTGCCAAAAAGGTTCGGTGACTATCCATATGAAAATGACAAATACAGTATTTGAAATATTAGTCAAAATGTAATCTTAATTTGAGTACATCCTAAAAGCTAAATAAATATACAGTCATGTGAAACATTAAATATTTAGTTCTTTATTAAGAAATGCTCACAAATTGATGTCTTGTTTTTTTTATCTCTGGAAATGAAAGTTATTTAATTGCCAAAACCTTAATTTATTCATTAACAAAAGATATCAACAAAAATATGTATTCTAACTGTGGAAAAAGTTAGGACACCCTTCCCCCTAAAGAGTTTCCCCCTTCGACTGAAATACCTGCAGTGAGACACTTCTTGTAGCATCTACCAGTCTCTGCCATCAGTCTGAGGAAAGTTTGCCCCACGCCTCAATGCTGAATTCTATGAACAGTGGGGTGTTTGAGGGGTTTCTTGCATGTACAGCCCATTTCAAGTCATCCCACAGCAACTCAATGGGATTAAGATCTGGGCTTTGACTCCAGGACACTCCATTTCTTCTTTAAAGCCAATCCTTGGTGGATTTACTGGTATGATTTGGGTCATTGTTTGGTTTCATGGCCCAATTCTGCTTCAGCTTTAATGTTCTTAGTTCTTTGTTCTTTAATGTTCTTTAATGTTCAGACTGTCAGGACGGTTAAAAGGGTGGGGTGGTCTAGTGGTAGGGTACTTGCCTACGGACCTCTGGATCAAGAGGTCCCTGGTTCGAATCCCACCTCTGGCACTACCACCATTGGGTCCCTGAGCAAGACCCTTAACCCTGAGTTGTTCCAGGGGGACTGTCCCTGTAATTAGGACATGTAAGTCGCTCTGGATAAGAGCGTCTGCTAAATGCCGTAAATGTAAATGTTTCTCAAGCACCCTCTGTTACACAGTAAAATTCATGGTGGAGAGCTGGTGAGGTCCTGCTGCAGCAAGGCATCTCTAAACCATGATACTTCCACCTCCATGCTTCACTGTTGTATGAGGTTATTTTCCTGGAATGATGTATTTGGTTTATGCCAGACATGTCCTCTGTTCTGGTGTCCAAATAATTACGTTTTAGACTCATTTGATCAAATAACATTATTCCAGAAATCCTGCTCTTTGTCTACGTTCTCTCTGGCAAACTTCAGTCTGGCCATTATGTTTCTCTTAGAAAGCAAACACCTCCCATGCTAAAGTTGTGCAGTCTATTTCTTATTGTAGAAGCATGCACTTTCACATCAACAGTAACAAGAGGCTGCTGTAGGTCCTGTGATGACATTTTAGGGTTTTTGGAGACAACTTTTAGCATCTTGCAGTCTGCTCTCAGGGTGAACTTGCTTGGATGGCCAGACATGGGCATGTTGGCCGTTGTTTTGGAAGTCTTCCACTTGTAGACTATTTTCCAGGCAGTGGAATGGCTTACTGCAAATTCTTTTGAGATCTTTTTAAATCCCTTACCAGACTTATAAGCTGCTACAATCGTCTTTCTGAAGGCCTCAAGCAGTTCTTTTGATTTCACCTTGGTGTTCAATCTCAACTCAACAGTCAGGAGCAAACTAAATGTCTGATGTCTAAATAGGGCAAACCTCCTTCAACATACTGAGTAACAATGTTCTAATCATGTCCACCTGATGTTCTTATCCTGTGTAATTTGAGCCATTTTAACTGGGAATAAAAATGGGGGTGTCCTTATTTATCCCTCACCAGAAATCAGATTTTTATAGAATTACATTTTACAGAATATTCTGAAAAGTCTTTGCTTCAGTTTTAATTGTTTAGTTATATTATCTGAAGTACAGTACTGTGCAAAAGTTTTAGGCAGGTGTGAAAAAATTCTGTAAACAAAGAATGCTTTCAGAAATATAAATAATGATTGTTTATTTTTATCAATATACAAAATGCAAAGTGAGTGAACAAGTGAAAAATATAAATCAAATCAAATTTGGTGTTACTACCTTTTGCCTTCAAACCAGCATCAATTCTTAAAGGTACACTTGCACAAAGTCAGGGATTTTGTAGGATTATAGTCAGGTGTATGATCAACCAATTTTACCAAACAGGTGCTAATGATCATCAATGTAACACGTAGGTTTAATCACAGTCATGTTTGGAACAACCTACCAGCCGAGTTCCTTCAAAAACTGTGCAAGTGCAAGTGCACCTAGAAGAATTGATGCTGATTTGATTTAGATTTCTCTTTTGTTCATTCACTGCATTTTGTTGATTGATGAAAATAAATGATTAACACTTCCATTTTTTCACACCTGCCTAAAACTTTTGCACAGTACTGTATTACTCCCAGTATTGTTAAAATTGAGATTAAATATCCAGATGTCCAAGAATGTTACAAAAACACACAGGCTTTCAAAGGGTGTCCTGTTTTTTTCACATGAATGTTCCCATTATAATGTTGAAATGGGAACACTTTCTCCCTTACATGAAAATGGCATTTACATGTCTGTTCTTGTAATATATTATGCCACTTTGCAAAATGTTACCTTAAAATCCTTGCATCTGGGATTTTCCATTTTGCCATTTGCCATATTCACCAGTTTGGGTGAATATTGTTTTATAGACACATTATAGTCTAAATATTGTTAATTTGTTGACTCACCTTATTTACTGTGTAATTTTCTCTGTTCTATTTATTTTCAATGATTGTTTGATTTTTGTCATTATAGGCTCACACCTTCTAAAAATGTTAATATCATTGGTAGGTTAAGAATAGTTCTAGCTTAAACCAAATATAGGCAATATGTATTAAAAAATCTCTCAATATAGCATCCATTTGATTCAGACACAACTCTCTCATATCCACAGATTTAAAAATGTGTAATCTTTTTAAAACACTAAGTTCTTCTTGAATGCTGCAAAAGTAAAAAAGAAAGTCAACAACAACAACAATAGGATATTTTAGTACACAATGCAATGCACAAGTTCCAAGCTCTGCCTTACCGCTAACATTTATAAACAGATTTTTAGTTTCATAAAAAATGAAATGCACTTAAAATCTTTTGATAAAACACAACACTGGACACTAATAATCCAGGGTCCTTTCCAATAATATTTTCACTGCCAGTGTATTTCTATGTGCTGGTCCCAAGCCCAGATAAATGGTGAGGGTTACATCAGGAAGGGCATCCGGTGGAAAACCTTTGCCAAATCAATATGCCAACAACAAAACAAATTTCCATACCGGATCGGTCGAGGCAAGGGTTAACAATGACCGCCACCAGTACGGTTAGCCTACAGGGTGCTGGTGGAAATTGGGCTACTGTTTGCCAAAAGAGAAGAAGAAGAAGAAGAAGAGGAAGGCAATTCCAAAGGGTGGAGGAGAGAAGTAAGTGGAGAAGAGTGGAAGTGAGGCTAGGAACTTTGAATGTTGGCAGCATAACTGGTCTTCTTTTTCATGCAGCTGCTCCCATTTAGGGATTGCCACAGCGGATAAACCGTCTCCATTTCTTCTGGTCCTCTGCATCTTCCTCCTTCAAACCAACCGCCTGCATGTCCTCTCTCACCATGTCCATAAACCTCCTCTTTTGTCTTCATCTTTTCCTCTTTCCTGGAATCTCCATCTTCAAAATCCTCCTCCTAATATAATAATTTTCTCTCCTCTAGAGATGTCCAAACCAACGCAACCTTGCCTCTCTAACTTTGTCTCCAAAACATCTAACCTGAGCTGTCCCTCTAATATACTAATTTCTAATCCTGTCCATCGGTGTCACACCCAACTAAAATCTCAGCATCTTTAACTCTTACACCTCCAGCTCTGCCTCCTGTCTTATCGTCAGTGCCACTGTATCCAACTCATACAACATAGCTGGTCTCACTACTGTCCTATAAACCTTCCCTTTAACTCTAGCCGGTACCCATCTGTCACAAATCATTCCAACCACTCTGCATTCTCTTCTTCACCTCCCTTCCACACTCGCTGTTACTCTGAACTGCTGATCTCAAGTATTTAAACTACTCCACCTTTGTCATCTTTCCTCCCTTTTATTCACACTTATGTATTCTCTACTTGACCTTTTAACTTTCATTCCTCTTCTCTTCTCTCTAGAGCATATCTGCACCTCTACAGGTTCTCCTCAAGCTGCTCCCTACTCTGACAGATCACAATTTCATCAGCAAACATGATCGTCCATGGGGATTCCTGTCTAACCTCATCCATCAACCTGTCCATTACTATTGCAAAAATAGAATAGGCTCAGCGCTGATGTCTGATGTAATCCAACCTCTACTTTAAATGCATCCATCACTCCCACTGCAGATCTCACCACTGTCACACTGCCCTCTTACATATCCTGAACTCTCACATACTTCTCTACCACTCCTGACTTTCTCATACAAAACCACAACTCCTCTCTGGGCACATATTCTTCCACGAACATATTCAAGTCCACAAAGGCACAATTCAGCTCCTTCTGACCTTCTCTGTACTTCCATTACACTCTAAAAGCAAACCTTGCATGTGTAGTGCTCTTTCTCATGTATGAACATAAAACCATACTGCTGTTCACTAATTCACACCTCTTTTTTTAACCTAGCTTCCGCTACTCTTTCCCATTTCTTTTCCAGTGGAAGCATGGAGGTGTTTAGGAAAGCTAGCAGCAGAGTTTCTGACCAGATTGTTTAACAGAATCTTTGAAAGTGAGAGTAAAACTTCTAGCCCAACAAAACTATATCAGTAAAGTGAACAGAAATAGGGAAGGTTCACATTATGTGCATACTTCCACACTCAAATGATAAGGTTTGAAAATTCTTTCAAAATATAACTATATTGTTATAGCATTATAGATACCTAAAGTCCAAATCCAAGTCACTACCTTAGTGATAAAGGCTGGATAAATCTGGCTAATCTGAAACACTGTAAGGAGGAGGTGTACATATACCTGAGATGAAAGAGCATACAACATTTCCATCCTCTCGCTGTGATCATCCTGAAGCTATCTAGGCAGCAGTAAGAAATGAGTGGACAGTCAAAGCCATTATGCAGGTGCCACTCTTGTACCACAGACAGTCCTCTTTTGCACTTACTATGTATAACAAACAAAGAAAAACAAAACTAAAATGCTACCAGCAGGAGTATAAAATGTTTGGTTCAAGGCTTATACTTTTTTATAATTTGAAACACTGAAAGTAGTGAAACCTGATTTGCTTTCAGTTACTGAATTAAGAAATGTTTTATTTAAAATGGAAAGCCATTTTATATGAAAACCTCTACTTGAAAGTGGACTACAGGGACAATGTTTACTTGCCCTTTAATTACATTTACGGCATTTAAATGACGCTCTTACCCAGAGCGACTTCCATTTCCTAACTACAGGGACAGCCTGGAGCAAATCAGGGTTAAGGGTTTTAAAAAGAATTCACCAGAATACATAAAGGTAATCCACCGAAATACTGCAAACGGGATTCAATGTCAACGAAGTCTTTTTTACTGTTTATTATAGAAGCACCCACTATAGTATTTTGAGAACAGTTCAAACATGCGTGGCTTTAATGTTGACATCACGGTATACAGAGAACAGAAAGTGTAGCAGCCACAATCGCGTACATCACCGCTGCTGCCAGGGCTGACAGAGCCATTTCCACTCCAAGAGTTACTCCTAAATCTAACACAAAGGGACTACGTGGATGAGAGGCACGATTCACATTTGTATCGATTTAAGAAGCGTCGCCTTGTCCGAATCTAGCTGCGAACGCGAGCCCCCGTCGAGCATCACCCTGCGGTTTGTGTAGTTACACAAGTGACACGTGACGTTGCACGCGGTATGGAAAAACTGTTTCAAGTGTTGATATACTAATTTTCATATATAAAACAAGCAAAAATGTATAATAACTATCAGACAAGATTTGACATACGACATTAAATTAAAAATCCATTTAGATGGCTGGAAACATTTCCCTACTAAAACAGGATATGTAATAGCGGTCACTTTAAAACATAAAACGTTTAAACATGAACTTATTTTTCACTAGTGTTTATTGTCCCAAAATCAGTCTGTCATGGCTCAAGCTTATTTAACTTACAAGTTAAATATGAAAAGTTGTGTGGATTTTTTTTTTAAAGAAAATTATAATTCTACTTCCACAAGTTTTACGCTTAATTCTTATAGATTTTTAACTAATAAATTAATCATACCAGCAACGATGCCAGTCTTGGCAGGGTGCCATATTTAAAAAATCCATAATAACCAACATTCAACAGCCAAGCCTTACTTTAAATCAGGGGTAACGAACTCCAGTAGTGGAGGGCCGGAGTCCAGTACATTTTGGTGATTTCCCTCCTTAAACACACCTGTTTCCCTCCTTAAACACACTTAGTGGCAGGTGTAGCGAGTGTGTCTGCTTTAAATGCTACTTTTTAAAATAGATATCCAAATCATAAACTCTCCTAAACAAATCCTGTTTTTGTTATATTTGGCAAATTGATTATGCACATGGGGCATCCTTAGTTTAAATGTTTACTTTAATATAGTCGTTAAGGTACAAAAACCTACAGAAATCTAAATGAAGTTTAACTGATTTAACATAGGCTAAAAATAGCATAATGCTTAAATCTGTTTCCCAGCTGTTATTGTAAAATGACATAGCATTGGTAAGAAGGTAGCACCACATATTTTGATTAGGTTACAAATAAGGTAAAAGGTTTCATTAAGATTGAGCAAATGCAAACAATTTCATGGGCTCTTTATTTTGAAATATTTGAAATGCTAGTGGGTACAGTAAGACTAACATGGAGGCAGTAGTTCACTATAAATTCCTCCTACCCACCAGACTGTGCTGGCATAAAGACCAGTTTTATAAGATTTTCATTTTGAAAAGACCGTCAGAATTTATATTGCTAATGTTCACTTGCCAAAATAGGGCTTCCTTTACAGAAAGATTGTAGACCACCCTGAATTGATAAAGAGAATGGTTTACAAAGGGACAACTGTTGATACTTCTTAATATTTCTATGCTGATATCGGTCCCTTTGGAAGAACTTGTTGACCCCATATGAATGCCTTTCATTACACCCAAAGCTCCACTAAGGCTAGGCTTTATTTGTGCCCCATAACTGTATCAATTGTACTGCCCTCCCAGTCATCTCTGGGGTCCTTTCAGGGTGATCCTCATCCTTTTAATTTACTATAGTGTTCTTTCAGCATTTCAGTGCATCATCTTCGAAAAACATTCTGCGTTGTGCTTAGGGACTGCAGGTGCCATCTTTAACAGCTCTCCTAGTCCAATCCAGCCCAAGTTTGGAAACATACGAGTGTGTGGTAAAACAATGAAACAAAGATAGTTTAAGTCAATAATGAGGAGAGGTTCAGCTTAGATTCCAATAGACTGCAACACTCTTCTCTCAGAATCATTTAGATGGCCAGAAAACATGCTGTAGCAAGGATGCTGGGCAAACTGTGTCAAGAAATCTGTCAGATAGGCCTGAAAAAAGAAAAGGGGCTTTTAGAAAAAGGTTCCACAGAAATAGCACACCACATAAAAAAAAATAAATAAATAAATAAATAAATAAAATAAACCCTTAAAAAGTAAAAACACCAGGGACAGTAACCTGAAGGTCAATTTGATATATTGGATCCTTCATGGCATCTGGGTCATCATCATCATCATCATCTTCATAATAATCATCATCTGAAGAAAAAAATATTTCTACTTGTTAATTTCACAAAAAGCAGTGTGAAAGAGGAAGATGCAGAATGCAGGAAGAAATAAAAACATGATCTACTGCAGAAACCAATAACTGGAAAAGCTCAAAAGATCTTTACTGTAATTTTACTTGCTGTAAGGCTACTATTGAAAGAGCTTTGGAGTACATGTAATAAATTTGATACACTGGCACTAAAATTTGCCTTCTGACAAAGTTTCATTCTCGATTATTAGAAAGAACAGGTGGAGTTTACAAATCAAACAGGCGTTTCTAAGGATAGACATGCCATGAGTTCAGTTTAACAGATTCTATAATAAAGTCTGCAATTGGAACTTGAATATTATGTTGGTCCCACACCAAAACTGATTAATTAAGGAGTAAGAGGCGTAGCCTTGTCTGAGGCTAGCTGCGAACCCGAGCCCCCATCAAGCATCACCCTGCAGTTTGTGTAGTTACACAAGTGACACGTGATGCACGTGGCATGGAACAGCAGAAATGTATTATAATTATCAGAAAAGATTTGACATACGACATTAAATTAAAATTCCATTTAGTTGGCTGGAAACATTTCCCTACTAAAACAGGATGTTTATTGATTAATTTAATAGCTGTCACTTTTATTAATAAATACATTTACTAGGTTAATACATGAATAAAATGTTTAAACATTAACTTATTTTTCACTAGTGTTTATTGTCCTGAAATCGGTCTTTCGTGCCTCAAGCCTATTTAACTTACAATTTAAATATGAATAGTTGTGTGGGTTTTATTTATTTTTAAAATATAATTCTGCTTTCACAAGTTTCACCACAAATTGTATTCTTATTGATTTTTAACTAATAAATTAATCACACCAGCAATGATGCCACTCTTGGCAGGGTGCCATATTTTGTTTGGTGCGCTTGTCCCACACCAAAACTTATTAAGTAGTAAGTAACCAGCTCAAGTAATTAAACTAATGGGTGCAGATATTTTTAAAAAGGGGTTTAGTTTTTATGTATAAAAAAATTAGACATTGTAAATATTTAATCCAAGGGCTTGAAGTGTTTGTTTCTATGATAATTTATCATAATATGTACTGTATAAGTGAAACTCAGGCTCACCATATTTGTTAGAGGATATGAGGTCAGAAAGAAGTTGCCCTTCTAATTCATCTTCATCACCATCATCATCATTTTCATCTTCCACCTCTTGATCTTCCCACATTCCTCCTGAATCTGAAAAAAAAATTTATACATAGCAATATTTAACTTTTCATTTCACTGAAGGTTTTGACTGAAGGAAACTGCATCCTATAAGCTCATTGTGAACAAGTACAACTAAATGTTTAACTGTAATACCTTGACTCCAGTCTGCAGGATTTGCTCTATTTACACTAGCCTCCACAACAGATGACAGTTCATTCACAATTAGTTTAAAGATCTTCACCAGCAAAGGAATGTTGGTCCATCGCTCTGGGCCTAAAATATATTAAACAATGCATCATCAGATGTCACAACACTGACTGCTACAAACAATGTGGTAACTGAGGTGAGTTTTCTTACTCTTGACAGTTTTGGAGCGTGTACGAATGCCTGCATCTGGGTTAAAGATTTCCTCCCCTTTTACCACTATGTCTTGCAGACGTTTGTCATTGGTGTTAAGACCATGCTGAAGAAGTTTACATAAGGCTATTGCACTGCAAGTAGAGAAAATTTGATCAGTGAAAAATAAGTATTATCTTTATGACAGGCCAGGGAAAGTTCCAGGCTCCCACCTGACTTTGCCTTCATATTGCCCATAGAAGAGATGCTGCCGGCTCATCCATTCAGTCATAACAAACTCCAAAGCAGGCTTTCCTGTGGGCCCAGGAAGACTGGACAGGAACTCCAGCAGAGGTTCCAACTGTGAGTGGACTAGGTGGGCAAACACCATTATCAGAGACTATAAGAAAAGAGAAATAAGAGGCATATACATGGTCAGATGGTTAAGCTTGTTGCAGTAGAGCTTCCCAACCCTATTTCTGCCTTATTTGATGGGTCCTAGTTTTGATTGGCTGCACACTGTGGAAAGTTTCTCCAGGGGAAGGGGGAGAAAAGGAAAAAAAAAAAAAAAAAAAAGACGAAGGACAAACTCTTTTCATAGCAATAACAGCTCAGCCTGTTGCTCCATTACCTGTCCCCAATTCCACATAAAAATATAAAATTATAGAATGCATCAGTAGGCTATGGATTTAAACAGCACAAAGCTGAACTTATTCCCAATTTCAATCTGAAGAGTTTATATAGTATACCTGCATGACACTCAGAGTCTCAGCCTGCTGCATCTTGCTGAGAATTGCACGCAATACTTGGTCCAGTTGCTCTCCGAGCTGTGTACCAGCATGTGCGATCAGTGTTGAAACCAGGCGGCCTACGAATGCAGCAGTAAACTCAGACGTGCGAGGATCCAGGAGCTGACTGACCACCTGCATAACATACCACAGCCCACTGTGGCCCTGCTCATCCTGCCACTGGCCCACCTGTTCCAGAGCCACTGAAATGTAAGCCCGCAAACACTCACCACCATTCTAAGAGGAATAACATACAAGATGGTTATTGCAGTTTATTGTCATATCACTGAAAACTGCTCATTACCATCTAGTAATATGGTTTTTAACCTGCATTGTTGTGTTGTCATCAGTCCGCAAGGTGCACTGAGCCACAGCAGGGAAAGCCTGGCACACAAGCATCTCAGACAGTGGGGGTTTAGTGTTCCGAACAACTGTTGTCAGGATATCAATAGATGTCTGTTAAGACAAAAATAAAGAGATTCATGAAAAAGCTATGAGGTTTTTTTTTTTGCAATTTTGTGGCAGATCAAACCTTAGTTGAAGATACATACAATAAATAAATAATTAAATTAATTAATAACTTACAGCACAAAGACCTGAAGGAATCTTATCAGGCGGTGCTTGCATAATACTGACAAGTGTAGGGATGAGGCGCGTCTGCATAGGGCCCTGGCAGGCTTCAATCTGAGCCAGCTCTTTAAAGATGTCCTGGGCTAGAGACGCAACCACAGGATCTGATGAAATGTGGTGGGGGGGGGGGGGAAGCAGGGAGAGAAAAAAAAAAAAAAAAAAAAAGTGAATATCAATAAAAGAAAAACAAAATGAGAGAGAAAAAAAATTATATATATATATATATATATATATACACACACACACACACACACACACACACACACATATATATACACACACACACACAGTACTGTGCAAAGGTTTTAGGCAGGTGTGAAAAAATGCTGTAAACAAAGAATGCTTTCAGAAATATAAATATGATTGTTCATTTTTCTCAATTTACAAAATGCAAAGTGAGCGAACAAGTGAAAAATATAAATCAAAACAATATTTGATGTTACTACCTTTTGCCTTCAAACCAGCATCAATTTTTTTTAGATACACTTGCACAAAGTCAGGGATTTTGTAGGATTATAGTCAGGTGTATGGTCAACCAGTTTTACCAAACAGGGGCTAGTGATCATCAATGTCACACGTAGGTTGAAACACAGTCATGTTTGGAACAACCTACCAGCCGAGTTCCTTCAAAAACTGTGTGCAAGTGTACCTAGAAGAATTGATGTTTTGAATGCAAAAGGTGGTCACACCAAATATTTGATTTAGATTTCTCTTTTGTTCATTCAGTGCATTTTGTTGATTGATGAAAATAAATGATTAACACTTCCATTTTTGAAAGCATTTTGTTTACAGCATTTTTTCACACCTGCTTTTGCACAGTACTATATATAATAATAAAAAAAAAAAAATAAAATAAATATACACTGAATGTTATACCATTGCTGTACTTTAGGAAGACGGCTATGGTGAGAGGACAGATCTTGTTCTCTGCACTAGTGGTAAATGCTGGATCCACTGTACACACTATGCAAAGAGTCTCCATAACTAAAGTAAGGACTTCGGAGTTAAACTGCGCAGCCAACTGTACAAGGCCCTCCAATATACTGGGCAGATAAGGTTGCAGGATGTGGGTGCTCTCTGATAATTTCAGCTGATCACAATACCTGTGACACACACACACACACAAAACTCAATACCTCTGGCTCACTCAGATTTTAGTAAAAATGTCTGAAATGTAGGTATTGGGAACCTGTGCACACTGTACAACTTATCTATAAAGTTCTTTTTAAAAAAAAAAAAAAAAAAAAAAAACCCCATGCAAATCTGAAATGGTAGCATCAGTCATTGCTCTTTTTTACTGTAAAAAAATATATAATTAACATAGCTAATCAAAAGGTTTTTTGTGTTTTCAGGCAATACTGAATACAATCACGTGTCAAAATATATCTGGAGAATCCTTCCAATGTGTTGGGCAGCAAAACAAAGATGACTAATTGCCCACAGTTTGTATAAGGTCTATACAGAGGCATTGCTTTTAGAATGGGATGCTCTGGTGCAGCAGCACACAAAACTACCATGCCTTATGTCAAGTACAAGGGGATAGAGAACATAACAGCATATGTTTGCTATGTTGAGGTTTTTGCAAGTGCAATAGAAAAACCAAAAAAAACAACATACCCCCAAATCGCTCTCACAGCTGAGATACGAACTGATGGTGGTTGGTTGTCATGAAGACCGCTTACTGTTGCCTGCAGGAATTGCTGGATGAGCTCTGGGGACATGGCTGCAGAGAAACGACTAGCTGCCCAAAGAGCACGACCCAGCAGGAATGGTGAAGCAGCTGTAGGACAATTATCAATTTAACTACCATGACAACATAGCCAGCATAAAGATGACAATGTAGGACTCATTGAGTAAGTAAGTTCAGACGTTTAGACCCAGTCTGGTATGTATATATTTACTTGCTAGATTGAGATCAGCTAGGATGACATTGGCAAGGAAACCATGCATGTCAAACTGCACACGGCCATTCTTAACGTTTTCTGTGATGATCGTCTTGACTGAGCCCAAAGCAAGCATACAAGCTTCATGGATTTTCCACCTGCACAAAACAACAAAATTATTTTGTAAATACCCATTTAGTCATGGGAAAGAGTAGTGGAAGCTAGGATGCAGTTTAAATACCTGGGGTTCAAAGTAAAGGGAAATGTAGAAGAGAGTTGAAAAAGTAGATAGAGTAGATAGATCTGAACAGGTGAAGAGGGGCAGATTTAATTGGTCACATACAGGTAACAGCAAATGTGAAAGGGAAGCTTTACAAGAGGGTAGTGAGAGCATCAAGATTTGATTTGAGCGTGACAATGGACAAGATTAGGAATGAGCCTTTTAGAGGGACATGCATGTGATTGGTGTGAAAGAAGATGAAAGGGACAGGAAAAAAAAACAAAAAAAAAACAGATGATCTGCTGTAGCGACACCTAATGGAAACAGCTGAAAGAAGATAATTTGTATTTGCTTGTAATGTTGATAATCATTTCTCTTGTTTCAGAGGCTTCAATTTAGTCAACCCTTTAGATTCGCTCAGAATTTTAATACACACTTTACCATTTTCAAAGGGAATTGCAAAGGATCGGGGTAATTGCAAAGGGCTTACTAAAGCTATGCTAGCTAAACAGTCCCTTTCAGACAGAGACTGAGGTCTAGCTAATAGTTTTAGCCCATTCCTGTAAGACAAATAACCATAAACCTACATGATTTAGTAAAAAATATTGAGAAGCTGTACCTAAACATCAGACTTCCTATTTAATCTACATTTTACACAAAATCAGCATGAGAAGAAATCCTTGGTATATTCCATTAAAATTGTTCAAATTTCTTGTAAATATTTAAAACCTGATTCATGAGAATCAATGCCCTTTCCAATTTTTTTTCCTTCCTAATACATTTCTCCATTTTTAACACCCAAGAAGGAAAACTGGATTTATATTTCTACAGTTCTTGAAGATTAACTCACCAGTGCTCATTGACAGCATTTTTGGCCTGCTCTGCCTCCTGAAGGTGCCTTGTAGCAGCTGCTGCTAAAGCTGCAGCACTTTCGTTCTGGAACTCTGCTGCCACAACCTAGTGATGTACAATACTGAATTATGATGACATGACTCTTTATGTACAGTCATAAACAACCCTCTTCAAAAACTTCTATTTTCATATTATTATTACTCTGTTGTTGTTAATGAAAATAAGTTGCACTGTTTTTCAATCAATATTTGGCATCGTGCTAATTGGTAGACTTACTCACTTAGTATTTTAGACCAAACTAACATACAAATGACAAGTTGAGGTTTACCAGTAATAAATCTTGAGCTGATATTCGGACAGAATAAGAAAATGTGTCATCATCTTCATCCTCAACAAACTGCTGAGGATTAGCAGTCCAAATCTTGATCTAAATAGCAAAACAATAACTTGGATTAAATAATAAATTCCAGCAGGCTATGGAAGAGAAAGAGAAATACAGAAAGAAACAAATGCATAGAACAGTAACCATACCTGATCCTCAGTAATCTGCATATAAAGGATGATGTAATAAATGAGTTCTGGGAGTGCTTTTTTCACTGTGGTCTTGAATTTGTTGTTATCCAGCAATGTGTGGACAAACTCAAAGATGCTGAAGACTAGGTTCTCAAAGCCAAGAACCTCCCCTGCACACACATCATCAAAAGCAAAAGTGGGTAAAAACAGTTTGGTGCTTAATCACCACCCAATATTACTAGAGCCCAACTAATAAGAAAATTAAAAATAAACAAACAAGGGCTGCATAATGTACTGCTAATCTTTTCCACAATATTGTCTTCGATAATACTGATGTTGCCAAAAGGCTGTAGTATGCAAAATTAGCATTCTAACCAATTAGTTTTTTGACAGGTTGACAAATTACACGTCCTTACATTTTTCCATATTGTGCAGACCTACATCCAACATAATTTTGTACTACAATTCTATAATATGATAAAACTATCAAATCTAGTTCTATACTCCAATAGTTTTGTGGCTTTGTCATTTATGACAACATAGTCTTGGGTGAAAAAAAGGGTTGCACTGGAATTATTTGTTGCTAATTACCATGACAGTTGTGTTAAAACCAACCAGTTCTACTTAAATTCCACAACCAGGACAATCAGTAGAATTTGTTGATATGCATATAACTGAGGCTTGGACTCAATGTTGGACCTTTATTATTTTTCATGTGTGAACTCAACAAGAACTTTCAAAATTTTTTGAAAAAATCAAAAGAAACCAAATACCATCAGAGTCAACAGGATCATCTACTTCCTCTGTGTAGTTGACCTCCGTTCTGACATAAGTAAGCACTTGGTTAAGAAAAGTGCACTATAGTCATACATAAAAGGTCCTGAAATGATTAAGCATTAGTAAATCCAGCAGCCACATAACAGGCATATGAAAACAAAAAAGCTGAAGGATATGTAATCATTAAATATGACAAACTTGAAAGGATATAAAGAAGCACTTTCTGTTAATGTGTTCCATACAATGGGAAGAATCTGTTGCATTGAGGACACCATGGACTTGGGGAAGTTCTTTACTAGGGCAGTTACAGCCTTTAAAGAAAGAAGGAGGAAAAAAAAAACCATTTAATTAAAAAACAATCTGGCAGCATCATTTTACAGCGATCTATGCATACGAGTGCGGTCCCAATTTATGGATTTAACTAATTTTAAAAAACAATGATAAATGAAATTACTTTGCATGGTGGCAATATATACATAGTCAACGCAATGACTTCCTGATGATTGCCATTAGTAGCAGGTCCTTTAAGCCTTGTAATTTGCGAGGTAGTTGCTCTGTGGATCAGACTAGTACATTCCACAGATACTCAGTCAGAACTGAGGATATGATCCATCAGATAGCACCAGCTTGTTCCTTTACTCCATGGTCGAGTTTTGTTGCTTATATGCCTACTGTAGGTGCTTTCAGCATTAGAAAGGGCATAGCATAGGCACTATGACTGATCTACAGCTACACAGCCCCAAATACAGCAAGGTGTGTGTTCTGACCAGAAGGCTGCTGTTGGCCAAAGCAGAGGAAGTCGGCAGGTCCAGAGGCAGAAGGAAAGAAGGAAGGATAGTAGAGTGGAAGTGAGGGTAGGAACTTAGAATGTTAGCAGTATGACTGGTAAAGGGAGAATTATTATATTGGGAAAGGGAGTTGCCTGGCAAGAGGAAAAGAGGAAAGCCAAAGAGGAGGCTTATGGATGTGGTGAGAGAGGACATACAGGCTCATTTTGAATGTGGAAGATGCAGAGGGCCATAAGAAATGGAAATGGATGATCTGTTGTGGCAAACCCTAAATGGGAGCAGCCAAAAAAAGAAGAAAAGTTCAACAGTCATCTTCTGTGGGATAATCACTGGATACTTGGGAAAACCCCAAAAGACCTGCCTTTTGAAAATACTGAAAGCCACTCTAAACTCAATTTAACTTGTCAAATTTACTCAGATCATTACATTTGCCCATTTTTGCCTGCTTTCAACATACTGAATTCAGTACAGGCACAACTGCCAGAAGATGATCATTGTTATTCACTTCTCCCATCAGTGGTTTGAATGCCACTTAGGTTCATCAATACAACTGACAGTGACAGCCCAATTTCACCCAAGACAGAACATTCCCTTACCTTGAGGACTTCCATCTTGAGGCCACTGTCAGAAGTGGGGCCATCAGGCATCTGCAGGGCCTGCACAAACGCTTCAGTAAACTGCTGTACCACAGGAAAAATCAGAGCTTTGGCTGCACCCTGGGAAATTTATAAAAAGAAAGACCATCAAATACATATCACTTGAAATCCAATGCAACCACTTTTTGTTGACAACTGTCTCTTAATCCTCACCTTTTCAAATACCTCAATAGCACAGATAAGGTTAGCACAAGTGGTAAAGATCTCGACTGCCCTGGATCGTGTACGAATGCTGTAGACCTGCATTAAAAACAAGATGACATTAGACATTATAACATCTCTCAAGAAAACACACAAGCAAACCATTTATTAAAATCTTTAGAGAACCAAGCCATTATCCAAGTTAGAAGGTCTCACTGATCTCTGAAAGAGATGACATAAAAACTTAACATAATACCTCAGCCATGGTGAAGATTTTGTACATTTCTGGCAAAATGACAGGTGCAACCAGTGGCATCTGTGTGTCTGTCACTTCTCGGGTAAACTCTATGGAGTAAATATTCAGTTAAAATCTATGCTCCTCCACTGTTTAAACTGAAAAGTATGTGTAGTGTAAACCAAAATTACAGCACTGTTACAACAGTTACATTGGGGAAAATTGCAGACAATATGATTCTTATTTTCTTATTTAATTTGCATGAATCTTCTTGCAAAAAAAAAAAAAAAAAAAAAAAAAGACTAGTGTCAGGGAAATCTTAAACAGGATGTTACATAAGGCTCCTTAAAGAAAGGAAATGGGTTCATCATACTAAACACAGAGCAAATATGTATAATGACCGATGTGAAAATATGGTAATTTTTGTGCCCCCTTGCATGTATCCATACCTGTTAGAACCCTCATTGCACCATGCACAGCACTGACATCTCCGCTGACTAACATATCCATAAGGAGTGTGAAGAGCTGAGGCCAGGCCTCAGGCCAGTCCCAGTGAGCTATGGCGGACACTGCATAGGCCACACTGGAACGCACCTTACTGATGGCTTCCCGCAAGCCATCTGGTAGGAGTTCACGGATTGCTGCCTTGGCCTAGATTTATGGGGGGGGGGGAAAAAAAGAAAAAAACCCAGATGCTGACAAAAAAAAAAAACAAACAAAAAAAACAAAAAACAAAAAAAAGTTGAATATAGGGAGTACAGGAACAGTTCTAACTGTTACTTAAAAGGGTTTGAATTGGCAATTAAATTAGTAAAGTATATTAGTGGTTGGAATACTAGTTTTCACAGAATACTGAAATTCTTTTATGAGTTTTTAAACCAATAACTAAGACAAAGAAGACAAGCTAAGGCTGAGTAAAAAATCCTTCTAAAGACCTTTAAACAAATAAAAATACAATATAACTATATGAATAGGTGCCTCCTAGGCTCTATTTTTCTATAAGAAAGAAAAGTGGGAGACTTTGAAGAATAAATATATCATAAATATATCAACTATCTAATTGTTCATCAATATGATACACTTCAATCAGTTTCTTTTCATTACATTTATTAATTGTGAAAGTCCTACTTTTAATCAGTTAATCTACTGAGCTTTAAATAAACAAACAAACAAAACAAAACAAAAAAAAAAACCCATAGCAACCCCACCTCACCCTTTCAGTAGTTTCTGGTGGCCTGAATTTTTCAGACTGGGCACACCAATGGGTTTCAACATACTGCTTTAGAATGACGGAGGCAAGCTGGATTAAAAAAAGGTAAACATTAATTGCTTAAACATAAGTCATATGTATTTTAACTTTTATAAGTAAGTATTAAAACAAATGTGCCCTCACCTGGCGTATGGAAAGTGCTCCCTGGGGGTCAACAGTGAGCTCAGCTAGGTGAACTCCAAACTCTATGAGAAATGTAAGTGAAATTCTTTCAGCTTTAAATGTAACTTCTGCTTTAATAGTGCCTCTATTTTATCAGTAATAGTATATAAAAAAAGATAAGTCATGCCACAAAGACTTCATACAGTGGCTGACATTAGGCACATTGAAGCTCCAAGTGCAATTTCTAGATTCATTTGTTTTAGGAATTGGGCTCTCTTGACTTGCGGAACAGTGTTTCTATATACATGTTCAGAGGCCATGAAATAGAGTTACCATGTCTCTCTATGCCAGGATTTATTTCAAAGGGACACTGCAAGCCAGGACACAATGTTACTGCTGACACCCAACCAGCACCATCAGTGAGGGGCTGGGGCCAACTGGGCTCCCTATAGCAAATTCTACCACCTGCAAATTCAGTCTGAATAGCCAAATACAAGGATGTAAATATAATTAGTCATTATGTTGATGACAACATAAAATTACATGACAGCAAAAAACCACCCATTTGGCAATAAAACACACAGATAAGATTAGGGATGTAGCAACATGTATATTCAAGATAGTTATTATTTCAATTCAATATTTGCTTTTGAAGGTTATAGAGCTCAAGAAAAATTCTACAAATCATTAATTACATTATTCAGTCTGGTTTGGCTGCCAAAGCCCCTAATAAGCCCCACAACAACAAGCTCTGTACATTTATTTAAGGCCCAGTTATTTGAAAATGGGTCAAAGATGACAAAAGAGAGGTCTTTACAGACACGAAGGGGTTTGTCAGCCGTAAAGTTATGAGCGCTATTTGACTGATTGAATTAGATTTAGAATTTAAAATCCCAAAGGCAATTTAAATAGTTTTTAAAAATAATGTTTAAATAATTATTTTAAAAGCAAACCGGGAAAGCGTGCTGGAATAGTGTTACCGCTTGATAGTCTTCATCAAGTTAAACATCAAGCAAAATTTACGAGTTTTGTACGAAAACGCTATATTTTCTTCAATCATGGACTACATTAAAAAGGAACGCATGTGAACGCAAGTTTACTAAGCAAGCAGCGCTGGTCTCGACAGGGCACCACACGGCGGGAAGCGAATCCTATTGCGCGTCCGCGGTCATAAATGTAAAAAAAAAAAAAAAACCCACACTACACTACTTTACGTTCTTGACCTACAACACGGAGTTTTTAACATTCTCTCAAAAATACAGTGTCTTATCCAGCAACTCAGAAGTCAATACTAACAAAGTATAGCTCGAGTATAGCTATCAAATATCGCAGAAATATAATGTGGCTCACGACGTTACACTCCCTACAGCACCCATCACCCCAATGCTATTTTAGAGCTCCTGTAGTCCGTTTAATCTTCTCCGTTTACTTACTGCAGTTCCCTTTCATTCACATGTCTAACTCGTCAACCGACGTCTGCTAGCCAACCTGCTAACCCTGAATGCTATGCGAATTAGAGCGTGGGTGAAAATTGTCAAATCAGATACTTCTCGTCGAAGACAACAAAACATTACGACTCAGCTTTGAACAAGTGCTGACCTTACGAATTCCAGCAGTAATTATCCCTCCTATGATACCCAGTGTCTCTGAAGTTCACATGGTGAGATACAGCTTGCTAAGAATCCACGTATTCGTAACTAACCGTCCACGCTAGTTTTAGTGAGTTCTTTTTACAGCACTTGCCTTCTGTCACTTCTAAAACTTTGACTTGCTCTTCTGCGGCTGCACGCACATCTTGTACTGGCGATAGAATGGCAGTCAGGGTCTCGATTAAGGCCTCCTTTAGCCCTTGCTGGACGGGACCCGAAGCGGACGCCGATCCGGGAGCCGAAGCGCTTATACCCGCCATATTCTCCCCAGGCTCACAGAGGCAGTAGAACTACGGTGCGTCGACACCGCTAAACTGGCGCACTACGCGCCAATGCACTAGAGGAGGGGCTTTACCGATTAACCATTTGCATTCTCTTTTCAGCTTTAGGTTGTCTGACACATTTCAGCTCCATCTTCAGGAAAGGAGGTAGAATAACAACAATAAGAAGCAACAGTAATTAATAATTTGTGCGAGACACTACTTGGACAAATATCTTGTATCATGGTGCTCATGAAAGTGAGAAAAGATTTTATTCCACATTTTAATTAACATCTAATATTCTTTTTTAGAAGATGAAACAGCATTTAGTCACAAAGTATATTTCACACTTCGTCTGCTACATCAATCAAACAACCTACATCAGGATTCTGTACAATCATTGCTAATGCAAGAAGCTACAGATCAGAGTAGATCTCAAGCTACTGAAAATCAGGGCAACCAACATAAGGTTTGTTGGCTTAAATAAATAACATTATTAGATACATGTACCAAAGCAGGGTCCCAAGAAATAAATCCAAATAATTTAATTTAGTTTAATTAATACAATTTGGTGGAAAAGCACCTCCAGAACAAAGTTTTCTTGATTAAGTCACATGAAGAAATGTGGTTTCTAAAAAAAACTGAATTCAATTTTATATTTATGGAAGCCAATTTGCCTCTATTGGGTAATCATGGGATGGACACCCCTGAGGTACATCTCTGTATCATGTCTTCTAGACAGGAGAAAACTTTTATAGGAGCAGAAGGTAAAAATACCAGGAATAAAAAGCAAAAAGAAACCCATCGGGTCAGGATAACAGTCCTTCAAGACAAAAGTAGCACCGGAGCAATAAGGGGGAAAAGACTGGAATTTCTGAGAATAAGGAAAAGGGATGTGGTGCATACTTGGTGCTATAACTCATGTGCAAAACTCAAAAGTCTTTTAAATCTTCAAAGCATTTTTGTTTTGGTCCTCGTGTTGCATTATTCACTGAGCAGTTAATGCAGATGTAGTCCTCTTTCTCAGCCTGCTCAGCAGACACACCCACACAAATTTGGTGAAACCACTGGTTGCAGCTGCCATCACACTGAACCCAGTTTACCTGTGAGAGGGGTGTTAAGAAAGAAAGAAAGAAAGAAAGAAAGAAAGGAAAAAAAAAAAAGTTTAGAAAGGCACAGTGCAGGCATCATCCATGTCATTATCCCAAAGGCATAAAAAAAGCACTCTGAACTAACCTCATTTCCTTCTGGTTGCAGACATCGCAATGCTGAGCACACTGACCAGTCCTCTTCAGAGTCTTCTGAATAAGATGGGTCCGAGAGTGAATTGGATGGGGAGATTGTTCTTTTTTCCTCACGTCTCCTTTCCTTGTTTGTCCTAGGTTTCTTTTTCTTGGGCTTCTTTATCTTGTCTCTATCCAGCACACAAGGGTTTTCCTTCTCAAAGCGCCTTTTGGGATTCTTCTCTAGCTTCTCACTTTCCTTCTGCAACTCTAGCAGGACATACTATAAAAATGTAAAAATTATTATTATTTTTAAATCAACATTACTCTTGCATTTCAGTTGACTTCTATAACTTCTAATATGTTCACCATATTGTAAAAATCCTGAAAGAACAAATAGCTTTAACCTGTTCTTTGTTGTTGATATGGTTTTTGTGGAGTGGGCTCCTGTGAGGTGGGCTTTTTTGTGATGGTAACTTATGTGGTGGGCTTCTGTAAGTTGGAGATTTCTCTTGAGCAATGTGGTACTGATGGTCATGCTCGCTGCTCTGGAGGGATTGGTGAAATGGGGAAAACCGGCTGAGCAAGCTTTCGTAGAGTTGTTGCAGCTCGGGCAAAGTTACCTGCAGCAGAAGGCCCTCTACCAGCAGTTCCTCCATCTCAGGACTAAGAACTAAAGACAGAAACCCACAGACACACAGATTTAGAAAAACACCAAAAAGTCAAACTATTAAAACCTTGCCTAATATATTGGTCCTCGGCGTGCCACTAAAACAGATACACAGCCCAATTCTCATTAGGTTACAACTCACTGTGTGTCACACATTCCTCCCATAACGAGAGTGAAAATTTCTGTGGCTTGTTCCAGAAGCCCTTCTGTTGGTTCAGACAAAACAAGGTAGTCTTTGTTACCCAAGCAAATCAATAATTGTTGCAAGCCCAATTATCTGTTACCAGTCGCCCCCCCCCCCTTCCCCTCTTCAGATCCGACCACTGTCAGAGAAGGGGATATGCTCCAACCCCATCATGCCATAATTTTGCACTTTTCAAGGATGCTTGGGTTGTTATGAGTGATGATTTCTCATGCATGCAGGATACTGACTATAAGAACTGTTTGTCTTCCAATCTATTCCAGACCTTGACATATACAGTTTGTAAATGATGTTTAACTCTATTAATTTTATGTGAGATGTTATGTTAGACTTATTTGTATTTCAGTGTACTAGCAATAGGTACATCAATGTAAAATCTCTACTTACCACTGAGAGGAATACATGGATGCTGCATGTAGAAGGAACCACTTGCTCCTTCGAAGGTCAGAGTGTAAGCCATTCCAGAAAAAGGTCTCATCTACAGGTGATTTTAATCAGAAGAAAGATAAAAAGGCTGAAATGAAGCACCCAAAACACATTTATGCCTTGCCATTTCAATACTGTTTTCGCAAGTCCTCTCTAACATCGGCTTGCAGAAAAAGTGGAAGTGGGGATACAAATGGAGGAACTTTAAACAGAAACACATTTGCTTATTGTTAGGCTAGCATAAGTGAGCAAGGCTTTTCAAACTTTGTAATGCAAAGGAACACAAATGTAACAAACTAACTTTGAACAGAAGCTGCTTTATCTTGTGTAAGCTTCAGCAGCACTAAAAGGAACATGGAAAATGATTATGCTTACTTTTACACTAAGCTGCTTTGTAAAAGGTGAAGCCTGTTGCACTCTATGTTGCCAACGCACTGTTCTCTCGATCACATAACGCAACGCGTCACCTTCTGGCAGCCGAACCCGAATACGCTGCAGAGAGGCCAGAAGGGGCAGCACTTTGTCCAAGGGAGGCTTCTCAGATCGACTGCAGAGTGGGCATAACCATGGCTGCCCAACCTCAATATCCTTAAACCCTGGGACACAGCCACTGTGGTAAGCATCCCGGCAGAGTTCACACTGTAGCATGGGGCCTGCAGGCACCGTATGGCACAAGCACACTGTAGGAGCTGAGCTGTTGGCCACAGGATGAAACTTTGCCTCATTCATGCTCCTCAAGGCAGACAGGCTTTCCAGTTCCTTTAAACGTACCTCACAGAGAGTGGCCATCTGTTAAAAGAGGATGCCCAAATTATCATACAAGATTGTGCTAAAGGTCATATGCTTCTTTATTCAAAACAGTAATTTAATTTATCAGCACATTTTATACTTCTGCTACATAAAGTAAAAATAAGAAAATTAAACATACTGCTGAGGCTGTATCTTTGCTCTCAGATAAGGATTTCTCCACGTCACTGAGGCAGTCCAGTTTTATACTTTTTTTGCCAGCTGGCAATACATCTTTTACTCTTTTAGATTTAGATTTTTGATTTCTTGTCTCACACCAAGGGCACAGGACCTTAAAAGATAAAAGTTTTTAAACTTAACATTTTTTCCACATGCACATGTCTTCATTTATCAATAGATAATTATTTACCTCTAGAAGGGACAGAGAGGAGTTCTTTAACAAAAATGTTTTGGCTGCACTCTCTTTCCAGGCCTGCACCTCAGACACCAGGGTCTCCAGTCGTGACAGGGATTCCAGTGAGACTGGGATGCCCTTAGCTTTTGAGACCAGATCAGACAGAGTGGACAAAAGGGGCATACGCCCTCCAAGCTGCAAACAAAGACATACATTTAAACATCCTGAACAAAATTGATACTAAAGGCAATATAAATGAAATAACATTTAAATTTTCACAACATGTTTACATGAGACAGTGCATCCACCTGAAGGGCATCGGTCTCCTGTATCCATTCTCTGGCCTTGGTGACACAGTCCTTGAGCTGGAGACAGTTGGGGAGGTAAGCATGAATACAGTTTACTTCAAGCAGGGCTGCCTCCAGTGTGTCAAGATTATGGCGAGGCCTAGATTTAAAAGAAAAATTCCATTAAAAATGATGAATGTATACTAAAAAGGAATTCAGTACTTATGTGACGTGCATGTAGGATCCCACAGCTTCAGACGGCAGTTATGTACAAGTGTATTAAGGTAGGGGGTAACACAATGTACTTTACCATGGGTTAGGGCTGCTCACGTAATCAAATTTAAATTAATCAGGATTTTTTTGATTCAGTTATATTAAAAAAATAAAACAAATTCAGCATTAGACACCACTGAAGCTTAAAAGAACATATTATGCTGATGAAGACATCCCAGAAATATAGCAGAAAAATATCAGCACATTTCAGCTACTTCAAAAAGGGCCTTAGGGTGGAAATATTGTCATCTATATGGGCTTGCCTCACCAGACAATGTTAACAGGTTGGTGATTCTGGCTAAAAACCTTTAGAAGATTACAGGTTCTTGAAAATGTCTTAAATAACAGTGCACATAATTTCTCTTCAGGAAATTTATTTTGATTATACTGATTTTAATCTTCTCATTCTTTCCATTGCTCCCATTAGGGGTGACCACAGCAGATTATCAGTGTCCATTTCTTACAGTCCTCAACATTTTTCTCCTTCAAAACAACTTTTCCCCTTTCACCACATCTCCTCTTTGGCCTTCCACTTTACCGCTTGCCTGGCAGCCCCATCCTCAACATCCTTCTCCCAATATAATCGTTGTCGACCCTCTGTACATGTCCAAATCAACACAATCTTGCCTTTGTTTCCAAACTGTTCAACCTGAGTTTTACCTCTGCCACCTCCACCACTGTCTCCAACCCAAATACCACAACCACTCTCACCACAGTCTATACTGTCACTACTGAATACCCGAATTGTTGGTATTTGTCTGTCACAGATCAGTCCTGCCACTAAATAACATTTAAGCCTCCCATTCCAACTTGCCTGCACTCTCTTCCACACTACCCGTGCTCGAAAATGTTGAGCCCAAGTTTTTAAACTCCTCCACGTTAAATGTATACTTAAACAGGCATCTTATATAGCTGATATATGTTTATGGTTTTCATTTATTTTATGTAAAAAAAAAAAAAATAAAAAAAAAAAAACTTAACTGATATTAAAAAGACATGTTTAAAAGTTCAATAACTGTATGTTTCAAAAGTCAAGGAGTAAAAATGGTTAATAACTGATCAATATTGACCAAAAAAAGTCAGCATTATGATTTTGCTATAATTGAGCAGCCCTACAATGGACACCTATAGGATTGCTTTAAACATCTAGACAGTGGCACAGACATACAGCATGTGGCCACAACAGAATGATCCAGTTAATCTGTCAGGAAGCAGCTTCAGTATAAATGCTACTGCCCCCACACATTTTTGTGTAAAAGCATTTTTGTGCATCCTGCTATAATATGAAACAAAACATTGGTTTTACACTTTTTAACTTGACAACTACACCAGAATTAAAACTGTAAGGCCCAACTTACAAGGGAAACATACTATGGTTCAGACAGCTTGTAAAAATCAGCTATTGAATTCAATTTCAGCACTTGTAGAAAATCATTAACTATATATATATATATATATATATATATATATATACACACACACACACACACACACACACACACACACACAACCCACTAAGAAGCAGAACTTGACCTGGCAGTCAGCATGTTATGCGCCTTCTCCTCCCAGTGCTCACACACTGTGAGCAGCTCCTGTAGCCGGGCCATTGTCCTCTCCACATAGGCATGGGGTGCCAGACCCACGCCCTGGTCAATCAGCCTTCTCATGCAGTCCAAGCTGAGGCTGGAGGGCTGCTCACTGGCCTGCTGGACAGCCTCAACCCAGCGTGCCTGCTCTAGCCTCTGCCTGAGAACTGCTAGCTCAGGGAGCTCCACATCCAGCCCTGTGCCCTCATCCAGCAAGCACTGCAGGGCAGAGGAGCCAGGCATGTCCTCAGCCAGTAGGTCCACGCTTCGCTTCTGAAAATGCTCAATACGACACAGCAGAGCCTGGGGGAGAGGGATATATGAACCGGTTAGATTATGAGTGAACACACAGTAAGGAAATCAAATGAAAGGAATATTCATTATTAAGTCCCATATACATGGTAGCATAAAAAAAAAAAAATTTTAATTGATTTCTATAAGTAAGTGTTGTGAGCCAATGGGATATAGTTAAAAATATATATTATTGAGTGCACAGATTGATCCCAGTAATGTTTGTGTCCTTTGCATTCATCCTCAGAAAAGTAACTACAAAGAAAAGTTCTAGCAAAAAATAAATATCTCACACATTTTATACATGCGCTATATATGGGGGCTGTAAATATAGTTTTAACATTTTTAATATATGGACTTCACTAGGGGTATTCCCTGATCAATTAAAACATTTATTTTAACATTGAAAAATGGCAAAATGTAAGAACTCTCGGTGAGAACAACGGGTCTTTTTTTTTTTTTTTTGTGAGATGGTTATAGTATGCACTGATTAGCATCTAAAAAAGATGGCCCAAGTAAAGACAGCTTGAGAACTGATTCACTGCTGGACATGGAGACGGACACTGTACATGCCTACAGAACAGTTACTCTTGCCCAAATTGCTGAAAGTAAATGCTGGGTATGACAGATCAGTGTCTAAACCCTAACTGCAGCATTGAGGAAAAAGGCAATCCAGAACAGGCAGTGTGTTGCTCTGGGTAACGTTTTGCTGGGAAAAAAATGGGTCCTAGAGTCCATGCCTCAGTGGGTTAGAGCTGTTTTGGTGGCACAAGGAAATCCAACACAATATTAGGCAGGAGGTTTTAATTTTTCATTTATGACATCAAATGCTCACTTGATGTTTTTACTTTTTTCAGACTACAACAAGCAGTGTAGGCTAGTACCTTGAGAAAAGGGCCCTGTCTGATTGTGCAGGGCAAGTCATAGAGTTGCTGGATAAATGACTTTAGTTCTTCAACAGTAAGCTGGTTCTGAGATTTTCCTCCACCAGTACGATACCTAAACAAAGAGTGTTCAGTAATTAGTGATGAAATGTACAAAACTGAATAGCATTCATCAATTAAAAGTCTATGCAATGCCAGATTGCACAAATTACTTAAAAGTTAATTAGGAAGAACGGTTTGTAATCCTTCAACACAAGGCCTAATGTAATTCACAGCATATTTTGGAGTACATAAGAGGTGAAACAAGCTGATACCTGGTCTGTCTCTTGCCATTAAGTAACTGCTGTGCCACTGAGGCACTCTTCTCTGCATCCTGGATGATCTGCCGCAAATGTCGCAGCAGGTCTGTCTCTGGGTACATTTTCTTTTCTGCTTCCACAATCAGTGAACGGAGGTCCTCCAATTCTGATAAAAAGGGGGAAGAACAAGTATCTTTTATAAATACAGATAAATAAAACATTTCACCAGAGTAGAAGAGAAATGTAACCACTTACCACTTTTGTCTTGGTCAGCCTTTAAAACTTTGTTAACTTTTGAAGCCCAGTCATCGTATGACTCAGCACGTGTAGCCACAGCCTTGAACATTTCATTTAACAATCCCAGTGTGTATTTATAACTGCAAATTCACAAAAGTAAAATAATTAATGCAAAAACAGTCTGTGTACTACTTTCTCTGTAGCTTTAAAATCATCTACAGCTCTGTACATTATTTGGACACAATTCTTTTTCCCTTACCTTTTATGTTCTCTTAATTATTTAAAATCTGTGAACATGCACAAAACTAGCTAACATTATAATTTTAGATCAGGTTTAATAAATGTAATATTATTGAAAGACTCCAAAGTAATTATTTTTTTAAGAGGAGTGTATGTTTCATTAAATAATCCTCCATTAGATTAAAAGAAGAGAGAATAAAAAGAGAGAACAAACCTCACTTGAGCCACACTAGAGCTGAGTACATTTTAAAGTACATCACTGTCAAAGTAAACACTTATATGATCAAGACATAAATGATAATAGAGGTATTGTCAAAACCCTGCTATCATATATGCAATTTGCAATTTTAAATAATTACAGAATACACATTACATTATTATATATACAGTCCCGATCAAAAGTTTAAGACCACTTGACAAATGGCAAAAAAATCATATGTTGCATGGTTGAATCTTAACAAGGTTCCAAGTATGCTACAAGGTTCAACATGCTACAAGAAGAAATGGGAGTGACACAAAACATTTCTTTGAGCATGCAATTTATTGAAAACAACACTTAAACTGAAACAGGCTGTTTTACAGCTTATCAAAATCTCAGGACCACATGCCTTTAAAAAGCCAAATCTGCATCTGCAAAAATGTGGATTCATTGCAATTTTCTGTCAGGTAGTCACACTGTCATGATGTTCAGATGGCAAAGGCAAAAAAAACTTTCCCTTTTTGAATGTGGTCGGGTTGCTGAACTGCATAAGCAGGGTCTCTTGCAGCACGCCATCGCTGCTGAGGTGGGATGCAGTAAGTCAGTTATTTGGAATTTCTTAAATGATCCTGAGGGTTATGGAACAAAAAAGTCAAGTGGAAGACCCAAAAATTCACCAGCACTGAGCCAGAGGATCCAATTGGCTGTCCGTCAAGACACTGGACGATCCTCGACCCAAATTAAGGCCATTACTGGTGCCGACCGCAGCCCCATAACCATCAGATGGCATCAGAGACTGAAGGGCTTCAAAAACTAAAAACGTCTTCAACGTCTTCTTCTTCAGGTGTAGTCCTAAACTTTTGATCAGCTGTAAAAGCCCATTTCAGTGTAAGCGTTGTTTTCAATAAATTGCATGCTCAAAGAAATGTTTTGTCTCACTCCCATTATTTGTTCCAAGTAGAGCTTCAACATGCAACATATGATTTTTTGCCATTTGTCAAGTGGTCTTAAACTTTTAATCTGTACTGTATTAGTGCTGTAAATAATAAAAGAAAATTTTACCTCTCATTAACTTTACAAAATAAGGTGATTAAGTAAGATTTAGGGGAATTTATTTTTTGGATGTGTATTATAAACTTGGTATGCATTATTTAAATACCTGATTAAGTAAAAGAATACATTGTTCAGTATTCAGATAATCATGCTCTTTCCTAATACAAGCACATATCAACTCACTTCAGTGTGTAGTTACTAGGAGCGCAGGAGCACAGGTCCTGGATGTGATGCAGACAGACCAGCTGGCCAGGGCTGCAGGGACATGTGATGGAAGACAAGTAGCAAGTGGTTCTGCACTTAGCACACTGCCTCTCCTCATCTGGATGCTCTTCATAGTCTACCTGCTGTGAGTGCCACATGCCCTAGGTAATGCAGCATGGACAGCAGGGGATCAATTAGTAATGGATTTCACACACAAACATAAAAATAGGCAATAAATAAATAAATAAAGGGAAAAGTGCACAATCTAGGCTTAAGTCAATGGACTGTGAAATCATGACACAGTACCAAGTTAAATTATACTAAGTCAAATCATTGTTGTCCCATAACCTATGCTACAGTCTTGACATGCAGTCGGTCTTTGAAAAAGAGCTGACAAAAATCAGTTCATTGTAGTATGAAGCATACAACAGAAAACTGAGCTACAGTTCCTTTGAAAAATATATGCAATCTTGAATGATTCTGAAACTGAGGTTAGAGACTTAGTCAGCTTACTCAGAACAGCTAATTTACAAATGTCTTTTTAATCACCCGATAATTAAAGTTGATTCCAGTAGCCTATAGGCTAAGGTGATGAGATTTGTATTATACACAGAACATATCTGATTAATAAATAAATGTAATTGCTTAATAGATTTATATCAATAAACATCTTTTTTTGTAAAGAGAAAAATAATGTTATAAATAATGAAAGTTGTTGAGTGTTATGAAATTGTTTCTATTGTTTTATCTGCTTAAGATTTACTTAATACTTATATATACACAAAGTACTGTGCAAAGGTTTTAGGCAGGTGTGAAAAAATGCTGTAAACAAAGAATGCTTTCAGAAATATAAATAATGATTGTTCATTTTTCTCAATTTACAAAATGCAAAGTGAGCGAACAAAAGGAAAACCTAAATCAAATCAATATTTGGTGTTACTACCTTTTGCCTTCAAACCAGCATCAATTCTTGCACAAAGTCAGGGATTTTGTAGGATTATAGTCAGGTGTAAGATCAACCAATTTTACCAAACAGGTGCTAATGATCATCAATGTCACACGTAGGTTGAAACACAGCCATGTTTGGAACAACCTACCAGCAGAGTTCCTTCAAAAACTGTGTGCAAGTGTACCTAGAAGAATTGATGCTGTTTTGAAGGCAATGGGTGGTCACACCAAATATTGATTTGATTTAGATTTCTCTTTTGTTAATTTACTGCATTTTGTTGATTGATGAAAATAAATGATTAACACTTCCCTTTTTGAAAGCATACTTGTGAAAAAGTGAATTCTCTAACCGACTTATAGGCTCTTTCACGCAGCTCCTTCTCCTCCTGAATCATAGCCCTCAGGTCCCCCTGTATGGCAGTGGCCAGCTCAAGCTCAAGGTTGTCTGCCTTAGCAGCAATAATACACACCATCTCATCATGTGAGAAGACGCAATATCTGTTAAGAGAGCGGTAGTGCTCCACACACTGCCTACCTAGAGGCACCTAGAACAAAAATGAGGCCATTACACAAATTTTAAAGTGCCTTAAACTGACAGTGCTGGATATAAAATACTGTTATTCATTAAAAGACGTTTTACCCAGTCTACTGTGCAGAAGTTGACAGCCTCAGCAAAATTGAAGCCCTGATTGAACCCACTATGATAAGCTCTGGGGAAGGTGATGACAAACTCACCAGCACATTGGTTAGTGCGGTAAATCTGTAAAACAGCAAAATGCTTAATTCCCACACAGATTAGATGGTTTTCTAGGCATGAATTAAACTTCGCCTTGGTTTATATCAAGAGTGTCAGCAAAATGCATAACTTTACATCCTTTTCAGTCTAGGCACTAGGTTAAACTATCTTTGAATACCCTGTATCATGTCTGATGTCAAGAAACTCTTTCCACTGCTCAACTTTATTATTTAATTGTTGAGCACTCACAGGGACTCCATGCTCCATTAGGAGATTAGGGTTCATGATGGTGACCAGCTGATGGAGCAGATCTGGCTGGGACTCAAAGAGCTCTGGGGCCAGTTTCTTCATCACCATTTCCAACTGCTCTGCAGCATATCCAGGAGCACCATACCATGTCTTTGGCTCTCCCCTACACAAACACAAAGCACCACTAACTAAGATCAAACTCCTTAAACTTAGACAAAGCAATTAAAAAGACTTCTAGAATGAAGGAGTCATTCTATCCTAGGTTTAATATACAGGAAAATGTAAATGCCATTATTAAAATTGTGCATTAGTGTCAAGTTTTGCATTACTGATTTAAATGTGCATATATTCATTAAACTATAATGACAGTCTCAAAGTAAAACCTCTTGAACAACTGGATACCTGTAAATGCATAAAGTTTTCATTTAATGTTTGAAATCTGCTTCAAAGAATCAGATGTAAAGAATCACACCAGTGCAGGTAGTTGATGGAGTAGCTCCAGTGATCTTCAATGTGCCAACAGAAGGAGGAGAAGCACATGCCAACATAGAGCCATGGCAACTTCATCCCACATATGTCAGCTGTAATGTGAGTCAGCACAGATGCATCCAAAACCGGCATGTTGTTCAGATTCCAACCGCTAGTGAGGTAATGCTAACGAAAAAGACATTTCAAATTCATCAAAACTTTCCAGGCTGCTTTACACTAGCTTTACATGCCAGAACCATAGGCTCATACATATTTTCAAGAAGGATGGTCACACACCATTTAACTTTTTTTGCAGAGGCAACAAAATGTATGTTTGACAGATTCTGTCACATATCTTTTATGGTAGGCAGTACAACATACCTCTTCCTCCGATTTGACTTTAAAGGAACCATTTTTAACAGGGAAACCACTTCCAAAGTCCTTTGAGGCAATGTCTGCCCCATACTCCACAGTAACATCCTCCTCAATGGTACTGACAAGACGCCAGAACTCTTTCTCCACCAGCTCAGTAGGGACCATCTGAGGCAAGTCACAACCACAATGTCATATCCTTGACAGCACATAAGTAACAAATGTAGCAAAATTGGTGCCTTTAACCTACATGAACAGGCATGTTGAAGTAATCTGACTTGAAGGAATCTGCCATGTCTCCAAAAGAGCGGAGAGTATAGTCCCTGGATGCTTGCTCAAAGCCAAATGCAACCTGAGGCTTGCCACACTCCTGTGGTAAGAAGAGAAAAGCAAATGAGTCAAGTCAAGTAGGATTTTATTGTCATTTCAGCCATATACACAGTACATAGTGAAATGAAATAACGTTTCTCCAGGACCCTGGTGCTAAATGATTACAAAACCTTAAAATGAAGTCAGTTCATTGGGCACATACTGAGATGAGAGATGGAGAAATACAACAGAGAAATTTACAGAGTTCTGTTACAGTCCTGTAGTCACAATTAAGATTTTGTCTTTCCACATTATGTCTTATTACAGCTTTTGGGTCCTTGTTTTTCCTAAGAGGATGCATTAAGCTGCTGACCAAAAAAAGGCAGTGTTTAAATAGTAATAGGCAACATTTTTAAGAATGTCTCCTGCCATAGTTAGTCAATAGGAGTGCAAAATGCTCACATGGGCAAGGCACTTGGGACATCTCCAGTCTCCTTTGGGAACATCATGAAGAGGTGGGATCAGACAGTAAGTGTGGTAACTGTCATCACATCCATCACATAGCAATAGCCTGTCTTCATTGCCTCCTCCTCCACACACCAAACACATGTACTGCTCCACCTAAATAAACACATAGAACCATTTACGGTTTAGTGATAGAATTCTTGTCCACCATGCAGGACATCAGTGTCTATCAGTTCCCAGCAAATGCAGTGGATTCATGTCTTGGGCAGCATTGACCTTGTGGTTAGGGACTAAGCCCCAGGCCTGGAAGTCCATGGGATCAAATCATGAACCAGTAGGTTGCCCTTAGTTACGCTGAGCAAGGTACTGTCCCCATCACTGCTCCCCAGGCGCTGTACTGTGCATTCAAAAATAAATAAATACTTGCTCCCTGTTTCTTAAATACTTGGAAGGCATCTGAGGCACATTAGAGTTAATTTCACTGTAATAAAATTAATTCCATTAATATTGTATAATTGTCATATAATTGTCTATTATACACTGCTCTTTCACAAAAAAAAAAAAAAAGTCTAAGTCTACACACTAATATTTCATTGGACCACCTTTAGCTTTGATTATGGCACACATTAACTGTGATATCGTTTCAATAAGCTTCTGAAATGTCATAACTTTTATTTCTGTCCAGAGTTGCATACATTTTTTGCCAAGTTCTTGCAGAGATGATGGGAGAGACATGCCACTGTGCAAATTCTTCTCTAGTACATCCCCAAAGGTTCTCAATTGGGTTAAGGTCTGGACTCTGTGGGTGCCAATCCATGTGTGAAGATGATGTCTCATGCACCCTGAACCACTCTATCACAATTTGAGCCCGATGAAGCCTGGCATTGTCAACTTGGAATATGCCCATGCCAACAGGGAAGAAAGAAATTCACTGATGGAATAACCTGGTCATTTAGCATATTCAGGTAGTCAGCATTTTTTGAGTCAACTGCAACCCCAGATCATAGCACTGCCACCATAGGCTTGTATGGTAGGCACAATCTTTATGCTACCTAACAAATTGAAGCCTTTTTTTGTGATTAGCCTTACCGATCAGTGGCTACACGTAACAGATGTGTAGCCACTGATCGGTAAGGCTAATCACAGAGTCCCTGTTTAGTTCCCTTCGCATTGTGCAGGTGGAAATGCTCTTACTTTCACTATTGAACATAGCTGCAATTTCTACTGTTGTTCTTTTCCAATTTGATTTCACCAAACATTTAGGTGATCATCCATCACAGTCATTCAAGATTTTTTTACGACCACATTTCTTCCGCAAAGATGATGGTTCCCCGCTATCATTCTGATTTTTTACAATGCTTTTGACAGTTGTTAACCCAATTTTAGTAGATTCAGCAAGCTCCTTAGATGTTTTCTTTGCCTGATGCATGCCAATAATTTGACCCTTCTGAAACAGATTAACATCTTTTCCATGACCAAAGGATACGTCTTCTGACATGGTTGTTTAAGAAATGAGAAGCTACTCATTGCATCAGGGTTGAATAACTTGTTGCCAGCTGAAACATTATCATCCAGGTGGTGACTTTTTTTTTTTTTTTTTGAAAGGTAGTGTATTTTTAATCAAGTAAGACCTGCAGACACAAATCTTTCAAAAATTCACTACTCATGGCAAAAATATAGAAATGTCAAGGAGGTGGTTTCTATCAATAAGAGTGACCAGCATCATTCTGCATTAACGTCTAAACTTTCAGCTAAATGCTGAGTCAATAAAAAAGTATATTTTAATTATTTGCAATTAGAGTTTCAGTAATTAACAAGTACAAGACAAATATTTACATGCTGCAGGAGATACTGTTCAAACAATGCATGAGTTACAGTACTTTTCCCTTGATCCTCACCTTTGATTTTTCACCATCTGGTGTTGTTTCAGATGGATCAACAGACTCCTGTTTCACTTGGACTAAAACATTAGCAGCTGAAACAAAAACATCAAATATTTAGATGAAAATGGCAATAAAGCCTGCATGAGAATGTTAATGATATCTATAAAAATACCTGGTTCGCATTTTGCTACATATGACCCCATTCTCCTCCTCAGATTGGGTCTGTTCTCACACCATTCCCCCTGCTCACTTTTAAAACAGTGGCCCTGAGAAGGAGAATGCACAAATGTAATGTAAATTAGAATGTAAAAGCAGATTGTCAGCAAATTACAATAAATTTACCCAAGAGCAAACCATACTTAATTACAAGAATGGAAACAAATCTCACATAATGCCAATGGCAATTAGTTTCCCCTGAGCAGCTTTTACCTCTGTGCGCTTGGCTCTGCGAGCAATGGCGGAAGATTCTGCAGGTTGCATTGATTGCCGCTGGGGCAAGTCATGAGATTTATACTCCTTATCTTTGGTGTCATTTGTAAGAGTAGGCTTGTGCGAGTTCTGATAAAGTAACAAACACATGAATGTCAAAGTAAAAATATGTCCTCATTACCTCATTAGTGTGTACACTCAAATAAATAAACTGAAACTGAAATATTGGACACTTTACTCAATTCACTGATGAAGGTAATTTTTCAGAATATTAATGTATCTTGCTACACAGCAAACACTAAGAACTTTTCTTCATGAAAGGCATGTCAACTTATTCACATAGCTAGTGAAGAGTTAGGATCTTTTTAAAAATAAGATTATTTAAAAAATAATCTATATCCCTGACATGGCTCCATCCTGCAATGCTCAGGTCAACTGTTAATCAAGAAATTTAAATCAAGCTAAACTGAGAATAATATTTCAGTGAATTCCAAAAACATCTTAAAGAATTTAGACCAACAAAGTAATAATTATGAATTTTGATGGTTCTACATTTTTTCCTCTATTTGAGGTATGGCATTCATTACCTTTACAGCCTAACTAACTGTGATTTGTTTTACAAAGGTTTTTCAAAATGTGTCATGTTATTTCCGGTAAAACTGGTTAGCATCCTAATCTAAGCGATCAGCTTAAGCGTTAATTTCTTAAACACATGTAATTGTTGGGTATTTATAATACCCAGGGTAACCATCCTCTAAGTGACGAGTTTGTGTGTTTTGCCAGGGGATGTCAAGATGAAAAATAGAGAAGTGGGAGGAACTGAAAGAAAGCAGAGAGAGAGAGCGAGAGAGAGAGAGAGAGAGAGCGAGAGAGAGAGAGAGAGAGAGATAGATAGATAGACATAGATAGATGCCCTTACAAGAAGGTTGGCTCCTGTCTGGAACAGGTAATAAGGGTACAAAATCCTCTCATAGTGGGCACGTAGGTGAGAGCCAACAGCTTTGCCAGGAGCAAAGCCCATCTTTAGAGAGATCTGGGTCCATTTTCTCTCTCTGCAGACAGAGTCAAAGCCACCCTCTTCAGTCACCAACTGCAAGGAGTACCAAGATAACCAGTTTCACATAAACAAATACTGATTAGGGTGAGTGCACAAGGCCTTCTTGTAGCAAAGCTTAGGGGTGCAAATGTTCTACCTTGTACAGCTGGTACAGGTCAAGAGATTTGCGTTCTACATGAGGGATTTTCAGTGTGCAACCCTGTAGCTCCCAAAACTTGGCAATCTGGTCCAAAAAGTTGAGCTTCACTCTGGTTTGAGCCTAAGAAAGAAGACCAATACGTTTCATAAAAATTAACAATAGTTACATATTATCTTGCTGTTTAGTAACCTACTCTTCAAATGAAATATTATTATATATGTTATATATATATATATATACACACACACACACACAAATATAAATAAATTGTTTAGTGAAAATTCAAATTGAATTGATTTTTCCTCCCAAATGAAGATAATTGGCTTAGATAAACCTCCAGGGTTAATATTCTAGAAGTATAAAGTATTCAAAAATTACAAAAGATGGGTTTAGATCAGTTAGTTAATTAGGTATTGATTAGTTTTGGTATTGCAGGTAAGCTACAATAACATCATAGCTGCAATACAAAACTAAAGATGCAAATTGCAATCATAAAAATTCAACTACATTTGGAATAAGGGGGGAAATTTGGTCAGTTTGATTTTCCACCTCGCCATTCCTTCTAAAGGGCCATTTCCACAATGATGTCATGTCACAGCACCAGGAACCATTCCCCTTTTCTAAGAACATATTGGTAACGAGACAGAAGTCTCACTCTGTTGCTCTCTAAAGTGCAGTTTTCCTTGTTATTTGCACCAGCAAATGGTAGAATATGTCTGAAATATATGAAGCTGCTTAAAAACAGTGAACACATACCTCCAACTCATTGAGCCTCTGTATGCGTGGGGTGAAATGTAGTCTGTCCACATCACAAGCAAATGGTGGTTGCCAGCCCTAAAAGATTTAACCAACACATGCTGAGCCTAATGTGCCATTTGTAACAATGAGCCTATAATTAGCATGAACACTACGGGGCTTTATATAATACAACAGGATTTAACTTACAAATGTCATTTTTCCATTTTCAAAAAATGTTAAATCATTTCATTCAGGTCTTATCTATAGTATACAATCTATATATATATATATATATATATATATATATATATAAAAAAGTACAGTAAAAATTCTTTGGGCAAAATACAGGTACACATCCATAAATACATTAACTTAAAAGGGGGTAAATTCATCAGCCGCTGCTTTAGTAATGTAAGGCTTTATATTAATATGCGGACACAAGAAGGCATCAATTGAAAGTAATGTTTAAGGGATGTTTTACCTGACCCTTTTAAGATACAATTCGCTTCTTTGTAATTTGTAAACGTGCTCAAATCATTAATTGTTCTGTGTCACTAGTAAGAATTCATATTTGGTTTTTTTCCCGTGTGAACCAAGTTCCATGCAAATTCGCTGTTTTTACACAACATGGAGGACAACACCTCTTGACAATCTAGTACTTTTAATTAACACACTGTACATGGAAACTAAAATGTACAATCTTTTACTCTCTTTGAAACTATAACTTGAATCCATGTAAAAATAAAAATAAACGGCTAAGTACTAAGATGCAGGTTTTAATTCGTGGTGGAGAAATGGCCAGCAAATCAGGGGTGGTTCGATAGGAAAGTGGGCATGGTTAACATGCTTAACACAATACATTTCCTACACCATAAATTATTAAATAGTGTTATCAACATCGTAACTTTGAGCGTCATTTGGGAGAAAATTTTGTTTAGTGACGTTCACTTAAGAAAACGACATAAAGTTGGTTGGAGTAAGATTTACAAAACACGAAAATATATGAAAAGTTGTAAAATAAATAAATCAATATAAATAAAAACTAGAGTGCATGAATACGTGTTGGTCTTCGATTTTAAAGAGTATCGATGCTTTGCTTCTTCGTTCCTGTTTGGGTGGGTGCCTCTAGAGCACTAGACAATAACAATCACTATTTGAACACTGATACATGGTTCAGCCATGAAATGACGGTAGTCATTATTTCTAGTCTTTCAATAAACAGAGACTGGCTATTTTTTTGCAACAAAAAGTAAGGTTGTAGTGACAATTTGCACGACTCTATTCCCACAGCTCGATAAGAAGAAGGCGCACGCGCACACACCGTTGCTTAACCAGCGCCGCAATCCGCCATGTTGAAAACCAGTCTTTACAAAGTGCTTCGGATAAAACTGTGAAGGGTGGCCGATAAGAAACACGCATAGTACTAAGTCCCTCGATTCCAAATTTCAATTAACAACAACAAAACTTACTGGTGGTGGCCGGATCTTGCAGATGCCAGTATTTTCTGCGATGCAACGTATTTTGTTGATAAACCCGAACGGATCGGCGAATTCTTCCCAACTGGGCTCAAAAACAGGGCACTCCGGTGGTGGAATAAACTCGCTGGGTCGAGGTTGGGTCATTCTGGGGGGCTGCATCCAAATGATGACACGAAAAACTGCAGTAAACTGTTAAAAGTTAAATATAACTGAATCGTATCTATTGCATGTATATCATAATAAAGCAAGATTACACCTGAACCTCGACAATTAACATCCTCATTCACTTTGAAAACGTACACACGAAGAGGACTGTTGACGTTTGAGTGCGACTCGTTATGTTCCGCTTAAAAAAATAGAGACGTTGTCTTACTCTAACCATCGTTTCATTACTTTCACGTCATGATAACTGACTATTTGCAAGTACTTTCCTATATTCAGAAAAATCTTAACGCTGCCCAATAAATTACTTGATAAAAATGATCCACATGTGGATATCATTTTAGTTACCGATCCTTTTGAACAAATGACAAACTAAAAACCGGTAAGAATCGCAACACATAAAAGACATCGTGAAAATGTCAAAATAATATTCTGTTGATGCACAGATGCAGAGTAATTAATACAATTATGATTTTTTTACAGCTGTTTAATCAGTCACTTTTGCTTTGTAACTTATGACATGTAATGATAAAACCCGGACATGTGAAATGGAGGTATTTTAAGTACATGATATGCATCTCAACAAATATTACATGATTCCTGATCATTTTATTAAAATATGATTACAGTCAGCCTACAAAAACGAGCCTTACAGAAGTGACTTGCGCGGATTAATGTGATACAGCTGAGAACTACCGGAACTACTTCTTTAAATGGACTCTTTCAAGTTGCCTACGGAAGTGGACGTTGTTGTTCAATGTCCTTCCCGGTACGAAGCTATAGCAATTAGCCAATATAAGAATGAAACAGGAAGAAATGAGTGCAATACTTATCATTTTTCCTTGTCAAACGACAAAACAAAATATCTTTTTACTTCGAGAAAGTCGCCTGACTCTATAGCCACGACGTTCACATTTGTATCGTCACGCGTGATACGAATTCGAGATCAATATTTTCCGGAAGGCCCACAAAAGGTCAAAAAAAAATTGCGAATGTGAAGTATGACACCTTACCGATCGCCTCACTTAAATCCTAGCAGCACTTTATTCCGCGGCGCTCTAGTGAAGTGACTGCCATCACTGCATCTGTCCATTCACACCGTATCTGGTAGCACGTACCGCACGTCAACCGGTCAACCAACCGCAGCATAGGAGACTGACCGATTTACTGACGCGACCTATCGGAGCTAATCCCATAATCACAAACGTATCTTTTCATTCGATCGCTAATTTGCTTGTTGCATCTTCTTGTATGACTTCTAAAACTAATGTGTTATAAGTCCTTCTTCAGCATTGCGAACTAGAAGGCAATGTTAGTTGTAAGCCCTAAAGGATAGGCCGTTTTTTTCTGTTTAAGTAAAATTTAAATAAGAAATGACTTAAAGCCTCTCAAAATACACAATATTATCTTAACATAATTTATATAACCCAACAAGCTTTCTCACATTATTTTGGGGGAGTGGTGGCCTAGTAGTTAGGGACTATGCCCCAGGATTGGAAGGTCATAGGTTTGAATCCCAGACCAGCAGTTTGCCCTGAGATACCCTTGAGCAAGGTACCGGCGCCACTGCTCCCTGGGTGCTGGATATGGGTGCCCATTTCTGAGGGTGCATGGTTTAAATGCAGGGGATGGTGTTCATTATGGTTCCCTGAGTGCTATGCTGCATGCTAACAATGACAGTCACTTTCACTTAGCTACTTCATTAGGTAAGTTGGATGTACACGTTGTCCATTTTAGTGTGCGTGCTGCACAGAAGGGGTCAGACAAAACTGCTGTTGGAGTGTTTTTAAATGGTGTATACATACTGTTTTTAGACACATCTAACTGTCCACTTTAATTTATTAGTTCAACTAATGTTACAATATGTGACAGCTATCCTCTGGGTTTTCCTGTTGTCAGTTTCTGGGAACAGGATGCTGTTGACATGATATTTTTGCCTGGTGGACAATTCTGAAACCAGTGGTAATACTGAGCTAGATAGAAAATCCAGCTGTGTATGACCATCTCTGTGACACACACACACACACACACCCCTAACACAACCATGTCAGTGCATTTGCTGCGTTGTGAATGATACACTACCCTAATGTCAGCTTACTAGTGGCTGAAGGGGTCCTGATTGACAAATGGTGTAAGAGGGCCAAACAATAAAATGATGGAAAGAGGAAAATTCTTTAAATGATAACTACAAAAAGCACCTATAGGGTAAGTTGTTAAAATAGTGTAGATACAATGTAGGCTGCTCTTAACAAACCTTGTTGATTTTCCAAGTTCTCTATGAGAAACAAACTTACATGACACTTAATTAATACATACATAATGGAGAAAAAAATATGCCATAACAAGGTACATTTGAACATTTTCCACAATATACTAAATTCAGCCAACAATCACGTGTGCGTTATATTATGCAGTAGGTTGTTTTTTGTGCATCTTGTAATAACTTAAAAAAACAACAACAAAAAAATCTCCAATCAAATGAATTCCCTCTCTCATATACAAACCAAGTTTTTACAACTTGCAGATCTGCAGTAAACTGATCATTCTTACATAAAGTCTCCAAGCCAACTTTGTTTACTGATTTATTAATCCAATGAAAAAGAAAGCACTCTAAACAAATATTGGAACAAACAAAAACTTTAAATGTTCTGCTGTTTTTACAGACAGGAGCTATTTGCCAGATTTTAACAGAAAAAAAAAACAACATAAAGGGACATTAAGAAGGATTTCTTCAGGATAAGTAACTTCTACTGTTTAGAGACAATTCATTTTAATCCTGATTTGCATGATTATTTCAGAGTTTAGACACATCCATAGGGTTGGCATCTAGAGGCCTTTTGCTACTTTAAGGGATAGCGTTTACTAGGTGCTGTATTTCTTGTGTATTTCTGTATTTCTAAAATGTACTTGTGTTCATGCCATCTGGAATGTATTTGAAAAGATGAGGATCAAAATACCATTTGTCTGATTCCAACAAAATATACCTTGAACATTCATAAAACAATTAACTCAGCAATAACAAGCATATTTTGGTTCGAAATGTTAATTTACTGTAGGAGTTTAAGATAAGTATTTGTGACTTGCAACTGACAACAGAGCATCATAATCATAGGTATTTAGTGTAAAACTCAATTACCAAAATAAGAAAAATGGGCAACAAAAAGCATAAAACTAAGTTATCAAAAAAGCTCATCCAGTATGACATGTTAGTCCCAACATGTTGAAAATCAAGCATGGATTTCTCTGATTCTGTTGGCTAAAAGCATGTTCTGAATGACAGCATGTACTGTATCTAGTACAGTCTTACACAACAAGCTCAGACACACTATTTGTGGTTAACTCTGTCCAGCGCTACATAGAAACTCTTCTTGTCATCGAGGTTGTGCCATCCAATGGGTCCAATTTCACAGTCGGCACAGATAAGATACTTCACCTTGCCCACATCTTTGGTGAACCCCACATTCTCAAAGGTGTACATATCATCTACGAGCCAGTGGGCTGTTAACATATCCCCATCTAAAGTTCCATCAGACTGGTTAATGGTGTTCTTCTTTCGCATTGAAGGCAGAAACAGCTGGTAAGATGGATTTACGTTGCACAGAAACATAGGGACACACATTAATTAGAAAACACGCCAATCCCTTCTCGACTATATGACCAAACTATGATTTTTAAAAAATGATTAACTTTGTATAATATGATTACTACCGAGCAATTTACCTGTATTGCAAACACGACATTCCTTCATTATAACCCGTAATCATGTACAAACTACTGTCTTATCATGCAATACCTTACCTCCTTTTCGGAAAATACTGCCATTCCTGGGCAGAGCACTTTTGATCCACATCGTCGACACACTACTGACTTAATATTTTTTCCATTTTCTGAAACAAGGCTGGACGCTTCAACACATTCCTCGCTACAAGGGCCCTGAATACTGTTATCCATGGTAGGAAAAAACAGGCTACAACAAAAAGAGTGCATTAGTACGGAAAGATGTGGCAATCCTCAATTAAAAATAATGTAAAAATAGCTACCTATCGTATTCATCTATCGTAGTTAGGCGATTGCTTTTTGTCAACAGCAAAAATACTCACCTTTCTTAAACCATATGGTGTAGTCTTATTAAAAAAAACATAAAATTACATATATGTCCTAGAAATGTTCTGTGACGTATCGCACACAAGTCTCAAATATTTTAAACACCGAAAACCCTCGTTTAATTGTCTAAACCAAGTGTCGAACAACCCGTGAGCGTACCACCCAAAGCAGACCTCCTGGAAACAAAGGCTGAAGAAAAAGTTCCGCTTCATACCGCATTTTAGAGAAATGTTTAAAAAACAGCGAATTTTGCTGCGATCTTTCTTAATATATTCAGTTAAACTCATGGTGTGTAGGCGACATTATTCTAATCTGGATTAAAAAAAAGTATTAAAAAATTCGTATTAACCATAAAACGTTATGTCATGTCTGTTATACAGTATATTGTCTTGACCAGAAGTTGGTTCAGAACTTTTGTTCCACACAGTAACTTCTCTGCAAGTTCTTCTTCCAAAATGAATAACACAATTCAATCTATTCCAAGCATAAAAAAATAATAGAGAAGATAAACCATTCATAAATATTTATTATAACATTTTAAATTTGTGATTTGTCTGATTCATCACCTCTACAAAGAATACAACAAATGAAAATGCTTATTGTTTAGTCTTTAGTCTGTAAAAGCAACTGCCATCTTATTTAAAATGATTCAAACACTAGTTTAAATAAACAACATTTTGAAAAGAGTCCTCAGTGAAGGTTGATACATAAGATGTTTAGGGTTTAAAGAAAAGGCTTGCTCATATTTCAGATTAACAGAGCTTACCAGAATGCAGTTTTGGCCAATCTACTTAAAACTATTTCCACTGGCCTAAGGCACAGGAATTCTAAAAGTTTATATTTAACAGACTGCATGGAGGTACCTCATGCAGTATCTTATATATGAGATTCCCAAGATTTTAATTTAAGGTGCAATATTTCTATGATTTCCCAACTTGCCTATGTAGTGACGAATTCAAAATAGAAAGTGGGCCATGTGAGTAGGCACAACTACCCCATGTCCCTTTTCTGCATTTTCTAGTCTGAATGATTCCAGGAAACACAAAGACTTTGCTCTATTATAAAAATGTTTTAGTATGGGTAGAATTGTAGGGCTACAGCTAGGTTGAAAGTGCATTAGGTTGTAAAAGGAACCACAAATACTGCATTTAATATTGAATTATACCAGGGAAACATTTTATCTATAAAATATTTAGTCAACATTATGCAGTTTACTGAAAAGAGGCTTTGTATTGTCCTGCTAGCAATCTTCCCTTAAAATATCCCATCACTAGATTAAATTGACTAGGCAAAGGGATAGTTATTGAAAAATTCTAGTAAGGAAAACAAATTAAAAAATAATAAAAATCAAAGAAGAGGGCAATTGAGATTGTACAGAGGGCAATTGTGGTTTTGTTTTCAGACTTTTGAAAGGGTCCAGTCTCAGAGAAGAGTGTCATCAGTGCAGCCTCCCTCAAGCCCATAGCGGAACTCCTGCAGATTGGACACCCCATAGAAATGGATAAAGGCTGCTGCCACCACAAGTACATGGAATATCTGGTGGGAATGAAACTAAGAAAAAGAGAAATTGTGAGAACATAGCTGCAGAATGCATTTTAACAAAAATGTACCATGACTGACAAAGGCTATGTGACATACAGAGTAGTTACTTTATTAGGTAATAAAAACATGTAGCTAAACTTTGTCCAACTTATCAGCTTTTCTTACTATATAGGTGCACTCTTAGTTAAACAGGGTAACATTTGTCCACATCATTTGTTAGCAACCTTCACCCTGTTTATCAATGGACAGCGTTAAATTTACATTTACGGCATTTAGCAGACGCTCTTTATCCAGAACGACTTACATGTCCTAATTACAGGGACAGTCCCCCTGGAGCAACTCAGGGTTAAGGGTCTTGCTCAGGAACCCACTGGTGGTAGTGCTAGAGGTGGGATTCGAACCAGGGACCTCTTGATCCAGAGGTCCATAGGCAAGTACCCTACCACTAGACCACTGCCACCCTTCTAAATGGATCATTATCAGTTTTAACAGGTAAAATCTCACCCATATATCACATTTGCCAGGAAAATAGCGTTCAGGGATTCTAGCAGCATACAATCCAGCACCCGTGATGTACATGGCACCCATTAAGTAGAACCAGCCCATTTGTCCTACTGTAGTAGCCTTGATGAAGCCTTCTTCAATTGTGAAGTGCATGGTGGGGATTATACCACTCAGCCCAAGTCCCATGAATACTCCTGTGAGAGAACAATATTTTCACCATTTTGAAACATTAAATCACATTTTGTCAATCTGAAGTCTACATGCACTAAAGACATTTGGACTGGAATAGATGCAAAATGATTAAAGAGACGAAAGATTAGATTCATCTTTTAATGTCCTGGTAGTATTTACATATATTGGGGTAGCAGTGGCCTAGTGGTTAGGTACTAGGCACCATAATTATAAGGCTGTGGGTTTCAATTCCAAGGCCTGTAGGTTGCCCTGAGGTACCTACGAGCAAGGTACCATCCCCTTCACTGCTCCCTGGGCTGTGGATGTAGGGCTGCCCCCTGCTGCACAGTGTGTGTGCGCGCAGAGAAAGCATTTCATTGTGGTTTACTATGTGCTATGGTGTCTACACAATGACAATCAGTCATAGTGAAAGTGACAACCCTTGTCATTGCGAAGTCACAGCACAGCACACAGCGAACCACAACGATATTGGACCTCTGCATTTAAACCATGCAAACACCATGCCGCAGTGGGCAGCTATTGAAAGCACCAATGGAAGAAGTGACAGGGACGGTACCTTGCTCAAGGCTATCTCAGGGCAACGTACTGGTGAAGGAATCGAACCCACAATCTTACGTTGCGGGGGGGACGGGACACACACTCCCTAACCACTAGGCCTCCACTGCCCTGGTAGGGTAACCCATTTAGTAAAAAATATTACATTTCTTTTGAGGCAGTTACATGTGTTTTTCTCAGGCATTTAGCATCCAAAATGACATGTTATCTAACACAAAGTTAAGAGTAATATCTTTTGGGTTTCCCTGCAGGATACATTAAATTACTAGGCCCAAAAAATGTAACAATTCAAGTCTCAAAACTTATAAAAAACAGAATGGTGTTTTTTGTTTTAAATGTTTTAAAAGGAACCTAGTAATTTCAACTGAACATGCATATCATCTCCTGAGGAGACTGAAGAAAGAAATAATAACTGAAATATGCATTTGGGGAAAAAAACTGGATAATCATAACCAAAGAAGTCAATGGGTCAGAGGCTTGATGTGCTTTCCAAGCAAGGAATATGTAACCAAATATTGTGTGCAATTTCCTTTAATCTACTTTATACCAATACTTTTGCACACTTGCAATACAGAGGAGTCAGATGCAAGTGGTAATGTACCCTATAATTGAAATATATCTAGATGTAAATACCAGGGGAAAAAAAAATACAAAAATATTTTCATATTTATTATTTTAAACTTTCATATTAAATTTTCAGATTTTGATTTAACTCAAATGTCTTCAGCACATAGCAAAAACAAATTAATTAGCATTGCTGTTCCAGTACTTGAAGGGGACTGTATATAAACTTTCAAAAATATCATGATTTACTTTTGTTTTTAAAGGCCTTTTCACATTTTGTTTGCAACATCTGTGCCATTTTTTTTTATCTATTGGAAATTCAGAACTGAAATTACAATATGCAATAAAAATAATTCTTAGAAAAAAAAAATCTGGGGAAAAATTAAATCTATAGATCAACTACTACAGCTTTTGATGTTCAACATTATAATGCCCTAACATTTAATATGGTAGCCTACTAATCTATAAAATCAGCATGTCATGCACATAAAGCTAAACCAAAAGGTTCCACATAACCTAACAGCCTCATATGTAGCCAAGAGGCTACATTTTCACACACCATCCCATTTGTTTGTTGATAAGAAGAAAGATGTTAAGAGAGTCTGTGTTTACACAAAAGTTAGGAGTAAAATACAAGTTAATTTGTTTGAATGTTGATCATCCTTCACCCATTTGATTAGTGCAGCTTAGGGCCTTAGAATTAAGTAGAAAACAGAAATAAATATCTAGTTTTAGTAGTTTAATAGCTGTTTTAGCCTCTATATTAATTGGATCTCTCCTTACCATCATTGCTTTCTTGAACAGTTGTGACCCTGTAGGTTTTTCTAAAATACTGTAAAGCACTCAACTTAATTGGTTAATTATTTAACTTTGGATAAAAAAATTAAATTAGAATTGAAACAATGTACAAAACTTGCGCTCTCTTCTTATGACACATTTCATGAGATCTTTGAGACACTAGGCCAAGTATAATGCTGAACTAAATAGAACATGCCTGCTCGTGTGGGTCTGTGTCTAGGTGTGGAAAAGCGATCCCACTGAGCCACAATGATGGCAGCAATACCCAGTACACAAACAATTGTGAGGTAGATGAGGCGGGGCTGGGGGGAGCAGTAGAATGAGTAATAGAGCCAGGGCACAAAAGAGCCCATGATCAGCAGGGCAATGCCAGAGTAATCTAGCCTAGCAAGAAGAACAGAAAGAGAGAGAGAGAATGAGAAATATGAAATTAGGCCACATGAAAACATTTTAATGCAAACATGTTTTTGGATACAGCATTGTGAACTTACTTGGAGAATGTGCGGGACACTTTCTCTGAGTGGCAGTAGACAGTGTGAAAAAGCCAGGAGAAGCTGAGGCAGAGCACTGCTCCCAAGAAAAACATCCCAAACACCACTTTTTCTTGCAAGGGGGCCATGAAGTACATGTTTGGTCTCAGCATGGTGAGAGTGCCCAGACATAGGAACAAGATCAAACCTGCAAGGACAGGCCAACAACACATCGGGGGGATAAACATTATTTGATTGATTATTCATATAATAAAAGTCTCCATCTGATCTCAAAGTCTGTGAACACCTTATACAAACTGGTTTTTGTTATCATGCCACATGACCATATTCAAAACACAATTTAGGTAGACAAGACTGGACTTATTGCTTGTCCTAATTGGGGTGGCGGGGGGGCGGGGGGTGTGCTGGAGCCTTTCCTAGCTCTCACAAGGCGAAAGGCTGGGAAACTTAATGGAGAGGATGCCAGTCCTTTGCAAAGCAGACATACAGACTAACACCTAGGGGGCAATTTAGCACCACCTGACATGCAAGTCTTTGGACAGTGGGATGTAACAGAAAGGACCCAGACCTCCTCACCTGGGAATAAACACCACCATGCCATCCATATGTAAATGCAAAGTATAAAAAAAAAAAAAAAACCTCATTGTAGGAAACAGACCTTGTCAGACACATACTTAATTTAAAAAAAACATGTCCATGTAATTGTCTTTTTAATCTTTTGTTTTTTAAAATAAAACAAATTCTACAACATTACACAAGCTGTAGACGACATTGGTTGACAGATTTTTAAAAACTTACATGAATAACTAAGATTATCCTGCAGATAATTTGTTTACTAAGTGATAGCTATTCTTTATTTAATTACAATTGCATTGCTGATTTTTGTTCTGCTTCAGGAACAAACATTTTCCTCAAGTTGCCTTTTCCAAGGGCCACAGGTTTTGTTCACCATTTCAGTAACTGGAGAACTTTACAAAGTGCAATGAATATATGCATGAGCAGCTGTAAACTGTAACCTAAACCCACCGAGTAAATGAGTCCAGATATTTCCAGTCTCTGTATGGATCCTGAAGATGCTCCCAAAGCAGGCACGGAAGGAGGGCATGGGAGGTCGATGTCCATGCAGGAGGTAGTCATTATCCTTAAGCCACTCTGGTAAAACGTGAAAGGGGATGACCCTCCAGCGGCCTTCCCATACCTGCAGAAGGGCAATTATCAGAAAAACGTTATCCTAGTTAAATAGTTTTATTTTTTGTTATAGGATATTAAGTCTTACTTGATAATCATACCTTGTGGACAAATTCCTCCATCTTTTCCATAGCATGATGAGCTTGCAGGGGAAGTGTTAGTACCTCACCCACCTCGTCATTATCCTGAACTGCCAGACCACTTGCCTCCTGCTGATAAAATCGGTTTACACCATTCACAAAGCAGAGTGTGTGGCGTCTCCCACCATTTGATATGGATAAAGGGATATGGTATTAATTTACAGCACATAACGATAAGATCTCCTACTTCTGAGAGGAGTGCGTTCACCACCAAGGTCCCTGGCTCCTCCAATAGAGGTCCAAGCTCCATCAACTCCACATTGGCCGGGACATGGCATTCCTCTGAGATTCGGCAGTCTGCATCCTTGGCAGACCTGTTTCGGCCTGACATAAGTAGATTGCCCTGCGACCAGTCTAGTACTGTTGTCTCTCACTAAGCCTGACACTTTGGAACACAAATGAGAAACCAATCCTTCTGTTAGTTAATACCAATTCAAACTCATAACAGCACAATAAAAGCACTAAAAGAAAGAGGTTACCTTTTGCGAGGCGTTCTAATAAAATGACAGGTGTAGATATGCCACTTAGTTCTTGTCCTTCTCTGGTTTTTGCATTCAGCTCTGCCGTGCATAAGACATATATTCCTCGTTTGATTTCGTCGATTTTTTTTTTTTTTTTGGAGCATGATACTGACAACATTGTTAAGCACAGTAAACAATGCTAACGCTAATTAACATTACCTGGCTATAAAGTTGGCGCAAGAGCTCACCTTACAATTTGCAAAATAGAGGGATGTTACAGAAAATGCCGACTGGTACTTACTATCAGCTTATTAAAACATCCATTTATTGTAAATGTACCTTCCATACATATTTTAGGTAAGCAAACTAACAACTTGACTAGGTATCCAGCTAGCTGCCATCTTTTGATGAGCTAGGTTAATATTACCTTGTTATGAATTCAGTAGTATCAGCGTGGAAAACAAAACCGGACTCTCAGACGACGAACGTTGAGAACAAACTTACCTTCCATATTTTATTATTTCAGCTAGTCCTGACAACAAAGGGAACACAGCTAACCACACTCGATATTCCTCCCACTGGGTATAGGATGAGAATTAATTTCTGTAGCTAGCCTCAGCTAGCCAGGTTCCTAAGACTCGGCGCATGTAAACAAATCAAAATAAACAAAGAAAAAAATATAACTTGCGGCATGGGTCGCTATCTACCTACCTGTTCAAAATAACCGTGTCAAAAACGTGATGCTTCTCGGTTCTCCCAAGACGAACGTAGCACCATCGAACAAGAGTATGCCAGGATGGAAGGACAGCTACTAGAGCTACAGCTAATGTCAGGCAACCACTTTCAGCTGCCTTAACTGTAAACAAACAGAGCAGCAAACTGCTGGTTTCACGATGACGAAAATCATCCAATTACGGTGGAACCTCATATCAATATTTAATTGACATGCACTGGCATTAGATAAAATTAAATTGTGGTAGAATTATGATAAATTTTTAATTATCTTTGTTTATTTATTGTAGTTACAGCCCCAGCATTTTGGACAAATCTCACAAAGTATAATGTCAGAAAATATATGAAGCAATTTGCAAATATGTGTTTTGAAAGAAATGCTCGTAGTACTACAGAGCCAGGGATGTCACATCTGTCAAGCACATGGTTATGTGCTTCCCAAAAACCCTCTTTCATTCCTCTTGTTCAAGATCACTACCAAAGTCTGCAATCCAGCATAATCCCTAATCATGATCAACAAAAAAGCAAGTGTAAGTGCAACAAGCACATATTCTTACATTTCTCATTCCTGCTAGCACACACGTGTTTCCTGAATGATGGTTTTTGTTCCTCAGCTCTGTCATGTCACCAAGGAAAAGTACTGTTGTAGTTTTTAATATGCCTCTTTATTTTCATATTTATGAAGAATGCTGTATTTTGCAAATACATACATTGCATTTAATACTGATATACAAAGATGGCTGTTAAAAACAACAACAAATATTTCAATGAAAATGCAACATTACAATGCACTAATAAAGTTAGAGTAACAGTCACAAACAAAACATATTAGAAGAAAAATATTTTAAGTGCATATCAGATTAGTAATTTATTGTGTGTTGTCATATATGACAAAAAGGCAATTTGGTAAAGGATATGCCTAAGCAAAAATAGCAGACACAGTGTTTTTTAAATTATTATTGTTATTTAACAAACTGGTAGTGGTACTGCTTAATATCAAGTATAGGAACAATAAACCATTGAGTTTCAAATGCCATGGCTGTTACTCTGAAAGCATTTGTGTTGTTCATAGTCTTTGGTGGCTTTAGTTTGTAAATTGCAGGCCAGATCTGCTAAGCCTGAAGAGAGACTTATGCATCCACAGAGTTTTTGGTGATTATGCTCTTTACCTTCGGAGTCACTCAATTAAAACAATCTACACCAAACATGGAAATCATTTGATATTTTCCATTTACAACATTCATAACAGAGAGCATAAAGACTAGCAGACAAAAAGCTGGCTCTGCATATAGCCCATCTTGTCCAAATTGGAGTTGCAGCCAAACTTGATCATGGCGGGTGGGCCACACATGAGAATAATATAATCATCACTTGGTGGTGGAAGGCGCTCCTGGATCATGCCTTCATTGATAAAGTCTATATCTTTATCTATATTCCCACTCTACAGCCAGAATACAAACAAATATTTTATTTTAAAATAGCAATGTAAGACATTGCAAGGATTGTTCTCAGATCAAAATCTTCTATTTCAGATGGTCATTGTCCATTAGTATTCCTGCTCCTAAAATATATTTATTAGTCACATTAACCTTGAAAGGTAAAATCTAGCAACCAAACATAATTTAGCATTTAGCTCCAAGGGTAATTGAAAATTGTATCAACAGCTGGAGAATGTGCGCTACTTTATTTGGTGAATAGGTGAAAAAAAATCTCAACCTATGTATTATGTAAACAATATTTTATATAAGCACATTTTGCAGTAACAGACAGTAGTTATTTGCCAAACTGAATGATGCATAACATTTTAACTATTGTAACTAATGGAAGAAGTAATGGTAGAAGTCTTTGTAACCCAAAAAGGGACTTCCATTAAATTAGTCTTGTAACTTCACTCCAGATCTAAAAGAGGCAAAGGCATTCTTCAAAAATTATAATGATGAAGATCATGTACCTGTTGGCGCTAAATCCACAGTGAACCACAGCTTGGTTCTTGTCAGGGTGTCTGTCCTGGATCTCTTCAAGCTCATCCCTCAGTAAAATGTCCTTCTCAGTCTATTAGTAAGAGGTAAAACCAAACATACAGCATCTACACATTTTTACACTTTTGTTTAAAATAGGTTAAAAAAGCAAAATCTTAAGCCTTCAAAAACAAGTAAAAACTAACAGCATGCAACACACCTGGCTAGCAAACAGCAAGCTGCATTTGGTTTTATCGCTTGGCTTCTTCATTATATCACAGATCAGCTCCAATATTTGCGTAATGCCTGCACAAGTCAAGTCAAGTCAACTTTATTTATATATATAGCACTTTTTACAACTGTTGTCACAAAGCAGCTTTACAGAATCCGGGTCCAAGCTCCAGTTAGGTAAGCCGAGGGTGACAAAGGCAAGGAAAAACTCACCGAACATGAGGAAGAAACCTTGGGGGAAACCCCTTTTGGGTCTAAAAAGGGAACCTTTGGTCGACACTGGAAATAAAAGGAAAGAAAGAGAGAGAAACACCCTGTAAGTGGTAATTTCCAGTAAACATGAGTTACAGTAAAAGTTAAAGGGTCCATTGGTGATTGTAAATTGAGGTTCATGAGCTAATGAGCAGATGCAGAGGGCAGATTAAAAGGCACTTTAATCCAAAATTACTCACTGCTTCTATCACACAGAGAGCAAAACATATAGGAATGAGGAAGATGAAAAAGGAAAACCCACCGCCTGAAGGAAAATATATCTGGCAAGGATCCAACAGTCAAAATATAGAACAGACTGCACTCAAAAGAACAAAGATTAAGGAGCTTGAAGTGGACTTCAGATGTAATGATCTCTGTCTTTATATGTGTGAGAGCTTTTTCTGATTGTAATATATCCTTCATTTATTGATTTATGATTTATTATAAATGAATCCAAAAAAATGGATTCCGCTTATTTAATCTAAAGGTATCTTCAAATGTTTTCAAAATCTTACTTCACTGTGTCAGGTTACATAGATAAACTTCAGATAATAATAAATGAACCATAATAATGCTAATGCTAATTATGATGAAAGCCAAGAAAGTGACCTTTTTTGTCATTGTGAAACACAGCACAGCACACAGTGAACTACTACGAAATTCAATGTCTACTTTTTACCCATACATACCATGCAGCAGGGGCAGCTATTTATATCCCCTGAGCAGTGATGGGGATGGTACCTTGCTCAAGTGTATCTCAGGGCTGGTCTGGGATTCAAACCCTTCTGATCCTGGGGCCTAATTACCAGGCCACCGCTGCCTAGATGGGGCACTGCACAAGACATCTGTCAGACATAAACCTGAAGCATCATTAACAATGCAGCGTGAATTGTGTTCATGGTTTAAATAAGAAAACTTGATAATGAAATTAAGCTGATGTGCAAGAATAACTATCCATTTTTGTGGATAATACATTGGTGAATCAATATTATATCACAATAATGAAAAGTCTTCATGTACACCAAAGTTAATTAAGGAATCAATTTGGCCTTGCTTTTTTGTTTTAAGCTCTCACACATAGTGCATAGTCACATATAGTTTCAGCTCTCACATAGTGCATATATAGTCACATATAGATTCAGCTCTCACACAAGCTCCTTAATCCTTGTTCTTCTGAGTGCAGCCTATGCTATATTTTTGACTGCTGCTACTAAAAATGGTTCCAAACAGGAAAAAGTTGTCCATTATTGCTACATTGTCACCATCAATGTTAAAATTTGCAGTCTTTCTTGTTGTTATACCCTGGGTGTTCTTCATAGTGAGCTCAAGTCCTTTAGAAGAGCATTTTTGTTGTAAATAAAAATAATAAAACTGTTCTTTTATTTTGCCTATAAAGGAATAAGGAGTTTTTGGTATTTTCTTTAGACGTTTTATTCTTGTCCATCCATTATCTGCCGCTTGTCCCAAATGGGGTCGCGGGGGAGTGCTGGTGTCCAACCCAGCGCACACAGGGCGAGGACGGGGGACGCACCCTGGACAGGTCGCCAGCCCATCACAGGGAGGAGCGGGACGGGGACGGTGCCTTGCTCAAGGGTACCTCAGGGCAACCTATTGGGAAGGGGTTCGAACCCCCGATCCTCCGATCATGAGGCCAACGCCCTAACCACTAGGCCACCACTGCCCCGTTTTATTCTTGTATAGCACCTTTCACAACAGAGTTGCCCCAAGTTGTACATAGTTGGGAGACATAGGTTGTAAGCATGTTCTAAAAACTGAAGGCTAAAAGCTAAAGCCAGACGAATATGGAGGAGAGGAACCAAAAACTCCACTGTGTGGAGAAAAAAAAAAAACCTCTGAGGGTTCAAGATCGACTGGCTACCCAACCCCCTTGGGTATACTAGCAGTACAAAGAGTTAGTTTGGGTTTAACCCCAGGATCAGCACAGTCTTAAGCTGCTTCCCAAGCTCAGTAAGTCGAGCGCAGCCCCGGGTACCGGTGAGCCGCCAGGATCCCTTGACGAGGATCACATCAGATGCACCGCAGAGACCAGTTGGTAGTTCAGTATTGAACTCAGGCGATGACCACAGCGGCCCCCCCCCGGACATGTGGGGAAAGAAATGGAATGGGGAGGGTCAGTAATGAGCAGGATCCAGTAGTGATAGACACAGAAAGAAAGCAATACAGTGCAATGGCATATACAGCAGTACCAGCGACATTAGTAATGATGCACTATGGTGATTGGTGCGGGTAAGCTAAACTAAAAAAGTAAGTCTTCAACCGTGATTTAAAGACTGAGACTGATTCGGCATCTCGTACGTAAGCAGGCAAGCTATTCCATAATCTAGGGGCCCTGTAACTAAAAGCTTGTGTGCCTATACATTTATTTATGCGAGGGACAATTAGAAGATCTTTATTCTGGGATCTAAGTGGGCAATTAGGTGTATAGGCATTAAGCAGTTCGGTTAGGTATATTGGGGCAAGACCTTTAAGTGCCTTGTAGGTTAAGAGGAGGACCTTGAAGTCAGCCCTGTACCTAACAGGAAGCCAGTGAAGTGAGGAGAGTATGGGAGTTATGTGATTGTACTTCCTGCTCCTGCTAACAATCCTAACGGCTGTGTTCTGAATGCACTGTAGGGTGCTTAATGTGCTTAATGTGCCCTGAGTGCTTCCAGAAAGTAGGGCATTACAGTAATCTAATCTACTGTATACAAATGCATGTACTACTTTCGCCGTGCCTTCCATTGACAGAAAGCACCGTAGTTTAGCAATGTTCCGAAGTTGCAAGAAGCATGTCCTCACAATTGCATTAACAGGGGATTAAATGAAAGATTTGAATCAAAAATAACACCAACGTTACGTGCCAAAGTACTAACTGAAAACTTCAACCCTGCATCCCTGATATAAGTATAAATGAAGTTGGCCCTATCTGCATCACTACTACAAAACAAAAGCAGCTCAGTTTTTTAGTGAGAGTTTAGTGAGAGGAAGTTGTTATTCATCCAATCCCTAATATCATTGAGGCAACTAATTAAAGTGCTGGTTGATGCTTTATCACATGATTTAACAGATAAGTATAACTGAGTGTCATCAGCGTAGGAGTGGTAGCTAACATTATGCTTCCATATAATAGTACTTAATGGCAGCATGTAGAGGGAGAAGAGCACTGGGCCCAACACCGACCCCTGTGGGATGAAGTAATAACGGTTTGTGAGATAGGAGTTGAACCATTTAAGGGCTGTTTCGCTAATGCCAACATTGGAATAAAGCCTATTTACCAAAATGGAATGATCCACCATGTCAAACGCAGAACTAAGATCTAATAGAACAAGAACAGTAATGTTTCCTGCATCACTTGAAACCATTATATCATTTACTGCTCTAGTTTCTGTGCTATGGCTGTGATGGAAGCCTAATTGGAATTCATCTTCATAATCAAGAGATTATGCGTGTCTAGATATGACTGCAGTTGTCTCACAACTAATTTTTCTAGAATCTTAGAGAGAAATGGGACATTAGAGATAGGTCTATAATTACTTGGTAAGCCAGGGTCCAAGTTAGGTTTTTTAAGATGTGGTCTAACCACTGCCGTTTTAAATTGATTGGGGACTGCACCTGAGGTCAAGGATGCATTCATGATATCAAGTATAGGTGTTGATAGTACTCCTAAGGATTCCATCAGGAGGTTGGTTGGAATGGGATCTAACTGACAGGTTGTGGACTTTGCCTTGGTTATAACCAAAATTAGCTCAGAGGCATCAATGAGATTAAAATCACTAAAATATTGTGGGCACTGGTAATGGACTAATTTGAGGCCTATTAGGGCACATTTGTCATTAAAAAACTTAAGAAACCTATCGTTAGTAATACTACACACTGGCCTTCTATCAGTTTTGTCTGTTAGCTGAGCTAGTGTCTGAAATAAATAGTGGGGGTTATGCATGTTATTTTCAATAAGTTTTGAATAGTACTCAGTGCGAGCACTATATAAAGCTTTCTTAAGAATGTTGCATCGCCCACTTATCAAAGATTTTTAATGTTTCTTTTCCTGAGAAGAATGTGCATTCTTCTCAAACCAACTAAAACCTGCAAACTGGCAAATTTTTAAATCCTTGACTGGAAAAAAGGATGATCAGTTTGGTAATATACCAGAGACTATGACAAGTGGATTAAAAAAAACTTATTTTATAAAACTAGTACAGAGCTACACTGACTATACCTGTTCCACCAGCAATGAGACCCAGAGAAGTGGCTTTCTTGATCCAAGGTGTGGGCTTCTTATCAGCCTGTATGGCAAACCACCCTATCATATAACAAGTACGTAGGTGTAAGGTAAGGACACAGGTCTTCAGAAAAAGCATTCAAATAGTTGTTTACATAGGTCAGTAGTGCAGTGTAGTACTAGTAAGGAATACTGTATCCTTTGTATTCCAGCAAGCCTCCTGAACCTCAGAAACCCACCAAGCAGTGCACCTCTGAGAACCAACCCCCTAAAAAAAATAACCTGAGAATAAAAGTTGTTTTTATTTGAGCACTAAGTCATAGTGTCTGGAAACTAAAAGTTCAGCAATATCAGCAAAGAGAATAAAATGAAAAAGTACCTTTACAACCAGATCAACAACTCCTTTGTCATCATTGTTGGATATTGGAGTGTATGGACGAACAATCATGTTGCCATCAATCCGAGATGAGAGGAAGACATGTGTCCCTTTAATATATAAAAGGTGTAAGGATGTATAGGAATCTAATATATATTTTTTATAAAAGATTAACATGAAGGTAACATAGGTCAAAGGAATGTGAGGCATACCTACAGGTAAACCTTAAATATGCTCTGCACTTGGCAGGGCAAAGCAAAACTTGCATGCATTATGGCTAATTACTTGTGAAGAAAAAGAAAAAGAAAAATGCAGATTTTCAGAAAAAACAGGAACATGTCTTACATAAAATGCATATCTAGCTGCCTTTTTTTTGTAAAACTCAACTAGGAGCAGAAAGACAACAGTACAATACCTCTTTGTGTATGAGTTTAAGCTTGTTTTTTCCAGAGGGGTCAACCAAAGTAATGAGAGGCTTCTTCTTCTTGGCAAGGTAAAAATACCCTGGGTATCTCCTCCCAGATCCTGACCAGGGCATCACTAAGCATCACTAAGCTTCTGGACAGACTGAGGTGCAACCTGGTGGCAGTGGAAGGACCTGAACATAATGTCCCAGAGATGTTCTATTGGATTCAGGTCAGGCGAGCATGGAGGCCAGTCAATGGTATCAGTTCCTTCATCCTCCAGTAGCTGCCTGCATACTCTTGCTACATAAGGGCCGGTATTAACATGTACCAGGAGAAACCCAGGACCCACTGAACCAGTTAAGGGTCTCACAATGGGTCTAAGGATTTCATCCCGATACCTAATGGCAGTCAGGGAGCAATCGCTTATTGTGTACCTGACCTGCCAATTCTGGTGAAAGTGAAAAAATGTGAAAGTGACAACCCTTGTCATTGCGAGGTCACAGCATAGCACACAGTGCACAGGTGTTCTCTGGCAAATGCCAGTCAAGCTCCACAGTGTCAGGCAGTGAGCACAGGGCCCACTAGAGGACATCGGACCCTCAGGCCACCCTCGTGAAGTCTATTTCTAATGGTTTGATCAGAGACATGCCAGTGGCCCGCTGGAGGTCACTTTGTAGGGCTCTGGCAGTACTCATCCTGTTCCTCCTAGCACAAAGGAGCAGTTACCGGTCCTGCTGATGGGTTAAGGACCTCCAACGGCCCTGTCCAGCTCTCCTAGAGTTACTGCCTGTTTCCTGGAATCTCCTCCATGCTCGTTAGACTGTGCTGAGAGACACAGCAAACCTTCTGGCACTGGCACGTATTGATAGGCCATCCTGGTAGAGTTGGACTGCCTGTGCAACCTCTGTAGGGTCCAGGTATCATTTCATGCTACCAGTTGTGACACAGACCCTAGTCAAATGCAAAACTACTGAAAAGCAGTAAAAAAAAAAAGATGAGGAGGGGGGGAAAAAATGTCTGTGGCCTCCACCTGCAAAAGCATTCCTGTTTTTGGGGTTGTCTGATTGTTGCCCCTTTAGCGCAACTGTTCATTAACACCGAAACAGCTGACACTGATAAACAACCTCCTCTGCCACTTAACTGACCAGATCAATATCCCAGAAGTTTATGATACTTGATACTTCACTCTGATTAAAAAGTGTTCCTTTACTTTTTTTGAGCAGTGTACATTATTTCATCACCAGAGTATACTAAACAGGTCAGTAAAAGCAGCTTCTACAATTGAAAAAGAAAATGCAAAAGAACAAATAGATCACACTTTGCTATACTATATTATACTATACTATATTGCTATACTCTGTGCTTCAAAGCAAAAACATTATATTATTGTCATTCAAATGAAAGTAATAACAAGAAATTAACTTTATTTTAGGAAATTAAACTTTAATAGGGCAGACCCACATGAAGTCCCCGTAATTTCATTCATTCATTAGGAGAACAAAATCTCTTACAAGAATTCTAAAGCTTTAATTTAAAATGAAAACGTGAGTTTTTATAATTTTTTTTTTCAGATGTTCAAACTAGGTCTGGGTGAAAAAAAACACCAGCAATATGTATAGCGAAAGACACTTAATTGATCAATTTAATTTCAAACGCAAACCCCCTCAAGAGCACAGCATGAATGCACATGAACACAACCATGATTTTTCCCGCCCTCATTCATGAAGACCCAAACATAAGTGACACATAAACAACCAATCATTTAACTGTATTTTTGTCTGGCACACCATGGCCACGTGATACAGCAGAAACTGCATGTAATGGAAGTGTGAAGAATGAAGGATGATACAGATACTGATTAAACATTTTATCAAGGTAAATATTTCAGGTTTATTTTTAAGCCCTACTTATCTTATATAGGAGTAGAAAAAAGAACCTTTAAGTAAGTCTCCTCCACCCCCATATCACCAAGCCCAATATCAAGTCATTATCTTTTTCACATAATTTCGTACATTTATATGTAGCTGATGTGAAGTTGCAGAGAAAATTTCTGTAGCCAGAGCCTTTGTTTCCTCTGTTCCATTCCAAAGTACCCGATAAACTGGCAACGTGTACTTTTGATTTCCCTATGCAAAAGAAATGAAAAGGTAAAACTACTGTTATTTTAAAAAGAAAATAAAAAAAATGTTGAAAAAAATGTTGCTTTACCTGGTAACTGAGGAAATTGTGTACATGTTGATATCCAGGTTTGTGCTGGTTCTTTGCAACAATCTGGGCCCATCGTAGCCTTAATTCAGCATTGTTAGACTTCACTATGTCTGGGTATTGTTCTTCTAGTATTTTGATGTTACCTTGCAAGCAGAAAAAACCCAGAACGTGTCTTTCTACAATTCTACAAGTATCAATTAAGTCAAACTAATTTAAATTAAACCTCAACATAAATAACAAAGTAATGTCATAGACACCTTCTGGGAGTGGAGATTTCTCAAGGATTTTGTCCAGAAAGTAGACTGTTTGATAAGTCTTCCATAGCTCTACATGAATCTTGCTGATAGTAGTAATGTCTACACTATCTTTGCTCCAGAGGTCAGCTAGATGATCAGCTGGCATCATCAGTGCCTGGCCAGCAGAAAGGTCAGGGATGTATGGGGGCCAGCCAGGACTGTTTAACCAACTATCAAAATCCAAGCCTAAAGGTGATTCCCCAATGAAAGTAAATTCATTAGCCTAACAGTCAAGTTTCCATTATTTCCTATGGTGAAAAAGCTTTATTCCCCTTACCTTCAATCTTATGGACGCTTTTTTTCTTTAGATCAGGGAAATATTCCAGGTAGAACTCAAGAGTGTCTTCAGCAGTTATGCTGCAGAACTTAAACTTGTCAACATATGCCTTCGGAGATATTAATAGACTTGAATAAGTTTAATTTTGCAAGAAAAAAAAGATTTTTATGACAGAAAAGGGGAAAACTCCCTATAAAAACCCAGAAGAATTGAACTGGTTCCCAAATCCAGCATTAGCCTAAACCCACACTGCAATATATTCAAGACCTTGTCCTAAAACTGGTCCATGATGTGTATGAGGATATGAGGATCAAATGGAAATAAAAGATGGTTAACCTTAAGGAAAGCATCAAATCGGCTTTGGTCTCCTGTAAGGTGAGCCAGGTATGAGGCCTGTTAGGTACAAAGCAGAATCCTTTCTCATAGGGTGTCTCATTGTAAGTGTCATCGGGATCTACACCTAAATTAATACAGAAAACTTTAGGATCCAAAAATATATTCAGGCCTTTCAATATTTGATAGAAACTAGTTTTTGTACAGAAGAAAAAACATCTAGGAAGCTGAGAATGCAACTTCCAACTTGCTTACCAGGTTTGATCTTTACATGCAGTTTGTTAAGAGGATGGTCTTCTCCAGTGTTGTCCATGTGTTGTCTTAGTAAAGCTCTACTTGTTGCTGCCTCTAGGCAGGTATAGGCCTCCCCTGAAAGACATAGTATCAGGTGAAATTTGTCATTGTGAAACACAGCACAACAAGATGGCCCTCAAGAGGCCATGTACTGCCCAGTGCTGGTCTTTTTCCAACACAGTCCTGTTTTCCTGCAGAGTCTAACTCCAATCACACCCTGCCAAATCAAATATGTTGACAACAAAACAACTGCCATCAGTACTGTGGAATGGCCAGAGAGATGAAGAAAGTAGACAGGAGAACAAGAAGATGAAACACAGGGTGAAGAAAGTAGTGGAGAAGACTAAAGATAAGGTTTTTGGTGAATTGTATCAGAGTAAGGAGGGAGAAAAGGACCTATATTGATTGGCTAGATAGAGACAGAGATGGGAAAGATGTGCAGCAGGTAAGGGTAACAAAGGATATAAATGGAAATGTAGCAGAGTGTGTTGAGCAGATCTGAGCAGAAAAAAATACTTTGAGGGGCTGATGAATGAAAAGAATGAGAGGGAGAGGATTGGATGATGTGAGGATAGTGAACCAGGAAGTGCAAGGGATCAGCAAGATGGAAGACGGCAGCGATGCAGAGGATGAAAAATACAAAGGATGTTGGTTCAAATGACATACTAGTGGAAGTTTAGGAGAGATGGCCGTGGAGTTTCTAACTAGAGTGTGCAATACAATCTTGGAAAAAGAGAGGATGTCTGAGCGGTAGAGACGAAGCGAACTGGTACTGATTTTCAAGAACAAGTGATACATAAATGTAACTAGAGGGATACAGTTGATCAGCCACAGCATGAAGTTATTGGAAGAAAAAGCATGCCTAGAAAGAGCATTATGTTTGCTCTAAAGGTGTTGAGGGAGAAGTACAGAAAAGGTCAGAAAAAGTTGCATTGTGTCTTTATGGACTTGGAGAAAGCATTTGATGGTGCCCAGACAGGAGTGGCAGAGTGACAGTGGTGAGATCTGCAGTGAGTGAGTGATGGATGCATTTAAAGTAGATGTCGGATTACATAAAGGATCAGTGCTGAGCCCATTCTTGTTAACAAAGGTAATGGACAGGCTGATGGACGAGTTTAGACAGGAGCCCCCATGGACTATGATGTTTGCTGAAGATATTGTGATCTGCAGCGAGAATACAGAGCAGTTTGAGGATACCCTGGAGAGATGAAAGACTGCATTGGTTTGGACATGTACATAGGAGAGAAGAGAATTATATTGGTAGAAGGATGTTGAGGATGGAGCTGCCTGACAAAAGGAAGACCAAAGAGGAGGTTTAGGGATGTGGTGAGAGAGGACATACAAGTGGTTGGTATGAACAAAGAAGATGCAAAGGACCGCAAACTGAACAATAGGCTACACTAGCTCCAGTTGTAACACAACCACCTGCGTATTTTAGTAGTAATTGGCTGAGCTGATTGTTACACAATATAGATTACCAAAGAGCTCTCTGCAAACTCGGCGCTGGGCATACATAGTAAAGCCCTCGTTGAGCCAGAAATCCCCCCAGTTTGCATTGGTGACCAGGTTTCCAAACCAGCTGTGGCAGATCTCATGAATGATGACATCAGCAAGGGATTGGTCTCCGGCAAGCAGACATGGAGTGACAAAAGTCAGGCAGGGGTTCTCCATGCCTCCAAAGGGGAAAGATGGTGGCATGAACAAAACATCATACCTAACCAAAAAAAAACACACACATATATATATATATATATACATATATATATATATATATATATATTTACAAAATATGAACTTAGCTAAAAGTACAATGTACTACAATTTACTAGTTGAACATGCCCATTTAATTTTAAGTTTGAATTTAAGATTAGTGTTAGATTATTTTAAGTGTGACATATATGGTTCTGAAAAGTGTGATATATATGATTCTGAAAAGTTTGCAAGGCAGGGTCTACTGGTCAAATTTCTGATATGATTTTACCTTCCCCAAATGTAGGGTCCAAACAGCTCCTCTCCCACTAACAGAAATTTCTCAATCACACCATCAAACTCCTTTTTTGCAGCCTCCAGTAAACAAGGCTCAGTCCACACACATGACCTGGGAAACAGATTTTAACCAAATGGAACACCTTGTGTATTTGAGCTCTCATATTTGAGCAAATTTTAATCTATATAAATGGAGCCCATTGCTTTATAAAGTCTGTTCTACTGTACTGTCCAAGTGAAAGACATTTAACCCTTTTCACTACATGAAGTGTATGGTTACATAAATCATCATTAATCTAATGAAAATTATATTTTATTTATCATTGGTAATTCACTGGTAGTGCATTTATGCATTACATCATGTTGCAAGGGCCACTTACCTTGGACCCACATCAGCAGAAACCAAATCTCCTACAGCCAATGCCACCAGATAGGCAGCAATGGGCTGCTCCATACTGAACAGGAATGTTTTGTCTGTTTTCCTATAATCCCACTTGGTGGTGCTCATTACTGCTGTGAAACCATTGGGCACCTGTTGTACATAGTATGACATGACAAATCACACCTGACTTCCTCATACAAAAACCACAACTCCTCTGTGGCACCCTGTCACATGCTTACTCCAAGTCCACAAAAGGCACAATGCAACTCCTTGTGACCTTCTTTGTACTTCTCCATCAACAACTCAAGACCAACCATTCCATCCTTAGTGCTCTTTCTTAGCATAAAACTGGCCTAATGGTTAGGAAGTTGGCCTGATCAGAAATCCCAGACCAGTAGTTTGCCCTGAGGTACCCTTGTTTATTTCTATTATATAGTGATTCTTCTTACATATTCTTATATAATAAGTAAAATACTAAATTATTTAATAACTGATTAATAATGTGTTTTAATATTTAAAGGTGAATATCATACCAATGTATTGGAGCAGCAATGACCTAGTGGTTAGGTTCTAGGCATGATAATTGTGTTAGAATGCAAGACCAGTTGGTTGCCCTGAGGTACCCTTGAGCAAGGTACCGTCCTCATCACTGCTCCCTGGGTGCTTTCAATAGCTGCCCCCTGCTGTACGTGTGTATGGGTAAAATGCAGAGGTTGAATTTCATTGTGTTCCACTGTGTGCTGTGCTGTGTTTCACAATGACAAGAATAGTCACTTTCGCTAATGATCACCTCTTTTCTTAACCCAGGTTCCACTACTCTTTCCCATAACTTCATGCTGTGGTTGGTCAACTGTATTCCTCTACACTAGATACACAGTTATTAGGTAAGTGAGTATTTTGACCATGTCATCATTATTATGCAGATACAGTGGAACATCTGTTCACAAATGTTGCAGAACACATACAAATCGGTTCAAAATGTTTTTTTTGTGTTAAGCATATAAAGGGCCAAACAAAGACGATGCATGTCTTTAGTCTTTACCTGTACATTGTTCTCGGTCAGATGTGCTTTAATTCGCTGTGAACTCTTTGTGCTGTATTTTATCTGCTTTTGCATTAATTTTGCAATTAACCATGGCTCACTTCTCACTCCTCACTTCCTTCATGCCACAACTTGACTCATGCAAGGTTATATTTCTAGGTTTAGGTTTAGTTTTTGTATAAATTAAGGATTTTTCAAACTTTTTTCCGTGTTTTAAACTCATATTTACATACAATCTTGTGGGGAAATTATTTTCCGGTTGCATCCAAACGGGATTGCGTCCAGAGGTTTGGAACAAATTATTCTGGTCGTTACCAGAAGTTCCAATGTATTCCAACTCTAGGCTGAATAAACTCGAATGCTAATTAGATTTTAGCAGATCAAGTGAAAGGTGTAATGAAAGAGGGTGTGGACTGTGGCCTGTGGCTGGGTCAGAAAGGAACACAGAGCTCCACTTCAAATCAGACACCAGCCAAGCAAAGGTGGGATACTGGTATGGGCTGGTATTATTAGCATTAGTATTTTTATTATGGGGAGCAGTGGTTAGGGAATTGGCCCTGGATCGGAAGATTGTGGGTTCAATTCCCTCACCAGTAGGTTGCCCTGAGGTACCCTGAGGTACCCTTGAGCAAGGTATCGTCCCCATCACTGCTTCCTGGGCGCTTTCAATAGCTGCCCCCTGCTGTACGTGTGTGTATGGGGGAAACGCAGAGGTTGAATTTCGTTGTGTTGTGCTGTGCTGCATTTCACAATGACAAGGGTTGTCACTTTCACTTTATTAAAGGTGAGCTAGTTGGAGCTTTTCGGGCTGAAGATAGATTCTAAATGAACCAAACATACTGCCAGTTTTTAGAATGCACTTTCTTCAAGCAGTGGTAAAGGAAAAAGTCTGCATTTTTCAAGAAGACCATGATTTTTTTTAATGACAAGGGCCCCCTTCCTCACCTGACCTAAACCCTATTGAAAAATCTTCTTAAAGGGAGATTTATGGGGAAGGAAAACAGTACACCTCTCTGAACAGTGTCTAGGAGGTTGTGGTTGCAGCTGCTCAAATATCTGATCATCAGCTGATCAAGAAACTCAAGAAATGGAAGGCTTATGACTGTTATTGAAAATATAGGTGACAAAATTCGTCACTTTTTAAAAATGTATTTAAATGTCAGATACTTATTTCTAAATTGAATTTTTTATTATTCTCACTAACAGATGAAAAACTAGTGAGATGGGAACTTTTTCATTTAGTTGCATAAATCTGAACACTAATAGTTGCCCACCTACACACATGTATTTCTCTGAGAATGTTCTCACTCAGTTACTTTGTAAAACATTCAAGGTTTTAAAGTTATTAACATTATGGATTGACTGATATCACTGTGTTTGTTCCATGTTAAAATAAATCCTCAAAATATTCACTTGTCTAATAATTGTGCACACAGTGTATAGTTAGTACAGCTTTATGCATCACACTTATTCTTGAAAATCAGTAATAGTTCATCCTATTCATCACTGCAATTGCTTCCATCCTGCTAATTTGCTGCACTTCCTGGGTCACTATCCTCACATCAGCCAATATTCATCCTCTTCATTCATCAGCCCCTCAAATACCTCTTTCCATCTGCTCAACACATGGTGCTGATTTGTATGTTTCCATTTCTATACTTTATTGCCCTAACCTGCTGCACATCTTTCCCAGCTCTGTTTAGCTAATCGTTATAGGTCCGTTTTCTTCCTTATTGCCCAGACTTTCATAAAATTCACTATACATATTATCCCGTCTTGGCCTTCGCCACCGTTTTCTTCACCCTGTGCTTCATCTTCTTGTACTCCTGGCTACTTTCTTCATCTTTGGCCAGCCGATTTCTTCTTCATTTGTACTTGCCTCTTCATCTGTATACACTCCTGAACTTCTGGGTTCCACCAGATGTCAAGATGTCACCCCAAGTACTTTTCTAGCTGTCTCCCTTATCACTTTTGCAGTAGTTGTCCAATCTGTTAATTATTCACTACTTCCCAGTGTACATGTTAACACCTGCCTGAATTCCACCTTGCAGTTTTCCCTCTTCAGCTTCCACCATTTGATCCTCGACTCTGCCATCTGAGAATATCCCATTTCTGTGAAGCAAAACTCTCTTTCGCAGCTTTTGCACTGTGAAGAACCAGTTTTGTAGCATTTGGCTGAATCTAAGAAAAAGTAGTTAAGTACTTAAGTGTAGATAGCCTGGAAATATCTCAAGCCTTTCTTCTATGTAGTTATTTTCTCTGCATAACATATCCCAAGTAACACCTTACCTTTCATGTTGCAGAATAAGTGCTCTTTACTGCTGGGGTGTCAAAGCAAACAAAAAAAGAATGGTTGAGCACCGCTTGGCCTTGGGTAAAGACATATGGCTTGAGCTTTCCAGCATTCTGCTCTTTTTCGAGCCAGCATACCTAGAACAACATATAGTATATGCAGTGTATGAGTTGGCTTCTATTGCAGAAGTAAAAGTAGCAAAAGTGCTTCCTGAACAGATTTCACTCACTAAAAATAAGACTAACATTTTGTTCAGCTTACCCCTGGTCCTTCAAAAGCTGCATACTTGATGGAAAGCCAAAATCTATCTTTTGAATTCCACGGAGAGGGGAATTTAATAACCAGCGATGTTGGTAATGTAAAAAAACAAACTCCTTCCTCTTCTTCAATGTCAAGATGAACTTTCTCTTTTACTTCTTCAATGTCAAGAGAAACTGCAAAACCCAGATTTTTGAAAATGAGGCAGGTTGCCAGGTCGTTTTTTATAATTCCCCCTAATGGTAAAAATTCCCAATCACACATAGCCAGGATGTCTAATGGCATCTTTTTTTTTTCCTCTTTTTTGCGACAAGTGACATGAGCTAAAGATCTTAGACGGGGTGGGACACACCGGAATTGAATGTTGACTTAAAATGGGGAACTGTATTTATTTTTTCCTCTATGGCAACACCGTCTTCTAGACCAGCAATTTCAAGATGCACAGATTGTATCTATTTGATCATTATAAGGATTATCTCTCTCCCCCTCCCCCCAGTTAAATTGCTAAATTGTAGTGCAGTAATGACCCAAAGCGACAATAGCTAATGACCATAACCAGCACGATTAAAACAGAAATCTTTGCTTTTGCAAAGAGCCTTAATATTTAACTCCTACAAGTCTAATTACCGAAAGCATATGAAAGATAAAATGCAGTGTTAAGTTAAAAAAAACAAAAAAAAAAACACTTTGTGGATCTCTTCCATTTCTTTGACCAATCAGCATTGGATAAACTGAGCAAGAGACCTGAAAAATCAATTTTATTGGTTTCAATAGATTGAGCAATAGATTGACAGGAAAAGACAACACAAATCCATTGTGGTAACAAAGTAGATTTTTCTTTAGTTTAGCAAAATGTAGAAATAGAAATATCTATTCTATTAACAACTGTTTCAAAGCAGCTGTTCATATATAAAAGAGTTTATTTTAGTGTCTTATTAGGTGAATATAAGAAAATATCAAAAGCTCAGGATTAACCCAACTAATCTAGCTAAATAATTTTTCCTACTGGTTTAATAAATAACATTTTAAATAGGACTGCTGACAGCAAGGTTTTCTTTTTCCCCTTTCAAAAACGTAAGATATTCTCCTACACCTGACTAACGATCTCTGCAACGTCTTCTTCATACCACTTGATGGGTGTTCCATTAGGAGTTTCAAGCATAATTTGTCTTTGGGGTACCTACAGAAACAAAAGTAAAACAATTAATTGCAGACTGAAATGTGTTTTCTTCCCTGTGTCATATTTTCTTTTACACAGAGGGCAAGTTTGCATTTATCTAAAATCAATGATGGAAAATTGAGAGATTTAAGTCATCTAGTATAAAGTTTCAGTATTGTAGCACTTGGAGGGAACAGTTTTACACAATGAGTCAGTGCTGTTGACTGAAAGAGTGGCTCAAATCAACGTCCTAAGTCATCCCTTTAACTAATAAGTTACATACTCCTACAGCTTATATATGCATGTGTTTATAATAGAAAGATGGTAGGACAGTGATTGCCTAAAACATAATTTTTCTGACCCTGGTCATAGAGTACCCCCTGCAGAACCCCAGACCAGAAAGGTTGGAACTTATGCTTTAAAGAACCTTTAAACTTTAATATAAAGCTTGCACAAGATAACACCTCAAAATGTCTAGGCAAGTTAAACTTTGTGGAAACAGGCTGGCTTTGTAAAACGTCTTCTTTCGGCTGCTCCCATTTAGGGGTCACCACAGCAGATCATCTGCTGTCTTCCTTTCCTATGCATCTGCCTCCTTCTCTCTCACCACCTCCATAAACCTCCTCTTTGGTCTTCCTCTTTCCTGGCAGCTCCATCTTCCATCAACATCCTCACCCCAATATAATCCTTGTCTCTCCTCTGTACATAACTAAACCAAAGCAACCTTGCTTCTCTAACGGTGTCTCCAAGATGTCGAACTTGAGCTGTCCTTCTAATATACTCACTTCTAATCCTGTACATCCTCTGTCACACCCAACGAAAATCATCTTTAACTCTGACACCTATACCTGTCCCCCATCTTTTCATCAGCACTACCATCTCTAGCTCATATAACATAGCTGGTCTCAATATTGTCCTGTAAACCTTCCCTTTTACTCTCAGTTGTTACCCGTCTGTCACAGATCACTCCTGCCACTCTTCTCCACCCATTCCAAATGGCCACTTTCCTCCCTTTCATTCACACTCATGTATTCCATCTTTGTCCTACTCATTTTCATTCCTCTCCTCTCCAGAGCATATCTCTATCTCTCCAGGTTCTCCTCAAGCTGATCCATACTCTCGCTACAGATTAGATCAGTAAACATCATAGTGCACAAGACTCCTGTCCATTACTATTGCAAACAAAAATGGGCTCAGCGCTGAGCCTTGATGTAGTCCAACCTCTGCCTCAAATGTATCCGTCATTCCTACTGCAGATCTCATCACTGTCACACTGCCCTCATACATATCCTGCACTGACTAAAAACTCCTCTCTAGGCACTATGTCATATGCCTTCTCCAAGTCCTTGATATAATCTACTTTAAATTCACTCCTACTGCCAATCTCACTGCCTTCTACATGTCCTGTATCACTTTGACATACTTCTCTGCCACTCCTGGCATCCTCATACAACTGCTTTCTAGGCACCCAGTCATATGCTTTCTCCACAAAGGCACAGTGCAGCTCCTTCTGACCACATCTACACATCTCCATTAACACCCGCAGAGCAAACATAGCATCTCTTTCTCAGCATAAAACCATATTGCTCTTCACTAATCATCACCTCTTTTTCTTAACCTAGCTTTCACTACTCTTTCCCATAATTTCATGCTGTGGCTGATCAACTCTATAGTTACTACAGCTCTGTGGTTTTGTTTAACTTTGTTTAACTGAATTCCTGTTTAAATGTTAAGAGAAGCTGTATAACTTATAACTTTAAAACTAGCTTTCATAATATGGTATGTAAACAGTTCTGATGAACGGACCATTAATTCCAATCTATTCTTTTTTATATTATTTGTAAGATAAAAACAATCAGATTTAAATTCAAAACAAACAAATGCAACTAATGAAAAAGAAATTTGTGGATTGTTATGCTTACTGCCAAGAACATTGTAGCTAGTTTCTAAAAATAAAGTATGTTTAATTAGTAAAAGCATCGGGTTTTCATCTTTGGAGAAATAATGTATTTGACCACAAAAAATCAATAGCGATAGCTGAAACACGATACTGAAATGCAATACTGGAAGGAAGCAATTGCATGTACCCGAAACATGTACCCCTGGAGCAACTCCGGGTTAAGGGCCTTGCTCAGGGACCCAGTGGTAGTTGTGCTAGAGGTGGGATTCGAACCTGGGACGTCTTGATCCATAGGTCCATAGGCAAGTACCCTACCACTGTGGGATGTGGGAACATTGAACATAGTCAGTGTTCCCTTATCCTAACTCCTGAATACATTCTGAAAATACCAAGATCTTTTCTACTTTAGAGAGGACAAATAGACTGCTGAAAACATGACTTGGGCAATGATACAATTAAAACTGCAGCTTCAAACAGCACTAACGCACACCTTTTTAGTTCCCTTTTCTTTTACAGGAGAATTAATTTCTTGGGAAATGTACATTCTTTAAGTCATCTTGTTGGGGCATGTCTAGTGCATAACTTTGTTTTCCCATTCGACCCATGATGAGATTGCTTCATAGTAGGATAGTTTCTGATCTTCAGAAAAATATTAATTTCTTCATTGGGATCATGCCAGCCATGCAATTGTTTAGGACATATCTAAAATGAGATAAATGGAGTGCAGCTATACTGTAATATACTGGTCAAACAATATTATGACTTTATTATGACAACTTCAGCTTATATGAGAGAACAAATGGGCAGGGCCATTATCACAGTTACCTTCATTCAATACAAGCTTTTGTCCTTGAACCATGGAATGAACAGCCGTATTTCAAGTTCACGCGCTAATTGAGCCACTGTAAGCTGGCATAAGCAAAATAAGTCAAACCTTTTCTCAAGGACTTAAATAAAAGTGTTATTTAAAAAACAGCAAAATGATAGTTTTCTAAAAGTAACATTACAGGTTGAAAACGCAGTTTAATAAGTGTGTTAACACTTAACACTGTCTGAAGCATGTTGCTTAATATGAAAGTTGCACATGTAGATGTAGCTACAATGGCTGACACCAAAACAAACATATTTAAAATCCAGAAATTGGGAAATAAATTTACCTGCATAAGCGTTAAAGTGAAATCGAATGCAAGCGTCATAGCGAAATCACCTAAACATTCTGCTGTTTTGGATTACAATAACTGATAGAATATTGCATCAAAATACTAATCTTTTTTTATTTTTTTCACATTTCGGTCTCTAATTTAATTCCACTCAAGAGTTCTTTATCTACATTGTTCTCGCTCTGAAAAAGCATAGCTGTATTAAACTTGCAGTTTATCTGGAAGCTTTTGTTGCTCAAGAGACAGGCCTGGGCATTGCCTCAGCATATTCCATGGTCTCTACAGAAATTCCTCTTTCCTCCATCAGACTGAAACATGACAGTAAATTGAGCTTGTGCTATTCACTTTCAAAATGCCCTCGGCTCACTGCATGCTTCATGAAGTGCCCTGTTTGTTGTTGTTCTCATCATCTGAGAGACATAATCTATATACCATAACTATGTTTATAATATACTGTTTATTTGAAAGGGTAACTGGATTTGGAAAGCAATCAGCCAAAATTTTGCCAAAAAAAAAAGTTTTTGGTAGACTAAAACTGTAAAAAATGAACATAACATGGTAGCAGACAAAGCAAGATATGTCACCTGTTGTTCCTGGAAACTGTGTTGCTGGGACAATTGGGACTCTTGTTCAGGCAGGTTTCTGAATCGCACCGCACCCTGCCGGTGCCTGTCAAGGGAGCATGGTCGAGGTGGCTGCATCTGGCTCCGTTTGTGCCACAATTTGAGCTCCTCTGAAACCAGCTGGTGAGGAAGGCCTCTGCTCAGGTGTTGAGAGGGTTCTCTGAGTGATGGGCCTCGGGAGAGCTTCATATGGGGCGATACTGGTCTGAATACCTGCACCTCCTCATTCCAGTACTTGTAGTGGCCATTTTTACAAGAGGGTAAAGGCTGGTGCTTGATAAACATCCTACTCATGTCCATGTCATGACCTCTTCCCTCATCCACATTTCCCCTATAGAAGCTTGGGGAAAACTGAAGTGATGGGTTTTTGTAGTGGATCAATGGTACATAGGACTGGGAAATGTAATTATCAGGGGGGCTGGGGTAATGGTATCTATACTGGGATTGGCACAGCCTTTGCAGGTCAAGCAGATGATCCTGGCAAGGCGAGCTGTAGAATGGAGCTGGAGAGTGCTCAATATTGCTGTCCTCAGAGCTAGATTGGTATGTTGGGTTTCCCATGGCTAAACTCTTAGAAGAGTACTCTGGAGATGGCGATGCCAAAATAACATCTGTCAGTCGCCTTTTTGGCTCCCGAGATCTGCCTCTGTCCTGGCCCATATCATATGGCAGCTCATTGCTAGGAACTCTGTTGAAATACAAGCAATTGTACCCATTAATACGAAGACCATTAAAAAATAAATAAGAAAAGTAAAAGAAAGGGTATTTCCCTTCTAGGAACTGCTAACCTAAGAGAATAACCTCTACGCAGATGCATGTCAGGTGTAGGGGCACTGCTGGACTGCGTGTGCCTTAGGGATGCTTGGCTAGGTATCTGCAACTTCTTGCCCATCTCTTCTAAACATGCTGCCAGTGGAGGCAACGTAGGAGTAACAGCAGGACTGCAAGACATAAGAGTGAAAAACATTTTCTTCATACATGGACATTTTGTATAATGGGCCCATCGGAAGAGTGGAGGTATATAATCCTACACATGGCTGCTTAAGGGAAGATCATTTGAAAGTATCATAATTCAGCATGGCAGTTTTGAAAAATTCTAATCTTGGGCTTTCCCAGAGGTGAAATCCAGTGATGCTCCAGCCACCCATGGGCATAGCAGCCTTTTTAGTAAACAATGGCTTAAACCTCCTCTCATGAGATGCTTCATTACCAGTTTCATTCAGTAATCACAGAAGTCTGATTTATAGATATGTTGCAAAACATTAAAAACAAAATTGCATAAGTACTATATATAACATTAATGATAAAAAAAAAATTAATAATATGATAAAGAAGCGCCCTTTGATCTACTCCTTTAACCTTGAAACTAAAGAAGCTGATTTGAAGAATAAACAAGTAGTTCCACCTCCAGCAAATACACATTCATAGACAGCAATCTACATTTATAACGGAAAAAGAAAGCTTATAGCCCAGACATATGTTGATTTCTGCTTACGTAACTTTTCTAATTTTTACTGATATGATAGCACCAGGATTGCAGTGGTGCACATTCCCTTTTTCACCAAAAAGGAATGTTCAATAGAAAAGTGACACCAGCCCTGGTATCAGGACATGCATCAAAAGACACATTTTTTCTTTTTAAAAGTTCATGCAGACATCCAGCAATTATTCATAGGGTCTCTTGTTTCCACTCATATTGCATGTCTACAAGACTAACATTAAACCTAGTTAGTAATAAAAAAAATGAATTCAGAATCCCTGTTGAAAGGGATTCTCCTTTTTGGGTCCAGATGTTGATCTACCTGGACTTGGTACTATTAGAGGATGACTTCTTCTGTTTTTGGTAAGGCTGATCAAGGCTAGACTCTTTCCAAGGAGAGTTCTGGATGGGAGAGGGCTCATACTCCAGGGTGGGATTGTGGCAGGGAAGAAAAGCCTTGGGGTGCATTGATGGTGGTTGACAGGGGCTGGGTTCAGGTGACTGAAGAAGGGCTGAGATGCCAGTGGGATTGGGAGGACAATAGGAAGTGCCTTGGGGAACAGAAAAAGAGTCTGCAACTGGAGGAGGTTCCGAAGAGATGTGGGACGACTGGCTCATTAGCTCTTCTGAAATGGACAAGAGATGACCCTGTAAATATATTGATGACTTATGGGTGCCACTGTTAGAAAGGTGTTGCTTATTTACCTTCTTCCAACATTGCTGAATCTGACAGTGAGCTGTCGTCTGATGTGCCTTGATCTAGATATGGGATGAAACAATGATTGAAATTTTCTGTGATAAATACACTAGTGTCCATAATTTCAAAGGGAGAAGAAGCACAGGTTGACCTATCAAGTGTGCTGGTACTGGTGTCAAACAGAAAGTCTTACTCTAAATTGTTAAAAACAAATACAACTTTTCAACAAAAATATGCAAAATGGCATTCTTGACAAAAGTAAAATAGAATTGTATAATGGACAATCAGTTTATGTATATCAAGTACATGAAGTCATTTACAAACAAGATACATTGCTAATGATATCAGAAATGTCTCATACTTTGCTAAATTGCCTAGCACTAAAAAGAAGCCTCACGTTTTTGTAGGATTATGCCAGGGTGCGGCAATGAGCCGCCATGCTCAAGTCGCAGCTGAAACAAAGATTCTTGGAGCTCTCTGAGCTTCTGTTCTTCAAGTTTGCAGTGCTGCATTCTGCTCTTCTTTACAGCCTTACTGAGGTGCTCCTCCTGGCACAGTCTGCGGACCGCTATATAGATCTGCTGCTGCAGGGCCAGCTTGGCCTCAATTGAGAAGAGTGCTGAGTCCTGAAAGACCATCAAGTGAGTAACATCCATTTATGTAAAACTTGTATGATTCATTTTTTAAACAGGTTTCTCTACATTCTTGATTCAAATGTATAAAATATTTTTGCACTAGACATTACTCTACACATAGAATGCATTAAAATAGTTGTTTGCTGCATGATATGCAGTTTCAGAGTGAAGCTTCACTATTAACGGTCTCCTTAATGCTGAAGAAAACAGTCTTTTAAGAGCACAGATCTTAAAAAAAAAAATTAAGTAAATAATGAGAATATATGGCAAACTAGCATTTCAGTGTTGCTATTTACCTCTCCTCCCTTGTACAAGAGGCTCTGCTCATCCAGCTTAAAAGCAGCCCCAATGCGCTGGCGAATCCGTGGAGGTTTTTCCCCAGGCAATAAAGGATAATTTGAAGACAAGCGTCCAGTGAGCTCCTGTGTGAAGCAAAAGATCCATGTTTTTAACATGGAGGGCTATGAGACTATGAGACAGGTAGGGGAAAAAGGCATGTTCTTTCACTGCAACATCCCACTTTGATTGATATACATTTAGTAGCTCATTTTTACTTTATTTGCAACTGAATGTATTCACTCTCATTCATTTTCATAGCTGCTTGTCAAACTAAATTCCCAGCTCTCACAAGGCAAAAGGTTTCCTGCTGTTCCTGTATGAAACATTACAAGTCCAGGCAGGCCTCTATTCTCAACTGATGAAGCTTACGCAATGCAATTACTCAAAGTTTCTGTTCCCTCCTGTTCAGCCTCCCAGGTAAATCCAAATATCCCTCCCAAGATTAATTGAATTTAAAACATACAAGCAATACAATGCTTGTGTAATATTTATTTAATTGACACACAAAACAATACACCACCAGCACTGGTAGGCTACATCAGGGGAGTGCCAATTCTTGTGCAGTCAATACGCTTTCACTAGGACATGATTTACATTTTTACTGTGACAGTCTCTGATGAATCTTTCTTGAGACCACCTACACAAAATAATTGTATCTGCCTTTTGGCCATGAAAGTGTAGGAAAAGAGAGGATCATCTTCAAGTATTGTTCATCTGCGAAATTATTTGTGACTTAAAGTATATTTTTTGGCAAAAGAACAATATCCATTCTACATATACAGTATCTCACAAAAGTGAGTACACCCCTCACATTTTTGTAAATATTTTATTATATCTTTGCATGGGACAACACTGAAGATATGACACTTTGATACAATGTAAAGTAGTCAGTGTACAACTTGTGTAAATTTGCTGTCCCCTCAAAATAACTCTTAACACAGCCATTAATGTGGCTGGCAGTGGTCTAGTGGTAGGGTACTTGCCTATGGACCTATGGCTCAAGAGGTCCCAGGTTTGAGGTCCACCTCTGGCACTACCACCACTGGGTCCCTGAGCAAAACCCTTAACCCTGAATTGCAAGGGGGACTGTCCCTGTAATTAGGACATGGAAGTCGCTATGAATAAAAGCGTCTGCTAAAATGGCGCAAATGTAAATATAAACTAATGTCTAAACCACTGGCAACAAAAGTGAGTACAAGTGAAAAATGTCCACATTGTGCCAAAAGTGTCTGGCCACCATTATTTTCCAGCACTGCCTTAACTCTCTTGGGCATGGAGTTCACTAGAACTTCACAGGTTGCCACTGGAATTCTCTTCCATTTCTCCATGAAGATATCACAAAGCTGGTGGATGTTAGAGACCTTTTGCTCCTCCACCTTCTGTTTGAGGACGTCCCGTAGATGCTCAATAGGGTTTATGTCTGGAGACATGCTTGGCCAGTCCAGCACCTTTACCCTCAGTTTCTTTAGCAAGGCAGTGGTTGTCTTGGAGGTGTGTTTGGAGTTGTTATGTTGGAATACTGCCCTGTGGCCCAGTTTCCGAAGGGAGGGGATCATGCTCTTCTGTATGTAACAGTACATGTTGGCATTCATTGTTCCCTCAATTAACTGTAGCTCCCCAGTGGCAGCAGCACTCATGCAGCCACAAACCATGACACTCCCGCCATCAAACTTGACTGTAGGCAAGACACACTTGTCTTTTTACTCCTCACCTGGTTGCCGCAACACACACTTGACATCATCTGAACCAAATAAGTTAATCTTGGCCTCATCAGACCATAGGACATGGTTCCAGTAATCCATGTCCTTAGTCTGCTTGTTTTCAGCAAACTGTTTGTGGGCTTTTTTGTGCATCATCTTTAGAAAAGGCTTCCTTCTGGGACAACAGTCATGCAGACCAATTTGATGCAGTGTGCGGCATATGATCGAAGACAACTCAGCACTGACAGGCTGACCCCCCACCCCTTCATCCTCTGCAGCCATGCTGGCAACACTCATTCATCTATTTTCAAAAGACAATCTCTGGATATTATGCTGAGTATGTGCACTCAAGTTCTATGGTCAACCATGGCGAGGCCTGTTCTGAGTAGAACCTGTCCTGTTAAACCACTGTATAGTCTTGGCCACTGTGCTTCAGCTCAGTTTCAGGGTGTCTGCAATGTTCTTATAGCCTAGGCCATCTTTATGTAGATCAACAAATAATTTTTTTCCATACACTCAGAGTTCTTTGTCATGAGGTGCCATTTTGAACTTCCAGTGACCAGTAAGAGAGAGTGTGAGTGCGATAACATCGAATTTAACACACCTGCTCCCCATTCACACCTGAGACCTTGTAACACTAACGAGTCCCATGACACCGGGGAGGGAAAATGGCTAATTGGGCACAAAGTGGACAATTTTTACTTAGGGATGTACACACTTTTGTTGCCAGTGGTTTAGACATAAATGGCTGTGTGTTGAGTTATTTTGAGGGGACAGCAAATTTACACTGTTTTACAAGCTGTATACTGACTACTTTGCATTATATCAAAGTCATATCTTTATATTTAAAGTCATATCTTCAGTGTTGAAGATGAAAAGATATAATAAAATATTTACAAAAATGTGAGGGGTGTACTCACTTTGTGAAAGTGTATATCTGTTTGTTTTAAAGATGACTCACAGCTTCTCTGATGCAGATTTTTTTCAGCTCCAGGATACACAGCTCTAGTCTGTCCTCCAGTGACTGCTGCTTTAGCTTAACAGCCCGAGTGTGTGTGCTCACATCCTTCATCACTGTGGTAGGACTGTCAGGTCCTAAAAAAAAAAATAAAATAAAAAAACACACATGTGAATATGAACATACATGCACAAAGAAACACACAAATGCAATATACAAACATAAGGTTGAACAGCCAACAGCTACAACAAACTATTGCAAGAATTACAACAGAATAGGACTTTCACCCATTGTTTTTTATTTACTCTATACTAGCTTCTAAAAGAGGTGTTTGCACGAGTGTGTTGATTCTTTAAACACTGGAATACTGGTATTTGGAATAAGTTTTTAGGCAAAAATGTAATTTCATTTGTGTTTCAGGGCATTTTCTGAATTGATTTTGAATGGTGTTAAGAGTTTTTGTGCTGCTCTGAATTCAAGACACTTCAAATCAAATTGTTGTATTTTAACCCATAGTGTTAAATCGAGTGTATTTATATTACTCAATGTTGAGTTTTATACATTGATGCAAAAAATTACTGAATTTACTGAATGTATTGAATGTAAACTTCTTAGAGCTGAGACTCTGAGAGGTTTAAGAAAAACCTTCTGCTATCTAAAGGCAGACACTGGTAGCTTTTAGAAGAATATGGCCTTGCAGGCAATTGTAAAAGATATTTGTTTTTCAGGTCAGTGATGACTTATTGTGATAAATGTTTAAAGAGTCTAAAAGTTAACTCAGTCTACACAGACATCCTTTCACTTTCAGAGGTGCTACACACAATCTTCCAAGATGGGAGATACTATTCTAATTTCCTATTTTACATCTGCAGGAAGAGCATTTGCAGTATTATTAATGTAGACATGTTTTTTGCCAAAAATCACAATCTGGGATAGAATAAGAACCATTTGTCATTTGTGATCAAAAGTATGATGCAGTGCTATGAAAAAAGTATCTTCCCCATTTCTGATTTCCTTTGTTTGACTTCCCAAAAATGTAGTATAATACAAAAATTTGTAACATGAGTAAACACATTACACAGTTTAAAAATTAAATGCTACTGAATGAAAGAAAAAAAAAAAAATTCAACACTAATATCAATCATGTAAGAAAAGTATTTCTGAATGAAGCAAATATGCAGAAAGATCTGCAAAACAGGGAGTAGACTACTCCGTCAGCTCACAGAAAACTATTCAGAGTAGTTTTGGAAAAAACAATGAGGAAAAACTGAGGAACAAGAGGAACTTAGGCTTGTTAAACATTTGACCAAAAAATAAATAAATACCTTGGCTAGCCACAAAACCTTTGGGATAATGTTCTATGAACTAATCAATAAAATCAAAACCCTCCAATTTGAATGAAGTAAGACAATTTTGTAGAGAAGTAAATGGTCCAAATTTCTCCACAGCAGTCCCAAGCAATGAGCTCCTCTTATTGGAATCATTTGAAGATGTTACATCAGTTTAGAGCAATAAAGTGAATAATGTGTTGGAGAGTTTTTAGTCCTTCAATAAGTCATTTGAAAATTGTGTTTACACAGATTGTCTTTTGTTCTGATCACCAATAAAAGTATTTTACCCTTTATTGTCACAAGTGGACAATTCAGAAAATCAAATAGAAACTGAATTTCAAATCGGAAAAGGGAAAATACTTTTTCACCACCTTGTAAATCAAACTGTGATCTCTCACCCTTAACATTCAAAATTATTTTCTCTTGGGAATTTTAAAATATCCCCGCAGTTTTTTTACAGCAATATTTTTTTTCATTAGTACTTCCTGACCTCTTAGAATCTTTTTATCCCTTACAATTTTCAGGCTATTTTGTTAATGTACCTGTATGTTTAAATATGTTCAATATATTCATAAAAGATGTTCTGACTGGCTCCCAGTATTGCACCTCATTGAAAGAGCAGTGCACACCTTATTAACTTTACTTACCATATGGCTGAACTTTACAGCTTGTGACCACCAGTGAGCAGATGTTGATGTGTGGGTTGTAAATCATTTTCAAATTGGTAGTTACACTGGCATTGCATTTCCATGTTAGTGTGTGAGTGCGTGCAAACATGTGAGCTGGGCCTAGCTGTCCAGCTGAAATTTTAATTATACCGCTGGCCTGAGAATACAAACTGTAGAATTTGATTGACATCAATCAATAACTTCACATATGCATGGTGTACTAACAGTTTGGATGTATCCACCTGAGTGGGAAAGAAAATGCAAAGTGTTTAAAAATTCCAGCAGCACTGCTGTCTGATTTGCTTTGTGCAGCACAAATTCAGAGAATCTATGTGGTAAGTGTAACTCATAAAATGCATAATAGAAGGTTGACAGACCTAATAAAGTGGTTATTCAGTGTATTTAAGTCTTGATTTTGTCACTTACAAAAACCATCAGAATTTTTTTTTGCTGAAATCATTTTTTTCATTTTTTTTCAGTCTTCCTTTGATAAGGACCCTTAATAATTAGGAATAATAAAGTAATGTTTATTAAAAAATGTATTTCTGTAAACCTTTAAAATAAATCTGACAATTTGTAATTAATAATTGTTAAGTGTCGTTCTGTGAAATTTTCAATACGATTACAAAATTATATTATTATGCAACTAAGGTTCCAAATTTAAAGGCATGGCTAGCAGTTCCTACCTGAATGCAGAATAATTCCACTGTCTGTGTCACTGATTTCCTCTTTGGTCTCCATGTCAGCTACGTTGGTGCTCTTCAAGCCAAAACACTGTTTTCACTTCCTTGACAGCCCCCTAGGAGGGGGGTGGGATGTATCTTGCTTGCTCACGAAGGTCTTATTGATTGCTCTAAACAAAAGTGAGCTGAGCCAGTCCCGAAAACCCTGTGACATGGTGTCCTGACCCAGAGCTCCAGGAGTCAGGGCAGATTCCAGGGGACTAAGTCAGACAAACAGAGGTTTAAAAAGGTTACTCAGAATCTTAGCCAAAACTATGCTATACAGCAATATTACATCAGCAGGAACTAAGCCTAAGATTTAATAAAGTGTGGTTGGGGGGGGTTGTTATCCTTAATATTCTCCATTTAATTTGTCTATTCTAAAGTGAATGACTTCTGTGTAGCAATGTTAAAAGTAGAGAGACATACAAGCATTAATTAAAAAGTGGTTAACAATGCTAAAAAAGATAATGGAACGGTTCATAGATAGAACTACACCCTGTTTTCTGAGCGTTCAGCATTAAGCTGATAGGTTAGGGTTAGTTTTCCCTTTGCTTTCAGATATGGATCACCTCAGAAGAATTTTTAGAATTTTTTTTGTACACACATAGACCTCTGTTTATATAGACCTCTTGGTCTATATATACATATAAAAAAGCTACACGGTTCTTGGGTTGGATGTACAATTTTATGGGAAACATTTAGTTGATTTTATCTGTAGTAATCTTAAACCTTAAATTCAGATACAGTTAGGAAAAATGTGTATCTCCCTTCAGCTACAAACACATACAAAATTGTATAAAGGTCCTTCCAAGTATGACTCAGGGGTGACGTTAACCTTCCAGTTCAAACATGTACATATGTGACTTAAGCAAACATGCCTGCAAGGCCCAGGGCTCCAGGCCAGTGGGAGAGTCCGTTTACTTTCCTGTCTATAGGACTGTTTGCGACAGTCTGCATTAAAATGACAATGGCTTGAGTAAGCATGTATATCCACAGCTGTGATTATGATTAACAGGTAGGAGGGCTGTAAAAAGTGATCCATCACCAGTCCTAACACTGAGTTTATTACTGTGAAATGGATACAAAATTACGTTTTCATGACATGAACGCTATGCTAAAAACTAGAAAATTGCATTTGTATAGAGAGAATTTGGTTGGTGTTTAACAAATCTGCACTTGTAAGATGTAAAGCAATCATTGCTTTTTCTCAGTTTTCTAATAAAAAACAAAAATCAATAAAAATATTAAAACCTGTATGACTTTACCCACCAACACATAAATCACAATCTAAACCAAGTTAAACATTCAAAGCAAGGAAAACTATAGGCTGACTAACAAATCATACAACGAGAACTCTTTTTAAAAAGACACAAAACGTATAAAATATTTATAATCATCCTAAAACAAACACTGGGGAATTCAGTACTGAACATTACTTTACATTTCTTGTCAGTCTATATGAACCACAATGTTCTAATCAAATAACAAAATGTAAGTTAATCATCTACTTCCAATAACATTATCCACTTGCAAAAATTAATAAACGTACAATATAAAAATGCCCCAAAACTAAATATTTTAAAGAACGTGGACATTTTAAAGTCAAAACAGCTACTTACATGTTTAAGCCTTGTAGATTAATAAAAAGACAGAGAAGGGAGAGATCCTTTGTTTGCTGAACTAAGTTCCAAAAATGAAGTGGCTTAGCAGTAACAGCTCACCCTCTTGCTCTCTGACAGAGTTACACTAATACTCTTGCTTTATGTTGCAAGAGGTTTCTGTGTGAACCTGCACAATCTTCCTTCATGTAATGAGCATGCGCTGTGCCTTCCTTAGTAAAACAGAGCAACCTGACCTGTCTGGATGCCCATATACGAACCAATAGGGTGGGTAAACAGACGACCATCTCCATCGTGTGTTAAAAATGTGTGTTTTCACAGACAACGATCACACAGTGCTGAAAAATGAAATGAGCTATAACAACACAGTTTATAGCACATACGTGGCGCTCAAAAACTTAAAGTAACACTTTTAACACTTTCCGAGTATAGTATCAAGTAAATTAAACTTAATTATATGATCTGCTCAGTTAAGTAGCAGAGAGGATTGTTAATCACTGTCAGCTGTTTTGGTGGTAATGAAATTAACAACAGGTGCACTAAAGGGGCAACAATGAGACGACCCCAAAAACAGGAATGGTTTTGCAGCCACAGACATTTTACCCTCCTCATCTTTTTTTTGACTGCTTTTCAATAGTTTTGCATTTGACTAGGGTCTGTGTCACAACTGGTAGCATGAGACGATACCTGGACCCTACAGAGGTTCCACAGGCAGTCCAACTCCACCAGGATGGCACATCAATACATGCCATTGCCAGAAGGTTTGCTGTGTCTCCCAGCACAGTCTCAAGAGCATGGAGGAAATTCCAGGAGACAGGCAGTAACTCTAGGAGAGCTGGACAGGGCCGTTGGAGGTCCTTAACCCATCAGCAGGACTGGTATCTGCTCCTTTGTGCAAGGAGGAACAGGACAAATACTGCCAGAGCTCTACAAAGTGACCTCTAGTGGGCCACAGGCATGAAAGTCTCTGACCAAACCATTAGAAACAGACTTCATAAGGGTGACCTGAGGACCCAACATCCTCTAGTGGGCCCTGTGCTCACTGCCTGGCACTGTGGAGCTCGACTGACATTTGCCAGAGAACACCAGAATTGGCAGGTCTGGCACTGGCACCCTGTGCTTTTCACAGATGAGTGCAGGTGCACTCTGAGCTCATGTGACAGATGTGAAAAGGTCTGGAGAAGCCGCAGTGAACGTTATGCTGCCTTCAACATTGTTCAGCATGATCAGTTTGGTTGTGGGTCAGTGTTGGTCTGGGGAGGCATATCCATGAAGGGATGCACTGACCTATACAGGATAAACGATGGCACCCTGACTGCAATTAGGTATTGGGATGAAATCGTTAGACCCTTCGCAGGGCAGCGGTGGCCTAATGGTTAGGGAGTTACCCCCACATTGGAAGATTGTGGGTTTGATTCCCTCACCAGTAGGTTGCCCTGAGGTACCGTCCCTGTCACTGCTCCCCGGGCACTTTCAATAGCTGCCCACTGCTGCACGGTGTTTGTGTGCATGGGTTAAATGCAGAGGTCCAATTTCGTTGTGGTTCACGTGTGCTGTGCTGTGACCTCGCAATGACAAGGGTTATCACTTTCACTTTTTTTCACTTTCACTTTTGATGCAGTGGGTCCTGGGTTCCTCCTGATATCATTAACTGGCCTCCACACTCGACTGACCAATAGAACATCTCTGGCGTATCATGTTTAGATCCATCTGATGCCACCAAGTTGCACCCCAGGAGCTCTGTGATGCCCTGGTCAGGATCTGGGAGGACTACTGAGTACCCTTTTTAGTTGCTGCAAAGACATTTCAGTAAATTGGACTAGCCTGCCACATCAGTTTTTCAGTTTAAATTTCTTGGTGACTTCGAATTAAGCCCTCTGTAGGTTGATAATTTTCATTTTCATTAAATGATATGGCATTCTTTTGTTCCTAATACATTACCCATTCCATATCAGCATGGATATCCAACAGGATTCTTTTTCCCAGTTGAGATCTGATGTGTTTTCAAAGTGTTCCTTTAGTTTTTTTGAGCAGTGTATATGCGCACACACACACACACACACACACACACACACACACACACACACACACACACACACACACACACACACCCCATCTGGAAAGTATTCACAGTGCACATTTTGCCACATGCAATACCCCATAATGACAAAGTGGAAAAAAGTCTGCTTGAAACTTTTGCAAACGTATTACAAATTAAAACAAGAATAAAACAACATGTACAATAATTATTCACACCCTTTGTTCATGTGATGGTTAGGTGGGTTTGACCGGACATAAATGTGGAGCCATCTGCAACTGAACTTTATTGAACATTAAACGGGTACACAAATGCTGAACTCAAAATACTACAAACAGTTACCCAACATGGAAACATCCAAATTTTAGATCTCTCCAGAAATGTTCAATTGAGGTCAAGCTTTCAATTCAATTCAATTCAATTTATTCTTGTATAGTGCCTTTCACAACAAAGTTGCCCCAAAGCACTTTACACAGATGGTAGACATAGGTTATAGTCATGGTCTAAAAACTGAAGGCTAGAAGTTAAAGCCAGACGACTACAGAGGAGAGGAACCAAAAACTCCACTATGTGGAGAAAAAAAACCTCTGAGGGTCCAAGGTCGACTGGCTACCCAACCCCCTTGGGTATACTAGCAGTACAAAGAGTTAAGCTTGAGCACTCTGGAGCAGGTTATCATCAAGGATTCCCCTGTACATTGCTGCATTCATCTTTTCCATGACCCTGACTAGTCTCCTAGTTCCTTCACATCATATTAGAGAATTTAGATTCTCATGGTCTAGCAGTCCTTCAGGTGCCTTTTGGCAAACTCTAGTCACCTCCCTGACTATGGCTCTTCTGCCATGATTGCTCAGATTGCCCAGGTGATCAGCTGTAGGAAGAGTCCTGGTAGTTCCAAACTTCTTCCATTTATGAATCATTGGGACCTTCAATGCTGCAGCAATTTTTCACAGCCTTCCCCAAATCTGTGCCTCGAAACAGTCCTGTCACTGAGATCTAAAGACAATTCCTTAGACTTCATGGCACTGTTTGTGCGCTGACATGCACTGTCAACTACGGGGCCTTATATAGAAAGGTGTGTGCCTTTCCAAATCATGTTGAATAAACTGAATTTACCTCAGGTGGACTCCAATCAAGTTGTAGAAACTGCTGAAGTAAGATAATTGTAAAGGACTCTTCATACTTGGTAAGTTTGCTTGATTTGTCTGTTGTTTATCTTACTGCTGCTTGAGTTCTTACTTTGGGTGCCTGTTATTGGTGTGTTTTGGTAGTCTGTTTGACTGGTTTCACTCTGTACGATGAAATCAGGTAGTAATTAGGTGCGAATTGGTAGGAGTGGCCTTGGTCCCACTCAGCACTTAAAGAGGGAACAGGCCGCTACAGACAAATTGTCTGTAGTGGTTGTAGTAATCTTTCAAGGTTCTGTTCACATCCTGTTTTTTACTGTATATAGTGTAGTGGTGTGTATGTATATGTATTCTCTATTCTCTCTTCTTCTACCATCTATCACTATGTGCCTACATATTCCCGTCCTTATATCTTGTCGACCATTCCGGCACACTTACAACCACAGAGGGAGAAACCTCAGTAATCTCTCTCAGATTGATCTGTCCCCACAGTCTCTCACCCAGGTCTGCGGAGGACTATGGAACTGTCAATCTGCAATACAGAAAGCAGACTCCATCTCCGGACTAGCAGCTCTTCACTCGTTTGACTTCATGGCTCTTACAGAAACATGGATCACACCTGAGAACACCGCCACACCTGCGGCGCTGTCCTCTGCCTTCACCTTCTCCCACACCCCACGCCCTGTGGGTAGAGGGGGAGGTACAGGTCTGCTCCTATCACGTAAATGGCGCTTTATGCCTCTTAGTCGATGCCACCTCAACATTTCCTCTTTCAAATTCCATGCTGTTACTGTAACCTATCCTATTAAGCTTCACATCATTGTCCTCTACCGTCCCCCAGGCTTACTTGGCAACCTCATCGATGAACTAGATGTCCTCCTAAGTTCGTTCCCGGACGAGAACTCTCCAATGATCCTTCTTGGAGACTTCAACCTACCAGGAGATAAGATCCATACCAGTGGGCTTACGCAGCTACTTTCATCCTTTGACCTGTCCCTCAACAATTCTCCTCCTACCCACAAAGCTGGCAACACTCTTGATCTAATTTTCACCAGATCGCTCCCTGTGGGCAATATTCTGTCTACACCTCTACATGTATCTGATCACCATCTCTTATCTTTCAGATTTCTTGCCAGCATGTTGCCCTGTCAACTAGAGACTCCAGAACATGCCCGGAGGAATCTCAGCACTCTGTCACTGTCCTCTCTTTGCTCCACAGTTCTCTCCCACCTATCTCCTCCTGCTACAACTACCCCGACTGTTTCTACTCTCGAACTCCATACTAATGAACTCTTCTCCTCCCTCAGCCATTCAATTGACCAGCTCTGTCCTTTAATTAACAGGACAAGACGTGCCTCTCCACGGGCCCCGTGGCTGACAGAAGTTCTGCACAACAACCGTAGAGAACTACGATCAGCTGAAAGGAAGTGGAGGAAATCTCGGCGTTCTGAGGATCTTGTTTCATTTCACTCTCTCCTCTCCATATTTACTACAGATCTAGCCTCTGCCAAGTCAGTGTTCTTCAAAACCAAGTTTGAAGAATCCTCAACTAATCCTCGTAAACTTTTTGCCACCTTCTCTTCTCTTCTAAAGCCGCCTCGTCCTCCTGTTGTCTCATCTCTCTCCCCAGATGACTTTGCTTCATTTTTTGATTGAGGCAATCAGAAGATCCTTCCACTCAACCGTCAATTCTCCTATCCAGCCCCAAGCATCCTGTGACCACCAATTCCATGCCCTCTCGCCGTTCTCCACGGAAGACTTACTGCTACTCTTGAAGTCCAGCAATCCCACCACCTCGCCCCTTGACCCGATTCCATCATCCCTACTCCTGGAGTTGGCTTCAGATCTTCTTCCATACATTTCTCAGATTATCAATGGATCTCTTGAGACCGGCCATGTTCCATCTGCGTTCAAGTCTGCCATCGTCACTCCAATCCTGAAGAAACCATCTCTGGATTGCACGGAATTGAACAACTACAGACCGGTATCCCTTCTCCCCTTTCTCTCCAAAGTCTTAGAGCGAGCAGTCTATAACCAACTCAACGTCTTCCTGGCGCAAAACGGTCTCCAGGATCCCTAACAGTCTGGATTTAAAACATCGCACTCAACTGAAACGGCTCTTCTGGCTGTCACTCACGAACTCCATGCTGCAAGATCGAACAACCTGTCCTCCGTCTTGATTCTCCTTGATCTCTCGGCGGCCTTTGACACAGTGGACCACCAGCTCCTCCTGAACACTCTCTCCAACCTGGGGATTGCTGGCACTGCCTGGCAGTGGTTCTCCTCATACCTACAGGATCGTCAGTACCAAGTTTCATGGCAGGGCCATCGGTCCACTCCACGAAATTTGACAACTGGCGTTCCCCAAGGATCTGTCCTTCGTCCCCTTCTATTTTCTCTATATACCAGCTCTCTGGGGAAGATCATACTCTCCCATGGCTTCTCCTACCATTCTTATGCAGATGACACTCAGCTTATCCTCTCCTTTCCCTCCCATGATCATCAGGTCTCTACCCGTATCTCTAACTGCATGGCTGATGTCTCTGCATGGATGACAGCTCACCACCTCAAGCTCAACCCTGACAAGACTGAGCTTCTCTACTTCGAAGGCCATCAAACTCCGCGCCATGACCTTCTCATCTCCTTTGGCGGATCACTGCTCGTTCCATCTCGTTCGGCTAGGAACCTCGGTGTCACTTTCGACAACGAGCTCTCCTTCTCCTCCCATGTCCTTAATCTCACTAGGTCCTGCCGGCACCTTCTTTTCAACATTAGAAGAATCCGTCCCTTCCTCACCACCCAGGCAACCCAACTACTGGTCCAGTCTCTGGTCATCTCGAAGCTGGACTACTGCAACTCTCTACTGGCAGGTCTTCCACTGAAGGCAACAAGACCACTACAACTGATTCAAAACACTGCCGCTAGACTCGTCTTCAACCATCCCAAGTTCTCTTCATCCACTCCTCTGCTGTGGGACCTGCACTGGCTCCCAGTGGCTGCTCGTATCAGGTTTAAATCTCTAACTCTTGCTTACAAGGCTACTAACAGCCTTGCACCATCTTACCTGTCGACTCTAATTAAACATCGTGTCTCTTCTCGTCCCCTCAGACCATCAAGCACTGCTCGTCTTGAACCTCCATCGTTGAAAAACAGAGGAAGACACGCATCAAGACTCTTCTCAGTTCTGGCCCCTCAGTGGTAGAACAAACTCCCCCTGATGGTCAGAACTGCAGAGTCCCTCGCTGTCTTCAAACGTAGATTAAAGACCCACCTGTTCACTGAATTTCTGAGTGACTAATTCCTCCCAAACCATCCACTCTCCTATCCTTACTCTTTCTTTCCTAAAAATCTCTCTCTTTCCTACTTTCCCACCCCTGCCCCTCCTCTCAAAAAAAAAAAAAAAAAAAGTGTGTATACTTGTTACAAGGGCTCTTAGTCTGTTACTTAAGTGGTACTAGCTAATCAGCAGTTACTGATCTGTGCTGGTGTAACGGTGGCGGGGTACCGGATGGACGCCAGTTCAGAGCCAAGAGTTCAGAACAGAAGTTTATTATGCACAGTGACAAAACAAACAAGAAACAGGGAACGGGGGGACTGCAGTTCTACAGTCAGAACAGAGCACCCTCTAGCGTACCCAAAACACCTCCTGTGACATCCCTTATACGTGATAGAGAGCGCCCTCTAGCGTGCCCAAAACACAACACAGGTGACAGAACCCCCCCCCAAAGGCGCGGCTCCCGAAGCGCTAGAACATAGCCGAAACCCAGGGGGAGGCCAAAACAACAAGACTACAGAACAAACAGAAGCCCCTTGTGGGGACACCTGGACTCGACAGGACCTGAAAGGGAGCTACACAGAGACGTTACAGGGTTTACAGAGGAAGTCTTTTTCAATGAGTCTAAACTCTGCTTACAACCCCTGTCAGTCGGGTTCCGCGCGTCGCTTCTCCCCGAATCTCTGGTGCCGAAGTTCTGGTCCGTCTCCCTGAACTGATTCGTGCTGGTGTCTTTTGCCCTTTTCCTTGTCTGGGTCATACTTCCTGGTCGCTTGGGGCCCGGCGACGCAGTGTCCCAGCTTCTGGTTTCACGCTGAGTTCTCCTCCTTGGCTTCCTCCAAACGTCACCTTGTTCTGGGTTTGCTGAATTGCGGGGGCGAGCCGATGCTAGGGGGCCTGAAGGCAGCTGCTCCCTCTCTGCATTCGTTACCCGTTTCTCCGCTGGACTGTTCTCCAGATGCTCTGTTTCGGCTTTTGCCCTCTGGGTTCCAGCAGGCACTGGTGTCGGAGAAGTGAGTAGAGATTCGATGAGGGCCAACTTACCTTCCATACCTCTGACCTGGTTTTCTAGCTCGGTGAGCTTGCTGGCCTCATAACGGGCCTCTCTCAGGTCAGCCTGCAGAGCGATGTTGTGGTCCTGCACCTGTCTCAGCTCCGTCCGGCACTGATGCAATTGCCCCTCCATTGTGGCTATTTTAGCCTCCAGTTTCTCCCGAGTGGTTGGAGTCTCAACTCTCCGTGTTATCTGGTCTACGTTCTGGTTTCTCTGTTCCTGTATTCTCCTCAGTCCCTTTCTTTGGGAAACCATCACAGCGTGTATCTCGAATCGAAGGACCTCTCTGCCCTCTCTGAATTGACTGTTCCTTCCGTGACGCTCACCTTTTACTTGAGCCAAAGTCTCCTCTTTTTCCTTCCTCCGGTCCTTCGAGACCGTGGCGTTCACCTGTGGCATGGAGGCTCTTTCGGTCAGCAGCTGGTAGAGTCCCGTCCGCAACTCCTCCTGTTCAGCAAACCGAACATTACTGCAGCTGATCTGCTCACCTCCGAGGTGGGACTGGATTGTCCTCGCCTCCCTGTGCCACACGGCCCGATCCCTCACTGGCTCCTCTCTGACTGACTTCTGCAAGCACATCGCAGCATGTTTACACCTTTGACACCTCTGTCCTTGTTGAAGTCCCGGTCTCCTCCTTCCGAACCTTCTCTGACGACCACCTGTTGCCCGGCGCGGCCTCTTGAAGACAGATCCCCGCTGGTGCACTCTCCCAACAGCCTGAATGATGACAGCAGCTTTGTTCATAGCATTAACATTTTTTCGCACTAAATAACCTCTAAAAGCTGCCTGGATGCATATCGCTGACTTTCTCAACACCTGAAATCTTTCATGTTCGCTTTTGCCCCTGATGTAGGACCTAAAATATCTTTGAATGAAGATGGCTGACCTCCTTATGGCCTGGTACTTTGTTACCTCCCTGTGTCTTCTGAACGCAGCCTGAATCAGGGAAGCGGCCTGATGGTGCAGGATCACAGCCTTTCTGACCCTCTGACCTCTGAAGCAGGCTTGCAGGAACATTGCAGCGGAGCACAATGTCAAAAACTCCTCTCTCTGTTTTCTGGCTTCACGTGTGGAACGATACCTCAGCTGGATTGCAACAACAGTCTGTTTGATGTATGAGTATCGTGCCCGAGCACAGTGTGCCCTGTAAGCCCTTTGTATAACCGTGGCAGCCTGGTGCTTCAGTTTCAGAGTCTGTCTGGTCTTCATCCCTCGGAATGCAGCTTGTAGAACAACAACAGCCCCTTTTTTCTCCTTCAAAGACTTCATTTCTTGCCTCATACTCTTACTAGCTCTATAATATCGCTGAACAGTCTTGGCTGCCCATTGTAGCCTCAGGTAGTACTTTCTGTTTATGTGTTTCCTGACCTGCGCCTGAAGGGTTACTGCAGCCTCATGTTCGATTTTCCTCTGTGCCCGAGATTTCCTCTTCCTCGGTGCAGCAGACTGGTTCGTAGTGCTGGGCTTGGGGGTCGACTTCTTGATGCCACTTTCCTTGCTGCGAAGGGCTTTCTTGGTCGACCTCCCCAGTTGCACGGTGCAGGAAGTGGTCTCCACCATCTTCCTGCTCTCTATGTTAGGAACTGCCTTCTTTGCCACTGCCTCGCCTCTCTGGTTGCGGGCGGCCTTCTTTGCATTCCTCTCGGTTCCTGGCGTCCCGGTTTTGGCGGCTCATTTCTGTAACGGTGGCGGGGTACCGGATGGACGCCAGTTCAGAGCCAAGAGTTCAGAACAGAAGTTTATTATGCACAGGGACAAAACAAACAAGAAACAGGGAACGGGGGACTGCAGTTCTACACCTGAAACCCTAGAACTGGGGAACTGCAGTCTAACCCTAGATACACCGTGATCTATACTAGGAGACCTATACCTAGTCATAGACACAAAGTTGACACATACCGAAATCACCCGTTACGCGTAGGTTTGACCTACCTAATGAGCCGCGCTCTGTTCTGACTCATCGGGGCTTAAATAGTCAGCCCCAATGATGCACACCTGGCCGCAGGGGCTCAGGTGTGCACAGTCAGAACAGAGCGCCCTCTAGCGTACCCAAAACACCTCCTGTGACATCCCTTATACGTGATAGAGAGCGCCCTCTAGCGTGCCCAAAACACAACACAGGTGACAGAGGGCGCCCTCTAGCGTGCCCAAAACACCCCATGTGTGACAGCTGGTTACCAAGATGATGTTCTATTGTGGAAATAAAGCACTGTTGTAAGTCGCTCTGGATAAGAGCGTCTGCTAAATGCCGTAAATGTAAATGTAAATGTAAATGTAAAAAAGATGCACCTGAGCTCACTTTTGAGCGTCATGGTAAAGGCTATGAAAGACTACTTTTGTACATATTATATTGTTGTTTTTTCATAAATTAGCAAAAGTTTCAAGCAATCCTTTTCACTTTATCATTATGGGGTATTGTGTATAGAATTATGAGGTAAAATGTAATCAATTTTGGAAAAAGGCTGCAACATAGCAAAATGTGGAAAAAGTGGAGCATTGTGAATACTTCCTGGATGCACTATATAATATGCATAAGTGAACTCCCCCACACAGACAGAAGAATTCGTATCAGATAAGACGGATGAGAACCATGCTAAAGCTGAGCCAATGATCCCTACAGAGTCAGATAACCTATCTAGAAGCATCTTATGGTTGTCAGTATCAAAAGCCAAACTAAAATCAAGCCAGCATCTGCAGCCATTAGAAAGTCATTTGGGACTTTAAGTAGAGCTATCTATGAAGAATGGTTCTTACGAACCATTCTTCATGGTTCTTGAATGAGAAGGGTCCAAGATTTTGTTTGCTTCCAGAAAGGTAGCCAGTTTTTCAGTTTGGGGGTGAACAGCAGCACTTCAGTTGTACAACTGTTGTAAAAGATGTTCTGCTGCCTTCTACTGGCAGATTAACTGTGAATAAAATAATTTGCTCCCACGTGTTTCATCAATTGCAATTCAAAAGGGTTTTTTTTAAATAAAAAATGTATATTTTATAATTTATTCTATATTCTATTTACACTACTCAAATAAATTTTTCTGATTCCAAAAATGTGCAATAACTTCTTTATGGACATAATTTCTTCATGGACAAAATATGTGTAATTACTTACTTAAAACATTCAGCCGTACAGTTTTTACCCCATTGAAGTACATAATTTACCTAATATTGTTTACACTACTGTTTTAATCATATAGTGATAGTTTATACTGAGCAGTGTACATGTGACTGTTTTATAAGAGAGTCAACACAGTAATTCATTTGACATTCAATTTATATTTATTCTAAATATATTTAAGTTTTTTGTCTTATTTGTTTCACATTATTATTTGCATTTACTGGTAGATGTGTCAATGTTTATGTGAAATTGTAACAATTTCCCTTGGGATCAATAGTTTTTCTGATTCTGGTTAATTAACTTTTTATTACTGTGGTTTATAGAGGTTAATCCAAAAGTAGAAGAGAAATGTTGTAAGACTAACATTTTGTTGTGCCATGTTACAATAGCTGAAAAATGAAAAAGTAATTAATTTTGCCTCGAGGTAAACTTTCTAAATTAAAATGTATGTGGTGTTTGTTACACAAATTATAAAATATACACAAAAAAGGGGTATAAGATATGCCCAGATTACAGACATTCTTCTTAGAAATTATCAACTGGCCCTTGTCATGTCATTAGGCCAGTGGTGGAAGAATCTACATCTGTTGCTCCCAAGCACCATTAACATTCATACAGATATTTATACTCCAACTATCTCTCCAAAAATGTTAAGTTTATATGAACTGGTGTGGCCCGATCACATCGCAGAATGCTCAGCAGCAATATCAGGCATAATCAGGTTTCAATGACCCTTATATACATGCGTGCACACACACACACACACACTGACATAGGATAATAGGTTAAATAAAAGGCTGAATATCAAAGAGACGGTGAACATCTCCATTGTTTGCTTTGTGGTACATCCATAGGATTTCCGTAGGATTAGTTCTTTTTTTTTTTTTAGAATAACAGTGATTTTAAGGTCTGCCTAGTCATATCTGACGCCGAGCATTTTAGACTTGCTGATCTTTTATCTCTTCCTGCCTCAACAGAGTGTGTAAGTTTTTGCAATTGAGGCCTGTGCGCCCAAGTGATTCAGGGGATCTCCACCATCCTGTTCATTCAGCTTAAAAGCACAATGAAGCTAACAGTCAACTGAGGATGCCTTTCATTGACATTTTGCTAAGAGGGTAATGGGGCAACAGGATCAATTTATGTAAGAATTGTTTTTCTTCTGGAAACTTGGATTGTACAAATGAAAATCCCGTCACTGCTCCTCGGGCGCTTTCAATAGCTGCCCACTGCTGCATGGTGTTTGAGTGCATGGGTTAAATGCAGAGGTGGGGCAACAGTGGCCTAGTGGGTTCGAGTCCCTCACCAGTAGGTTGCCCTGAGGTACCCTTGAGCGAGGTACCGTCCCTGTCACTGCTCCCCAGGCACTTTCAATAGCTGCCCACTGCTGCATGATGTTTGCATGGGTTAAATGCAGAGGTCCAATTTCGTTGTGGTTCACTGTGTGCTGTGACCTTGCAATGACAAGGGTTGTCACTTTCGAAAATGGAAGTGTTAATCATTTATTTTCATCAATCAGCAAAATGCAGTGAAAGTGAAAGTGACTACCCTTGTCATTGCGAGGTCACGGCACAGCACACATGAACCACAACGAAATTGGACCTCTGCATTTTACCCATGCACACTCAAACCCGTGCAGCAGTGGGCAGCTATTGAAAGCGCCCGGGGAGCAGTGATGGGGACGGTACCTTGCTCAAGGGTACCTCAGGGCAACCTATTGGGAAGGGGTTTGAACCCCCGATTCTCCGATCATGCGGCTAACGCCCTAACCGCTAGGCCACCGCTGCCCCACTGTGAAGCACAGTGAATGAACAAAAGAGAAATCTAAATCAAATCAATATTTGGTGTGACCACCCTTTGCCTTCAAAACAGCATCAATTCTTCTAAGTACATTTGCACACAGTTTTTAAAGGAACTCGGCTGGGAGGTTGTTCCAAACATGACTGTGTTTCAACCTACCTGTGACAGTGATGATCATTAGCACCTGTTTGGTAAAACTGGTTGATCATACACCTGACTATAATCCTACAAAATCCAAAAAAAAAAAGGGTACCTATAAGAATTGATGCTGGTTTGAAGGCAAAAGGTAACAACACCAAATATTGATTTGATTTAGATTTTTCTTTTGTTCGCTCACTTTGCATTTTGTAAATTGATAAAAATAAACAATCATTTATTTCTGAAAGCATTTTTTGTTTACAGCATTTTTTCACACCTGCCTAGAACTTTTGCACAGTACTGAGATTATTATATATATATATATATAGTATTTATATATTTCATACATTTATTATATATATATTATATTATATCTCGGCCAGTGAGTATCTGTGAATGGACTAATTTAATAAAGAAGGGGAATACAGTGAGGGGATTAAAACAAAATGCATGCCTTCAATTTAGTCTTCTTGAAACAATATTCTCTTCAACACCATTTGCAACTATAATGTGCAAGTTCTCAGGATATTTAGAGGTGGTGACATTCAAGTCTCTACTAAAGCACATCCTTTAAAAAAAACTTTCTAATTTCTGTTCATTAACTTATGGTTAACTTATGCTCCTGTCAAAGCAGTAGATTTTGAATGTGGTCGTTTGTATGTCTGTTTCTCTTATGCATAAAATTACATCCCACTGCCTGCTGATTAAGGGTTAGGTATAACAGTAAAACAAGCATCTGGTAAGTGGCACGTGAAATAATGGGGTAACATTGATCATGTCAAATTTATATCTGATGTAATTCTAGTAAACAGCCAAATAAAGCTTCTAACTTGCATGGAAACATCAAGACCAGAACACATTTGATTTCAGCGCTCACTTTAATACAGCCACTTGTCTTTCTGATAGAGCCTGTTGATATTACTTGGCTCAAGTTGTTTCTAGTTTAATAAAGAAGCCACAGATCAAGATGTTTTACAGAAATTAGTTTTTTCATTCTTGTTGTCCCAACACGACCCTTTCAACTTTACCTTTTCACCAAGGTCACAATATGTTACTCCGATGAAGGCAACAGCACGCTAAATCCAAGTACCACAGAACACTTGGCCTTGCTTTCCTTCAAACACCATTTACCTGACATCAGTATGTCTCTCATCTGAAATACGGAACCCCCCCTATTGTCCTAAACAGTTATATGAAAAATCTTACAGCCTGTAAAAATGTTGTATTGATTATCTAACATCCCTAACAAATAAATGAACATTCTAACAAGGAGAAAAAATTAATATACTGGAAAAATAACCACATCGCTTGGCATTTAGTCTGTTGTGTTCATTTATTATTATTTACATCTTTATAAAGGTCTGAATAACTTCTATCTATTACCTTAAGATAGTTGAAGTTACAAAGTACACCTTGCCCATATATTAAATCGTTGTATATATTAGGTAAATTGGCAATTGTCAGTACCTGGAAGGAAGAAATACTATGTATTAGGATCTGAGCAATCTGAGCAAATTTGAAAGGCCCAAACAAGTATGGCTTGACACTTGATCAGAGCATCTCCAAAACTTGTTTAATAGTTACTGGGCAAGATTGCAATCACAATTGTTAATGCTGATATACCACTGCTTTCTAAATGTTGCTGAAATATCTTTCTAATGGCAGTGGCTTTTTCAGCATGACAATGAGTAAAAAAAGAACATTTCATGAACTGCACAGAGTCTCCACTTAGATGTGGAAAACATTTCATGAATTAATACTTCATAATGATAGAGTCACTTCACTTGACTTGAATCTCTCACATTATAGGTCTAATGCTTTGGAAGCTTTTACACTAAATGCCTAGAAAGGACAACTTAATTCACCAACAAAAACTGCTTAATCTAGGAGCTTTCCTGTCACGGCTAGTGAGTTAACATCATTGCTGCTGAATTGTTGTCAACTGCACAGTTCCAGATTAAAAGGGGGGTGGGTGAAAGAAACCTGATAGAGCACAATGGAAAACCTCCACATAAAATCATCAGACATTGATTAGAACGATACTGAAAGCATGGACAGAAAAAGACAACAATATGCATTGAAAACTAGTCACTAAACCCTTGTCTGTTACTTTGTGCAATCATTGCTGAATAAGAATAGAAAAAGGAAAAGACTATAGCTGAAAATCTTAAAAATAAAAAACACACAAAAAGTTACAATTAAAAGGTGATGAAGCATTTGCCTCTTCCACTGTACATGCAAGGAAGGAAAACCCTATTGTCTCTTTACATTTGCTTTTAGAATTGCCACCTGATCATGTCACACTACAAGAGGTGAAGGAACTTTATGTTTCTGATGTTTATATTTAGTCCCAGCAGCATGAAGCAGCATCTGAGCAAACATAGTTCAGGATAAGTGAACTGATGCAACCTGATGCACTTATTATCTTACGAGATCTCCCGCTAACATCTTCGTAAAATTAATTAGCAAAGCTTGACAAGAGACCTCTAGCAAACAAAGCTGCATATGCTTATGCTTATGCTTTATGATGATCAACCAAGCTACCATAAATAAACCCCTGTGTTGGCAAAAACAGATGAATGAATAGTATACAGTAAAAAAATAAAATAAAATAAATAAAAATAAATAATAAAAAAATAATAATAATAAATACCTGAAAAGGAACTGCTCGCTACAGAACTATAGATATACATTATAGCGAGATGTTATATATATACACACAAAACAATATGGGCAACACACCTGATTTTTTTTTTTATCAAGTGGCTGTTCGTATCAAGAAGAAATTAATTAAGTGCTACATCTTTATGAGAAAAATCAATCTTTGACTACACATATTTGTAATCTATGGACTCAAGCTAGATCATTACATCATATTACTTATTTTATTTATGTAAGTGGTAGAGACATGGAATTGGCAAAGCACATAACAATACATAAAAAGAGCTTATAGTGTTAAAAAGAAAACAGAACAGAAATTCGTCTTTTCAAAGTCAGCTTTTTACTGAAAATGTTATAAAACTGATAGAAATGGAGTACACAGAACCATCATCATGACTGAGACATCATAAGAGTGCCGATGATTGTGAGAGGCTACATCCAAAAGTGATAATGAGAGTCTTCAGCTAAGTTGTCAGCAGCACACAATACACAAATGCTGTTTGGCTCCTCTCTGGCACAACCCTGCCTATAACCCAGCAAAGCTTAAAATTCCAGACTTACTCACATCCTCTTGTATGTACACGTTCATCTGATGCCTTACCATTGAAATTCTATTCCATGATGGAAACATAAAATATATACATTTACATTTCCTCCTAAATCCTTTTACAACAATTATAAACAATTGCATAAACAAGGCAAATGATAACATTTTAAATCCTGGAGATCCATATTTCTTCAAAATGAAGTATTGTATGAGAGACCACCATCAGGACCAAAATTATTTAAAATATTCCCAGAGGGTGAAATTGCATGCCTGACAGGGGGTGTAACACATTTTCAAACTGGACTAGATATTTGATTCAGTCGAAGATATGTCACTATTTTTTAATTTAGGCATACAATTTAATATTTGCATTTTGGGACAGATTACTGTTTTTCCTATGAAAGACATACAGTTAGGTCCATATATATTTGGACACTGACAAGTTTTGTTTTTGTAGCTGTTTGCTGAAACATATTCCAGTTATAGTTAAATAATGACATGGATATAATATCCATTCAAATTGAAGGAAGGGCTTAGAGTTCCAGCTCCTTAACATGTGCTACTCTCTTATAAAGGAATAAAAGTAATGGACAATTAACTCTGCTATTATTTCATGGGCAGGTGTGGGTACCCTTCATATGTCATTACTGCTAAGCAGATAGAAGGCCTGGAGTTGATTTTTTGGTTTGGTGTTGCTTATGTGGAAGATTTTATGCTGTGAAACAGACAACATGCGGTAAAAGGAGCTCTAGCAGATTAGCTAAGCTATCCTTAAACTTATGGGAAACAGAAAAGCCATCCAAGAAATTGCATTATTAGGAGTGGCAAAATCTACTGTTCGGTATATCCTGAGAAAGAAAGAAAGCACCGGTGAACTCAGCAACACAAAAAGACCTGGACATCCATGGAACACAACAGTGGTGGATGATCACAGAATCATTTACATGGTGAAGAGAAACCCCTTCACAACAGCCAACCAAGTGAACAACACTCTACAGGAGGTAGGCGTGTAGATATCCCAAGACTACCATTAAGAGAAGACTGCATGAAAGTAACTACAGAGGTTTCACTGCAAGGTGGCCACTCATAAGCCTCAAGAATAGAAAGGCTAGATTGGACTTGCTAAAAACATCTAAAAAAGCCAGCACAGTTCTGGGAAAACATTTGGACAGATGAACTCTACCAGAATAATGACAAGAAATGATGGTATGGAGAAGGCATGGAACAGCTCATGATCCAAAGCATACCACATCATTTGTAAAACATGGCAGAGGCAATGTGATGGCTTGGGTGTGCATGTCTGTGAGTGGCACTGGGACACGAGTGTTTACCGATGATGGGACACAGGTCAGAAGCAGCTGAATAAATTCTGAGGTGCTCAAAGACATACTGTCTGCTCAGATCCAGCGAAATGCAGTTGAACTGATTTGGCAGCGTTTCATTATACAGATGGACATGACCTAAAAACACACAGCCGAAGCAAACTCCAGAAGTTTATTAAAGCAAAGAAGTGGAATATTCTTGAATGGCCATGTCAGTCACCTGATCTGAACCCAATTGAGGATGCATTTACTTGTTGAATACCAAACTTCGGACAGAAAGGCCCACAAACAAACAGCAACTGAAAGCCGCTGTGGTAATGGCCTGGCAGAGCATTAAATAGGAGTCAACCCAGAATCTGGTGATGTCCATGAGTTCAAGACTTCTGGCTGTCATTGCCAACAAAGGGTTTTCAACTGCATTACTCTTCATCATTAGAAATTAACCTTTTATTTTCAGTTATTTAATTTGTCCAAGCAGTGGCCTAGTGGTTAGGGTGTTGGCCGCATGATCGGAGGATCAGGGATTCGAACCCCTTCTCAATAGGTTGCCCTGAGGTACCCTTTTGAGCAAAGTGGCCGTCTCTGGTCACGCTCCACCTTTGATGGGCTACACCTGTCCAGGTGTGTCCCCTGTCCTTCGCCCTGTGTGAGCTGGGATGGACTCCAGCACTCCCCCGCGACCCTGCTTGGGACAAGCGGCAGAAAATGACTGGCTGACTAATTTGTCCAATTCTTTTTGAGCCTCTGAAATGAAGGGATTGTGTAAAAAAAAAATGCTTTAGTTATTCACATTTTTATGCAATCTTTTTGTTCAACCAACTGAAAGGTTAAAGTTCAGTTGTACAATTTATCTGGAAAGCTCTGCGATTTCTCTTTATTCAATAGTAAAGTAATGTGCACTCACTCAAAAAGTATTGCATTTTTTGACAAATGTTCACCACTTTGAGTGGACACACAATCGTTTACCACCAAACTGCAAACAATTAATCAAGTGAAAGGAAGTGAAAGTGACAATTCTTGTCATTGCGAGGTCACAGCACAGCACAAAGTGAACCACAAATGAAATTGGACCTCTGCATTTAACCCATGCAAACACCGTGCAGCAGTGAAAAGCGCCCGGGGAGTAGTGACGGGGACAGCACTACCTGCTGGCACCAGGGCAACCTACGGTGAGGAATCAAACCCACAGTCTTTCCGATCCAGGCCAACTCTCAAATCAATTAGGTCACCACTGCCCAACCTAAAGTTCAATCAACTTTTGAAACCTGCTCAAACTCACTATCTATATGCATGTTTTCTTTCGCTTTCATTTTCCTTCTGTTGCATTCGAATTGCTGTTAACAGAAGTGCGCATCTAAACAACGCCTACTGCTTATGGCTATTAGAACGTGTGTGAAAACTCGGGGACGAAAAACCATTTCACGAAACGAAGCTTGGCAAATAAACATCAAATGAAGCTCCTCATACAAACGTGACCTGGCTAGCTTAGTCTGGAAATTAGCTAAAAGCATGTTACATGAAAAGTCGTTAAAATTCAACTCGCCCCTAACAACATATTTTAGGACATCAATTGCAAAAAAAAATGCTTTAAGGTCTAAAATCCCAGTCAGTTGACTATGAACTACTAACGAAAATTCTTTGGATTTTCTATTGGTCTAAAGTATAAATTTCAGTTCCAATGTCCCACGATTATTTCAAACGTACATACTGATGAAAACAATAAGCATAAACTTACCCTATGTCTCCATAACAAATTAACAGATACTGAAACTCTACATTTCCCGTAAAGCCATCACAATCGTGTTATTTCATCCACGTTTTCTAACCCATAGCATTCCAGTTGTAAGCGGCACTCTGAAATGGGACTGTACCAAATGTCATAAGAAGGAGCGGCACGTACGCTGATTTTTCTCTCATAGGCGCTAATGTTTAATTGATGTTAAACAAGATTTGATCTTCGAAAATGAACAGCAGTGTTTGTATGTATATGTATTTAAGATGCTAATAACAATCTAATTTATAAGTTTATTTATAAAGGTTTAAAGCCATTTTTCTTTTTCTGCTTACACCTCCAGTCCATTTCAACATGGTATGGCCCTCACGTTTCGTTAAAACTTTCGACAACATGCCTCTTTTCTGCATAGTAACAGCGCGCCCAGGACTTCTGGGTGGTGCTGTAATCTTTGCATATGAATTATAGCAGTTTTCCACTTAACTCGTGAAATTCTGGTGCCACGGAATTTAACTAGATGAATCGGAGCTAGTGCAAATGGCTCTAATGGCAAACACTTATGCTTGGAATCGTTTCCTTGTTCTTGTTCTTGTTTAGCACAAGGTACTGCCTCACCGCATTTGAAAAGGAAAAGGATTACTGTAAGAAAGGGTCCATTAGGGCACATGGGCCTTTTTAAAAATCAGCTGGACTGAGTAACTGATCTGCTTAAAGAAAAAGCTAAATTTTGTTTTTTTCTCGAAAATAAGTATATACACATATATAGAATGTACCATATATCATTGCTGAAGTTTCTGAATATACCTTAATTTCACACACAGCAATGTATACAATTGAAGTGAGGGATTACATGATTAAACTGATTATGTAAAATTGGTATATGATGCACTTATAATAATATAATATATATAATAAAATAGGATACTTTCAAAACCATGAAAGCCATACTTTTCGCAGTTTTTGACAACATAGAAAATTGAGTGCAGAGTCAATATCTGGAATATAAAATGGACTAATAAAGGATTATGGTATTCTTGTTAGGGTGTAATAAAAAGACAAACACAAAGTTTGAGATTTTGCAACACTAGATGTCAGTAGAGTACACTTTAAATACAGTATTTGCATTTAAAGTGACAACCCTTTGTCATTGTGTAGAAACGCAGCATAGGCTAAATACAACGAAATTCAGCTTCTGCTTCACCCATACACGCACGTGCAGGGGCAGCGCATGGAGCGCCTCCCGGGAGCAGTGACAGGATTTTGCATCTGCTCAAGGTTACTCTAGGCAACCTTAACCCACAATCTTTCTGATCCAACTCTAACCACTAGCCACCTGCCCACTTAACTTAGTGAGACTACTATTATATATTACTACATATATATATATATATATATATATATATATATATATTATATATATATATATATATATATATATATATTACAAAGGTGCCATTCAAACCACAAAGGTAATTTTCACCAGTGCATCTTTGAGGTTTCAGCAATGTTAGTACTAAGCTAATTGTACATTTTAATCTTTTAAAATGTACAATTTCTAATTCAGAGGAATTAGTAAAACAAGGCCTCATGCATCCAAACAATGCATGAAATGTTTAACAATGAACTACTTGTTCACATTCAACCACATGTGTACAATTCCATATGGAAGTTGGATGTAAAGCCAGAATTTTATAGTGAGTAAGAAGCCATTCAAGATTCAGCCTGGGTTTAATGTCACTTAAAAAGTTTGGTGTTTAAAGTGTTTTAAGTGTTTAAAGTCACAAAGTAACCCAAGGTAACTTCTAAGAAACCTAAGGCTTCTTTTACATTGGCTAATTGGCAGGGGAAAAAGCAATGACTTATTAATGATAAATACCATTATTTTATTTTATAATATTTACCATTTTACAATGAATGCTTAATGCTATTAATAAATACTTGTAATGGTGGCGGGGTAGGACGTCTGTCCAGAGCCAGGAGTCAGGAACATAACTTTATTTAACATAGTTACTAAACCAAGATACAAGGAACTAGAAGAGTGACCAAAACAAGACACAAGGAACTACTAAAACCACCATTAACTGTAACGCCTTGCCTTGTGAATGAGTTGAGATTTCAAGATCTTCACTTCTGAGTACCAGGTCTTCAATTCTGCTTCTCTCAGGGTTTTTTCCAGTTCAGCCTGCAGAGTGGTGCTGTTGTCCTGCCTGCACCTGCTTCAGCTCTGCCCTGGTCTGATTCAGCTGTTTTTCCATAGTGGCCACTTTAGTCTCCAGCTTCTCCTGAAAGGTTGGAATCTCTACTCTCTTTGTTGCATTGCGTGCAGTTTGGTTCTTCTGTTTATCTGTTTTTTCCAGCCTTTCTTTTTGGACAACAATCACAGCTTGCAGCTTTTTCCTCAAGGCCTTTCTCTATTGTATGAGTTCACTGATCTCTCCTTGAAGCTCACCTATGTCTTGAGCCAGAGCTTTTCTTTCTGTTTCTGTTAACCAAATGATCCGTTTGTCCTGGTCTTTACAGTCCTTTTCATATTCTAGACATACCCAGCCTGTTTTTCCTCAAGTTCCCTATTGACTTCAGCCAATTCTTCCTGAAGGGAATGTACCTCAGACTGGTTGCTCTCCTGCAGCTGGTGATTCATGGCATGGAGGGAGACATTTTAATTTTCCAATCTCTTACACTTCGCCTCCAGTTCATTCAAAATGTGTCTCCATTCAACATTCTCAGTTTCCTTGGCTTGAGTTCTGGTTAAAATTTTGTGGATATGGTTTCTGCTCACTTCAGCCTCTAATTCTGTCTCCTGGAGCTTCTCTGAGACTTGAAAATTGACCAGTGTAGCATCCCTTAACTTTACATTAAAAACATCAAGATCCTGGTTCTGTGCACAAATTTCGTGATCCTTGGTGGTGAGCTCAGCCCCCATTTCCTGGAGCTGCTTGGCAAGAACAATTTTTGCCTGTCTTCCTTCGCCCAGAACAGACAGCCACATATTTTCAGATTCCTGAAGCGTTTGTTCCAGTTGTTGAACTTCAGTTCACTGATTATTCCATCATCATCATTCTTCCTGGCAGTCGGGTTAGTGGTTTGGGGGTTGACTCTTTGATGCTGCTTTCCATGCTGTGAAGGGCCTTCTAGGTCAACCTCTCTTGTTGAACAGTGCAGGGGGCATTTTCTGCCCACTTCCTGCTTTCCGTGTCATGGGCGGCCTTCTTTGCCGATGTCCTGCATCGAATGGCGTAGGGGGCATTTTCCACCATCTTCCCATGTTGAATGACGCAGCAGGCATTTTCTGCCCTCTTCCCAGGTTGAATGGTGCGGGGGCCATTTTCCGGCATCTTCCAGTGTTGAATGGTGCAGGGGGCATTTTCCGCCTTCTTCCCGCGTTGAATGGTGCAGGGGGCATTTTCCGCTGCTTTCCAGTGTTGAATGGCGCAGGGGGCATCCACTACCAACGTCCCGCTTTGAATGATGCAGGGGAAATTCTCCACCATCCTCCTGCTTTCCGGATCAGGAACTGGAAAAGACATGTGGCTTAATACATCCAGGCACTGCTGTGTCTTTGTGGCTAGAGAGGCCAGCATCTGAAGAAGGAATTCTACCAGTCCATGCCTAACTCGGGCCCCAAGCTGTTGACGAGCGTGATATCCAACATCAGCTGTGTCAGATGTTGCTGGAGCTCCCTGAATGTGGCAGCCAGCGTCTGTTAAATCCACTCCTCGCCCTCCAGTTGCTCACGGAGGTCCATAGAAGCATGCTGACACCCTCGTTTCCCAGGTTTTTATGAGCTGTGATGTCTTTACGATTGCAGCTGCTATCGTCCATTACACCTGCTCTTGTTTGCTCTCATGGCTCGCGATGTCCAGGTTCGGGTGGCTCATTTCTGTAACTGTGGTGGGCTGCAGGTAGGACATCTATGCAGAGCCAGGAGTCAGGAACATAACTTTATTTAACATAGTTACTAAACCAAGATACAAGGAACTACTAAAACCTCCATTAACTGTAAGGCTTCACCTTGTCAATGAGCCACGCTCTGTTCTGACTCACACACATGAACTCAGGAGTGCTCAGTCAGAACAGAGCGCCCTCTACTGTACCAAAAACGTAATCTACCCGTGACAGACTGTGACAATACTTGCATTTTCTTTTTCTTTCGGCTGCTCCTGTTTAGGGGTCACCACAGTGGATCAACTGTCTCCATTTCTTCAGGTTCACAGCAATCCAGTAGCCCGTGTCTGAGTTAAGTCCTGCCTGAATTCCACCTTGCAGTCCTCCTTCTTCAGCTTCCACCACTTAATCCTCAAACCTACACTCACTTTCCTCCTCTTCTTGACCACCATGGTCATCCTACAGACCACCATCCTATGCTGTTTAGCTACACTCTCCCCTATCACTACTTTGCAGTCTCCAATCTCCTTCAGACTGACCCTCATGCAAAGGATATAATCCACCTGTGAGCATCTTCCACCACTCTTATACGTCACCCTGTGCACCTCCCTCTTCTTAAAATAAGTATTAACTACTGCTATTTCCATCCTTTTTGCAAAATATACAACCATCTTTCCTTCAAGTCAAGTCAAGTCAAGTAGGTTTTATTGTCATTTCAACCATACACACAGTACATAGTGAAACAAAATAACATTCCTCCAGGACCCTGGGGCTACACATAAGTTGACATCAGACATGACATAAAACATAAGACAAGGCAAACAAGTGCAGATAACAAAAGACAGTACAGTACAACAGTACAACAGACAGTACATTCATCCGCCAGAGAGCCGCAGTGTTGTGACATAAAGCAGCACAAGTTGTTGGGCAGTATTACGAAGCAGCAGTGTCATGGCTAAAGTGCGGAGGGCAAAAAAAGAAAAATAAATAATAAGTGACAGTAAGGTGGTTCATGTACATGAATGTGCATTAGTGCAAAAGACATTAACTGATCAGAAATCTGATGGCCAGGGGGAAAAAACTATTTCCCATCCTGGTAGTGGAGGCAGTGAGTGGGACAGGTGTGTATGATCATCCACACTGCTGGTTGCTTTGCAGATGCAGCGAGTGGTGAAAATGTCCTGAACAGAAAGCAAAGAGACACCAATGATCTTCTCAGCTGTTCTCACTATCTGTTGAAGGGACTTGCAGCCTGAGACATTGCAGTTCCCGTACCAGACAGTAATGCAGCTGCTCAGGATGCTCTCGATGGTTCCTCTGTAGAAGATGGTGAGGATGAGTGGTGGAAGATGGGCTCTCCTCAGTCTGCATAGGAAGCAGAGATGCTGCTGGGCTTTCTTTGTGATGAAGTTGGTGTTGAGGGTCCATGGGAGGTTGTTGGATATGTGAACACCAAGGAACCCACAGGGGAGCTGTTGATAGTCAGTGGAGAGCAGTCCCTACGTGGTCTCCTGAAGTCAACAACCATCTCTTTAGTCTTGTCGACGTTAAGAGACAGGTTGTTGGTTCTGCACCAGTCTGTCAACTGTTGTATCTCCTCACTGTACGCCGCCTCATCACCACCACTGATCAGACCCACCACGGTTGTATTATCAGCGAATTTGATGATGTGGTTCGATGGCTTGGCCATTACTAACCCGGGCCTCGACCGATCTGGTATGGAATTCTGTTTCATTGTCAGCATATTGATATGCAAAGTTTTACACCGGATGCCCTTCCTGATGTAACCCTCCCCATTTATCCGGGCTTGGGACCGGCACGAAGAACTACACAGGCTTGTGCATCCCTAGTGGCTGGGTAAATCAAATTTATCTAATAAACCTATTAAATGAGAACACAACAAAATAATCAGCAAATCAAGTTTTAATTTCCAACATGTTGGAACAATTTTATGTAGGGACCACACTTTATGCCAGAATTCTCTTCTGAAGAAATACAAGCAAGGTAAAACAATGTTAATATGTTTTAACAATCTTTAATAAATTTAGATATTTTATCTAAAAAAGCCATAATATGTTAATGTGCTTGTGTTTATTTCACTCTGATATTTAAGGTGCACACTGGAGACTGTCACGCCCACCGCCGTATCCAGGCCAGGGGCTAGGTCCAGATCCCTGGAATACTGAGCCAGAGCTTCACGCACACCCTCACTCATCCCCCTTGATCACCTGCACATGGGTAGCCATGCCAGCCCAACCCAGCATTGTCTGTTTTCTGTTGTTTCTGTATTTGAGATCACTGCATGTTTTGTGTCAGATTAAACACTTCCTGAAGCAAGCTACACATTTGCACCTTAATCCCTGCTACGAAGATGACAGATGAACAGACCTGGTACTTATAAGGTGCAGCGGGCAGGACTACTTTGGGAGGTGCTCTGGACTCTGGACTCCTATGGACTCCTAACGTCCATGGTTAGCACTCTCCTACAGCAGACAGAGCGACTGGAGGTCACAGGACCCACGGCAGCTGCACAGGCCCCCCCCCCAAGTTCGCCCAGCCACAAGCTCCACCAGTAAGCCACATCGCTCTTCCTGAGCGCTACGCGGGCAATCCATTGACATGATACTTTTTTGGTGGCGTTTGATATGTATTTCGGACAATATCCACAGCTAACTGATCTGGAGAAGATCAGAGCGGTTATGGGAAGGCTCACCGGGCATGCTGCGGAATGGGGAACGGCTGTTTAGGCAAGGGGCGGAGAAACAGTGAGTTCATACGATCACTTTTCTTCCCAATTTCGGACGGTATTTGATCACCCCGCTCATGGACAATCCAGAGGGGATCGCCTGCTGTGGCTAAAACAAGGAACCAGCTCCAGTCGCAGATTATGCAGTCCGCTTCTGCATTTTGGCGGCCGGAAGCAGATGGAGCGATCCTGTGCAGATAGCGGTTTTTCGGGCAGGTCCCCACAGCAACCTCCAGAGGGAGCTCGCCTGCTGGGACGAAGGCCTGACGCTGGATGGGCTGTTTTTGTTGGCCATCTGGCTGGATCAGCACAGATGCTCAGGAGCACCGCGGAAGCCATGCCCCTGCACAGAGGCAGTGCCCCCCACGGCAGCACCTCAGAGTCCGCGCAGAGACCACAGTCTCCTGCAACCGATGGTCCTCGGCAGGACCCGCCTCACTGATGCAGAGAGGGAGCATAGGGTCAAAAGAAAACTTTGTTTGTACTGTGGGGATCCTGGACACTGGAAAAGGGACTGCCCCCTGGCTACCAGGAGGAATACAGTACACATGTTTAAACCTAGTTTGTCTAATCAATTCACAGTAAAAGTATCTGTACGTTTTAATGATGTTTGTCTTTTTGTTTCAGCACTAATAGATTCTGGGTCGGCTGGTAACTTCATTTCCTCATCTTTGGCTACCAAACTTCACGTCCCCCTCTCTCACTCAGTTTCTGTGAATGCAGTTGATGGTGGCTCACACCGAGTCCCTTTCATTGTTCGTCTTAACCCTTTCAGGTCATGAGATCGTGCTTGGTATTCCTTGGCAGAATGTGTCTCTTCACATTCCGTTCCTTTCCACGTCTGTAGAGAGTCCCCTGGCTCATTTACCTTTGTCCATTCCAGCTGAATACAGGTGCGTGAGTGAGCTGCTCAACTTCCTCCACACCGGCCATGGGATTGCGCGATTGAGCTGCCTGGTGCCACTCCTGGTGCCACTCCTCCTCGCTCTCGTATCTTTCCTCTCTCTTTTTTACCAGAGACGAGGAGTATGTTACTGAGGCACTACTGAGGTTCATCGTGCCATCCACTGGGTTTTTCTTTGTGCAGAAGAAGGACGGTGGATGGGCCTCTATAGGGGACTGAATGCCGTCACCGAAAAATGCCCCTTCCGTCTTTCAGTCCTGAGGGACATGTTGGGTCGCTTTGTAGTCGTCTACATAGACGACATCTTGATTTTCTCCAGGAACATTACATTTACATTTACGGCATTTAGCAGACGCTCTTATCCAGAGTGACTTCCATGTCCTAATTACAGGGACAGTTCCCCTGAGCAAGACCCTTAACCAGGGGGACCAGCTCAGGGGAACTGTCCCTGTAATTAGGACATGGAAGTCACTCAGACCCAGTGGTGGTAGTGCTAGAGTTGGGATTCGAACCTGGGACCTCTTGAACCATAGGTCCATAGGCAAGTACCCTACCACTAGACCACAGCCACCCACATGGACTATGGATTACAACACACAGGTCTCTCAGGTATGTCTGGTTCTCTCCCGACTCCTCAAACATAGGATGTATGTCAAGGCGGAGAAATTTTTACTGACGACTCATACGCAACTTTAGTTCCACAGCAGATCCCTTGACCGCCTTACTGAGAGGGAAACCATCCTGCCTCGGCTAGACGGCGGAGGCACGGGCGGCTGGTTCCGGCCGTCGTGGCCGCTCTGGTGCAGTGGGACATTGATCAGGACATCCTGCATGAGGCCGGAAGGACTCCAGCTCCACTGGGTTGCCCTGCTGATAGAACCTTTGTGCCGGAGTGCCTACGTGGGCCGTTGATCAGATGGGCCCACACCTCTCCTGCCTCAGGGCATCCAGGAATTAACCGCACAGGAGAGCAGCTGAAGAGAAGGTACTGGTGGCTCACCTTAATGCTGGACGTTCGCACTTACGTCTGCTCCTGCTCTACCTGTGCTAAGACAAGGACGCCCTGGGAGCTGCCGGCCGCTAAGTTATTGCCTCTGCCGGTACCCACCCGACCGTGGACTCACGTGGCTGTTGATTTGGCCACAGATCTGCCGCGATCCAGTGGGTACACATGCATATTCATATTTCGAAAGGATGTCGGATCTTTCCATTTGCTGCTCTCCCCTCTGCTCTGCAGGTCACAGAAGGCTCTGTGATGAAAGAGAGACAGTGGTTCCCAGTTCACTTCTCAGGTCTCAGGGAACCACTGTCTCTCTTTCTTCAGGGTATCATCCGCAGACCAATGGCCAGGCAGAACGAGCCACAGGGCTGAGCGAGTTTGGGAAAAGGCCCATGCACATATCGAGCGGGCGGTGCGCTATTTCCGCCAACAAGCAGACAAACACAGACGAGAGGCCCCAGACTTCAACCTGGGAGACAGGGTGTGGCTTTCCACCCGAGACCTCAACCTGTGAATGCCATGCAAAAAACTCAGCCAGCAATTCATTGGCCCCTTTCTAATCAAGGCCAAAATCAACCCGGTAACGTAACGTATACACCTGCCCAGTCACATGCAGATTACCCCTGTATTCCATGTCTCTCTCCTTAGGCCTTTTGTCCCTGGACCACTGGCAACCTCGGTAGGGGAGGCTGAAACCCCCCCATCATCATAATGGCACAGGGTCAGGCGCACAAGGTCAGTGCGCTCCTGGACTCCTGGAGATGTCGAGGGGGACTACAGTATCTAGTGGACTGGGAGGGATATGGCCCAGAGGAGCGGAGCTGGGTCCAACCCAAAGACATCCTCGATCCCCAACTGCGGATCGACTTCCACCGCAACCATCCGGACCACCCCGCTCCAAGACCTAGAGGCCGGCCCCCTCGACGTGGTGAACCACCACCGCACCCTCCAGGCAACGGGAGTCCTGGAGAGCACCAGACTGGGTGTCTGGAGGCCACCCCTGAAGGGGGGGGTGATGTCACGCCCACCGCCGTATCTAAGCCAGGGGATAGGTTCAGATCCCTGAGATATTGAGCCAGAGCTTCACGCACACCCTCACTCATCCCTCTTGATCACCTGCACTTGGGTAGCCATGTATGTAAGGCCTGCCAGCCCGACCCAGCATTGTCTGTTCACTGTTGTTTCTGTATTTGAGATCACTGCATGTTTTGTGTGAGATTAAACACTTCCTGAAGCAAACTACACATTTGTGCCTTAATCCCTGCTACGAAGATGACCGAGACTTAACTGTAATATTCCCTACTCAAGTTGGAACTACAAATTTTAACCTACACTTTCTTGGCAGGGGCAGTGGTGGCCTAGTGGTTAGGGCGTTGGCCACATGATCAGAGGATCGGGGGTTCGATCCCTTCCCAACAGATTGCTCTGAGGTACCCTTGAGCAAGGTGCCGTCCCCATCACGCACCTCCCTGCGCTGGGCTGGCGATCTGTCCAGGGTGTGTCCCCATCCTTCGCCCTGTGCTGGGATGGACCCCCCCACGACCCTGCTTGGGACAAGCGGCAGAAAATGACTGACTTTCTTGGCAGATGTACATATAATACAAATAGACCAGTCAAACTTAAAATATATACTAGACTGCAAAGAGGCCTAGTGTTTTGTTTTAACTGTGTCAGTTTGCAATAGTTTGTAATACATTTTGGTGTTGTGTCTTTTGCTATCCTTTTTCACCATTCTACTTATGAATACAATTAAACATGCAATCAGTGAAGATTGCTCTTAAGACATTCAGTTATGAGCATAAATGCAGTATTGTTTGCTCACCATTAAATGTGAAAGAAGTAGGTACATTTACCAGTCATGTGAGCAGTTTTCTCTCATTGCCTTCTAGAGTCTAGGCAAGTTTAGCAATTTCCGGGTTGCATATCTAGGCTATAGTGCATCTCTTCACTTTCTTCTCCATTTGTCTGTGAGAGTTTTTTACTTTATCTCATTTCCCTTGCTGGCTTGCTTATGTCTTTAAATCATGATTACAAAGGTATTGTACAAATATATTTAATGTCAGTTATTTTCAGTAGCATTACACTTAATACAACAACTGTCTATTATTTCACTATTAAAACCAGAAGAAAAAGTATGTGCATGTACATCAAGAGGTTGATTACAGTTGCATAGATGGGTATGGTTCTAGGAAAGGTTTTTGAAAGTTCTGGGTGGTTGTATGTACTCTTTTTACTTTTACTATTTTCAAAAAAGTATTTGAAATAGCTTTATGGAAAAAAAAGTAATTAAAGAAAAATTTTTACTAATAATAGCGTGAAGAAACCTTCAAAAATACATTTGAAGAACCTCCGCATAGTTTCAGAGCTCCATAAAAACGTTTTTTTTTTCAAATAACTTCAAACTTCAAGAAGAAACTTCAAGGACATTATATTTTTATATTTATATTGTAAAAGATTCACTTGTCAACACATTTACTTAAGAACAGAAAGGAGATACTTATTGTTCGTGTAAGACTTTTTTTTTAACTTGTGTCTTCTTTTAAGAGAAAATATGTCAATCACAGCTTTATTGGTTTGAATGACTAAGGTAGAATATTAAGGTATTAATTTATCAAGAGGCTACAGCAAATACTAATAACAAAGTAAGTCAGAATGTGCCCTATGTTTCAGTGACCTGCTTAGTGAACTCAGAAATGGAAATGCCAACCAAATTGTTATTCCCCTAACCCAGACAGTTCAGAATGATTCATTTAAAAACTCCTAATGCCAACAACATGAATCACTGAACTTTTGCAACACATGCTTATTTTAACTGAGACACTTTTATGGTAATAATCAAGACTAGAGGTTAATCTTTGTTTTAAAATAGTATTATTGTTATTGTTATTAACAATTAATCATTATAATAATTTAAAAAATAATAAATGTTTTTGTTCTTATCCTCATCCTTCTATATTCTCTGTTCCTTTATAATAGCCAGTTTATTAAATAAAAAAATTCTTCAGTTTCTTTTTTTCACTTTATGCTGTTAAAATAATTTGTTATATTTTTTCCATATTATTTAATTTAATGTAACAAATATACTTAATTGATATAAAAAATTATTTAACTCTAACATTGTCTGTCATTTTAGCTGACACAACAAATAAGAAATTTCAATGTTCTTAACAATGTCTCAGTCTAAACTTTAATGGCTACCACTGTCTGATTAGTTGGTCATTTATCTAAAGGACAAGCCATGGAATGAGCGCAGATTTTCAGCTAGACTTACTCGATACTTGATTCAGTCAAAAGTTCACACTGACACATACGGCAATCATCCATCTCTCACAAGCTGCTGTGTGAGTCATTTCTGAAGAGAACAGAAAAGCTGTGTGGCCCAGTGTGAACGATTGAACTCTCATGTTTCATATGTTCCCACTGAGGTTCTCATGGGAAAATGTATTTCATGAATAGGCAGTGATGTTGGCCATGTTGGAAATTGTTACATTTGATCATGTCTGGACCGAACAGCCAGGGCTGTACCGTTTCAACAGCAGCCATTCCATCTCAACAGCAACTGTTCTTGACACTGAACAAAACCAGGTAGGAAAGCATTAAAATGCAAAAGGTTCAATGAATGAATAACTGATCATCTGAAAATGTTGGGAAAATGTAAAAAGATATTGTTACAGTTTATTTGTTAATGGTTAATATCTCTGCTTTTTGGTATTCAGAGTACATGTGAGGAACGACTGAAAACATAACTATTAAAGATAAACAGTAAAGAGAGAAAATGATGTGGAACTGCAATAAAAAGCAAAATGAAAGAAATATCTCTAAAAAGAAAACATTTTAATAAATGTTTATCCCAGTATTGATTGGTGGTAAATTGTGCAATCAACTTACACTGCACAATCTATTCTTTCTGTTAACCTTATCTAAAAGTTTTTCCTTTTAGAATAAAAACACCAAACTAAACATTTATCCACTGCATTTTTTCCTATATTCAAGTACCTTAATTTTCAAAGAGCTAAAAATGAAATGTGAGGGTCTAAGGGGTTTTAATGTATTTCTATATATTTTGAATATGCATACCATAGAAAATACATCTGAATGTGTTCATTTTGGTATGGACCATAACAATAAACCAAATTATATTTAAAGCAGTAATGCATGAAAAATAAAAGTTTAGTTCTTCTGGGTGAGAGAAAAGAAGCGGCCACGGCTTGTTGTACTTCCCAGGCTCTCGGATGTGCCGTTAGAGATGGAGTTCGAATAGATGTAGCTCTGCTGTCTATCTCTGTGTCCCAGGCAGTTCAAGCAAAGTGCAGCTGCACTCTGTCTAAAATGTTTATCCAGGAACAAGTAAATGGCTGGATTCACACAGCTGTTGACAAAGGCTAGGCAGGAGGAAATTATGAGCCCTTGAGCCAGATACTTCTCTGTGTCTCCATCTAATTCAGCTTCACTTATCTTGGTGATCACTTGGATGGTTTTGAACACATTGTAGGGTAGCCAGGATACCAGAAAGGCTGTGATGATGGTAAACACAATTTTGAGAGAGTGGCGATGTCGAGCTTTAGTGCGTGAGTTGCCAGCAGAGTGGGTGCGCAGTTTGACCAGGATGGACCCATAGCAGAGAACAATTACCAGCACAGGCAGCAGAAAGGAGAGGAAAACTGTCAGTAAAGTGTTGGCTCTGAAGAAGAAGGATTGTAGATCATCTACGCAGTAATTTTTATCCCTGCTCAAGTTTCGATAGACCAGCGTTGGAATGCCCAAAAGTAGAGATACTGCCCACACTGCTCCACAGGTGAGGTGTACACACTTGCTGCTCCGGAGTAAGTGAGAGTCCATGAGGCGTACCACAGCCAAGTAACGGTCCACGCTCATGCAGGTGAGGAAGAAAATGTTGGAGAAGCGGTTGACAGCGATGATGTAGCTGCTGATCTTGCACATGGGGTTACCAAAGGGCCAGCAGTCAAGCTGACTTGCTGAGACAGCCCATAGAGGCAAAGTGAAGACAAATACAAGGTCTGCCAAAGCCAGATTCATCACAAAGGTGTCCACCAGACGGCTGTTCCTTTTGTGTCTGTTGCCGATGACAATGAGCACAAACAGGTTACCAGAGAATCCAGCAAAAAACATGATGAAGTAAAGCATGGGGACATAGATGTGGTACATGTGAAATTGTTGCTCCTCAGATTGGTCAGGACTTTCTGTAGCAGTGAAGAAATAATAGTCATAATCAAGCTGTGTTATGTTCTCCATTGTGGCACGAATAAGTGCTGCCTAAAAGTTGTGTGTCGTGTGTGCACATCCGAATGGCAAAGACAAGAAACCTATACAGCCACATGCTTGCAAACCACAAGCTGCGACAGCAGATTCTTCTTTTTGTTTACCTGATACATTTCACTGTCTGTCTAAGGTACATCCCTCAACACTTTCTTTACCATGGAAATTTTACATCTTAATGAAAACGATACATTTCACTGAAAATACTTTATATCAATATGTGTCCTTACAGTACTACAGTGAAAAGTAGGAAAAAGAAACAGTAGTGTGTCTGGTGAGTAATAAAAGGCAACATAATTTCAGCAAGTGTAGAAAACTAGTACTGTATTAGTTTGGCACTAATAGACAGTACATGAGGTAACAACCGTACAAATTATTTTAGCAATATTAACTATCACTCGTGGCTTTGCTGCAAACTAAAACAAGGTGCCACAGTTGTATTGACTCAGGGGCTGTTTTTAACTGCCTCTGTGGTTTCCTGATATTTATCTTACTTAAGATTTACTTGCTATGACAAGTGTTTTCTTTTTTATTTTACAGAAGTGAAATATGACAGTTATAATGTAACATAAGAACACATCTCAATATAGTTTTCAGTCATAAAACAAAGAGCTGTTTACATTTGTGCAGACATATTTATATAAATTCCATTACAGATACATTTATAGAGACATTTTTGCTCTTCAGTTAATTTATTGACCTACATAAAACTCAAATCTCTGGAAGGGGATAAAGAAGTATATTCAGACTGACTGACAGGGACAAACGTAATTAATACACAAAAAAAGAAAAAGTTATTATTAGATGAAATGTGTCAAAGTTTAATATATGAGATATGAGACATGCTTGGCAGATGGGTATGATTTATTAATAACAAAGAAAATCTTAATAGTTTGGTATATTAGAGTTTTTTAATTGCTTAAAGCCTTATGCATAAAGTATTAAGTTATGATTTCCAGCCATTATGACTCATTTCCTCTCATACCATGCCCATCAAAAGTTTAGATACACCAGATCTTAACATCTTCAATCGCAACATTTGTTCTTAAGACAAATATATATTCTGCAGCTGATGCCAATGATGATTTTATGATTGAAACATTTTTTCCACATAATTTAGGTCTAGTTGTGAATGATTCAACAGGATGAAAAACATTCTGCTTTATGTATGCATTATGATTAATTGGGTCTTCAGCACTACCCAGAAGCAACCCTTTCATTTCAATGCTCAATATTTGTACTTCTCAAGAACAATTTACATTCCAAACCACTAATCCTAAACTGACAGTGATGCCTGTAAAAAAATACCAGCAAAAGTCCTACCTATGTTACATAGGCAATATCATGGAAAAAAAACCTGAATATCAGTGATTTCAAATATAGAAACTAAGATGCAAAAAAAGCTTTAGATATTTAGGTATAGCATTTTATTGATGTCAAAACAACAAATTTACATATACAATAAAATTATAAAGAATTGTTCTGCTTAGAGTTTTGGGAAAACAGGTAACTCTTTAACCATAGGTTGGCTTAGCCAGCCAAGCAGTTTTTTTTATACTAACTTTTGCTTACATCCACCTGCCCCTGTCCTCCTAAGCTGTGAGAGAGTTGCTGAAGTGTTATATTTTTTATTTATTTGTTTCTCTACCTAAGTTGAATTTTCCCTAAATCTGTTTTACACAAAGATTCAGACCCCACTCCAAACTTAATCCCATTCTTGTCTCTTAACATCAGCTTGGCTTTAGTTCCTGATTATAGAACTTTCTCACATCAGGCTCTCACTCATGCCTTTTCAGCATCTGTAGAATTAAGCTGATATCTAATGAGCCTTGGCCTCAACCACACATCCACTCCAAGAAAGACGGGTGCTATTGGTATCACGCAGCTGCCTTCTTCCTGCCCCGGTGAATCCCTTGGGGCTACAGACTTATATTAGTGATGAAAAAAGACACAATTATTATCAACATAACTATTAACACAACCTCCTTATAACAAATGCATATAAACCTAATATTGATTACCAGATTTTTTCCATACATTTTTTGATTCTTTTTTTAACTCTATAACAAATTATATGTACAAATTATAATTGGAAGTTATTATAATACAGTCATAAACCCTACCTCTACATTCTATGAAAATCAGTCATACTCCGGTGTGCACTCATACTACTCAATTTTAATAAACTTAATTTCATAGATCAAATTTATCTAATATTTATCTAATATTAATCCCATCATAATTAGCAATCATGCCCTGTATTAATTAATACATTAATACAATACGTATTATGTTAGTATTAGTCCTACTGAAATGAGGAGATGATGAAGTGAGCATTGCAATTGACTCAGCTGATCACAACTGATCCATCCCTAGATGCGTATATTGGCAATTTTACTAAAATAGCTTTGCTTCATTGTCAAAACATTCCAAAGCTGAGAAGCATCCTATTATCACATGATGCAGAATTATAATACAAGCCTTAATCACCTTAAGACTAAGTAGTGGTGGTCAAATGATGGGATACTTGGCTATGGTCCAAGAGGTTGTAGGTTTCGAATCCTACCTCCAGCATTACCATTACCAGGCTCCTGAGCCCCTAACTACTGGTTGCTTCAGGGAGACTGTCACTGTAATTAGGAAATGCAAATTGTTCTGGATAAGAGCATCTGCTAAAAGGCAAACATGAACAAAACTAGATTATTGTAATTCTGTGATGATCTTGAATCTTGTACACATTAGTCTTATTTTATCAAAACATCAGTGGCTTCTGGTCAAATTCTGTATCAAGTATATATTTCTCCTGTTGTCTTTAAAAGCCCTAAATGGCCTCACTGCTGAGTATCTCTGAACTTATCTTTGGAAAAGGACATCTGTGTTAACTCATATCACATGTTGCTGCTCTACTATTTCCCCCGTTTTAAACTTGTGACTTTACAGAACTGACTTGACTTCACATTCTTCAATTAACACAAATAGCTATCTCCAAGAAGTGTAGATAATTTCTGGCAAGAAGTACTTAATAGAACCTTTCATAAGAATCTTTATTAATATGTATATTAATCAGTATAAATAATATTAATCTGTAGTATTCCACTCTTTCCCACTGTCTATTTTGAGATCTCTCAATAATAAATCCATAAAGTTGAGAAACCAAAACCTATACTCATTGCCTTGATTATTGTTAAGAGAACACTCCTCCTAAATTGGAAAGCTAGATGTACATTAAACATCACAAAATGTTTAAATCTATTTAAGATTAAATATTCATGGAACAAATTACATTTTTTGAAAAAGTAAAAGGCTCTGATCTCAATAAAGATTTGCCTGTTAGCTTACCCTATACACACATATGCACATATACACATTTTATTATTCTAAAATATATCTAAAGTATATAAAGTATATCTAGTTGTGTTTTGACCGTTAATGAAAGTAGGAAGGAAGTGTGCCACTGAAATATGTTTCCTTTACACCTACCTCATGTCCCTCAACAACTGTCATATTCCTTTTAGTGAAAAATTGCAACATTAAAGCTCATACTATATAAATAAACTCATGGTTAAGAGTTACATAAATCCATATTGAAATATAAGAATTTGTAAAATAATGAAGGAAGGAGCAAAAGTAACCAAAAAAGTAACCAATTAAACAGCTACTTGTAAGAGTAGTGGAACTTGTTACTGCATTTAGCTTCTAATTTGTTAGTTGCCATTCTTCCCTTTTTGGTATCTTTTTGCCTAGAAAACCAAAAAATCATTTTTGAAGTCACTGTATATATGACTGACTTTAAATATTTAAAAAATTTCAAGTAAATATCTTAAATATTTAAAGCAGATCATGTATATTCTAACATGAAAACTATGGGTAAACCCAAAAGATATTTGTGTAAATGTTTCACTTTTTCAACTTTTAAAATGAGTTTTTTATACTTAGCATTCATGGTTTTATTATGTTTTTGTTAGCTGTTTTTTTTTTTGTTCTCATTCAAGGTTTTCATAGCTCATCTATCACTTTTTTCAGTATATTTTGACCTGCATTTCTGTTTGCATATATGTTACATTCTGCTGTTACATACTCTTTTATTCAACAGTTTTAATCCTGGCATGCATTCATGCTATTTCAGAAAGCCCAACATACATGTAAACATGAAAACCACGCATTAGCCATGTTCTCATTCAAGGTTTTCATAGCTCATCTACCACTTTTTTCAGTATATTTTGACCTGCATTTCTGTTTGCATATATGTTACATTCTGCTGTTACATACACTTTTATTCAACAGTTTTAATCCTGGCATGCATTCATGCTATTGCAGAAAGCCCAACATGCAAGTAAACATGACAACCACACATTAGCCATGGAATGTTTTAAGGTCTGGTTGTGCGGGCAGAGGTCTTTAGCCATTTAGAAAGTTCCCTGTAATTTGTCTCTCAATGAATTTGGAATGAACAGTTTATCTTGCAGTGTGTGATCTGCATGCGGTGGTAAATAGGTAGGCCCTTTAGTTCCCTCTGCAGCCATGGACCCATTCCCCCCTCTTTTTGGAGATTATATTATTGATATAGTTGTTTTATATATTATTTGAGATGTCTTAAACCCTCATTTTATATGTAAGTTCTTAATAAATTATGGCCAATTAAATGCATACTTAAAGTGTGCTTTCATCAGATTATATTCAAGTTCACTGCGATGGGCTGGCGACCTATCCAGGGTGTGTCCCCTGTCCTCGCCCTGTGTGCGCTGGGTTGGACACCAGCACTCCCCCGCGACCCCGTTTGGGACAAGCGGCAGGTAATGGATGGATATTCAAGTTCAAACAAAAATATTATGACTGGTTAAAGCTCTAGTCCAATGGTGTCAAACTCCAGTCCTGGAGGGCCAGAGTCCAGCACATTTTTGGTGATTTCCCTCCTCAAACACACTCACTACACTTGCCACTAAGTGTGAAGCAGGTGTGTTTAAGGAGGGAAATCACCAAAATGTGCTGGACTCCATCCTCCCTGGACTGGAGTTCGATACCCCTGCTCTAGTCTATCCCAAACAAATCAGCCTCTAAACAATATTATATTGTACTCTCAGTTCCTTATTTAGAAGTCTAACTTTATGTTTGTATTACACGCTCATGTTCTTGGTGGTGTGATGTGGTGGCACACTGAATGAGAGGTGTGACTTTCCCACCAATTTCACTATATATAAATAGCACTAACTCAGTGTTGACTGCTTTGTGTCTGGTAGGGTTTAGAAGAAACTGTATGTGAAGCAAACTATAAAAAAGAAAAAAAAGAAAATTAACCTACTTTTTGGCATAAAGTAACTGAACAATTTGTTAAAGTGTGATCAAAGTTTAATTTTTTCTACGCAAAATGTTGACTTTAGAAAAAGAGGATTGGGTAGTTTTCTTTGTAATTATTTATAAATGTCTTTAGTCCAAGTCCTAGTATTAATTCAGTCAGACTCTACAAGATGACAAGTTGCAATTCAAAGAGCTGACTTACACTTTTACATAAATTCACACTTCCTGTCACATGACCTTCCATTGCCCCAAGGTGTGATATAATATGATACCGCTGCTTTGAATCATACAAGCCAGGCCTAAAAAGTGAAAAGATGATAACATTCCTGAATAGCTAAACCGGTTATTTAAACCAATTTGATTTAATTATATTCACAAAAATCTTAGATATTGTAATGGTGGCGGGGTGTGGGAAGGACGTCAACGCAGGGCCAGTATTCTGGAACGTAACTTTATTAAACATAAACCAAAATACAGAACCAAAAATGCCACCATTAACTGTAAGGCTTTGCCTTGTTAATGAACCGTGCTGTTCTGACTCACTGGGGCTTAAATAGCAGCCCCAGTGAAGCACACCTATGTCTCCTTGAGCCCAGTCAGAACAGAGCGTCGGAGGCTCGGGGGGGGAGGCCAAACAAAATCCCCCAAAACCTAACACAAACAGCTCCCTTAATGGGGCCCAGGGCTGTGTCCACATAGTACAAAACTCAAACCCAAAGGGACCTCAGACCAGCCACAGCCACGTCCAGAGCTGCTGGCAGGGATGAGGGGTATCCTAGAGCTTCAGTCCAATCTCTTTTTTTGTCGCTCTTCTCGTCTTCCTTTAGGGCTTCCTTTTCTTCCTTCCTTCCTTTTCTTCCTTGGGTTCTTCTTTGTCTTTCATGCCTTTCTTCTTTTCAGTTTTCAAAGGTTTGTCCTTCTCCTTTTTGCTGATTCTCTCCTTGTTGGACTTCTCTGTTTTCTGTGAATTCTCTTTAGATACTCTCAGTAGCTCCTTCCTGGACCAATTTTTGTCTTCAGCTTTACCTGTTGCTAATCGGACCTCTCTTTTAAAGTGGTCTTTGTCCTGCTTAGAGAATTTAACTTTATTTTCAGAGGGCGACTCTGTCTTCACGACGAGGGACTGCTGCTGAGAGTCATCGAAGATGACACGGTCTTCCAACCATCTGTCCTCCACTGCTTCAGGTGCTGTTCTGCCAAAGACTGCAGGAGTTTCTGTGAGCCCAAGCTCCTGTGCAAAGCGGACGAAGAGGATGCAGACAGAGAGCTAAATACAATGGATTCTTTAAGGTTAAAGGTGGAAGAGTCTTTCATTGTGCTCTGAGCCCCCTTCTCAGAGTTTTTCACATGGCTGCTAAACCTCTGGAATCTTTACCTAGCTCTCCTTCTCCAGCAGACAGTTCCTTAGCTGTTCCATTTTGGCATTCCACCAGGGTCCCAGCATGCACTGGTGTCTGCAGAGCGAGTTGAGATTCCAGGATCGCCAACGTTGCTTCCATACCTCTGACCTGCTTTTCCAGTTCTGTGAGCTTACTGGCCTCTCTCCGTGCTTTTCCTAGTTCAGCCTGCAGAGCGACACTGTTGTTCTGCACCTACTTTAGCTCTGCCCTGGTCTGATTCAGCTGTTTTTCCATCATGGCCACTTTAGCCTCCAGCTTCTCCTGAACTGCTGGAATCCCTATTCTCTTCATTGCTTGGCATGCAGTTTGGTTCTTCTGTTTATCTTTCTCTCCAGCCTCTCTCTTTGGACAATCATCACAGCTTGCAGCCTTTTCTTGGAGACCTCTCTCTTGCAAGAGTTTACTGACCTCTTGTTGAAGCTCACCTTTGTCTTGAGCCAGAGCTTTTCTTTCAATTTCCATGGTTTCTATCTCCCTCTGACTAAGAGACAAGAGTCATTTGGCCTCTTCAAGCTGAGAAAGCAAATTGGTGACCTTTTCCTCATGTTTCAACCTTTCGTTTGTGACCGAAGCATTTACGTGTAGCATGGCAGCTTCTCTCTCTGTCAGCTGCTGGTTGAGCTTTGTCAGCAACTCCTCCTGTTGAGTGATCTGACTGTTCATGCAGCTGATCTGTTCATCTCTCTGGTGAATGTCCATGAGAAGTGCATTATCGTCCATATTGGCCTGTCTGAGCTTTTCTGATCCATTGCTTAGTTTCTCCTGGGTACTGTTCAAACTCTCAATTGACCACATGATCTGTTCTCTTTGGTCTTCACAGTCCTTTTCATATTCCAGATACCCAGCCTGCTTTTCCTCTAGTTCCCTATTAACTTTAGTTAACTCCTCCTGAAGGGAACATACCTCTGACTGGTTGCTCTCCTGCAGCTGGTGATTCATGACATGGAGGGAGACATTGTCATCTTCCAATCTTTTACATTTCACCTCCAGTTCATGTAAAATGTGTCTCAGTTCACTATTCGCCTTTTCCTTGGCTTGAGTGCTGGTTAAAATCTCCTGGAGCTTCTCTGAGACTTGATAATTGGACTGTGTAGCTTCCCTTAACTTTACATTCAAAACCTGAAGATCCACGTTCCGTGCACAGATTTCCTGATCCTTGGTGGTGAGCTAAGCCTCCATTTCTTGGAGCTGCTCTGCAAAAACAATCTTGGCCTGTCTTTCTTCACCCAGAACAGACAGCCACACATTCTCAGATTTCTGAAGCATTTGTTCCAATCTTTGGATTTGCAATGTCAGTTCACTGATACTCCCATCATTTCCACTAACCTGGAGCTGCTCCTTCGCTGCCTCCTTCCTGACAGATGGGTTAGTGGTGCTGGGTTTGGGGGTCGACTCCTTGATGCCACTTTCCATGCTGCGAAGGGCCTTCTGGGTCAACCTCCCACATTGTACGACACAGAGAGCATTTTCTGCCGACTTTCCGCTCTCCATGTCACAGGCGGCCTTCTTTGCCAATTTCCCGCTCTCCCTGTTGCGGGCAGCCTTCTTTGTCGTCTTCCCGTGTTGAATGGCGCAGGGGTCGTTTACTGCCAACATCCCGCTTTGAATGACGTGGGGGGCATTCTCCGCTGTCTTTCCCGTTAAATGACGCCAGCCGTCACCGAAGCCCCGCCTTCCATGTCGTGGGCAGAAAAAGACACGTGGTTCAGTGTGTCAAGGTAGCACTTTGTTTTTGCAGCTATGGAAACCAGCACCCGGAGAAATCGAGGGTGGAGCCAAGCGGGATCTGCAATGTCACATGCTTTAGATGGCGCTTGAGTTCCTCAGCCATGGCTGCTGCCATCTGTTGTACCCACTCCTCACCCTCCAAATGCTCGCGGCGGTCCGGAGAAGCAAAGCCTGCCATCGCCATCATCTCCCAGGTCTTTATTAGCTGCAGCTTCTCTTCGACACTGTTCGCTGCTGCCCACAACACGTGCTCCTGATCGCCCTCATGGCTCGCGACATCCAGGTTACTGCGGTTCATTGCTGTAATGGTGGCGGGATGTGGGAAGGACGTCAACGCAGGGCCAGTATTCTGGAACATAACTTTATTAAACATAAACTAAAATACAGAACCAAAAATGCCACCATTAACTATAAGGCTTTGCCTCATTAATGAACTGCGCTCTGTTCTGACTCATTCTGAAGTCTCCATGAGCCCAGGTGTGCTCAGTTAGAACAGAGCACCATCTGTCATGCCCAACCAGAACCACAGGCATGACAGACTGTGACAGATATCTCATCACAAAGGAAAAAGATTATATACTTACCATCCGGAAAACAGTGTGTGGCAGTGTGCTGGTCCTCTTTGGAGATGTTTGGCTGTATGATCTATGCTGGTACCTTTATTATAAACTGTTCAGTAGACTGACATAAGGATTGCATTAAATAACATAATTATTTGTTACTTTACTCGCCCTGTGTGCGCTGGGTTGGACACCATCACTCCCCCGCGACCCCATTTGGGACAAGCGGCAGATAATGGATGGATGGACTTTATAAAATTATTATATATTACATAATAATAATATGGCCTAGTGGTTAGGGCGTTGGCCCCGAGGATCGGGGGTTCGAACCCCTTCCCAATAGGTTGCCCTGAGGTATCCTTGAGCAAGGTGCCGTCCCCGTCATGCTCCTCCCTGCAATGGGCTGGCGACCTGTCCAGGGTGTGTCCCCTGTCCTTCGCCCTGTGTGAGTTGGGATGGACTCCAGCACTCCCCTGTGACCCCGCTTGGGACAAGTGGCAGAAATTGAATTGACATTCAGCTACCTTTCTAAAACTGCATTAATCTGTATTAATATTTTGTGGATGATGTCCACTACTACATAACTACCAACTTATGCACAATAATGAAGAGAAGAGCAGCTCCAAATGATTTCACTGATTAAAAAATACACACATTAATCCTGGCACCGTTGAGCAGAAGGTAGTGTTGTTGCTTCACAGCAAGAAGGACCTAGTTTCAATTCCCAGGTGTGGGGGTCTGTGTAGAGTTTGCATATTCTCCCTGTCTCTGCATTTGTTTCTTCGGGTGCTCCAGCTTACTCCCACTGTCTAAAGACCTGCATGTCAGTAAATATGTATATGTATATATAACTCTGTATATGGATATTTTTCCTTGTGTTTTATATATTCTTTCTTTCTTTCTTTCTTGTTAAAAAGCCCTGTAACACCCAAATTTCTCATTCGTGGGATAATAAATGATTATTCTATTCTAGTCTATTCTTTTCTATTCTATTCTATGTCAGGTGGACTGGAGATGCTAAATTGCCCCCTAGGTGTGAGTGTGTGTGAGGGTGTTTGTTTCAAGTCAAGTCAAGTAAAGTAGGATTATTGTCATTTCAGCCATATACACAGTACATAGTGAAATTAAATAACATTCCTCCAGGACCCTGGTGCTACACATAGGACAACATCAGACACGACATAAGACACAGGACAACATAAGACACAAGATACAATTTAAGACAAGACAAGACAAGACAACAAGTGCAGACATCAGACAGCACAACAGACAGCACAACAGACAGTACATTCATCCTTCAGAGGGCTGCAGTGTTATGGAACAAAGCAGCCCAGGTTGTTGGTGTAACGGTGTAACAAAGTGTAACAGAGCAGCATTATGAGTAAAGTGCAGATGTGCAAAAAAATAAATAGTTAATAGATAGATAGATGAGTAATAAGTGTGAAGATATTGTCAGTTCAAAAGTCTGATGGCCAGGGGGAAGAAGCTATTTCCCATCGTGGTAGTGGAGGCCCATATGCTGCGGAACCTTTTCCCGGATGGCAGGAGGGAGAAGAGAGTGTGGGACGGGTGAGTGGGATCATCCACAATGCTGGTTGCTTTGTGGATGCAGCGAATGGTGAAGATGTCCTGTACAGAGGGCAGAGAGACTCCGATGATCTTCTCAGCTGTTCTCACTATCTGTTGTAGGGACTTGCGGTCTAAGACGTTGCAGTTCCCGTACCAGGCAGTAATGCAGCTGCTCAGGATGCTCTCGATGGTCCCTCTGTAAAAGATGGTGAGAAAGGAAGGTGGGAGATGGGCTTTCCTCAATCTTTGTAAGAAGCAGAGACGCTGCTGGGCTTTCTTTGTGATGGAGTTGGAGTTGAGGGTCCATGTTTGGTTGTCGGTTATGTGAACACCAAGGAACTTGGTGCTCTGGACCATCTCCACAGGTGAGGTGTTGCTATTCAGTGGAGCGTGGTGCCTATGTCTCCTGAAGTCAACAACCATCTCTTTAGTCTTGTCGATGTTCAGAGACAGGTTGTTGGTTCTACACCAGTCCATCAGCTGTTCTATCTCCTCTCTGTACGCCGCCTCATCACTACAACTGATCAGACCCACCACGGTTGCATCATCAGCGAATTTGATGATGTGGTTCGAGCTGTGCTTGGCTGCACAGTCGTGGGCCATCAATGTGAACTGAGCACACAGTGGGCTGAGCACACAGCCCTGAAGGGCCCCTGTGCTCAGTGTGATGGTGTTGCAGGTGGTGCTACTGATCCTGACTGACTGGGGTCTCCCAGTCAGGAAGTCCAGGATCCAGTTACAGAGGGAGGTATTCAGGCCCAGCAGCCTCAGCTTCTCACTCAGATGCTGAGGGATGACAGTGTTGAATACTGAACTGTAGTCAATGAACAGCATTCTGACATAACTGTCCTTTCTGTCCAGATGAGAAAGGACCAGATGGAGGTTGGTGGAGATTGCATCGTCCGTTGAGCGGTTGGGACAATAGCAAACTGCAGGGGATCCAGTGATCTTTTAGTGATAGCTATCTGATTTAATTTTGGATTAGTTTACTGGCATTTAAGAAAAATCAAATATATCAAGCATATCAAGTATATGATCTATTTTGCACAACCAATTAAAAACATTTCCATATGAGTCCCAGTTCAGCCAATAGTTGAGTAGTAGGCTGTTTTTAAAACACATCAAACATTTAAAATACATCAAACATTTTATGCAGACTTAGAAAGAAAAAAAATCAGCAAGAAAAAGGAAAAAAGAAAATTCTCTTTTCAGACATCGTTTTATGTTACATGAATTATACCCCTGGGTTCCAGCATTTGGTGGCCAGCTTAATGTGACTTAAAAGTGAAAAGTTCAATCGAAAGTGACTTTTTGTCATTGTGAATCACAGCACAACACTCATTAAACCACAACAAAATGGATTCTCTGCATTTACTCCATACACCGTGCAGCAGGGGGCAGCCATACCCAGTTTCCAAGCAGCACTGATGGGGATGGTAGCTTCCCCAAGGGTGTCTCAGGGCAACCTACTTGTCTGAGAATCAGTCCCACAACATTCCTATTAGGGGCTTATTCCCTTGTTGTACTAGTTAGTATGTCAAATTAGACTTTAAATCTTTGGAAAGAATTTTGCAATAACGTAAGTATGTAATTGCTAACAAACGGGAAAATTAACTGGTTATTCATTTAACCATGGTCAGGATAAACCGAAGCAAAGAAGAAAATAGGCGCTGTCATGAGTGCTCGTACTCAAAGAGTGTCATGTTTTATCTTTACATCCGCTTTTGGGCCTCCATAATTTGATTCTGATAAATTATGACATTCAGTGGTAGATTTAATGATGAAAATTGGTACACTGAAAACACAATTTATTTATTAAATTAAATCATAATTTTTTAATTAATTAAATCATCATTCATATAATATGATTCTGATTTTATTTTTTGCTAAATTTTAATTCAATTAGTCAGAAAGGGCATCCAGACTTCCGAATCAATATGCGGAAAACGAAACAGACTTCTATATAGGATCGATCAAGGCCCGGTTAACAGCTACTGCCACCAGTGCAGTTAGGCTACAGGTTGCAGGTAAAAACTGGGCAACTGTTGGCCAAAGGAGAAGAAGACAAAGAGGAGGAAGGCATGTCCAGAGGCAGGAGGACAGAAGGAAGTGGAGGAGAGTGGAAGTGAGGGTAGGAACCTTGAATATTGGCAGCATGACTGGTAAAGGTAGAGAATTAGCTGATATGATGGAGAGAAGGAAGGTTGATATTTATTCTGTTCAAGAGTGGGTTTATATTGTTTTACCATGGTGATGGAAGGAGAAATGTGGTAGGTGTTATCCTGAAGAAAAAGATAGTGAAGGGTGTTTTGGAGGTGAAGAGGGTGTCAGAAAAAGTGATGAGTTTGAAGCTGGAAGTTGAAGGTGTGATGATGAATGTTGTTAGTGCTTATGCCCCACAAGTTGGTTCTGAGATATAGGGGAATGAAGAATTCTGGAATGAGTTGAATGAAGTGATAGAGAGTGTACCCAGGGGAGAGAGAGTGGTTATAGGTGCAGATTTTAATGGACATGTTGGTGAAGGGAACAGAGGTGATGAGGAGGAGATCTGCACTAAGCGTGACAGATGCATTTAAGGTAGAGGTTTGATTACATCAAGGGTCAGTGCTGAGCCCATTATTGTTTACAATAGTTATGGACAAGTTGACGGATGAGGTTAGACAGGAGTCTCCATGGACGATGATGTTTGCTGATGATATTATGATTTGTAGCAAGAGTAGGGAGCAGCTTAAGGAGAACCTGGGGAGGTGGAGATATGCTCTAGAGAGGAGAGGAATGAATGTCCATCCATCCATTTTCTGCCGCTCGTCCCAAACGGGGTCGCGGGGGAGTGCTGGTGTCCAACCCAGCGCACACAGGGCGAGGACAGGGGACGCACCCTGGACAGGTCGCCAGCCCATTGCAGGGAGGAGCGGGACGGGGACGGCACCTTGCTCAAGGGTACCTCAGGGCAACCCATTGGGAAGGGGTTCGATCCCCCGATCATGTGGCCAACGCCCTAACCACTAGGCCACCACTGCCCCTGAGGAATGAATGTGAGTAGGAGAAAGACAGAATACATGAGTGTGAATGAAAGTGGAGTGGTTAGGATGCAGGGAGTAGAGTTGACAAAGGTGAAGGAGTTTAAATACTTGGGATCAAAAGTTCAGAGGAACGGTGAGTGTGAAAGCGAGATGAAGAAGAGAGTGCAAGAACGTTGGAATGGGTGGAGAAGACTTGCTGGAGTGATTTGTGTCAGACAGTTACCAGCGAGAGTAAAAGGACAGTAAAGGATTTTACTGGACAGTAGTGAGACCAGCTATGTTGTATGAGTTGGAAATTGTGGCACTGACGAAAAGGCAGGAACCAGAGCTGGAGGTGTCAAAGTTAAAGATGCTGAGATTTTCGTTGGGTGTGACAAGAATAGACAGGATTAGAAATTAATATATTAGAGGGACAGCTAAGGTTAGACATTTTGGAGACAAAGATAGATAAGGTTTGGACATGTCCAGATGAGAGACATGGATTATATTGGGAGGATAATTTTGAAGGTGGAGCTGCCAGGAAAGAGGAAAAGAGGAAGACCAAAGAGAAGCTTTATTGACGTGGTTAGAGAGAACATGAAGGTGGTCGGTTTGAAGGAGGAAGATGTAGAACACAGAAAGAAAATGAAAGAAAATGAAGACCCAAATTCTATACCTGATATAATAATTTAAGTGTGGTACAACCTGTTTTAAGTCATAGTGTTTCATCAATTTTTCAATTCAGAATAAAGTTCAGATCGGTGTTTTGAGTAGGAAACATGGACCAACAGGGCACTTGAACATGAACATGAGAGGGACTACTGTTACTCACCATGCCAAAGACAAAGGAAATCAGTCTGGAGATCAGAAAGAAGACAGTAGAGGCTCATGATAAGGGGGAAGGCTACACTGCCATTTCCAAGCGATTCATAGTGTCTAGAACTGCTGTACGTTGCATCATTGCCAAGTACAAGGAGACAAATTCTGTAACAAACCGGGCCGTGGCCGTAAGCGCAAGATTTCAAACTCTGGTGAGGAAAATAGTCAGAGATGTCAGCAAGAAGCCCCGGACATCTGCCAAGATGATTGTTGCTGACCTGGCCTCTTCTGGAGTTGATGTTTCAAGGAACACAGTTGTGAGGGCTCTTCATCGTGGTGGGCTTCAGGGCCATCATCCCAGAAGAACCCCTTTACTCAAAGAGCGGCACATCACAGCCCGATTGAGGTTTGCCCGTGAACATTTGAAAGGTAAAGATGAGTTTTGGAAGTCTGTGCTTTGGTCTGATGAGAACAAACTGGAACTGTTTGGGCACATGGATGTTGCTTATGTCTGGCGAAGAAAGGGAGAGGCCTTCAACCTTAGGAACACAGTTTCCACAGTTAAACATGGTGGTGCATCATGCTGTGGGGCTGTGGGGGTTTTGTAGCCTCAGGCATAGGGAGCCTTGTTCGGGTCCATGGCATCATGAGAAAAGAAAATTATGTTGACATTTTGAGGATGAATATGCAGAAATCAGCTCGTAGTCTAGGCTTAGGTGATCACTGGGTCTTCCAGCAAGACAATGACCCAAAGCATACATCGAAATTAGTCCAAAAGTTCCTCAAGGATACCAAAACCAAGATCCTTGAGTGGCCCGCACAGAGCCCAGACCTCAATCCTATTGAGAATCTGTGGCGGGTGCTCAAAGTGAATGTCCATGCTCGGAAACCATACAATTTGGACCAGCTAGAACAATTTGCAATGGAAGAATGGGCCAAAATCCCTCAGGAGACCTGTGCCAATGTTGCGGGGGCAAGCCGATGCTAGGGGGCCTGAAGGCAGCTGCTCCCTTTCTGCATTCGTTACCCGTTTCTCCGCTGGACTGTTCTCCGGCTGCTCTGTTTCGGCTTTGGCTCTCTGGGTTCCAGCAGGCACTGGTGTCGGAGAAGAGAGTAGAGATTCGATGAGGGCCAACTTACCTTCCATACCTCTGACCTGGTTTTCTAGCTCGGTGAGCTTGCTGGCCTCATAACGGGCCTCTCTCAGGTCAGTCTGCAGAGCGATGTTGTGGTCCTGCACCTGTCTCAGCTCTGTCCTGCACTGATGCAATTGCCCCTCCATTGTGGCTATTTTAGCCTCCAGCTTCTCCTGAGTGGTTGGAGTCTCAACTCTCCGTGTTATCCGACCTACGATCTGGTTTCTCTGTTCCTGTCTTCTCTCCAGTCCCTTTCTTTGGGAAACCCTCACAGCGTGTATCTTGAATCGAAGGACCTCTCTGCCCTCTCTGAACTGGCTGTTCCTTCCGTGACGCTCACCTTTTACTTGAGCCAAGTCATGCCATGGAGCTCAGCATCCGGAGACAAAGCGCGAACCGATCCATGCGAAGCTCGGGATCTAGGATGATATCGAGTGGGAGCAGCGACGTCGTATTCCGCAGACGGCGCTCAAGCTCCCTTGCCGTGGCCGCCGGTGTCCGTCGCACCCACTCCTCACCGTCCAGATGCTCGCGGAGGTCTAGAGAAGTCGCCCCTGTCTCGCAAGACTTTATCAGCTGCAGCGACTGCTCGATAGCATTGGCTACCGCCCACAACACGCACTCCTGATCGCCCTCGTGGCTCGTGATGTCCAGGTACTGGCGGCTCATTCTGTAACGGTGGCGTGGTACCGGAGGGACGTCAGGTCAGAGCCAAGAGTTCAGAACAGAAGTTTATTACGCACAGTGACAAAACAAACAAGACACAGGGAACGGGGGACTGCAGTTCTACACATGAAACCCTATGACTGGGGAACTGCAGTCTAGCCCTAGATACTAAGTGGTCTATACTAGGTGACCTATACCTAGTCATAGACACAAGGTTGACACATACAAACACCACCCGTTACGCGTAGGTTAGACCTACCTAATGAGCCGCGCTCTGTTCTGACTCATCGGGGCTTAAATAGTCAGCCCCAATGATGCACACCTGCCCGCAGGGGCTCAGGTGTGCTCAGTCAGAACAGAGCGCCCTCTAGCGTATCCATAACACCTCCTGTGACATAAACACCTTGTATGTGACCGAGAGCGCCCTCTAGCGTGCCCAAAACACAACACACGTGACAGAGAGCGCCCTCTAGCATGCCCAAACCCTAACACACGTGACAGCCAACCTAGTAAAGAACTAGTCTAAGAGATTGTTGCCAGTTGTAGCTCAGAAAGGGTGCAATATTGACTATTAATGGCCAGGGGGCTAATATTTTTGGATGTCTCATTTTTGCCCTTTCTTGTTTCAACTCAGTGTATCAATAAAATATCCTAATTAAACTTAGTGCAGATTGTTTTTTATAGTGTATTTGTTTCCAAAATAACAAACACTTGTTGTTAATGGTCATAGAGAAATCAAGAGTGTTGTCTAATTTCATCAGAGGGGCTAATAAGTTAGTCCTCAACTGGTTATATTCTTTTATATTCTTTTGTTAATTTTGTGTCTTTATATTTGTGCATGACACATTTTGTTTTTCATTGCATTTAGCAAATAAACAATGATTTTATCGCATTAAAATTTAATGTAATATATATACAGTACCGTGCAAAAGTTTTAGGCAGGTGTGAAAAAATGCTGTAAACAAAGAATGCTTTCAGAAATATAAATAATGATTGTTTATTTTTATCAATTTACAAAATGCAAAGTGAGCGAACAAAAGAAAAATCTAAATCAAATCAATATTTGGTGTTACTACCTTTTGCCTTCAAACCAGCATCAATTCTTATGGCCCCCACAGAGCCCTGACCTCAACATCATCGAGTGTGTCTGGGATTACATGAAGAGACAGAAGGATGTGAGGAAGCCTACATCCACAGAAGATCTGTGGTTAGATGTTTGGAACAACCTACCAGCCAAGTTCCTTCAAAAACTGTGTGCAAGTGTACCTAGAAGAATTGATGCTGTTTTGAAGGCAAAGTGTGGTCACACCAAATATTGATTTGATTTAGATTTCTCTTTTGTTCATTCACTGCATTTTGTTGATTGATGAAAATAAATGATTAACACTTCCATTTTTGAAAGCATTCTTTGTTTACAGCATTTTTTCCACACCTGCCTAAAACTTTTGCACAGAACCGTATATATATATATTTTTTTATTGGATGTAAATAATATGTCCCCTATGTTACAAACATATAGAAACAAACATATCCCCTATGTTAACATCAGTTAATATTGTGAACTATCCATCCATCCATCCATTATCTGCCGCTTGTCCCAAATGGGGTCGCGGGGGAGTGCTGGTGTCCAACCCAGCGCACACAGGGCGAGGACGGGGGACGCACCCTGGACAGGTCGCCAGCCCATCGCAGGGAGGAGCTTGACGGGGACGGCACCTTGCTCAAGGGTACCTCAGGGCAACCTATTGGGAAGGGGTTCGAACCCCCCGATCCTCCAATCATGAGGCCAACGCCCTAACCACTAGGCCATATTGTGAACTAATACTGTGAAAATAGTGTTACTGGATGCCAAACAAAGGCCAAAATAGAATAATTGCCAGTTAAATGAAAGCTGATTACTGTGATATTAATTCATAATTAATTAATTCATAAAATTATAATAAACATGGTCCAATTTATGCATTAAATCTGATGTTCTTTGCACTGTTGAGCACTGTTTGCAGTTGAAACACTTCAGTTAGCCAAGAGAAAACTAAATAGAGTTTAGAAAACTAAACAGTTGGCAGTCTGCTCTGAGTTGTGCAACAGAATGCTAACCCAAAGAGAATAATAAAGAAAATGAAAAGAAAAGGGCAAATAAGGTCTTTCATTTAGAAAAGTCTCTCTCAGCAGTCAGAGTAGTCCAACTTTTTGTTGCTATAATTAAAGACTTTTCTAAATGAGCACTGGGTAGGAAACATGAAAACTCTAGAGTGGTTAGTAACTCCAAAAATATGTATCATACACAGTAAACTTTTTAAGTGGAGTTTTCAGGTTGTTTTCATCTAAAATATAATGAAACAGATGAAAAGAAAAAGAGAGACTGAAAAGCCTGGTAAAGAAAGGAAAAAGCAGAGCCAGATGTGTCAGGCTCCTCCTCTCTCATTCTTGGCACAACATTCCAGTGGAGCTAGTGACTCTGTATGAGTGCTTTTCTTTTTTTGCCTCAGCTTAAACAGAAACACATTCGAGGACCAAGGACCTCTTCTTCTCTCAGCCATGGTAAAAATACTCCAGTTTCTTCTTATGCTGCTTTGTGGCCTGGCTATGGCCCAACAACAGGCCCTGATGGACTACTTAGAACGGAGGCTGTTGGCCATTGAGGTAAGTGAACCCCTGCTCCCAACAGGCCCTGAATGAATGCCAAAAGAATGTGTAATGGGTTTTAACAGGCAGTTTCCTATTTTTCTTTTTGAGATGGTAACAGTTTCTGCTCTTCTGGGAAGGCTTTATCCTAATTGTTGGAGCATTTACACTAGTTATTGGAGTTAACTGCATTCAGATACAAGACTGTTAGTGAGGTCAAATAACTCAGCCACTAGAAATGCACAAATAAATGTATTTCTTTGTGCTAGTTCGAAGCCTGGATAAATGGGGAGGATTGCACCAGGAAGAGCATCTGGTATAAAACATTTGCCAAATAAATATGCGGACAACCAAGCAATGTAAATTTCTATAGCTGACAGGTCAAGGTCCAGGTAAACAAACCCAAGCAACCCCCACCAGTACTGTTAGCCAACAGGTGGAAATTGAGCTACTTTTGACCAAAGCAGAAGAAGCAAAGGTGGAAGGCATGTCCAGAGGCAGGAGGAGAGAAGGAGAAAGCTAGCTGATATGATGAAGAGAAGGAAGGTTAATATTTTATGTGTGCAAGACACTTGATGGAAGTCATAAGGCCAGCTCTATTGGCTGTAATTGTTTTACCATGGTGTGGATGGAAAGAGAAATGAGATAGGTGTATTCTGAAGGAAGAGTATGTCAAGAGTGTTTTGGAGATGGAGGGCATGTCAGATAGGCTGATGAGTATGAAGCTAGAAATCTGAGGTGTGATAATGAATGTTGTTAGTGCCTATGCATTAAGTTGTGAGATGGAAGAGACTAGAAACATTGTGGAGTGAGTAAGATGAAGTGATTGGAAGTGTTTCAAGGGGAGAGAGAGTTATGATTGGTGCTGACTTTAATTAACATGTTGGTGAAGGGAACAGAGGTATTGAGGAGGTGATTGGTAGGAATGATGTGACATCTGAACCAAAGAAGGAGGATTAGGAAACCTGGATGGTGAACGCAGAAATTCAGGAGTGTATACAGAAGAAGAGTTTGGCAAAAAGTTGGATAATTATAAAGATGAAGAAAGCAGAATGGAGTACAAGAAATGAAGGTGTAGAGCAAAAAAAAAATGGTGATGAAGGCTAAAAATAAAATGTATGGTGAATTGTTTAAGAGGTTGGGCAGTAAGGACGATGAAAAGGACCTATACCGATTGGCTAGACAGAGAAACAAAGCTGGGAAATAGGTGTAGTGGGTTAGAGTGATAAAGGATAGCAGTATGTTAAACAGATGGAAGGGATACATTGAGGGGCTGATGCATGAAGAGAATGAGAGAGAAGGAAGACTGGATCATGTGAGGACAGTAAACCAGGAAGTGCAGTGAATCAGTAAGATGGAAGCAAAGGCTGCAATGAAGTGGATGAAGAATGGATAGGCTGTTGGTCCAATATTTGCATGGGGAGTGACAAGGATGGACAGGATTAGAAATTAGTATATTAGTGGTTGGGGTGAAAGGATAAGATACAGAAGACAGGAAGAATTGGAAATGTATGATATGCCATGGCAACATGTAAATTGGAGCAGCCAAAAGAAGAAGAATTTGTGATAAGAAAATGCCAAAACCATTCAGTCATGTGATATTCAGCTGTGCTTGAATACAGCTCTACTAGACATAGTTATAAGGGTTTTATACCCTTCTAGTCTATGCTTGCCATTGTGCATGGCCCATGTATAGTTGCTTCAAAGAGTCACATTACATTGGCAATAGCTTTGTATAGAGATATGCTTTCCACTGAGATCATGTAAATTCCGTAGAAGTTCATTTCATGGGGCGTTATAGAGACAAAGAGCTTCCTTCAACAGCAATCTCTTAAACTGAACTTGTCCCTGGCCTTCTCTTTTAACTATTATTTCTAAGAGCATCTTCATAATTTCCGATGACCATATGAGTATATTTTTAGTGGCTGTTACAATGGACAATTCACACACATAACACAGATTGCTGTTAATTTTCTTCTGCATGATCTCCCTCTTACATGGTCCTCCCTAATGATTTATAAACGCACATACTCATTTTATACTCCTTTCCCTTCTTTCCTTTGCCAGCTCACCAACTTTGTGTATCTAGTGGTACAAGGAAGATTGAGGTTCCACCATCGAGGTTACAGCTTGTTCACAAGGACCGTTATACAAATTTTGCTCATATATCACATCATACTTTATCTACTAGGACCGCATCTCCTTGTGGCATGAGCAGACGAGCCGATATGCATCGGAGCTGCGTGAGTTCAAGCAGCAGATGGTGGCTCAGCTTGAAGGCCTGGACAAGAACAAGGAGGCACTGCGGAGTGAACTGGATTTGGTGGGCACACGTGTGGACCGGGTGGAGCGTGAGATGGACTACCTAGAGACACAGAACAGTGCACAGCCCTGCGTGGACATGGATGATAAGCTGGTGGAGCAGCAGGTGACTGTGGCCAAGGAGAGGAACAAAGCCAAGTATGCCAAGCTGACCGGTAAAAAGGGTTCATAGTAGATTTACAGTAAATTTGCATGTACAGACGTAATTGTTCTAATCGTGCAAAAAGTATAACATATACAGTACTGTGCAAAGGTTTTAGGCAGGTGTGGAAAAAATGCTATAAACAAAGAATGCTTTCAAAAATTGTTTTGAAAAAATTTTGAAGTGTTAATTGAAGTGTTAATCATTTATTTTTGTCAATCAACAAAATGCAGAGAAATCTAAATTAAACCAATATTTGGTGTGACCGCCCATTGCCTTCAAAACAGCATCAATTCTTCTAGGTACACTTGCACACATTTTTTGAAGGAACTCGGCTGGTAGGTTGTTTCAAACATGACTGTGTTTCAACCTACGTGAGACATTGATGATCTTTAGCACCTGTTTGGTAAAATTGGTTGATCATACACCAACTATAATCCTACAAAATCCCTGACTTTGTGCAAGTGTAACTATAAGAACTGATGTTGGTTTGAGGGCAAAAGGTAGTAACATGATTTGATTTAGATTTTTCTTTTGTTCGCTCACTTTGCATTTTGTAAATTGATAAAAATATACAATCATTATTTATATTTCTGAAAGCATTCTTTGTTTACAGCATTATTTCACACCTGCCTAAAACTTTTGCACAGTACTGTATATTTTTTATGTATTTTTGTTTTAAGGTGAAGTAGGAGTGGGCGATATGATTATACGCTATCATTACTGTGTTGACTTTTTTTAACCCTGTAATGCCATTGTTGTTCAGTTTTCTCCTGATGGAGCCTTCATGAACATTAACAATTAACAATGTGAGAAAGGTTACCCTAGAATGAAACCTTGTTTCCTATGTCACCTTGCAGACTAATACACACTTCGGAATAATCTTTGATGATTCACTAATCCTGAGAAGGTTAACAATGTCCTTATATTTCCCCATTTTTATTCAACCTGTCTGAACTTTCTAGAGATGGCTTTACAACCTTTTCTAGTCTGATGGGCAACAACTATTTTGTGAGGTCCCCAGAAAGCTAATTTATTTGTGCCATAAAATTTAATTCAAAAAAATTTAATAATTAATTTTTAATTAAATAAAAAATTTAATTAATTTAAAACACATATAATGTGTTTTGAAGTGTGTTTTGACTTTGATAGATTATCATTCAGCGAAGCATTATATTGGATTGTTCACATATGTGTTATACTGGATAATTTTCTTTAAAAAATAAATAACCAAGCATAATATTTTCCACTTTTTGGGTTGGTATGAGGGCTATGCAATTAAGTCTAGTGATCATAAAAAACTAGACATCAAATGTTCCAGGTAACATTTTTTTGAAATACCTAAATTAATATTCATTGCTGGGACAAGCAGAGGAAGTCAAGACTATTATCAGCTTAGCACTTCTCCATTTGTTTGGCTTGCTGGCATGTTTAGATGTAGATTGTAATTTTACAAGAAAAATGTAATTTACTGTATGAATGTTTGGTGCATTTTTTTATTAAATCTATTTTGCTATTAGGAGTGTTTTTATAATCAGAATGAACACTGAAAGGCATGCATTCAGATTAAGTGGACATTAATGTTCCTACCACTGCATGATAAACAGTTTAACTGAACATAAGAACGATGTGCAAGAGTGTACTTATTAAAACTGAGGCATGAAGCCATTCCAAGAAATTATGACATTTATATATTTAACTTTTCTTATAATATTTTAAGACTAATTGCACATAGGATGTGTATTGAGAAATATGTTTTACCTGTAACTGAGGTAAAATCGCTTTTAGCATTCTAAGAGATTGTTCTGCTTTTCATGTTATATTCCTTATTCATGTTATTTGTACCATTTCCAAAGACTGCAGCGACATGATCTCAAGCATTAAAGCCATGAAGATTCTCAAAAGAATGGGAGGCAGTAAGGGCATGTGGACTAAAGACATGGGCAGCTCCTCCGGAAAGGTTTACATCTTTAACAGCACAGGAGAGGACACTCTGTACAAATTCAGTTCCATCCGAGACTTCAGTTCCTCCCAGGGCACTTCAGGAGCCACTGCCATTCAGCTGCCCTCAGCATGGGGCGGTATGGGCCACACTGTGTACAACAACCACCTCTACTATGTAAAAGATGGTGAGGAGATAAGGCTGATGAAATTTGACCTGCAGAAAAGTATGGTGGTGGACAGCACAGTATTCCCAGCAAAAGATCAGCTCCCTGTCTATACCCTGAATCCAGAGACTTACATTGACCTGGCTGCAGATGAAGAGGGTCTGTGGGCTATTTATGCTACAAAAGAGAATGAGAACCATGTCTCTCTAGCTAAGGTGGACTCAAAAACATTGGCCATTGAGCAAATGTGGGATACTCCATGCCCAAGGGAAAATGCAGAGGCAGCCTTTGTGATATGTGGTACAGTTTATGTGGTGTACAACTCCAAGCTCCCTAGTCGCTCTCGTATCCAGTGTGTTTTTGATGTGAGTGACATGGTAACCAATGATGATGCCCCTACAGTGTATTTCCCCAAACGTTATGGAACTCATTCAAGCCTAAAATACAGTCCCGCAGAGCAACTACTCTATGCCTGGGATGATGGATATCAGATTCTTTACAAGCTTCAAATGAAGAAAAAATTGGAAGTGTAGGAAACATTGAAAAGAAAGATAACATGCTGCCAACAAAAAAAAAAAAATCTGTTTTGATATAATCTATTTCATTTACATTTACATTTACATTTCAGCTTTGACATTTATGCTAAGGTTGTTTCACAGCACACTAGTGCTGTGTACTGTGCAAGTTGCTATAGTAATAAAAAGGCTGTCATCTTGAAAAAGTATGAATATGTTTTTCTGCATTACTAAGAATTAGTTGATCTATGAATCTATGAATCTTAAAAATACAATATATTTAGGAGAAAAAAAGTACATTCCCATTGTAAAATGCTGTCATGTCCATGAACATCTACTGTACTGGCTTTAAAAACAACAAATAATTCATATAGTTACTTTTTTGTTGCTTTTTATACTATGTATACATGCATGGCTTACACTTTACAGTTTTTCTAGCTAACAGATTTAAAAGGTCATTGTGTTACTCACCTATAATGTTATTTGAAATACGTAACTACGCCATGGTATTTAGATTATAGAGGTAAAAAATCAAAATGACATGTTTTTTTTGTATATCATATTTTATGACTATGGGTATGTAAGCATCCACTGTATTACCAAATAAAAAACAATATTTATTTGGAACAAACTGAAAAAGGCAACACATCTTTAATCGGCAACCAGCAACTTCACAAGTCTGAAATACAAGGGGTGCTTGAAAGAAGCTTTTACAAATACAAAGTCATAATAAAATAGTAAAAAGGTCCTTGTTATCACCCGAAGAAGTGGAAGTACATTAGGCTTTTGATTCTCAAAACAGTTTTTACTACGATTACAAGGGATTCTGCCATGATATATAATTTTTTCAAGAGCAGTTAGTGGGTTGAATTTAACCAAATTTATATATGATTAAACATTAATCAACAATTTACATTTTTTAATAATGTTTTTGTGAGTATGTTAAAGGGCCAGTCAGTATTTTTTGTCATTGTTGCAGAACAATGCTACAACAATACTGTTGCGGTTGCAGCATGCATATTTACGATGCATCCTTGTTGTCAGCTCAGAGCCTTGTTGTCAGCTCAGAGCAGTTTCCTGATTGTGGTTTTAAGAATGAGGAGAATAAAGTTACTTTTTGTTAGAGCCCTTACTTTTTATGGTGCACTCTAGAGTAATTTGTTAGCTGAACAGCAATAAATTCCTGCTTGAAATCATAACTGCCAGTGTCATTTTCATATTTTATAGATTATGGAGGGTGAAATGAGTATGGTATGTGGACTGGCCAAGCATGCACATCAAGGTAATGTTATACATAATGTCAGGGCTGCCTTCACTGTGTATACACTGGGAGTCCCCGATAAAAACAGCTACACTGAGAAAGTTTTGAGAAATACAGTCAAACTTAAATAAAAAGGTCTAATATAAAAAAGCAGCCAGTCTCTTTAATTAACCAAAGGATGTTATTTCTTGGCAAGCCATTGCTTTTTTAAGTGCATGAAAACTATACAAAGGATGTCTACAGTAATTTGAAAACCCCAAAAATAGTAATTAATAATCTAAATTGGGTTTTTAAATAACTCTTAATCAGAAATAATGGAACACTGTATTTTAATCTGAAATAATGGAATTGGGAAAATAGGAGAAGAAAATATTGAAGTTATTAATACAGGAACTGTTTTAAATTTCCTATGATTATCACACAATCTTTTAGCATCTCTTTGTATCAAAATATCCAAGAAAATCCAAAAATGAAAATCCAATAAGAAATTAAGAAATCCTGTGAATGTATCATTTAAAGATCCTTTGTAAACAGCTAGTCAGGAAGTATTTAAGTAACATAGATGTGTCTCTTAACATTAAATTACACCCTGCTGGATAACATCAACAAGAAAAAAAATTGGAGAAGTTTATTTGCTGTTGCAACAAATAGTTCATATTTGTTGCAATTTGTTGCAATAACATATTCAACACAAACCCAAATGTGTCTCTCCGAATATATTTGTTATACAGGTCCCCACTTAAAACCAGTATACAAATGCTGCTAGCAAAGAAAAGTACCCATTGATTTCCCAAAGCCAAACAGCTGCATTTTTTTATGAATTACAGTTTTGAACAAACATGTCACTTCACAAACATGTTTGAACAAACATTAAATTCACTGCACATTTCAGAACTGCTTATTTTTAATAAATTAAATCCTTATATGGCACGTTTTTAAAAATACCCCCTGGACTGGCTTTCAGTCAGTGAGGAAAATCAAATCTTTGTTGAAGCAACAAAGAAATTCCACACCAGAAAGTTGACTATGCTTAATCTTCTTTGTGTCTGAACCTTATCCTTGGTGTCCGACATAGATGTGCTGCAGGTCATCTCAGGTTGTGTAAATCTTACCATAGATCTCACCCAGTTAGGATTACTAGCTTTTGAGAAGCCTTAATATGAGGTATGTGCCCCCTATGGACTAGAGGGTAGTTGAGGAGATGGAGATGACTGTCAAAGCTTGCAGTGCGGGTCTTCCACTGATGCAGACCAAAAACAGACAGTGTGTAAGAAATTTCTGTGTACGTTCTTGACTACTGATTACAGTATAAAATCAAGATATCTAGCAGTTATTTTTGCAAACAGCTAATCATGCAAAACAACAAATGCACAACCAACACTGCTTTTTAATGATTGAAAAATATATAGAGGAAAAAGATAAACTAGCAAGCCTTTAAAATATAAAATATAAAACCACATTGTGCCAAATGATTGCAACTTCTGTTTCATACTACAGTGGATCTATGTTGTCTATAAAGTGTATGAAGCTTATATAATTTTCTGTATTTTTGCATGAATATAACCAAAAACATAATCAGATTTTTCACAAACATACAATATAGGTATATAATATATAAATAATATATAGAACCCAATTAAACAAATGAAATATGAATATTATACTTAGTCATTAATTAATTGAGGTAAATACTAGTTCTAGGATTAAAAGTTCATTTAAAAGTGAAATTAGAGAAAGGTGGACTTTGGGATAACATATTGATCAAGTGTGAGGAAGGCCCTTTTTTATTTTTTGATTTCTGAAAACCTCCATAAAATAACTGTTGATCAGGCTGGAAAAAGTAATAAAACACCTCTAAGAGATGTTTTCCAAAAAAGCAAGGGGTGTAACAGTATGTAAAGACTAGAAGTTTTACTAGTAACCTCAGTTTAACTAAATGCATCTCACATTAGCTGATCAGGCCCACATTAAATAACAATGCTATGTGTGGTTGGCATGTAAGCAGAAAGTCTGTAAACTAAATCTGAAAAAAGAAAGTGAGCTATGTTGCAAGGTAACAACTCTTAGCGCATTTGTTGTTTGACCAAACAATTTAAACAAACTAAAGAATGAAACAGTTAATGTTTCAGTAAAAGTCCTGACCATATTCCAATAGAAATGTAGAAGTGTGTAGTTAATGGGAGGAAAGCCACCAGCATCCAGAGTTTAAGTTGTTTTTACAGAGGAATGGCCTAAAATTCCTTCAAGCCCATATGGAGGACTGAAGGCCAAGGTTAATGGCAATACCATTGCCACTCCCAAATATATATTAATGGATAATTTTCCTCAGTAAAGAAATTAGCAAGTACAGTAGGGTGCAAAAGTTTTAGGCAGGTGTGGAAAAAATGCTGTAAACAAAGAATGCTTTCAGAAATATAAATAATGATTGTTTATTTTTATCAATTTACAAAATGCAAAGTGAGCGAACAAAAGAAAAATCTAAATCAAATCAGTATTTGGTGTTACTACCTTTTGCCTTCAGACCAGCATCAGTTCTTATGGACCCCACAGAGCCCTGATTTCGACATCATCGAGTGTGTCTGGGATTACATGAAGAGACAGAAGGATGTGAGGAAGCCTACATCCACAGAAGATCTGTGGTTAGATGTTTGGAACAACATACCAGCCGAGTTCCTTCAAAAACTGTGTGCAAGTGTACCTAGAAGAATTGATGCTGTTTTGAAGGCAAAGTGTGGTCACACCAAATATTGATTTGATTTAGATTTCTCTTTTGTTCATTCACTGCATTTTGTTGATTGATGAAAATAAATGATTAACACTTCCATTAACCATTTTTGAAAGCTGTCACGGTGTGGTGTTGAGGGCTGGACGCCAACGCAGAGCCGAGAATTTCGTACTGGACTTTAATGACGGATAACGTGAACAGGACTAAACATATTAACCAAAGTAACAAATGTAAAACATAACCCGAGTAATCACAGTGCGCACACAGAATGACCAGCGCCCTGCTCCGATTCACCGGGGCTTATAACGCCAGCCCCCGATGAGACACACCTGGCACCCAAGCCCAGGTGTGCACAATCAGAGCAGGGCGCCCTCTACTGGCGCCAGACCGTTACAAAAGCATTCTTTGTTTATAGCATTTTTTCCACATCTGCCTAACAGTTTTGCCCAGTACTGTATATATATTTTTTCTCAGTAGTGGATAATCTTTATGTTCTTTATGGACATTTCAAATATTATCTAAGTCATGAAATATAAAAAAGGAAGGCTTTTGCTAATGAGAAACATGACTGTGATGTGTCACTGCTGGCTAGCGAATCTTCCACAAGCTGAACAATATCTGGCTAACGATTGGGTAGGATTAGTGGGGTAGAGTATGACATATTTAACCTCAATAAAGGTAAGCATCTCTAACAAAGTGGATGGTTGTGTGGTGGGTGTGAATTTGTACATTTAATCTGTATGTGTGGTCTTCAAACCAGGCAATCACCTCTTTCTCAGATTTCTTAGGTTCTAGGAGTGGATGCCAGTGAGCGATGGGTTTTCGTGGGAAAGCCAGCATTTCATTCCAATGATCTCTGCCAAGCCCCTCAGCATGGCTGCCCACATGGTTCACACCTATGACCTCATTGTGTCCCACTCTGCCAATCAAAAATAGCAAACAAATGCAACAAAGAACTGTGTTAAACCATTACTGTAAATAATTACTAATGAAAGTTTGGAAAACAGGTTTCACTTTGACACAATTAGCCATACATTTTTTTATTTTATTTTCCTCTCTGAGATCCACTTATTGCTGCTGTGTAGTCATATATGCCAAATAATAATAATAATAATTCCTTTTTCCAAAATCTATTTATTAAAAATAAAAAATATATATATATATTATATATATTATATATATAGATAGATAGATAGATTTTTTTTTTCAATTTACTGTGTCTGTAATACAGTTATATGTAAATGACCAGTTATATAAAAACAGGAGGTGGGAAATCTACCCATTTTTCTTAGGTCAGCTGACACAAACAGGAACTCACAAATCATAGTCCATAACTGATATATGTAAGATGACTTGCTCCATGTTTTCTGGAGGAATGTCAAAAATGATGGCTTCATTAAATGTGGGGTTCAAAGTGTTCTTCTTTATTGTTGTTTTCTTCTTTTTCAGCCGTTTTCCATCACAAACCAGTGACACCTTCACATATGGATCTGACAGCAAAACAAATGTGTTACTTTTCTTTCTCAACCGAGCCTTAGTGTGAAGATTTATGAAAAGACCATGTCACTGTCACACACCCACACCCACAGACGTACCTGAGTAACCACTTATGTCCATGGCTTTTAGATTCCTGCACTTAATGACCGTGAGAGTAAGCCGTCCTGCAGTGGGTATGTAGCAAAGGGAAAACATTATCTCCCCAAGGTCAACACTTTCCTAAAGTGGTAACAAACAAAACACGCACACACACACACACACACACACACACACACACACACACAGATATTGAGCAATTCAGTGCTATTTCTATTGCAAATTCATACATTTTGCTTAAAGCTATCTTATCTTAATCTCAAAAAATTGTTATCTTATGGACTGGTAAGAAGAGGACAGTTCTGGTCCACATTTCTGTCTGATCTCCTTATATATATATATAGCATACAAGCTTTTTAATTAATAGAAAATGGTCGCTTTCACTTTCACTTAAAAGACACCAGAGCTCAGAAAATTATCTCAATTTTTTAAACATCTTGGTATGTACAAAGTATGTGTATAAATTTCAGCAATTCTGTTTTCTTAAGAATTGTTTGTTATTACATGAATAAATATTATTAAATTGATATATATGATCTTAATTTATATAAACACTTTGCCTATTAGGGAATCATTAGAATGACATCACCAGGTAAGAGGTGTTGCTTTCCTGCCTCAGCTTGACAGAGTGATAAAGAAATGGATTGTCTTACACTGGTGGCATACTGAATATGTCTCCAGATGGAAGTCTCCTGAGAGAGGTCAGACACTTCAAGGAGGTTATCCAGTATCACCTCACCAATCATGTCATGCCGGGAGAATCGGTCAAAGTCAAATACACTTAGATGCAGCTTTCTTGCTCCCAGCTGCTCATAGGGCACAGGGAACTGGAAATTTTCGTCAAACGTGGGGTTGAGGGTTTTAAGATGCACACGAGTCTGGAACTTCAATTTATGGTCTGGCAGTAGGTAGATCTTAACATAGGGATCTGAGCTACCGCATAAGTCCTTAGCTGGCAGATCCAGAGCCTTGAGCATGGTAACAAGCAGAAGTTCACCTTCATAATCATACTTGAGTGAGAAGTTGATCTTGCCACAGGTTTTTGCTGCTCCATTCTTAGATGATTCCTGTGTCTCCTGGGGACTCTGTTTATACAGTTCAGGTTGTATTCGGCCAAGTGATGCAGCCATGCAAGTTGGATGGTCTTCCACATCCAAGAAATCACTGCCACGGTCCATACTGGTGACATGGTGCATTTGTCTAGGCAGGTGCTTCTTGAAGGAGCTAAGCCTGTTGAAATTAAACAAAATGAAGTAATAGCCCTCATCTTTTAAGGGTTAAACAGGGACTAAAAACACTGAGTATGTCACTGTAATTAAATTATGAAACATAAATGTGCTCAGGGAGTTTAACCCAGGTCATATGTATCATTAATGTTAGCTTCAAGTGCCTACCTCCATTTAAGCTCATAACGTGAGAAAGACTTCCTGTCAGCTAAATATACTCAATTAAAGCCAGTTTGAGTCTGTAACGCTAGGTTGGTGTGGGTAGGGCGTAAACACGTAGCCAGGATTCTCACACTTAACTTTGTTAACCGAATTGGACATAAACCAAATAGATACAAAACTAAAGCACCATTGTTACAACAGTGATCACCCGTGTGAATGATTGATGCTCTGCTCTGACTCACTGAGGCTTATAAAGCCAGCCCCCAATGAAGCACACCTGTGCCCTGAGGAGTCCAGGTGTGCTCAGTCAGAACAGAGCGCCATCTACTGTGACTAAGTCCAAATGTTGCTTCTTTAGTTTAGCAGTGGAGCTACGAGGCTATCATTGCTAACATGCATTAGAAGTCAATAATCACATATTTTAATTTAACTCTCAGATTATTCTTCAATAAAGTGTTGCACTCTTCCCCATAACAGACAGCCATTTCAACCTTAATGAAGACTGATCTTTGTAACAAACACAAACTGGTCATTGTCACAAAATGGATTTTAGAGCAGTTTACTGTTCTAAAACTGACCTGTTAGAGGAGGCCGGCTCAGTGGTCTGTCGTGCAATAGGAGTGCGTCTCAACTCAAGGTGGTCCTTCATAGACAGCTGCACATCTGCAGAGATGTCTGGTGATGTATGACTGATCTTCACTGCTGCCTCCAGGAAATTTCCAGGACCCTTCAGCTTGTTGGCCGCCATGATGTCTCCTTGGGTTGGATAATAATCTTGATACCCTTCTGTGGTTGGCACTTTTTGAGGACATGCAGGTGTGAGGGTGGTTGCACTAGTCAAGAGAGCTTTGCTATGCCAGGGCACCCAACAAATCTTCCAGGTGGCGAGACTGATGACAACCAGCAGGACCAGGCCACACAGCACATACACAAGCAGCAAGAGACTAAAAGAGATGTCTGATAAGAGAAACATGTACAGAAGGGGAGGTAAGATACATGGCAGGGGAAAAGTAAGAGTAATTATGATGGAAAACAAAAAGGAAAAATAGGAATTTTAACAGAATGACAATATCATTAGTAGCATGATAATCTCTTAAGTGACCTTGTTAAAAAGCATAACCTCCACAATAAAACACAGATAGAACTGATAAAATACTGGCAATTATTACTTATACAAGATATGTGAAAGTGACAACCCTTGTCATTGCGAGGTCACAGCACAGCAAGCGTGAACCACAACGAAATTGGACCTCTGCTTTTAACCCATGCACACAAACACCGTGCAGCAGTGGGCAGCTATTGAAAGCGCCCGGGGAGCAGTGATGGGGACGGTACCTTGCTCAGGGGTACCTCAGGGCAGCCTACTTGTGAGGGAATCGAACCCACAATCTTCAGCAAGATATATGTTTTTATTTCTTTCTGAAGTCAATTTGGTTATAAGATTATGATTTGTATATGGAGCATAATTAGTTCATTTTCATTTTGGAAACACAATACTATTAAAATGTTGAAAGAAGAAAGAGAATATTACATCAGCTCAGGTCATGGCTATAGGCACAGAACAAACTCTCTACAGTACAAACAGAAATGGTGCAAGAGACACCAGTAAGAAAGGAAAAATATCTAAAGGAGCCTCTGTCTCCAGAAAGAATAAGAGCTTAATGAAATATCCTTCTGAGCATCATTTTCACAACTCAAACTGGTGTTAATGTATTTAGCAAAGACTACCTGAAAAATGGCCTACTTTAAAAGTGCTGCTTTGCCTAAGCCTTCTTTGCCTCTAGAGTCTGTAAAAAAATATATTATACTTAGGAAAAAATATTAATTTTACATGTCAACAATAATCAGACAAAACACACTGAAATGAATATTACACTTCACAAGGCTGAGAATTAATGGGAGATAACAGCCTTCAGTCAGTCCCAGCGCATAATAAGGATTATCAGCACTGGAGAGTGCATGTCTTAGTTAATTGCAAATGGGCTAAATGTAATTCCAGACTTAACAGTGATTAAAAACAGGTCTACCATTTCAAGGAACCGACTAAACCATATAGGAAATATCTCAGGGCATTGAGATCGATCACTGCTCAAGATCGCCAATGGTTTGAGTGCCTTTGGTGGAGTTGTTGGAATAGGAGGCTGTAATGATGGCAGGAAAACAGTTCAGCTCATCAGATCAATCATTGCAGTCTGCATGTCCAACCTGGAACCAATTCTTCAATAGGGGTTCATAACAAAAAGTACGATGTTCACCCTGGGAACGGTGTGGAGGGTTACTACAGTCTTTCTCCTCTGAGTGATCATGGCAACGTTATGACAACGTTCTTAGGAGTGCACCGGCTTCTATCATTGCAGTGTTGGTGGTAATCCTCAGGTAAACAAGAGCAGTTCATTGCATCAGGGTGATCTTGAACATGAGGGATTCCATCACACACCTGCTTCTGGTGAATACACTTCTCACCTTGGGCACACTGAAAATGTTCCTCTTTGCACTGGCTTTCACAATCAGCATTCTCTGCACCATGCTTGCAGTCCTTCTCTTTATCACATACAAGACTGTAGGGAATGCACAAACCTTCATCACTGCTAGGCTTGAGACTTACTGAGCATGTCACTGTTGAAGGTTCCTTCAGTGATGTGTTTATGATTGTCTAAGCAGTTCTTGTCTGAGCTATTTGCCAGGCCCTTGTTGCCATCTTCGCAGTGACTGCAGTTTTCGCCATATGTCATGTGTTCTCCTTCTTCAGAATGCTCCTGACTCTGAGCAGTCTCAGAAGCTCTGATCTCAGAGACTGGTGCATCTTCCATAACATGAGTGCTGCTCACAATCTCGGGCAAACAGAAGGTAGGGTGTTTATGATCTCTCTTATGCTGAGAGTTTGGCTTGTGTTCCATGGGACTCTGAGCACCTTTCTCAGAGTTCTCAAATGGCTGCTCAGCCTCTAGAGTCTTTACCTGCATCTCCTTCTCCATCAGACTGTTCCTCAGCTGCTCCACTTCTGAGTTATCCACCAGGTTTCCAGCTTGCACTGGGGTCTGCTGAGTGAGTTGAGATTTCAAGATCTTTACTTCTGAGCACCAGGTCTTCAATTTGGCTTCCATACCTCTGACCTGCTCTTGCAGCTCTGTGAGCTTACTGGCCTCTCTCTGGGACTTTTCCAGTTCAGCCTGCAGAACGGCGTTGTGGTCCTGCAATTGCTTTAGCTCTACCCTGGTCCGATTCAGCCGTTCTTCCATATTGGCCACTTTAGTCTCCAGCTTCTCTTGCAAGGTTGAAATCCCTACTCCATTCATTGCAGTGCATGCAGCCTGGTTCTCCTGTACATCTGCTTTCTTCAGCCATTCCCTTCAGATAACGATCACAGCTTGCAGCTTCTTCCTCAGGACCTCTTTCTCTTTCATGAGTTTACTGACCTCTCCTTGAAGCTCACTGTTGTCCTGAGCCAGAGCTTTCCTTTCTGTTTCCATGGTTTCAATTTCCCTGTGACAAAGAGACAAGAGTCCTTCAGTCTCCTCAAGTTGAGAAAGCAGATTGATGATCTTTTCCCCAAGTTTCAGCCTCTCGTTTGCGGCCGAGGTGACCGCCTGTATCACTGAGGCTTCTCTCTCTCTTTCAGCTGCTGGTTGAGCCTTGTCAGCAACTCCTTCTGTTGAGTGATCTGAATGTTCAGGCGGCTGATCTGTTCATCTCTTTGGTGAATGTCCATGAGAAGTGCACTGTGCTTCACATTGGACTGTCTGAGCTTTTCTGATTCAGCCCTTAGTTTCTCCTGGGTACTGTTCATGCTTTCAGTTAGCCAAATAATCTGTTCACCCTGGTCCTTACAGTCCTTTTCATATTCTAGGTACCCAGCCTGCTTTTCCTCAAGTTCCCTACCAACTTTAGTCAATTCTTCCTGAAGGGAACGTACCTCAGCCTGGTTGCTTTCTTGCAGCTGGTGATTCATGGCTTGGAGGGAAACCTTCTCATTTTCCAATTTGCAATTTACACTTTGATTCCCTTTCATGCAAAGTGTGCCTCAACTCAGCATTCTCAATTTCCTTGGCTTGAATTCTGGTTAAAATTTCCTTGACTTGGTTTCTACTCACTTCAGCCTCTAATTCTGTCTCCTGGAGCTTCACTTTTACAGAGTGAAGCTCCAGGAGATTTTACAATTGGCCAGTGTAACATCCTTTAACTTTACATTCAAGACATCAAGATCTTGTTTCCATGCATGAATTTCATAATCCTTGGTGGTAAATTCATCCTCCATTTACTGGCGCTGTTCAGCGAGAACTTTCTTGGTCTGTCTTTCCTCATCCAGAAAAGTCAGCCATAGTCACTCAAGTCCTGAAGAAGCCATCTCTGGACTGCACTGATTTGAACAACAACAGACCGGTATCCCTTCTCCCATTTCTCTCCAAAATCTTAGAACAAGCATTATATAATCAACTCAATGTTCAAGATCTAGCAACCTGTCCTCTGTCTTGATTCTCCTTGACTTCTCGGTGGCCTTTGACACAGTGAACCACCAGATCCTCCTGACCACTCTCTCCAACCTGGGGATTGCTGGTACAACCTGGCAGTGGTTCTCCTCATGCCTACAGGATTGACAGTACCAAGTGTCATGGCAGGGCCATCGAAATTTGACAACTGGCCTTCCCCAAGGATCTGCCCTTGGCACCCTTCTATTTTCTCTGTATACTGGCCCTCTGGGGAAGGTCATACTCTCTCATGGCTTCTCCTATCATTCTTACGCAGATGACACCCAACTTATCCTCTCTTTTCCTTCCTATGATCAACAGGTTTCTACCCAAATCTCTAACTGCCTGGCTGACATCTCTGCATGGATGACAGCTCACAACCTCAAGCTCAACCCTAACAAGACTGAGCTTCTCTGCCTGGAAGGCCATCAAACACCGTGACAGGACCTTCACATCTCCTTTGGCGGTTCACTTCTCGTCCCATCTAGAACTGCTAGGAATCTCTGTGTCACTTTCGACAATGAGCTCTCCTTCTCATCTCATGTTCTTAAGCTTTCTAGGTCCTGCCGACACCTTCTTTTCAACATTAGAAGAATCCGTCCTTTCTTTACCATCCAGGCAACCCAGCTACTACTCCAGTCCCTGGTCATCTCGAAACTGGACTACTGTAACTCTCTTCTGGCAGGTCTTCCACTGAAGGCAATGAGACCTTTACAACTGATTCAAAACACCGCTGCAGGACTCGTCTTCAAGCATCCCAAGTTCTCTTCTTCCATTCCTCTGCTGCGGGACCTACACTGGCTCCCATTGGCTGCTCATTTCAGGTTTTAAACTTTAACTCTTGCTTACAAGGCTACCAACAGCCTTGCACCATCTTACCTGTCTGCGCTAATCAAACACCGTGTCTTTTCTCGTCCTCTCAGACCATCAAGCACTGCTCGTCTTGATCCCTCACCATTGAAAAAAAGAGGAATACATGCATCAAGACTCTTCTCAGTTCTGGCCCTTCAGTGGTGGAACGAACTCCCTCTGATGGTCAGAACTGTTGAGTCCCTTGCTATAGGCATGCTTAATGTTAGAGTAGACATTTTCCCCCCTACTAGGACACTTAATATGCTGATAGAAATTAGGAAACATTTTCCTTAGGCATGCATGATTAAAGTCCCCTGCTATTATATGAACACCGTCAGGATGAGCCCTTTGTTGTTTGTTTAATATGCGGTGAAGCTGGCTTAGCGCTGAGCTAACATTAGCATCTGGAGGGATATAAACAGCAGTAACAATGTAATCACTGTTAGCTCCCTAGGCATATAGAATGGTCTGCACTGAACAGACATGGCCTCTAGGCTGTCTATTTTCCTGCTGTTGAAACACCAGTTCTAAAGCACGTACACACAGCATCGGGGATTTGCGGGTTTAGCCAGGATTCTGTTATAATCATCAGACAACACTCATGTATAAGGCAGTTGTAGGTGATCTGTGATTGTAGCACATTCATTTTGTTTGCGAGGGATCTGGCGTTTGTGAGGTACAGAGATGGTAGTGGGGGTTTGTGTGGATGTTTCCATAGCTGAGCCAGCAGTCCAGTTCTACATGCCCGTTTTTTGCTTCCTCTGTCTTCAAACGTCGATTAAAGACCCACCTGTTCATGGAATTTCTCAGGAACTAACCCTCCCAAACCATCTACTCTCATTCCTCTGCTCCTTCTTTCCTTAAACCTCTACTTTCTCTTTCCTGTAAAAAAAAAAAAAAAAAAAGTATGTAGTGTATATACTTGTCACAAGGGCTCTTTGTTACTTAGTTGTTAATAGCTAATCAGCAGTTACTGATCTGAGCTGGTTACCAAGTCTGCTAAATGCCGTAAATGTAAATGTAAATGTAAAAGACTCAGAAGCCACTCAGATTTTCAGATCCCTGAAGAGTTTGTTCAAGTCATTGGACTTTTTTTCTAGGGAGACTCTGTTATCCTGGCAGAGTGGTTAGGCAGAGTGGTCGGGCTGGGCTTGGGGGTCTACTCCTTTTTGGTCGACTTCCCGCTTTGTTTGACGCGGGGGGCATTCACTGCCGCATTGTAGCCGTTGAGGAGCTGGGAGCAATGTTGAAGGGGAAACATGCAAAGCCTCTTGTTCCATTCATTCAAGGGACCGCCCCATCGCCGCCATTATGACTGTCAGCGCCTGTATAATCTAGCCGTACTCCTCCAGTCCCTCGTTGGGCTTTAGAGAAGAGTTGAGCTGGATTAAGCGCCACAGCCGATCCAGGCGTTGCAAGAGCTCGATGGCTGTTTCACTCTGTGCCCCTCCGGTTCACTCAGGGAGCTCTGGTGAACACGTAGCCTTCCGTGGTAGTACCAAGGTACCCAGACGCTGCACCTCTGCACTGAGGACCTCCACCCTTGCACGGAGTACCTGCTCATGCTCCTCAAACCAGCTTCCGAGGTTCATAACGTCCAGGTTCAGGTGGCTCAATTCTGTAACGCTGGTGTGGTGCGGGTAGGACATCAACACGGAGACAGGGATCAAGAACATTACTTTATTATCCATGGTACGTGAACAAGACTCAAGAAACTAAAAAAACACCTTTACATTAAGGCTTAGCCTATGTGAATGAGCCACACTCTGTTCTGACTCATTAGGGCTTAAATAGCCAGCCCCAATGAAGCACACCTGAGCCCCAGTGAGCCCAGGTGTGCTCAGTCAGAAAAGAGTGCCCTCTTCCGTAACCTAAACGAAACCAAACTTCAAATCTTACCTGGTCTCTACAGAAACCTGCCCATTAGTAAGTTCTGTCATACTCAGCCTCCATTTGACATGGTTTGCATCAAATGCTATGGTCAGCCAGCCATGTGTATCATCATTCAGACATTTAGTTATTTCCAATGGCAGTAGCTTCAGGAAGAAGGATGTCTGTACACAGAATTATTTCTGAGTACTGAAGTTAAGAGAAAGAAAATCACTGCTAAATCTGAAGAGAATTACTTTTCTTTTTGTTTCGGTCCCAGAAATGATCTATTTTCTTATAGGAAATCCTCTCATTTATTTTGATTCAGCATGGCTTGCTAATGAGTCAGGATCAGGAAGAAGATCTGTTTAATAATTTCAGTGGCTTTAAAAAGCCTTCCACATATGTAGGGCACATCCAATATAAGTCTCTTTCACATTGCTGCATGTTAACAAAGACATGAGGAGCAGTGCTCCTGACGTTTGCCTTCAGTCATTCATAGAGCTTCCTCTCATATCCCAGTCATTGCTGTGGTCTATATACAGACTAGTACAAAATGTAATACTCAACCAGCATTAAGGCATTTTACAAACACAGTGTAGAGATAAACCACTGTAATTGCAAAATAAGAATAATTTTTACTTTTAATTTCTACATGTTCTCCTGTACTTCCCTACTTAATAAAGCATGAGAATTAATCACGTTTAGATGACTGATTTTTTAAAATGAGAAACTAATAAAAAAAATATCTCATCTGCAAATGGTGGCTGTCATGCTTGCAAGGAAAGAGAAGCACAAGCACATAGCAGGCTTCAGGGTTCTTTAATCTGATTAAAAACAACTATCTGGCAACCCAGCCACTAGGGATGCACAAGCCAGTGTATTTCTTCGTGCCAGTCCCTAGCCCAGGTAAATGGGGAGGGTTACGTCAGGAAGGGCATCCGGTGTGAAACTTTGTCAAATCAATATGCGGACAACGATACAGAATTCCATACCAGATCGGTCGAAGCCTGTGTTAACAACGACCGCCACCAGTGCTGTTAGCCTACAGGGTGCTGGTGGAAATTGGACTACTGTTGGCCAAAAGAGAGAAAGTAGAAGAGGAGGATGGCGTGTCCAGATGGATGAGGAGAGAAAAAAGGGGAGGAGAGTGGAAGTGAGGGTATGGATTTTGAATGTTGGCAGCATGACTGGTAAAGGAAGAGAACTAGCTGATATGATGGAGAGAAGGAAGGTTGACATTTTCTGTGTGCAAGAGCATAGATGGAAGGGTAGTAAGGCCAGGTGTATTGGAGGAGGGTTTAAATTGTTTTACCATACTGTGGATGGAAGGAGGAATGGGGTAGGTGTTATCCTGAAGGATGTGAAGAGTGTTTTGGAGGTGAAGAGGGTGTCAGGGAGGGTGATGAGTTTGAAGCTGGAAGTTGAAGGTGTGATAATGAATGTTGTTAGTGCTCATGCTCCACAAGTTGGTTGTGAGATGGAAGAGAAAGAAGAATTCTAGAGTGAGTTAGATGAAGTGATAGAGAGTGTACCCAGGGGAGAGAGAGTGGTGATTGCAGATTTCAATGGTCAGATTTCAAAGGGAACAAAGTTAATGAGGAGGTGATGGGTAGATATGGTGTCAAGGAGAGGAATGCTGAAGGTCAGATGGTTGTAGATTTTGTAAAAAGGATAGAAATGGCTGAAGTTAATACTTATTTTAAGAAGAGGGAGGGGCACAGGGTGACATTTAAGAGTGGTGGAAGATGCTCACAGGTGGATTATATCCGTTGCAGGAGGGTCAGTCTGAAAGAGATTGGAGACTGCAAAGTAGTGACAGGGGAGAGTATAGCTAAAAAGCAGAGGATGGTGGTCTGTAGGATGACCTTGGAGGTCAAGAAGAGGAGGAAAGTGAGGGCAGAGTCGAGGATCAAGTGGTGGAAGCTGAAGAAGGAGGACTGCAAGATTGAATTCAGGCAGGAGTTAACACGGGCACTGAGGTGTTGAAGAGCTACCGGATTGCTGGGAAGCTACTGCAGAAGTGATACGGCAGACAGCTAGAAATGTACTTGGTGTAACATCTGATAGGAAGAAGGAGGGTAAGGAAACCTGGTGGTGGAGCCGAGAAGAACAGGAGTGCATACAGAAGAAGTGGGAGGCAAAGAAGAAGGGACAGTCAGACAGATGAAGAAAGTAGACAGGTGTACAAGGAGATGAACCGCAGGGCGAGGAAAGTGGTGGCGAAGGCCAAAGATAAGATGTTTTGTGAATTGTATGAGAGGTTGGACAGTAAAGAGGGAGAGAAGGACCTATACTGATTGGCCAGACAAAGAGACAGAGCTGGGAAAGATGTGCAGCAGGTCAGGACGATAAGGGATGGACATGGAAACGTACTCACAGGTGAACAGAGTGTGTTGAGCAGATGGAAGGAGTACTTTGAGGGGCTGATGAATGAAGAAAATGAGAGCGAGAGAAGATTGGATGATGTGAGGACAGTGAAACAGGAAGTGCAGCAAATAAGCAAGATGGAAGTAAGGGCAGTGATGAAGAGGATGAAGAATGCAGAGGCTGTTGGACCAGATGACATACCAGTGGAAGCATGGAGGTGCTTAAGGGAATTGGCAGTTGAGTTTCTGATCAGATGGTTTGACACAATCTTGAAAAGTGAAAGGATGCCTGAGGAGTGGAGACCAAGTGTACTGGTACTGATTTTCAAGAATAAGGGTGATGCACAGAGCTGTAGTAACTATAGAGGGATAAAGTTGATCAGCAACACCATGAACTTATGGGAAAGAGTAGTGGAATCCAAGATCCAAGATGGCGGCGCGGTAACAAGCAGCAGCATCACAACTGTGAATGCTCTTAAATATAACCGCCAAAAACTGCTGGAGCTCAGGAATCAGCCAGGATACAGTCTTCCAGCGACTCTCCAAACAATGCTACGGGAGCTTGGCGTGCTGAAAACACCAGGCCTTCAGTCCCCGAGATCGCTTGCTGTACCTGGCCGACTGAGAGGACATTGAAAGCGGTGCGAGAGGAAACAGAAATTCGGGCTCAAATGGGTCCGGGCTCAGCTAAAGGCTAATGCTAGCCGACCGGCTATCCCATCCATCCTCCTCGCCAATGTTCGCTCCCTGGAAAATAAATTGGACTGTATACGACTCCAGCTGACCACCCAGTGTGAGTACAGAGACTGCTGTGCTTTTGTTTTTATAGAGACATGGCATAGCGACAGCGTTCCGGACACCGTCATCCAGCTCGCCGGACTCTCCACGTTTCGCTTGGACAGAAACACCACTCTGTCTGGCAAGAGTCGCAGAGGGGGGCTGTGTGTTTATATCAACACACAATGGTGTACGAACACTGTGCTGGTATCAACTCATTGTTTGACACTGCTGGAGGTCCTGACAGTCAGGTGCAGACCTTTTTATCTGCCCAGGGAGTTCTCTACAGTTTTTATTACGGAGGTCTACATTCCACCCAGCGCTAGTGGTAACAGCACGCTGGCTGAACTTTATGGAGCTATCAGCGAGCTCCAAAACTCCCACCCGGACGGACTGTTCATTGAAGCCGGAGATTTCAACCATGCAAATCTCAAGTCAGCTCTCCCTAAATTTCATTAACATGTGTATTTTGCAACGAGGGGGGATAAACTGGATGCTGGACTGTGTTTACACAAACATGGCTGGCGCGTACAGAGCGGAGCCCTGCCCCCACCTCGGACACTCAGACCACAGCTCTGTGCTGCTGATCCCAGCGTACAGACCCATCGTCAGGTGCGTGAGGCCCACCCTGAAGCAGGTAAAGACCTGGCCCACAGGAGCCATCTCTGCTCTTCAGGACTGCTTTGAACGCACCGACTGGAACATGTTTAGGGAAGCTGCAACCTACGGTGACTCCATCAACCTGGAAGTGTATTGAGGATGTTACTGTCTCCAAGTTCATCATAACATGTCCCAACCAGAAGCCATGGATTACTGCGGAGCTGCGCAGACTCCTGAGAACCCGGGACAAGGCCTTCAAGTCAGGGGACGAGGCCGCCCTAAGAAAAGCGAGGGCAAACCTGTCTCGGGCCATCAGAGCGGCGAAGCAAGCTCACGCAGAGAGAATCCATGGCCACTTCAAGAACACTGGTGACACGCGGTGCATGTGGCAGGGCATCCAGGCCCTCACCAACTACAGGACATCTCCACCTGCCTGTGACGGTGACCCCTCCCTCCCAGATGCGCTGAACCACTTCTACACACGGTTTGATGCAGTGAACAACACGATAATGAGGAAGACCACCCCTCCTCCGAACGACCAGGTTCTCTGTCTGACCACAGCCAAGGTGAGAAGATCTCTTCTCAGAGTCAACCCACAAAGCTGCCGGTCCAGACAATATTTAAGGTCGTGTGCTCAGAGGATGTGCAGAACAGCTGGCAGATGTTCTCACTGACATCTTCAACATCTCTCTGAGCACCACTGTTGTTCCAAGGTGCTTCAAGGCCACCAGCATCATTCCAGTGCCAAAGAAACCATCTATCTCCTGCCTCAATGACTATCGTCCCGTCGCACTCACACCCATCATCATGAAGTGCTTCGAGAGGCTGGTTATGAGGCACATCAAGTCTCAGATCCCTTCATCACTGGACCCCCTGCAGTTTGCGTATCGTCCCAACCGCTCAACGGATGATGCAATCTCCACCACCCTCCATCTGGCCCTTTCTCATCTGGACAGAAAGGACAGTTATGTCAGAATGCTGTTCATTGACTACAGTTCAGCATTCAACACCATCATCCCTCAGCAGCTGAGTGGGAAGCTGAGGCTGCTGGGCCTGAACGCCTCCCTCTGTAACTGGATCCTGGACTTCCTGACTGGGAGACCCCAGTCAGTCAGGATCAGTAGCAGCACCTCCAAACACTGAGCACAGGAGCCCCCCAGGGCTGCTTGCTCAGCCCACTACTGATGACCCACGACTGTGCAGCCATGCACAGCTCGAACCCCATCATCAAATTCGCTGATGATACAACTGTGGTGGGTCCAACAGTGGTGGAGACGTGAGGCAGCTTACAGAGGACATAAAGAGCTGACGGACTGGTGCAGAACCAACAACCTGTCCTGAACGTCGACAAGACTAAAGAGTTGGTTGTTGACTTCAGGAGACCACGTCGGAACCACACTACACTTATCATCAACACCTCACCTGTGGAATCATGAAGTGCTTCGAGAGGCTGGTCATGAGGCACATCAAGACTCAAATCCGTTCCAACAGATGATGCAATCTCCACCACCCTCCATCTGGCCCTTTCTCATCTGGACAGAAAAGACAGTTACGTCAGAATGCTGTTCATCGACTACATTCAACACCATCATCCCTCAGCATCTGAGTGAGAAGCTGAGGCTGCTGGGCCTGAACACCTCCCTCTGTAACTGGATCCTGGACTTCCTGACTGGGAGACCCCAGTCAGTCAGGATCAGTAGCAGCACCTCCAAAACTATCACACTGAGCACAGGGGCCCCTCAAGGCTGTGTGCTCAGCCCACTGCTGTTCACATTGATGACCCACATCATCATGATACAACCGTGGTGGGTCTGATCAGCAGTGGTGACGAGGCGGCGTACAGAGAGCAGCTAGAATAGCTGACGGACTGGTGTAGAATCAACAACCTGTCTCTGAATGTCGACAAGACTAAAGAGATGGTTGTTGAGTTCAGGAGACCACGTCGGGACCACTCTCCACTGAATATCAACACCTCACCTGTGGAGATGGTCCAGAGCACCAGGTTTCTTGGTGTTCACATAACAGACAACCTCATGTGGGTCCTCAACACCAACTCCATCACAAAGAAAGCCCAGCAGCATCTCTGCTTCCTGCGCAGACTGAGGAAAGCCCATCTTCCACCACCCATCCTCACCATCTTCTACAGGGGAACCATCGAAAGCATTATTACTTAGTATTTATTACAATACTAAGTAATTTCTGGCACCGGCACTTTTATCACAACATTGCTGCTTCATCACACTGCCAACAACATGTGCTGCTTTGTTCTGTAACACTGCAGCTATCCATCGGATTAATGTACTGAATGTACTGTCTGTTGTTGTCAGCACTTGCCTGTTTGTCTTGTCTTGTGTCTTATGTCGTATCTTATGTCGTCTTATGTGTAGCACCAGGGTCCTGGAGGAACATTATTTCGTTTCACAATGTACTATGTATATGGTTGAAATGACAGTAAAAACCTACTTGACTTGGAAGCGAGGATTAGTCAACAGCAGTATGGTTTTATGCCGAGAAAGAGCACTACAGATGCAATGTTTGTTCTGAGGGTGTTGATGGAGAAGTACAGATGACGGATTGTAGCTTGATTTTACTTACTTACTTATTTTATATATACGCATATATTCTCTATTTTTCTCTGTTCTCTTCTGAATAACGCTTTCTTTGCACGTTAAAAACACCCAAACAAGGTCACAGTCTTAGATTAGGTGTCTCCACCGGAGGCCTTGGAGCTCCTGGAGACAGATAAAAAGGCACACTCTGAACTGTGCAAGTTAGAGAGAGAAAGGATTCAACATAGAGAGGAACACTGACCAGTCTTTTGAACATCTTGCAAGAACTCTGTTACTCTTCTATTAATAAATTTTGCTATAGCTTAAAACCTCTTCACCTCATCACTGACTCCTCGACCCTCGGTTCTCAATCGGAGAATCCAACAGTTGGCGTCACGAACAGGTTTGACTTGAGGAACGGACGGGAAATGCAACTGGAAGACAACATGGTTGACCAAGAGTCAGGAACAGAAGTGCTGACACTTTGACAGAGGTAAGGCCTCCTACTGTCTTCATCTGCTGCTGAGTTGAGGATAACTGCTGTGTGTAGAAAGTAAACTCCCTCCTCTTCAAGCTCAATCTAGAAAGGAGTCTGTGGTGAAGATTCGAAGATTCATACAATCTTGTAATAAGTAACAAGAAATTTCCAGTAACGTAAAATTCATGAAATTGTCATAATGTGGGGAAAGAAAAAATCAACAAATACTGATGTGGTGGTGCTGGACGTTGATGAGGATCACATGATCAGTAGTCTCAACGTGTATATAAAAGGCTCGTTGAACCTGAAAGAGATTGAACAGAAAATTGTGGAAAAGCATGCGGTTAATGCTGATGTCAGAAGAATCTGGTCTTTGGATGTGATTCGTAAGGCTTGGGGTAAAACTCAGCTTATGAAGAAGAGTGAGAAGAAGTTGAAATGGGCACTTGTTGTGCTGGGTCAGCTCAGACGCAGGAGTGAGATGATGCGAAAAACTGAAGCTGATAGAGAGTCAAAGGCCATTCAGTCCAGATTGACTGCTATGGTTGAAGAGATTCAGAAAAAGGACGCTGAGGTCCAACTAAAGAACGCTGAGGTTCTGAGAAAGGACACTGAGGTCCAACTAAAGAACACTGAGGTTCTGAGAAAGAATGCTGAGGTTCTGAGAAAGAACGCTGAGGTTCTGAAAAAGAACGCTGAGGTTCTGAGAAAGGACGCCGAGGTCCAACAAAAGGACGCCGAGGTCCGACAAAAGGACGCCAAAGTCCAACTACAGAACGCTGAGGTTCTGAAAAAGGATGCAGAGATAAACAAATTAGTGGAGGAGTTGAAAAGAGTAAGAGCGGAAAGAGATGCGTTGCTATCGGGTGCAAACGGAGCAAATGCCGAGCAGCCTGGTGTGTAGGAACGACCCCAGGGGGGCGGAGCATCTTCTTCTATCCCTCTTGATGATGGAGGCGTCCCGATGCATGGGGGTCCTCCTTCTGACCCTCCCTATGAGTTAATGTCTGTGATGCCTGCTTACCCCCCCCTCATCCCTCTGGGAGCAGCTCAGCCTCTATCAGCAAACAAACTGTATCCTGATCTCAGTGCATTGGAGGCATTGGAGAAGGAACGGCGGGGTTTGTTGGAGGAAGGGAAAGTCACGAGGCCCTTTCATGAGGGAAAGGGATGAGAGTGAGAAAAGGGGCTCCTCAACTAGCGCATCATCCAACAATGCGCCACTAAAACACACTTCGTGTGAAAAACCCTCTGTGAAGAAAAAACATGCAGAAAACAACAGAGTGAATGAAAGTGAGAGTGAAAGCAAGAGTGACACTGATCATGTTCCTGCCCACCTTGCTCCTGTCAGAGGAAGACGTGAAATGGAATCAACAGTCATTCAACACACTGATGACGTCCTGATTGCTTCAGAGGAAGAAGATCAACATGAGCAAGATGTTTTGCATGTCTTGGATCTTCTACATGAAAAAGGACACAAAGCAAGTTTCAACAAAGCTCAAATCATGCAAGCTGAAGTTGTCTATCTTGGACAGAAGATTTCACATGGAAAACGAGAAATCACTCAAGATCGAACACAAGCGTGTAAGACAGCAAAAGAGCCGAAAACAATTAAGGAATTGCGCTCTTTCTTGGGATTGTGCAACTACAACCGAGCATGAAATCAGACAACCTTTGACCGATCTGCTAAAAGGATGGAAGGATCCAACAGATCCAATCGAGTTGAACCAAAAACAAATCCTAGCTTTCCAGAGTCTGAAAAAGGCGTTCTGTCTAGCACCTGCTCTGGGAATTCTAGACACAGGACAGCCTTTCACACTGAATGTCCACGAAAGAGATGGATACATGACAGCAGTGCTTTCCCAAGATCATGGCGGTTTGCAGAGACCTGTTGGATACTACTCAGCGAAACTGGATAACGTGGCCCTTGGATGGGGTCCGTGTCTTCGAGCAGTTCAAGCAACATATTTGGCCGTTAACCCAGTTTCCAGCCTGGTGTTAGACCAGACACTGGTGGTCAAATGTCCACATGCTGTCCATACTCTGCTAACCTTGAGTCGAGCATCACAAGTCACAACCGCTCGATGGCCGAAATGGTCCACCATTTTGGAATCATCCAATATTGTCATTGAAAAAGCAAGTCTGTCCAATCCTGCGACCCTTCTCCCAACGGACACAGAAATCGATGACAAAATAATCACGACAATGGAGGAAGTGGCGAGCACCCAAGAAGTGCCTTTGCAGAATCCCGATCTGGTGCTGTGAGAACTGCAGGATGGGCGGTGACAACAGAAACAGATGTTCTGACCAGCAGAAGCATGTCAAAAGGAACATCCGCTCAACAAGCAGAATTAAAAGCTCTCATCGAAGCCTGCAAACTGGCTGAAAATCAAACAGCAGACATCTACACAGATTCAAGATATGCTTTTGGTGTTGTCCACGATTTTGGACTACTGTGGAAACAAAGAGGGTTTCTAACAGCAGCAGGAACTCCAGTGAAAAATGGAGAACTTGTGGAAGAACTGTTACATGTAGTTCAATTCCCAAAAGAAGTGTCAATCATGAAGTGCAAAGCATACACCAAAACCGACGCAATGGAAAATAGAGGAAATGCTCTCGCTGATGAGGCTGCAAAAATCGCTGCAGAGAAAGGTGAATCCAGTGTGAAGGCCGAAGCAAGTGTCAGAGCACTCCACAAACACATGGAAGACATCAAAGACATGCAACACAACAGCCCAGCTGAAGAACGATGGACTTGGATGGAAGTCCAAGTGTTGGTCATTGTGGACAAGTTTTCAAGATGGGTGGAAGCATCACCATGCCAAAAAGCAATGGCTGCGCACACAGCGGCAACCTTGGTGAAGGATTTCATACCAAGATGGGGCCTGCCCTGTCGCATGGACTCAGATCAAGGGACACACTTCACAGTTGCAGTTTGCCAAGAAATTTGTCAAATGATGGGCATCGGATATGCCATTGCCCTCATCATCCTCAGTCTTCAGGACTGAAGACTTTGTTCCTGATATAGAGGAGTGCTCTAAGGTGAAGTGCTAGTAACCTCTCCCTTAGTAGCCTCCGCTGCTGGGCAACGAAGCGGATAAAACTTCAACCAGCCAGAAGACCTCATTCACACACACACTTACTTGGAAAAAAATAAAGAGAGTAAAAACACATAAATGCACGGCTCTGTATGTGTATGAAGAACACCATGATGTTTAACCTTCTCTTGTGTTTGTGTTTACAGGTTGCCCTCGTGGTCAGTCACAATGACGGGTTGAGGGGAAACACCTTTATAGCTGCAGCGCATGGTTTTGCAAAAGTGTTTAACAAGTCAGATTGTTGGATCTGTGGCCGAATTCCACATGGTGTGGAAATATTCCCACAAATTGCAGTTCCCCTCACCATCACTGATCACGACTGCACTGGCCCTTTCTGATACGTGAGGATTTGGGTAATGAGAGTCATAACTGCTAATCACCACGTGAGACCAATAACCAAACCAGAAACACCCATAAAGTTAGCGTACACACCCAAGGGAAATCTATGTTGGTGTAATAATGGTTCTGGGCCTTATTTGGGTACTAGTGTATGTCATTTAGCCATCACACCTGATGTACTGTCGGTCATAGTATGACTGAATGATCATTCTGTACGGTTTACCTTGATTTTCAAAACTGCATATTTCTCAGTTGACGCTCCCACTGTGAACGGGACCGTGTACGTTTGTGGTAACACAGCTTACAGTTATCTGCCTAAACATTGGTCAGGTACATGTTATGCAGCTTACGTCATACCAGCCTTGAGACACACTACTGATCCTAGACTTAATGATTTACACAAACGGGATTTATTTCATTCTCATGAACTTGTAGCGCAACCTGATAAAAGATTCTTTTCAGCTCTTTTTCCTAATTATGGAATGACAGTAGCTTTAGATGAAATTAGAGAGGTAGTGAGAATAATGGAAGATGATAATAATGATACAGCGCGTGCTTTAGATCAAATTAATCATGAACTAATCAATATGAGACACATGACTCTCCAGAACAGGTTGGCTCTTGACCTCTTGCTTGCTGAAAAAGGTGGAACTTGTGCTGTTATCTTCAGTGGACCCCTTCGGATGGTTCACCAGCACGTTTGGGGTTCTGGCCACTCATATCCTTCAAGTCTTTGTTGTACTCATGTGTTCGATTACTCTGATTCTCCTGATAATCAAGACTGTTTTATGCTTTGTTTCCAGGACGTGTAAGACTGTACATGTCAATGTAGTCTCTCTGTCTCCAGATGTGGAAATATTTGATCATTACCTGTAATTATACATGATGACGATTGTTTAATTCATTCATCGCAGTTTGATTTTGAATATTTAGCATGATGATCAGGGTCTGTGTTTTACTTCAAATTGATTAATTTAATTGAATTGATTTAATGTTGATTCAATGGCTTTACATAGAATCACAGGGGGGAGTGACGGATTGTAGCTTGATTTTACTTACTTACTTATTTTATATATACGCATATATTCTCTATTTTTCTCTGTTCTCTGTTCTCTTCTGAGTAACGCTTTCTTTGCACATTAAAAACACCCAAACAAGGTCACAGTCTTAGATTAGGTGTCTCCACCGGAGGCCTTGGAGCTCCTGGAGACAGATAAAAAGGCACACTCTGAACTGTGCAAGTTAGAGAGAGAAAGGATTCAACATAGAGAGGAACACTGACCAGTCTTTTGAACATCTTGCAAGAACTCTGTTACTCTTCTATTAATAAACTTTGCTATAGCTTAAAACCTCTTTACCTCATCACTGACTCCTCGACCCTCGGTTCTCAATCGGAGAATCCAACAAGAGGAGGTCAGAAGGAGCTGCATTGTGCCTTTGTGGACTTGGAGTAAGCATATGACAGGGTGCCTAGAGAGGAGTTGTGGTTTTGTATGAGGACGTCTGGTGTTACAGAGAAGTATGTGAGAGTAGTTCAGGATATGCATGATGGCAGTGTAACAGTGGTGAGATCTGCAGTAGCAGTGACGGATGCATTTAAGGTAGAGGTTGGATTACATAAAGGATAAGCACTGAGCTCATCCTTGTTTGCAATAGTAATGGACAGATTGACTGACGAGTAGTAACTATAGAGGGATAAAGTTGATCAGCCACACCATGAAGTTATGGGAAAGAGTAGTGGAAGCTAGGTTAAGAAAAGAGGTGAGGATTAGTCAATAGCAGTATGGTTTTATGCTGCGAAAGAGCACTACAGATGCAATGTTTGCTCTGAGGGTGTTGATGGAGAAGTACAGAAAAGGTCAGAAGGAGTACATTGTGCCTTTGTGGACTTGGAGAAAGCATATGACATGGTGCCTAGAGAGGAGTTGTGGTTTTGTATGATGAAGTCAAGTGTTACAAAGAAGTATGTGAGAGTAGTTCAGGATATGTATGATGGCAGTGTAATGGTGGTGAGATCTGCAGAGGGAGTGACATATTTAAGGTAGAGGTTGAATTACATCAAGGATCAGCGCCCATTCTTGTTTGCAATAGTAATGGACAGGTTGACAGATGAGGTTAGACAGGAGTCTCCGTGGACGATGATGTTTGCTGATGATATTGTGATCTGTAGTGAGAGTAAGGAGCAGCTTGAGGAGATGGTGGAGAGATGGAGATATGCTCTTGAGAGGAGAGGAATGAAAGTGAGTAGGGCAATGACAGAATACACGAGTGTGAATGAAAGGGAGGAAAGTGGAGTGGTTAGGATGCAGGGAGTGGAGGTAACAAAGGTGGAGGAGTTTAAATATTTAGGATCAACAGTTCAGTGTAATGGCAAGTGTGGAAGAGAGGTGAAGAAGAGAGTGCTGGCAGGTTGGAATGGGTGGAGAAGAGTGGCTGGAGTGATTTGTGACAGACGTGTACCAGCTAGAGTAAAAGGGAAGGTTTACAGGACAGTAGTGAAACCAGCTATGTTGTATGGGTTGGAGACGGTGGCACTGACGAAAAGGCAGGAGGCGGAGCTGGAGGTGTCAGAGTTAAAGATGCTGAGATTTTCGTTGGGTGTGACGAGGATGGACAGGATTAGAAATGAGTATATTAGAGGGACAGCTCAGGTTAGATGTCTTGGAGACAAGGTTAGAGAAGCAAGGTTGCGTTGGTTTGGACATGTCCAGAGGAGAGATGAGGAATATATTGGAAGGAGGATGTTGAAGATGGAGCTGCCAGGAAAGAGGAGAAGAGGAAGACCAAAAAGGAGGCTTATGGACGTGGTGAGAGAGGACATGCAGATGGTCGGTTTGAAGCAGAAAGATGCAGAGGATCGGAAGAAATGGAGACAGTTGATCTGCTGTGGCGACCCCTAAACAGGAGCAGCCGAAAGAAAAGAAGAAGAAGACACTGTAATGATTACTCTATTTTTTAGAAATATAATATTTGGTAAGAGTGAATGTCTGTGTGAGTGAATATTCAAACTGGCATGGGAGTCAGGCTGTCAGGTTGAAAATGCTCATGGGATTTGCCATTTGAGGTGGAGGGAGCAGACGTGACAGTCAAAAGCATAATTTTTTATATAATGAAATACATTTTTCATACATGCAGCATAATGCTATGTTAATTGCACTTCCAGAACTATAAAAAATAATGGAAACAAAAAAATCTTTGAACAATTTCTAAAATAATCCAATGATTATTCTAATTTGTTTCTTTGTTTGTTTAAAAAAAGCAAATACATACTGTAAGAGTACAAATAAATAAAAATGCAATTTGTGTCTCTATTATATTTCTTAGGCCTGAAGAGACCAGTAGGAGAAGTTATATATTTATTGTCTTCCAAAACTGAGCATCACAGTGGTACAGTGGCTAATTGGGACAATGAAGGACATCATTGCCGAGCCAGAGATTCCTAAAGTACTGTTATTTAACCGAAACATGAAACTAGACACAAAACTGGAATACATCAGAAACAAAACCACCTGTAACCCAAGGCTTCGCCTATTAAATGAACCGCGCTCTGTTCTGACTCATTGAGGCTTAAGTAGTCAGCCTCAATGTAGCACACCTGTACCTCATGAGCTCAGGCGTGCTCAGTCAGAACAGAGCGCCCTCTACCGTGAACAAAAACAACAAAACCCTCCAAACCCTGACACTAATGCTGTCACCTTACAGCTAGAAGGTCCAGGAGTAGATTCCCAGGCTGAGTAGACCAGACCTAAAGGAAAGGTATCCTTCCACTGTTGCTGTAAACGCTGTTGCTCTCCTATGGCACTGCTGGCTTTTGGGAGGCCTGGGTAACTGTGTGCTTCCATCTCCAAGAGGTATGATAACTCGTGCTTTGCTCTTACTGACCTCACACTCGGCAACATGGGTTACTCCTCTCTGAGGAGGAGGGGGTTTGACTAGTTCCTCAGCCTCTGGTATCTGTGGGTCCTCCACTGGCACATCAGACTGGGCTGTTGAATTGTCATCACTGTTAGCTTCCACAAAGATTCTGGAGCACTCCTCCTCTGGATCATTCTCCCGGGGGTCCCATGAGGAATGGTCCGACTCACTGGAAATCCTTGGCCTGAAAGAGTTTGAAAGAAAGCTAAACATAGAAGAATCTTTCTTGGCCCTGTGACACTCTGTGCTAGGTACCTGCAGAGTCCAGGTTCTCATAAACACAGCGAATACTTAGTTTTTTGTCCATAATCAAACATACAAAACTGTGCATTACCTGCCCTCCTTGACCATCCTCTCTGGGTGGGTCTTGCAGCTCAGTGGGTTTACTGGTCTCCCTCCTGGCTTTTTCCAGTTCTGCCTGCAGAGTGGCACTGTTGCCTTGCACCTGCTTCAGGTCCTGCATGAGTCCACTGACTTCTACTCGAAGCTCACCATTGGCTTGAGCTAAAACCTCTCTCTCCCTTTCCATGGTTGCAATGTCACTCTGGCAAAGAGACAAGAGTCCTTTGGTCTCCTCAAGTTGAGAAAGCAGAGTGGTGAGCTTTTCTTCATGTTTCAGTCTTTCATGGGTGGCTGAGGTGGTTATCTGCAGAGCAGAGGTCTTGCTCTCTGCCAGCTGTTGGTTGAGCCTTGTCAGCAACTCCCTCTGTTGTTTGATCTGATCATCTCATTGGTGAATGTCTGTGAGAAGTGCACTGTGCTTCATATTGGCCTGTCTGAGTCTTTCTGACTCAGCCCTTAAGTCCTCCTGGGTACTGTTCAAGCTTTCGTTTAGCCAAACTATCTGTTCACTGAGAGCTTTACAGACTTTCTCACGCTCTAGGTACCCAGCCTGCCTTTCTTCCAGTTACCCATTTACTTTAGTTAGTTCCTCCAGAAGGGAATGTACCGTAAACTGGTTGCTCACCTGCAGCTGGTGATTCATGGCCTGAAGAGAGGCATTATCGTCTTCCAATTTCTTACATTTTGCATTCAAGGCGTCCAGATCCTGATTCCGTGTACGAATTTCCTGATCCTGGGCGAGGAGCTCAGCCTCCATTTCCTGGAGCTGCTCGACAAAAAAATTTTTGGTCTGTCTTTCGGCGCCCAGAATAGACAGCCACACCTTCTCAGATTCCTGTAGCTCATGTTCCAATTCCTGAATTCTCGAAGTTATTTCTCTAATCTGGAACGGCTCCTCTGTTGCCCTCTGCCTGGCAGACGGGTTAGTGGAGCTGTGTTTGGGCACCGCGCAGGGTGCTTGTCTCCTGCTTTTCACGCCACGAGCGGCTTTCTTTGCCGTCAAGTGAACAAAAATAACAAAACCCTCCAAACCCTGACACTACTGCTGTCACCTTACAGCTAGAAGGTCCAGGAGTAGATTCCCAGGCTGAGCAGACCTTTCCAGACCCTAGCCATACAATGATGAACAAATTTTGTAAAACTATTCTCTACCATTTTATCGAAAAATTATAATCCAGTGTACCTAAATAATATGATTTAAGATTTTTCATCAAATAAAGCTATATTTTTCTGAATGCCTTAAAAATGAACTTTACCATCATGAGGAGGTCACTTGTCCCCTTGTCGGCAAATTAGGTTCTAGTAGATATCTTTGACATCATATGTAGATTTATTAGTGTTATCTAATGCACTTTCAGTGGATTTCAGTGTGCATAGCATCTGGGACATCTTAGGAAAACTGAATCACATTTTATGCAAGTTACAGAAAAAAAAAAATATGAATTGCGTAGTTATTACAAGTTAACTGGAGTTGTGAATAAGGTCTGCTATTTCCTGCTTTTGGTGACCATAACGCGTTTACAGCCAATATGCATTAAACATAAACCGAAACACGACAGACTCCACTACAAAGAACAAGGATAATTTTCGACAATTTGCTGATAGTCCCTAAGGAGTAACTGCATCAAGTAAGTGTACGTGTGTGTGTATCTTGCCACTTTGCTGACAGTGATGTTCTATTCAGGGAGAGCGTTGGGCAGCTGATGCGAGCAACAGCACTGTCACTGGCAGTTACATCCTGATTCAGTGGATTAGCGTAATATCAGCAGCGGGTGGTGACTGGAGCATCACCACATTCAAATAATTTCTGAGAAACAAATAGTTGGTTAAATCCAAAAACACCGGCACTCGGAGACCCATAGCTCCGTCAGTGGACGAATTATAGGGAGGCTGAACTATTGTGCACCATGTTGATAGCAACTATGGTGGACTGGCCAGCCACTGCACCAGAAAAGCAGGTCAATGCACTTGCAGCAACCTTAACGCCAACACGCTCACACTCATACTCTTTCTCTCTTCATAGATGTCGCTTTAGGCTGCACTTTGAGTGATAAAGTACTTGAGTTACACAGCATATTCATTCCAGCCGCTTTCAGCGCTCCATTCACGACAGGACTGCGGGCTGTTACATATGAATTACAAAAGCTGAAAGCTGTTCCTACGTTAGCTGCAATCAGGATGCTACTGCATATGCATTATATTCTAATCTAATATTAATGAACTGAAATGCTGTGGAGAAGCTTCAGATCGATTTAACATAAACTGAATTGCAAAAAATCTAAATATAGAAACACGAGAGTAAAGACTTTTTCCCTCTCACGTAAACAAAGGTCTCATTAAGAGTTGATCTCATTACACACACACACACACACACACACACACACACACACACATAAATAAATAAATAAACTTAAGCGAAATAGAAAATCTGTTTTAAAAGTTGAAAATGATGCCGTTGTTTTACTAATACTAGTGCACCTCAAACATGACCACATTTCATTCAACACCGACATCAAAATCAAACGGGCTCTGCTGTACACCACAGTTGGACGTTAGAGGTATTTTCTGAAAACATTTAAATTGCTTTCTCGCCATACTACGATGCGTATTTTCACTAGTATACTGAACAGCCTGAAAGAAACATTTGATTAACCCTTCATTTGCAAGATTTCTTACTGTGGAATTTCTCCTTCTTCTTTCTTTCAATATTTCAGATCACTTTTTGGTCAATTCGTGTCAATCTCAACCTCCCCCTTCTAAATCCTCTTCCTTCGGAACCACGCCACTCAGATTCACACAGCTTCGCGCGCAACTGCTTGTCTATGGTACCTAAGGAAGCCAAAGACTTTTGAACAGTGAATAGTGAGCAGTGAATTTGTCCTTTGCATTTAACCCATACAAACACACCAGTAGTGAACACACACACCAGGAGCAGGAGGAGTGGGCAGCAACAACAGCGCCTGGGGAACAGTGTTAGGAACAGTATCTTCCTCAAGGGAACTTCAGGGTAACCTAACCTATTGGTCTGGGACTCAAACTCATGACTATCCAATCAGGAGTGCAAGGTGCCATGTACACTGCCATGAGTGAATTAATAATCTCATTAAAACTAACTAATTAGAATTAGAATTCCCGTAAAAACACTAAGGCTTTATTAACATGATACTGTGACCACATTAAGAGGGAGATTCTCTCTCTCTCTCTCTCTCTCTCTCTCTCTCTCTCTCTCTCTCTCTCTCTCTCTCTCTCTCATTCTCTCTCCTGCATTCTCTCTCTCTCTTTCCCACACACAAACACATTCTCTCCTGCCCTCACTCTATCTCTTGCATACTCTTTCTCTCTTTCTCTCTCTCTCTCTCTCTCTCTCTTTCTCTCTCTCTTTCTTTCTCATGCATTCTCTCTCACACATATTCACTGGGAAGTAGGTGTTGGGAGGCAGAAGGAATCCCAGAGTTCCCTGCAGACGCCACAATCACACAGCCCTCATACATATTCTGTACCACTCTATACTTCTCTGCCACTCCTGACTTCCTCATACAAAACCACAAGCCCACTCTAGGCAACCTGTCCACACAGGCAAATTGCAACTTCTTTCAGTACCAGTACACTTCGTCTTCACTCTCAAGGCATCTTCTTGTGATGTGTTAAACAATCTAGTCAGAAACTCAACTGCAATCTCTCCTGAACACCTCCACGCTTCCATAGGCATTTAATCTGGACCAATAGACTTTCCATTCTTCATCCTCCTCATCACTGCCCTAACATCTTTGCAGTCTCCACTCTCCTTCAAACTGACCCTCTAGCAAAGGATATTATCCACCTGTGTGCATCTTCTTCCACTCTTATATGCCACCCAGTGCCTCTCCTTCTTCTTAAAATATATATTCAATGCAGTCATTTCCATCGCTCACATCCTCATTTTCTTTCCACATCCTGACCATATGCATTCCTCTCCTTGACATCATGACCTCCTCATCACCTCTGTTCCTATCACCAATATGACATTAAAGTCTACACCAATCTCTACTCTTTCTCCTCTGGGTACACTTTCTTTCACTTCATCTAACTCACCCAGAAATTCTTCTTTTGCATCTAAAAAAGAAGAATTCCTTCTTGTTGGGCATATGCACTATCAACATTACATTAGCATATTTACATTTGTGGCATTAAACAGACACTCTTATCCAGAACAACGTCTATGTCCTAATTACAGGGACAGTCCCAATAGAGCAATTTATGGTTAAGGGACTTGCTCAGGGACCCAGTGGTGGTAGTACTAGAGGTGGGACTCGAACCTGGCACCTCTTGAGCCATAGGCCTGTAGGCAAGTACCATACCACTAGACCACCCCTTCACCTTTCAGTTTCATATATATAACTCTGTCTGACAATCTCTTCACTTCCAAAACACTTTCGACACTCTTTATTCAGGGTCAAATATCAACCTTCCTTCCCTAGTTTCCTTCTTAGCTAACTCTCTACCTTTACCAGTCAGACTACCGACATTCAAAATTCCTTCCCTCACTTCCACCACTCTCCTCCTCTTCTTCTTCTTCTTCAGACAACAGGAGTCCAATTATCACCTGCATCCTGTTGGTTAACAGTACTGCTGGTCATCATTGTTGATGTGAGCCTCGACTGATGTGGTATGGAAATTTGCTTCATGGACACTATGTCTTTTCATCAGTACCACCGTCTCCAACCTATACAACATAGTTTTTTACCTTTTACTTTTGCTGGAACCCATGTGTCACAAATCACGTCAGTCACACTTCTCCACCCATTACAACCTGCCTGCACTCTCTTCTGTTGATTGCAAGTATTTACATTCTTCCACATTTGTCACCTCCACTCCTCGTTTCTTAACCAGTCCACTTTCCTCCCTTTCATTCACACTCATGTATTCTGCCTTTGACCTACTCACTTTCATTCCTGTCCTCTCTTAAGTATATCTACATTTCTCCAGGTTCTCCTCAAGCTGCTCCCTTTCATCAGCAAACATCATCGTCCACGAAGACTCCTGTCTAACCCTTTTCCTTAACTTCATAGTGTGGCTGATCAACTTTATCCCTTTATAGTTACGACTCGTCCATCAACCTGTCCATTACTATTGCAAACAAGAATGGGCGCTGATCCTTGATGTAATCCAACCTCTGCCTTAAATATGTCACTCCCACTGCAGATCTCACCACTATTACACTGCCATCATACATATCCTGAACTACTCTCACATACTTCTCTGTAACACTTGACTTCCTCATACAAAACCACAACTCCTCTCTAGGCACCCTGTCATATGCTTTCTCCAAGTCCACAAAGGCACAATGCAACTCCTTCTGACCATCTCTGTACTTCTCCATCAACACCGGCATAAAACCATACTGCTGCTCACTAATCCTAACCTCTTTTCTTAACCTCACTTCGACTACTCTTTCCCATAACTTGCTGTGCCTGATCAACTTTATCCCTCTATAGTTACTACAGCTCTGTGCATCACCCTTATTCTTGAAAATCAGTACCAGTACACTTGGTCTCCACTCCTCAGGCATCCTCTCACTTTCCAAGATTGTGTTGAACCATCTGGTCAGAAACTCAACTGCCATCTCTCCTAAACACCTCCATGCTTCCACTGGTATGTCATCCTGACCAACATACTTTCCATTTTTCATCCTCTTCATTGCTGTCCTTACTTCCATCTTGCTTATTTGCTTTACTTCCTTGTTCACTGTCCTCACACCATCCAGTCTTCTCTCTCTCATTTTCTTCATTCATCAGCCCCTCAAAGTACTCCTTCCATCTTATCAACACGTTCTGTTCACCTGTGAGTACATTCCCTTATCGTCCTCACCTGATTTACATCTTTCCCAGCTCAGTCACTCTGTCTGGCCAATCAGTATAGTCAAGTCAAGTCAAGTCAAGTAGGATTTTATTGTCATTTCAGCCATATACACAGTACACAGTGAAACGAAATAACGTTCCTCCAGGACCCTGGTGCTACACACAAGACACGACACAAGACACGACAGAAGACAACATAAGACAACACGGGGCAACAAGTGCAACACGGGGCAACAAGTGCAAGGTCCAAAGTGCAAAGTTCAAAGTATAAGTGCAAAGTATAGGTCCTTTTCTCCCTCTTTACTGTCCAACCTCTCATACAATTCACTAAACACCTTATCTTTGGCCTTCGCCACTGCTTTCTTTGCCCTGCAGTTCATCTCCTTGAACACATGTCTACTTTCTTCATCTCTCTGACTATCCCACTTCTTCTTTGCCTCCCTCTTCTTTTGTTTACAATCCTGGACTTTTCTGTTCCACCACCAGGTTTCCTTACCTTCCTTCTTCCTTCCAGATGTCACACCAAGTACATTTCTAGCTGTCTGCCTTATAATCTGGTAGCTCTTCAACAGCTCCCAGTGCCCGTGTTAAACTCCTGCCTGAATTCCACCCGACCCTGCACTCACTTTCCTCCTCTTCTTGACCTCCAAGGTCATCCTACAGACCACCATCCTCTGCTGTTAAGCTACACTCTCCCCTGTCACTACTTTGCAAGGTTATAATCCACCTGTGAGCATCTGCCACCACTCTTATACATCACCCTTTGCTTCTCCCTCTTCTTAAAATAAGTATTAACTACAGTCATTTCCATCCTTTTCACAAAATCTACAACCATCTGACTTTCAGCATTCCTCTCCTTGATGCCATACCTACCCATCACCTCCTCATCACCTCTGTTCCCTTCACCAACATGTCCATTGAAATCTGCACCAATCACCACTCTCTCTCCCCTGGGTACACTCTCTATCACTTCACTCAACTCACTCCAGAATTCTTCTTTCTCTTCCTTCTCACAACCCACTTGTGGGGTAAAAGCACTAACAACATTCATCATCACACCTTCAAATTCCAACTTCAAACTCATCACCCTCCAAAACACTCTTCACATACTCTTCCTTCAAGATAACACCTACCCCATTCCTCCTTCCATCCACACCATGGTAAGCCAATTTAAACCCTCCTCCATTACACCTGGCCTTACTACCCTTCCATCTAGTCTTTTGCACATACAAAATGTCAACCTTCCTTCTCTCCATAATATCAGCTAATTCTCTACCTTTACCAGTCATGCTGCCAACATTTAAAGATCCTACCCTCACTTCCACTTTCCTCCTCTTCTTCTTCCTCTCCTTTTGCCGACAGTGGTCCAATTTCCACCAGCACCCTGTAGGCAAACAGCACTGGTGGCGGTCCTTGTTGGCCTTGACTGATCCGGTATGGAATTCTGTTTCGTTGTCCGCATATTGATTTGGCAAAGTTTTACACCGGATGCCCTTCCTGTTGTAACCCTCCCAATTTATCCAGGCTTGGGACCGGCACAAAGAAATACACTGGCTTGTGCATCCTTAGTGGCTGGGTTGGCAGCCCTTCTTCATGTAACCCTCCACATTCATCCAGGCTTGGGACTGGCATGAAGAAATAAACCTAGTGATGGCATTCTTTTCCATTCTTAATGTATTTAAAACTAGGTGGAACTACAGATGATAGCTTTGAAGGTTTCCGTCCATGTATACCATTACTCATGTTTTATAGAAAATTTTTTCTCAGTCAACACAGTACAGAGCTTATTCTAATGGAAATCACACACAGATTATGCATGCACTCATTTGCATTTGCTTTTTGCTATGGAACCTAGTGCCATCTAACTGAACAGACACTGGATTGAGGTTTCCTGGATTTCAGTGTGTGTGGAGCAAGGTAAGACCTCAAATTTATTTTGCAACCACATACAGTGAAGCCCCAAAAGTCACTGTTGGTCAATTAAAAGAAAAAGGAAAATGCTGTGATTACTAAAACGTAAAATGCTGTGATAAGTATCCAAAACCACCATTGATTTCCACTTCCATGCCAACAGATAAGGTTGGCCAGAAAAAAGCCTTTCCTGGCAGTAAATCAAAAATGCATGAATGTAAATTGCTGCTACAAATTTTGAATAGAAAATACGTTTAGTTGTCTAGAAATGCTCTTTTGCAATGTTAAAAACAGGAACTAATTTCGGTTTCTTTCTTTCTTCTCTTCCTAAGGAACAGCATGGTAGTACAGTCCTGAACTGAATGCAACCCAATTATAAACACTCAGAAAGCCGTGGCTTTTTCTGTGTTAACAGACTAGAAATAAAGGAAGCTAAGACGCTCGATTCCTGGCTCATAATAGAGTTCCCACTTAGAAAGTTGGCACGTTTGAGAGAACAGTACAGCGAAAAAGCTGCACCATCAAAGGGCATCATAAACACTATCCACTGTATTCAAGGTTATGGAGTGTAAATTAAATATGAAAGAAGAAAGGGTATGGTGTCTGTTCTATATTTAATCCTGCTAGTGTAAGTAAACTTCTTCAGCCCCCAGCACCTTCTCTCTCAGATTCTCACTCATGTGAGTCACTTTTTTAAAAACAAAATTGACCAGATACAGTATCTCACAAAAGTGAGTACACCCCTCACATTTTTACATTTACATTTACATTTACCGCATTTAGCAGACGCTCTTATCCAGAGCGACTTACATTTCCTAATTACAGGGACAGTCCCCCTGGAGCAACTCCGGGTTAAGGGTCTTGCTCAGGGACCCAGTGGTGGTAGTGCTAGAGGTGGGATTCGAACCGGGGACCTCTTGACCCAGAGGTAGGCAAGTACCCTACCACTAGACCACCACCACCACCATTTTTGTAAATATTTTATTTTATCTTTTCATGGGACAACACTGAAGATATGACACTTTGATACAATGTAAAGTAGTCTGTGTAGAGCGTGTATAACAGAGTAAATTTGCTGTCCCCTCAAAATATCACCTCAAAAAATCGCCTATGAAACATCTCACGTCTCCACTCATTACTTTCTTTGAAGGACACAGAAATAATTGTTCATGCTTTTATAACTTCGCATCTCAATTACTGTAACATTTTACTCTTTGGTCTCCCAACTAGGACATTAACCAGGTTCCAGTACGTATAAAACTCAGCAGCTTGTGTTCTCACCTTCTCCAAAAAATCTGAATACATCAATCCCATTCTCCACAAACTTCACTGGCTTCCCATATCATATCATATTCAGTACAAGCTGCTTCTCATCATGTTTAAAGCCCTTCATTTTGTGTATGCAAGAGACATGATGGAAAGATAGCTAGGTCAGGTAGATTGGAGGTGGGTATAAATTGTCTTACCATAGTGAGAATGGAAGGGGGAATGGGGTAAGTGTTACACTGAAGGAAGTGAAGTAACTCCTGGGAGATAGACAGGGTAATCTTATGATCTTACTAAGGTGCCCTTCTATGCACACAACAAAGCGTCAATGCCATACAATGGACACCATGGAATCTTGAGACCCAGTGCTAGACATTGCGTGAGAATTGAACAAAACACAGCAACAAGTGCAATCTGATCACAAGGACCTGAAACAGATGAATAATTCGCTTCAGCATCAGCTCGCCCAACAATAGTCTGCCCTAACCCAGCTGATTCAGGCCCTCCAACAGTTGAAGTTGTCTGTCGGGATGGCTTAAGCTGTACCAGCATTGACACCCCCTACTATCGCTGTTCCAGGTCCACCACCGTTGATCTCCCACTCTTGCCACTCCACCTCTGGCCATGCCATATGGATACATTGGAGAAACAGGCGAGAGCTATCTGTTTGTCATCCAGACTAAGAATTACTTCCAAGGGATGTCTGGTTGTTATTCCACTGACCCAGCTAAGATTATGCTTGTCTGGTCTTTTTTGAGCCCTGAAATGGGTTGCCTCCCTCCAACTAGCTCGATGTCCACTGTTTCAGTCCTGGCTAGAGTTCTCTGAGGAGTTCATCAGGGTCTTTGATGGATCAGCAGCTAGAGAGATCACTTCTGCCCATCTCCTAACATTGAAATAAGGCCAGAGGTTGGACTGAGGATTATATTCTGGCATTCCGGACCATTGTGGCCAAGAGTGGGTGGAATAAAGCGGCTCTACAGTCCCTCTTCCTGGCCTTCTTATCACCTTCTATACAGCATGAATTGGTGGCCAGAGACACTGACCTGGACCTGGAGCAGCTTTACTCCCTGATCGATGCCCCAGGGGAACCCTCTCCAAGATCGATGCCCCAGGGGAACCCTCAGGCAGAAATCTCAGCTGTGGAGAAACTGCTAGATCAGTCACATGACCTCAAGGTAGTTGCCAGTAAGATCAGGGCTTCTACCCTACCCCCATACCGGTATTACAACTGCTCTATCAACCTCCTATGGGCCACACAGCATCACAGATCTTCCACCGTACTTTACAGGGGGCATGAGGTGCTTTTCCATATACTCATTCTTGGATTCACGCCAGACCCACTTATAATGTTTGTTGCCAAAAAGCTAAATTTTAGTCTCATCTGACCAAATCACACAGTCCCGGTTGAAGCCCCAGCACCGCTTAGCAAACTCCATACATTTATGTTTGTGATGCTTTTTCCTTGCATGTCTCCCAAACAGCTTGCTGGCATGGAGATAGTATCTTATGGTTGTCATGGAGACTTTGTGATGCCCAAGATACCATTCTTTGGTGCAGTTCTTTAACAGTGAGCTTTGGAGAATTTTTTACTTCTCTTACTATCCTCCTTACTGTGTGTGCTGGCAAGATAAACTTGGGTCCTTGTCCAGCCTTGTTTGTCACTGTTCCTATTGTTTTACACTTCTTTATTTTTCCTCTGACTGTAGATACAGGCAGGTTGAGTCAATTAGCTATTTTCTTGTAGCCATTACCTGACTTTGGAAAGTCGACACACATCTGCCTTATTTGAACAACATGTTCTTTTGTCTTTCCCATGTTGAAGTGAGTAAGCCAAGGGTGACAAGGAAGAGGCAAGAAAAAACCCTAAAACAGGAGGAAGAAACCTTGGGAACTACTAAGACTCAAAAGGGTAATCTATCAAAAGGGTAATAAAGGAGGAAAAGAAAGAGAATTTTATAAATTACATACATTACATGAAATACATTTACAATGAAATCCGGTAAAGTATGAGTTACCATAAAAGAATCCATTAAATTCATATTTTTGCTATATTTATATTTTGCTACTTGTTATTTATATGTATAATTCATTCAAAACGTATTACCGTGTATATTGTAGATATGTATATGTATATATATATATAGATAAATAATTTATTATTTATTTATAGCTCCTCTTTTTTCTCCTGTACTTGTTCCTGTTCTCTCTCTATATCTTTATATATTTTTTCTTCTCTTTCTGTACACCTGTCTTTTTTTAATAGCCCTGTAACGCCCAAATTTCCCATTCGTGGGATAATAAAAGATCACTCTACTCTACTCTACTAAAGTCTGTAACTGGAAGTTCACTTAGCGAATAGTGGTGGTCTGTTTGGGTGAGTGTAGCTTTGTAAATTTATTTAGTGGCAACAGCTCATGCAGATGATCCAGTATGATGCAGCTGATCTGAAGTTCAGGTGCAGAGAGGAACCCGATGATGGTCAGTTCATCAACTCTGTGGACTAGTTGGTATGGCTGGAGAACATGCGATGTTGCATGTCCAGTGCGATGCGATGTTCCACCTGCCCAGTGTCACCTTCCTAGGGCACACTGTTGGCCTACAAGGGATTAGCATGGGCCCAGACAAGGTGCAAGCCATGCTGGATTGGTCAGATCCTAAGACCCTGAAACAGCTGCAGCAGTTTCTGGGCTTAGCAAACTTCTAAGCATCAGTTCATAGTAGAACTGGACGCATGTAGCACTGTGGGGGCTGTTAAGTAAGGTCTACTAATGCACGTTCCTCTCCAAGAAGTTTTCTTCTGCATAGAGGAGTTACTACGTTGGGTTCCAGGAATTGCTACTCATCAAGTAGGTCTTGGAGCAGTAGCAGCACTGGCTGGAAGGGGCTCAACAACCATTCCTGACATAAACCAACTATCGCAAACTCCTCTACCTCTAAACCACAAAGTGTCTGAACCATAGAGAGGCCTGCCAGTCCTTGTTCTTCTTCCAGTTCTCTCATACCATCCGGGGACTAAGAATGTTAAATTGGATTCCCTGTCCCGGCTTCATGACTCACAATTTTGTTCTACCAAGCCTGAGTCCATCATCTCACCCGCCAAGATTATTGCAGTCATCCAGTTATCCCTCCAATGCAACATCTTTCATGCTCATGCTCAAGACACTGCTCTCCCGGAAATATTATCCATATATTATCTATGCAAAGGGACAATAGGGAGTATGTCCTGGCATGTAACATCTGTGCACGTTATAAACCAAGCTGGTAAGTGATCTGGACAATTTCTTCTCTTGCCATTACCAGCCCAACATTGTTCACATCTCACCCTAGACTTAGTCACCGGCTTGCTCTTGTTCAAAGGACACACCTGCCTCCTTGAAGTCACGGATAAGTTCTCAGGGTGGCTCACTTTATCCCACTGCTGAAACTACCGTCCGCCAAGGAGACCGCCCAAACCCAGGTTAATCAGGTTGTACGTCATCAAGGGGTAACCAGAGAACCACAGTTGTGAGTCAATGCACCTGACCATCTGCAAGGTATGATTATGATTAAAAACTCACATTGGACCATTGATTTATGCATTCACCACCCATTGCTGCAAAGAAGATTCTCCTCTGAGCTTCAATCCCAGTGCCCAGATGAGTGTCTCTGTTATATCTTCCGTGTTTGAATTCTGCTGATCTGATCTAATCTGACTTGTTCTAAACTGAGAAATATTGTGGTGTACTCTATTCTGAAGATTTCCTGAGTTCTATCAGTAAACTTTCCTGCTAAAGCATACTCACACAAATGCACACACAAAATTTCAATTTTCCTTCTCTCCATCATATCAGCTAATTCTCTGCCTTTACCAGTCATGCTGGCCAACATTCAAAGTCCCTACCCTCACTTCCACTCTCCTGCACTTCTTTCTCTCCTCCTCCCTCTGGACATGCCTTCCTCTTCTTCTTCTTCTCTTTTGGCCAACAGTAGTCCAATTTCCACCAGCACCCTAACACCAGTGCTAATAGCACTGGTGGCGGTCGTTGTTAACCCGGGCCTCAACCGATCCGGTGTGGAAGTCTGTTTCGTTTTTTGCATATTAATTTGGCCAAGTTTTACACCGGATGCCCTTCCTGACGTAACCCTTCCCATTTATCCAGGCTTGGGACCGACGCAAAGAAATACACTGGCTTGTGCATCCCTAGTGGCTGGGTTTCCCTACTCTCGCTACAGATCACAATATCATCTGCAAACATCATCGTCCACTGGGACTCCTGTCTAACCTCGTCTGTCGACCTGTCCATTTCCATTGCAAACAAGAATGGGCTCTGTGCTGATCCTTGATGTAATCCAACCTCCTTAAGGCTACCTTAAAGCATCTGTCACTCCTACTGTAGATCTCACCACTGTCACACTGCTCTCATACATAACTGAACTACTTTCACATACTTCTCTGCAACACCTGACTTCCTCATACAAAACCACAACTCCTCTCTAGGCACCGTGTCATATGCTTTCTCCAAGTGCACAAAGCCGCAATACAACTGCCATCTCTCCTAAACATCTCCATGCTTCCACCAGTATGTCCTCCGGATCAACAGCCTTCATCCAGTCTTCATCCTCTTCATCGCTGCACTTCCTTGTTCACTATCATTACATCATCCAATGTTCTCTTTCTCATTCTCTTCATTCATCAGCTGCTCAACATATGCGTACAATCTACTTAACATGCTCTGTTCACGTGAGTATGTTTCCATGTCTTTCTCCCTCCTTCCTGTCCAACCTCTTACACAATTCACCAAACAACTCATCTTTAGCTTTCGCTACTGCTTTCTTCACGCTGCGTTTCATCTCTTTGTACACCTGTCTATGTTCTTCATCTCTCTGAATATCCCACATCTTCTTCACTTGCCTCTTCTTCTATATACACTCCTGGACTTCTGAGTTCAACCACCAGGTTCCCTTATCCTTCTTCTTCTTTCCAAATGTCACACCAAGTACCTGTCTTGCTCTCTGCCTTACCACTTCTGCAGTAGTTTAACTGCTAAAACTAATTCAATTTTCAAATTACAACATTCCACTTTCCTCATTTATTTACATACAGTGCCCAGCATAATTATTTGCACATCATGTAAAGAAAGAGACACTATGGATTTAAAGAGTGCAGTATACTGTGACTCCAGAGTGTAGTATACCACTGGACTGGATTGATTATTCTTATGGATGCTTTTCTTAGTAGTACTAGACTTTGTGATGGCCACATGTAATATAAAAATCTACCAGTGCCCTGATTCAAAGGTTTAATGGTATACTCTATGGCCTTTTGCCATCTAAAAAATTTACTATTTTCATTGTGAATTCACTGCACAGCACACCGCGAACCACAGTAAAGTGCTTCTCTATCTAACCGAAATGCAAGGGACAACCATACATCCAGCGCCCGGGAAAGAGTGTTGGGGATGGTTCCTTGCTCAAGAGTACCTCAGGACAATCTACTTGTCTGGGATTAAAACCCACAACATGAGTTAATTGCCGTCATGGATTGTCCATAACGAAGACCATGTTCAGGCATAAGGATGTCCACATGTGCACCTGGCACCAGGACACCCACCAGGACACCCTACACCTTGTGGTCGTGTCGTCAGACTTGCGGTCACATGTCTTGGACACTCGGGTGAAGAGAGGGGCGGAGCTGTCAACCGACCATCCCCTGGTGGTGAGTTGGCTTCGTTGGTGGGGGAGGATGCCGGTCAGGCCTGGTAGGCCCAAACGTATTGTGAGGGTCTGCTGGGAACGTCTGGCAGAGTCCCCTGTGAGGACAAGCTTCAACTCCCACCTCCAGCAAAGCTTTAACCACGTCCCGGGGGAGGTGGGGGACATTGAGTCCGAATGGACTATGTTCCGCACCTCCATTGTCGAGGCGGCTGACCGGAGCTGTGGCCGTAAGGTGGTCGGTGCCTGTCGTGGTGGCAACCTAAGAACACGTTGGTGGACACCGGCGGTGGGGGATGCCATCAAGCTGAAGAAGGAGTCTTACAGGGCCTTTTTGGCCAGTGGGGCTCCGGAGGCAACTGATAGGTACCGGCAGGCCAAGCGGAATGCGGCTTTGGTGGTTGCTGAGGCAAAAACTCAAGGTTCAAGGCAAGGTTCAGGCACAAAGGTGTAACGGTGGCAGGGTACCGGAAGGACGTCAGCTCCGAGCCAGGAGTTCCGAACAGAAGTTTATTATGCACAGTGACAAAACAAACAAGAAACAGGGAACGGGGGACTGCAGTTCTACACATGAAACCCTATGACTGGGGAACTCCAGTCTAACCCTAGAGACTAAGTGGTCTATACTAGGCGACCTATACCTAGTCATAGACACAAAGTTTCAAATGGTGCAGGATCACAGCCCTTCTGACCCTCTGACCTCTGAAGCAGGCTTGCAGGAACATTGCAGCGGAGCGCAATGACAAAAACTCCTCTCTCTGTTTTCTGGCTTCACGTGTGGAACGATACCTCAGCTGGATTGCAACAACAGTCTGTTTGATGTATGAGTATCGTGCCCGAGCCCAGTGTGCCCTGTAAGCCCTTTGTATAACCGTGGCAGCCTGGTGCTTCAGTTTCAGAGTCTGTCTGGTCTTCATCCCTCGGAATGCAGCTTGTAGAACAACAACAGCCCCTTTTTTCTCCTTCAAAGACTTCATTTCTTGCCTCATACTCTTACTAGCTCTATAATATCGCTGAACCGTCTTGGCTGCCCACAGTAGCTTCAGGTAGTACTTTCTGTTTATGTGTTTCCTCACCTGTGCCTGAATGGTTACAGCAGCCTCATGTTCAATTCTCCTTTGCACCCGAACTTTCCTTTTAAACTTGCCACTAACCTGGAGCTGCTCCTTCTCTGCTTTCTGTGTAGCAGATGGCTTCATGGAGCTGGGTTTGGGGGTCGACTTCTTGATGCCGCTTTCCTTGTTGCGAAGGGCTTCCTTGGTCGACTTCCCCGGTTGCGCGATGCAGGAAGTGGTCTCCACCCTCCTCCTGCTCTCTGCGTCCGGAACTGCCTTCTTTGCCATTGCCTCGCTTCTCTTGTTGCGGGTGGCCTTCTTTGCATTCCTCTTGGTGGACGCCGTGCAGTCACGTTGCGGCGCGGTGGGCGCCGTGCTGTCGCGTGGCGGCGCGGTGGGCGCCGTGCAGGCGCGTGGCGGCGCGGTGGGCGCCGTGCTGTCGCTGTGAACACGGAAAGGCGCGTTTGCTACCAACCTCTTGTGGTGATTCGCGTTGGCCGTGTTCCCGCTATCAGCTGCGCGCGGCGCTTTCTCCGCTGGCGGACTGTGGTTGCTGGCGCGCTGCGGCGCGGTGGGCGTCGTGCAGTCGCGGTGCGGCGCGGGGGACGCCGGGCAGTCGCGGTGCGGCACGGGGGACGCCGGGCAGTCGTGGTGCGGCGCGGGGGACGCCGTGCTGTCGCGGTGCGGCGCGGGGGACGCCGTGCTGTCGCGGTGCGGAGCGGTGAGCGTCGTGCTGTCGCGGTGCGGACCGGTGAGCGTCGTGCTGTCGCTGTGAACACGGAAAGGCGCGTTTGCTACCAACCTCTTGTGGTGATTTGCGCTGGCCGTGTTCCCGCTAGCAGCTGCACGCGGCGCTTTTTCCGCTGGCGGATCGCGGTTACTGGCGCGCGGCGCTCTCGCGCTCTCTGGCGCTGAATCTCCGTGTTGACCCGCGTGCGGCGCGGTTGGCTTCGTGCTTCCGCGTTGCGCAACGCCAGCCGTCAACGAAGCCCCACCTTCCATGTCGCGTGCGGAAACGAACACGTGGTCCAGCGCGTTGAGATAGCGCTGTGTCCTTTTAGCCATGGAGCTCAGCATCCGGAGACAAAGCGCGAACCGATCCATGCGAAGCTCGGGATCTAGAATGATATCGAGTGGGAGCAGCGACGTCGTATTCCGCAGACGGCGCTCTAGCTCCCTTGCCGTGGCCGCCGGTGTCCGTCGCACCCACTCCTCACCGTCCAGATGCTCGCGGAGGTCTAGAGAAGTCGCCCCTGTCTCGCAAGACTTTATCAGCTGCAGCGACTGCTCGATAGCATTGGCTACCGCCCACAACACGCACTCCTGATCGCCCTCGTGGCTCGTGATGTCCAGGTACTGGCGGCTCATTCTGTAACGGTGGCAGGGTACCGGAAGGACGTCAGCTCCGAGCCAGGAGTTCCGAACAGAAGTTTATTATGCACAGTGACAAAACAAACAAGAAACAGGGAACGGGGGACTGCAGTTCTACACATGACACCCTATGACTGGGGAACTGCAGTCTAACCCTAGAGACTAAGTGGTCTATACTAGGCGACCTATACCTAGTCATAGACACAAAGTTTACACAAACACAAACACCACCCGTTACGCGTAGGTTTGACCTACCTAATGAGCCGCGCTCTGTTCTGACTCATCGGGGCTTAAATAGTCAGCCCCAATGATGCACACCTGCCCGCAGGGGCTCAGGTGTGCTTAGTCAGAACAGAGCGCCCTCTAGCATACCCTAAACACCTCCTGTGACATAAACACCTTGTATGTGACCGAGAGCGCCCTCTAGCGTGCCCAAAACACAACACACGTGACAGAGAGCGCCCTCTCGCGTGCCCAAACCCTAACACACGTGACAAAAGGTCAACTGTCGTAACAAGCTTTTTGCAGGAGTCGTAAATAAAGAAGGATACCGAAAAGGTCAACAGTTCTTCATCAATGATAAATATTTACGATTTTCCTAACATTTCCCTCCTGTTTATCATTGATAAATGTCCATTGATAAATTCCAGTACTGTATCTCTTTTCAGTTTTCTGCAGTTCCTTCATTTTCATAACACCTTTAACACCTTTACACTTGAAAGTTTCTTTGTTGTCTGACAGGAGGGTGTAATAGTCTTCACTCAACAACATGTCTCGTGTTGACTGCCCTATCATTCTGCACAGCATTGCTCTCAAGCAAGAGATGACACATCCTGTGAAAAGACAAAATAATAGCAGCACAATAACCACGGGTAGCATTAATTTCAAAAGTGTCATTTTCTATCCTCCGGATAGGAACCAGGAGAAGGGGTCCCATGGTCGGTAAACATTGTCTTGGGACATAGCATGTTGGATTTTCTTCATCTGGTCTATGGCCTCAGTTATCTCGTGTCCTTCACTAGTGCTGTCAGGAATATACATACAACAAGTATCATTTAACATTACACATACCCCTCCTTTCTCAGTGGTTAGTAAGTCAAGTACCATTCGATTTTGTAGCACCATCATCCTCATGCTTGACTGCTCCTCATTGTTTGTTTCCCATGCCTTTATACTAGCATTTAAAAATAGACTCAATCAATAATCTATGGTTTCAATTCTGAACAGGTTCTTTTTACTCCCACCCAGGGGAACAAAGCCAATGCCACCTTACTCTCGGTAGTCCAATGCTTATGCTCGTCAGGTACATCAGACCCCCATACCAAATCGTGGGGTTGGACTTCCACCAGCGACCTTCGTGGCCTTGAGACACGGACCGCACCCCAGCCGCTGGGTGATGGTTCACAGGCTCTCTGGACTTGTAGCCAATCAGTGTAGTTCATTGGATGGGTTCCGTTGTTCCCTGACATGGCATTAGGTGGCGTTCCGGAGTCTTTTATAGCTTTTCGCCCCCCTGTGTGTGATGCTTTACCTTTAGATATGATAAACGTGTTGTCCGTAACTCTTACTTGGGCACAAATGTCACTCTAATTTCCAGGTGGGTGTGCTCAATTATGCACTCAGACTCAGATGAGGGCAAAGGGAGAGCAGTCAAACTAGGATGAGCGGATGATACTGGCATAAAAGAACAAACATAACATCCTGATACATTTCTACTCCTTGCTACCAGCTCAGCATAGTGATACCAAACATCTGTGTGATAAATATGGGTTACATTTCCTGGTTCATGGAGTTCATTGGCATCATTCAGCCACCTCTCATGTCTCTGTTTCTTGTCATAATTTTCCTGTGGACTATAAAAATTGTAACAGTAAAACTTGAAACAGTACCATGAATGTAACTTTAAGGACTATGATTTTTCCCAACATTGTTTCAAGTGTGGTAGGATACCCTAAAGCAGCAAGGGGTGGCTGGTTTCTTCACTGACTTCGAGACGAGCTGCTTGTACACCGCAACCCCCCTTTGTAGTCAGACTTCACCCTTTACTGCATGGCTCCTACCTCACTTTCTAAGGTTGATTTTTTACAGTGTGACAAATGTATCCACGTGGGTCGCGTAGCAATTTTTACAGCAGTTGGGGTGGTCAGCAGTACTTGGTATGGACCTTCCCACCGGGTGCTGGACCAGTTTTTTCTCTTAATTACTTTAGTGAACACCCAGTCCCCTATGCGCACTGGGGTCCCTCCTGTGGGAGCAAAGGAGAATCTGGTGTTTCATTAACTGCTCTTATCTCTCTGTTACGCAACATTTTCCTCATTTAATCAACAAGATTCAGATCATCATCAGGGTCATTAATATTGCTATCTGAATCCGGTAGCTTGTATGGTCTACCATACAATACTTCAAACGATGTTAAAGAACTGCCAAAAGTTGGAGTTATATTCACACTCAGCTGAACTAGATCTATACACTGTGGCCATTGTCTGCCAGTTTATTCCATGCATTTCCTTAGTTTAGATTTTACTGTATCATTTGTTCTTTCCACTAACCCTGCACTTTGGGGGTGGTAACTACAGTGTGTTTTTAAGTCTATTCCTAAATTCGATGCCATTTTACTCACTATTGCATTGACAAAATGGCTGTCATTATCGCTGTACAATTTCTGTGGTACCCTAAAAGTGGGTATTATTCTTTTGCATATGGCTTTGGCCACTGTTAGGGCGTCTGGAGTTTTTTGTAGGAAATAATTCTACCCATTTAGAGAACGCATCCACCAGCACCAAACAATATTTGTAGTTCAATGAAATCCATATGTATTGTATGGAAAGGGTTAGGTGCTGGGGGGATGCCCCTCTCTTTGGTCTGATGTTGCTCTGTGGATTATGTTTCAAACACACAGGGCAAGCCATACAAAAATTTTTTTAGTAAATATTAAATCCATATGTTGTATATTGTTTATTTACCAGGCCTACCATCCCTCCTGTTGAGACATGGCATCGCCCATGACTCAATATTGCCACCCACTTATACATAGATTTAGGTAATATTGGCTTAGGACATACACACACATGGGCAGCGGTGGCCTAGTGGTTAGGGCGTCAGCAACATGATCGGAGGATCGGGGGTTCGAACCCCTTCCCAATAGGTTGCCCTGAGGTACCCTTGAGCAAGGTGCCGTCCCCATCACTGCTCCCCGGGCGCTTTCAATAGCAGCCCACTGCTGCACATGTGTGTATGGGTGAAATGCAGAGAGCGAATTTCCCATTCGTGGGATTATAAATAAAGGATTATTATTATTTTCATTGCTCATATAAATGCCTTAATGGCTTGCTCTGTCCATTGCAGAGGGGAAGCCATGTTAAGGGGTGTATCATAGATCACTTTTGCAAGGGGCTAACTACCTGAGCGAAATGTGGTACCCATGCTCTACAATAACTGCACAAGCCTAAAAAAGACATCATTTGTTTTTTTTCTTTAGGCTTAGGTGCTGATATTTTTGCAGTTTTTCTCTTTGTATTTCCCGTTCTACCGTCAGGCGTGAGTGTATGTCCTAAATATTTAACACTAGTTTTGCAATATTGTAGCTTATGTTTATTCACCTTATTACCCGTATCAGTTAGATATTTGAGCAGAGTTAAAGTATCCTTTTTACATATTAACTCTGATTTTGATGCTAATAGAATATCATCTACATAAACTAATATTTGACTGGAACACGGAGGAGTAAATTTAGCTAAAACAACTTTGTATAGTGGCAGAAAATATAGTAGGGCTCTCGCAATACCTTTGTGGTATGTGGTAACCTTGTATACGTATACTTTTTGTGGTCCCAGTTTGTGGACTAGTCTGTCATATGCTGGGTCGGATCCTGGATTACTTTTGAATCTCAACGTAATATGTAACTCTCCTTCTTTCATCATATCTGAGTCCTTTTTTACATATTTTCTAGCTTTTTCTAGTAATTTTCCCGGAATATTGCTTTGCCCTTGAGTTGGTAAGTCTACAGATAGTAGACCTCACCTTCAGCTTTTACTGAAAAAATGTCACTATTTTCTCCTTTTCGTCTTGCAATCATACCTCCTTTACCGTCAGGAACGATACATATATCCAATTTAACCATTACATCTCGACCAGTAAATTATATAGACAACAACTGGCCAGTACTACAGGAGCATGGACGGTTGATCCCGTAGCAGGGTCAGTTATTGCAAGTGGTTTGGTTAAGAATTTGGTTTCAATACACCCATTAGCAGATCGAACATTTATGATGTCTTCTGATACTGGTAACCAGTCTACATCTTCTCTCATTACTGTCCTACAGGCCCCACTGTCACACAAAAATGTGTAAGGTTTATTTTCAACTATTAAGGTAATGTCTGGTCTGTTATATCCTGCATAACATATATCCTCTAAATCTAGTAAAACATCTGGCCCATCTTCTTCCCTCTGTTCTACTTCCTGTTTTCCATCTAGCCATTCCATTTTCTGTCTAGGACAGTTCTTTGCCCAATGTCCCACTTCTCCACAATTATAACATGCTTCATCTCTCAACCATATCCTCGGCCTCGACCACCTCGTCCTCTAAAACCTCCTCTAAACCTTCCTTTTCCTCTGTTTCTACAACTTCCTTGATTCCCTTTATAAAACATTTCACAGTCATCTTGCCAGAAAACATCTATCTTTGATTGGTTTTGTTTCTGTAATTTTCTCTGCATGTATGGTATAATTCATGAACTCATCTAATCTACATGTGGGAAGCTGAACACAATGTTTTCTTATCCACATGCTAATAGGAGGTCTAAATGCCTCCAGTAATGCGTTCTTTAGTTGTTGTCTAAATGCACCATTATCATCATTATCTTCTTGTAGTCCACTGTTTTCTACAAAGACTTGTTGAAACCTTCCTCTGAATTCTACAACTGTCTCACCTTCTTTTTGCTTAGTTTGAATTAATGATTGCATAATTAGCTCTCTTTCTATATACTTATCTGATTCTATTTAGGAGTCGCTCCACTCGCTGTAGTAGCTGTGGGCTATTATGGGCTAGGGGCCCGGGAGGATTCCCACCGTCCATTGGGTCCCAGTCTCCTCTAACTCTGAATCATTCCGTTGTAAAAATTGCCATGATTACTTGTTGAATTTCAGGGCCATTTCAGACGAATTGATCAGGTTCGTCACATCCGAGCAACACCGATTTTTGAAGACGTCACAGATTCAGTAGCCTTTTTTTTGACGTCATCATGGATCCAGCTTCTATATACTAACATGGTTCTATCTCCCGTCTCTGCATGATTAGGATCCCAGTCTGGATTAGCTATTTCCGCCATGGGGCATTCATCTGCAGTATTCAGGTTTATTGCCCTCACTAAACCGCCTGGGCTAAGAAGTCCTCCCATTGTTTTACTCCATTCGCCCACCTTGCACTTATGGCCCATAGTATTTGTAGCTGGGCCATCAGGTGTTTTAAAAGCGTCTAAATTTGGATATAAGTTTGGTTGCACGTAAGGGGGTGGTTTCAGGGAGGATCCCATTTGTCTCTCCAGGGCGGGAGGTGCAGCTGCAGCACTTACTTCAGCATGATGTCTTTAACCTTGAGTCTCACTGCACATGCCTCTGTTGCTTTAATTTTACCATTCTTTCTTTTATTATTATATAATTACATAATGTGAATTTTATTATTAATATAATTTCATCATTTATTTATTTACTTACTTATTTACTAATGCCATTTCTACCTTCCTGGCACTCCTCCTTTAATTTCTTCTGTAAATCTTTCAAAACCTTAGTACTGAAAGAACCATCTTCTGGAAACCCATGTCTCACAACCTTTTTACCTAATATCATCGGGTCAGTCACTTCTCCATATTTCCCATAACAGTCAGTCTTTGCGAATTCCCCTGAATCTCTTTTCCTAGATCCCGTGACTGTGAGGTCTCCATATTTCATTGCATTTCCGTTCCTGTCCCAGACAGGAGTAGCGCGCTACCTTATTGCAGTCGATTGTCACCGACAGGGAAGGTAAACTTTTATTACTCTCAACCTTTCCTTGAAAGAGTTGGACCCAATCTACCTCAGTTCTCTTGAATTGTCCTCTAGGTACTGGTCCCCACCCGGGGTTACCCCCAAGGTCCACCCTTGTCCCTTGCCTAGGTGTGCCTAAGTCCCTGACTTAGGTCTTTGCGTTCCTTCCTTATGACAGACCTCACAGGCAGGAGAATCTAGGTTAAATAAAAAAAAAAAATTTCTTTTATCTTTTTCTTCCTTTTTTTCTTTTTTCTTTCTTATGAGTACTTATGACTTATTATGCACTTATGAGTCCACTGTGGTCACTAGAAAAGTCCTCTTTGGGCTGTTAATCACTCTCTGGAGAACAAGCTTCTAGGCTAGACCTATTGTCCAGTCCGTTCCTCCACTGGGGGTTCTAATCCCGAGAGATGAAAAACATTTTCGATTCTGTTAACCACCACCTAAATCCTCGATGGAGAGGATCACCAGTCCAGTCCTCAGGGACAACTTCATGTTAGCACCGTTAGGTTTCGGGTTGTCCTGTTTCAGTACTGGGTCTCTCCCATTCACACAGACAGACAAACAAACAAACACATAAACCTCAGTCTATAGTAACTACCTTAGTTACTTCTCAGGAGCATCTCAATTGACTAGTCCTAGTACAATTAGACCTCTAGGGCAATCCTTCTAATCTACCCTTTAGACTGTTAGAGTCCCAGACTCTCTAGACGTCTCTCTAAGGTTCTCTGAACCTTCCAGCGCTATTCCAAAAAATCCTGGTTTCCCACGCTCTCACCGTCTCAACCAAAATGTTCAGATCGCGTCAATCCGGTCCAGCGGAACAACTCGAGACTTACTGGCCAACATAGAATTCACTATGGCGGGCTTTCTTCCACAGTCCCAGACTCGTGGGCTGTGCACAGACTTCAGCGTCCTCCGAGTGCTCCGCAGGGACACGGATCTGTAGCAATCCGGCTCGAAGGACCAAGTTCTGTCAGAAAATTCCTGTACACAGAGACAGTAGAACGAAGGAAAACACCAGACACAGGATCTGCAGTTTTTACTTGCAAGGGGAGCCAGGCACCAGCCAACACCAGTTACCTCCTCCGAAGAGCTTCCCCCTCTGCAAGCCTTTTATTCACTTTTCTGATTTTACAACGCCAATTAGCTCACATTCCTTGTTGCAAAATGGTAAACAGAAAAGAGGAATCCTGTGTCTGGCAAGGTTCAGGCAGTCGTAACAAGCTTTTTGCAGGAGTCATAAATAAAGAAGGATACCGAAAAGGTCAACAGTTCTTCATCAATGATAAATATTTACAATTTTCCTAACAGAGAGCTCCATGGCCGTTGTGCTATGTGCTCCTCCACTCTGCTCACGGAGCTCCGGGAAACAAGCAGCCAGCCACGCTTGCCCCGAAGGTCCTCAGACACTGCAGCTCTGTTCTGAGGACCACTACCTTGGCTTCGATGCCCTAAGGGTTTCCCTTTGTTGGTTTTACATTACATTCTGTGAAAGAAATTGATTTTGTTCTATTTCCAATCTGTGCATTCAGAATCTTTGGTTACCATCATGTGAGCCACAAAGAACACAGTGTGTAACAAAAAAGAAAATAAATATTGTTTGTTAAGTGATGTACATAAAACATTCACTTAACAAAATAGCTTATGATAGATTTGTAAAACACAGCATCATATTATAACTGATAGGTACCTGAAGAAATATCTTCATAGTGTGTGACTACACAGTGCAGGAGAAAAGTCTCATCATCAAACATCAAAAAAATATTTCTGCTCTCAATCAACAATGGCACAGTGAGTTTCAGTATTACTTCCTATTTGATTGCTCAGTTATACATTTTGGACACAAAGTGATGTCTTGTGAATTTATGGTAGCTATGTTATTGAAAAAGAATGCGTTTAAAATAGATTAAATGCAAATAGAATATATTTGACATACAGAATACAGGCTCTGTTAACAAGTTGGGCACTGTTGACAGCCCTAGTATCATTTTTCTCTAATGCTGATACTGAATTTAATGCAATGGAACAGATACATATGCAGAGCATAATGAAAAAGAATAAGTGGTGGTGGGCTTTCAATATTGATGCAGCAGACCTAATTGAAAATCATTACAGGGTGAGATCAGGAAGGAAAATGCTGTAAGAGAAATTCATTACTATATAGTTGCGCCACTTCTACTTGTTAAGATGAAGGAATTAATTAAATAAGGCATTTATAATGAAATTATATTAAGTTGTATTAAGAAGGTTGGACAATGTGTTGCTGGTTTTACAGCAAAAAATAAACAAATAAATAAATAATGTCTACTTGCATTTCAACCAATCTGACTAGCTGCTGCTAGCTGTAACAATTCTGTTATCAGAGCAAAGTAATCCTCCATATGACATTTAAAAACAACCGAATATCACCAAAATGCTCCAAATATATTTGTGGTTTTTAGAAAGCCCTAAAAAGTGTGTTTAAAATATCCCTACTCTGTCTATGAATGATTATTTCAGCATTTTCCCTCTTCAGTGAAAACACAAACCTTTCCATGATCTGACTAAAATGTGCATACTGGTTCAACAAAATATCTTATGGTGAACACAATTACTGTGTTATATGAGAATTCATTAATATATAAAGCACACATTTGAATGAAGTAAATTCATGTTGCTTCTGTTCCTTCCACTGTTTACCTGAGCTGGAGAGGTCATGGCTTTGGTTGGTGAGCAGCACCAGGAAATCCTGACAAGTGTCTGTGTCCAGCAGAGGGCTGTCGTCCAGGCAGAGGTCAACAATAAGGGCCACAGCCTTCTCACAAAACACATCGTGTTGCTCAGGAGTGGCAGCGATGCGTATCTTTCAAGCCTGTTCTTGCCCTTGCTCCTGATTTCATTCTCTCTGTATTCCCACTGTTATAATATCTTTCTCAGCTACTCTAACATGGTACAGTGCTTGACATTGGGTGTTGGCTGGGGGAAGAGGAGGTCCCTGTTTCTACTCCTCCTTTTGTCCTTTTCTCATTCTCTTTTCTAGTTAGAGTTCCAAACACAATAGAACACAACACTTTGATGTTTTCCAAGTTATTTTCCCCTAGGAAAAACCTTTTCCCTAGGTTTTTCATAATATTAAAATTTAAAGCCTTTTGGCTTATACTTTCATGGTTGAACTCTCTCCATGGCTTGACATGGTACTTCAGGAGGCCTGCCAGCTTATGGAATCAAATGTTGTTCAAGGGGTTAATGTGGAACTTATAAAGATAAATACATTTTGTTGAGACAAAAAAAATTAATGAACCAATGTTAATGCCTACAAAGCTCAAGTTCTGACAGAATGCAAATATTCAGCATAGATGATCTGAAAAGGGTGGGAGGGTTATGGTGGTTTAGGATGCTCTTCTTTGGACCAAGAGGTTTTGGTTTTGCACGTTTGAATCCAATCTCCAGCACTACCACCAACAAGTTTCTGAGTGAGACCCTTAACCCTAGGATGCTACAAGACATCTGTCCATGTAATTAGAAAGTGGAAGTGGTTTTTCTGCATTCTAAATAGGAATGGGAATGTCTTTTTCATTCACAAATGTTTTCTGTGGACAGCTGAATGTCAAGTCAAGTCTGTTTTATTTATATAGCTTTTTACAACTGTTATTGTCACAAAGCAGCTTTACAGAAACCGGGTTCAAGCCCCAGTTGGGTAAGCCGAGGGCGACAGAGGCAAGGAAAAACTCCCCAAAACAGGAGGATGAAACCTTGGGAGGAGCCAAGACCCAAAAGGGGAACCCATCCTCCTCTGGTCGACACCAGAAATAAAGAAGGAAAGAAAGAAAGAGAACTTCATTGCATTTTAATTGCAATAATTAATCAATTAAGCAATGAGCATGAGTTACAGTGAAAGAGTCCACTAGTGTCTGTAATCGGAAGTTCAGTAAGCTAATAGTGGTGGTTCTGCATGAGTGGGGGAACCTTTTGTTAATCTTAGTTGCAGCTGATGATAGTTTTGTCAACTCAGTGGGGTAGCAGGTATGGAGTTCAGGAAACCATTACGGTGATTGATGGACTTGCTTTCCAGAAATACCAGAAAGCCGCCCATCTCAAACAGAGAGGATTAGATTAGAATTAGATCTGTTTTGGACTCACTTTGTACAAACCATTAATTTATAGAGTGCAGAACTGTGACTCCGACAAACTCACTATTACAGCCTGATTAGAAAGGACAGATCCGAGGGTTTAACAAACATGAGGGCACCCTGAGACACTGGTGTCCCCCCACACCACAATCAACAAACCTGAGTGATCGCATGAGAGTGGTGACCTGGCAGCACCAACATCTCAGTTTACTGTAATTCTCTGTATCTGTGAACCCCTGGATCTGCACCTTTTAACTAATAGGAAAATTAATTACTAAAAGCCTGACTAAAAAAGTAAATCTTCAGCCTGGACTTAAATACTGAGAGTGTGTCTGAGTTCCAGACAGTAACTGGAAGACTGTTACAGTGATGGGGGCTTTGAATGAAAATGCTCTTAAGCTTAATGTTGTTTTCAAAATTCTGGGAACTGTTAGAAAACCAGCACCTTGTGATCTAAGTGAGCATGAAGGTTCATAACTGGAGATAAGCTTGGAGAGATATTCTTGAACTAGGCCATTTAGGGCTTTGTAAGTTAGTAGTAACATTTTATAGTCAATGCAGAATTTCACAGGAAGCCAGTGAAGTCTGGATAATAGACTAATGTGATCAAATTTTCTAGATCTAATGAGGACTCTAGCTGCTGCGTTCTGGACTAACTGGAGTTTATGAAGGCTTTTACTGGAACATCCTGACAACAGAACATTACAATAATCTAGTCTTGAGGTGATAAATGCATGTATCAATATTTCTGCATCATATAGTGTGAGTGCACTTCTACGTTTTGCAATGCTTCTAAGGTGAAGGAAAGCAATTTTAGTAATATTGCTAATGTGTGTATGTATTTAGAGATAGATCTGAGTCAGTTGTGTAAAATTAGGAAAAGCTAGCATTAAATCTAAATGCTTGTCTCTAGCAATTTTAGAACCTGCCAAAAGAACCTCTGTCTTTTCAGAATTTAACATAAGAAAATTGAGTGACATCCAGTCTTTTATTTCTCTTATACAACTCTCAATCTTTTTAATTTTAAGTTTATCATCTGGTTTAGCTGAAATATATAATTGTGTTTCATCAGCATCAGTGGAAGCTGATTCCATATTTCCAGATTACTGAGCATGTATAATATGAAAAGTAGGGGACCTAGGACAGAGCCTTGTGGGACCCCTTAACTAACTTTTGTATGAACCTGACGTTTCATCATTTGCACTTTCAAATTGATAACGGTTGGTCAAGTATGATTTAAACCAGGAGAGGGCTGCTCCTGTTGTTCCAGCCAATAAAATATTCTGGTCTATAGTGTGAAACGCTGCACTAAGGTTGAGGAAGACAAGCAAGGATATCGACCCTTTGTCAGATGCTATTAAAAGATTGTTTACCTTTTGTATCTGACTATTATTTAATTATTTAATTTAGCAAAACTACTGAACGTCAGTCAGTTAAAGTAAATTGCTTTAATTATTACTTAAATTAATCATTCAGATCAGATGCTATATTCTATATAATTTAATTTATCTAAATGTAAATGCCAGGAAATGAAAGCTCAAAATCTGATCTCTGATCATTTGCACCTGTTTCTTTACTTGTTCATGCCTTAAAATAGATAAAATTATTCATAAAAATGTTATTGAATTCCCTGTAGGCCACAGTAGGTAACAACCTAATCAATCATAAGTAAAGCTTGTATGTGAATAATTTTGTCAGATTCTCAAAAGTATCTCACAAATGTAAAACAATTCTAGCTAAAAAATTATTTATATTCTTAATTACATATAGGCATAATTGCCATGTAAAAATGGAAAAACAATACATTGCCTTTTAAACTGTAAGGGGAAAACCTTTTCTTAAGTGAACTCCAACTAACCTTTTGTCATGTCTGGACAGGCTACATAACATCTGACCCCTTCATGTATTCTCAGTTTTGTGTTCTTGGATGTATGTATGTGTATGGGTATGATAAGAAATCTGTTGACGCAGCAATTTCACGTCTTATCACGTAGGGGGCTATTTTTTGATAAGCAGAGACATAGAATGGGGACCCTTACCCTGATGGTATCGACTATGTCTGTGACAAACACCCGCAATGTCTGGCTTGTCATGTATGAAAACCTGTGAAATGTAAGCTTCTTTAGTTCACTCTCAACAGGAACCTTGTGCAAGTCTCAATAAAGACAAAGAAAGACAAATCTCTGACTCTGTTTGTTACAGTACGGTTGAGGGAAAAATTCCACCACATAACCAAAGATTAATATCTGTCCAGGACCCTTCAAGAACCAATCTGAACAACATCTGGTTAAAATGATTTACTTAGCAGTAAATCAAAAGGCAATCAACCAATTTATATTAACCACAGGTCAATATACAAGGGCTAAAATGTTTTTGTTTTTATTTTTTGGAGGGTGGAGGGTGGAGTCATATGTTATCTCCTGCTTACTACAGATGTTTGCATTTGTTTAGCTTATCTTGACTATCCAACTGTGTTATGAGAAAGAAGTGGACAGACTTTTGTCAGACCACTTGTTAAATGTGTATTTATAACAATTTAAGCCTCAATGTGTTACCAGTGCAACTCTTGTGCTTGTTTATCATCAACCCAGACTATTTTGTACTTTTTTCAGACACTCTGTTGAAATTATTGAAGAAGCATATTGAAGCTTATAACACATAGTAACACCACAATATGGCATAATGTGGTTACATAAAAGTAGTTTTCTGTGATAAACCTTGTCTGTTATATTGCCTTGAATTGCCCAGAATTGAAGATGCACAAGCAGAACATTATCTAATGCCAAATGCAATTACATCATGATGCTGAGGATGTTTTTCTGCAGAGTAAAGCTACTGCAGAAGCAAGAACCATTGGGTCTTGTTTAATCAACACAGGCTCAACATAGTTGCTACCACAGTCTGAGAGTATGTATTTACACTTTAGTAACTTCCTTTGAATTATCAGCTACTCGCAAAGCTACAAAAGAGCTACATGCAATATTACACAAGCTAGTACTGAAAAGAGAAGAAAACATTCAAAAAGGGAAAACTTTGCAAATCAGATAACATTAAACCTATCCTGTCTGCTATGATCTCTACCTGAAACGTGGCATCTTCTATTGTAGGTTCTTACAGATTTTCTTACAGATCTTACAGAATACAGTTTTATTTAATGAATTCTTTTCCTCAAAAAAGTATGTATAAAAAATGTAAATGTAAATCACTATGTAAATAATGTAGACATTTAAGCAATAGGAATAGTTTTCTTTTTTACATATTTTGAGACAAAATGACAACATTTTTTACAGCAACAACATCTATATTCGTTTTATTTCTGGTGTTAGATCAAGCTCACAAAAGGTGTCCTACATTTATGAAAATAAAATAACACAATAATGATGGTGCAGTGCTCCATCCATTATCTGCCGCTTGTCCCAAACGGGGTCGCGGGGGGTTGCTGGCGTCCAACCCAGCGCACACAAGGCGAGGACGGGGGACACACCCTGGACAGGTCGCCAGCCCATCGCAGGGAGGAGCGGGACGGGGACGGCACCATGCTCAAGGGTACCTCAGGGCAACCCACCGGGAAGGGGTTCGAACCCCCGATCCGCCGATCACACGGCCAACACCCTAACCACTAGGCCACCGCTTTTTTTACAAAAACAGAAACACAGCCCCTTCAATGGGGCACCTGATCAGGTCCATAAAACAAACCACAGCCCCCTTCAGTGGGACACATGGTCAGGTCTCTACCATCAAACAAATAAACAGGGTGGTGGACCCAGACCTGCCACAGTCACATCTAGGGCTGCTGGCGGTGGTGAGGGGTACCCCAAGCTTCAGTCCATATTCTCTCAAACACGTCCTTCTTGTATTCCTGTGTCTCCTCCGTCACCCGATTCCCCAACTCAATATTGGGGTCCCTGGTGGAATCATCCAGTCAGCTGGAAAGCCTTGTCCTGTCATAGTCTGTAAAAGAGCTACACACATAAGATTCTTTATGGTTAGAAGAGGAAGAGTTCTTTACCCAGTGTGTGCTCCGCCTCAGATCCCTGTCCTCCTCGCTCTCCGTGACTACTGTCTCATAATCTGAGGTGTAGAATTTATCGTTCCTTTCACATATATGTTGTACAGGCCGCAAGTTCTGAGAAGGCTGATGAAGTGGACGTGTTATGGGCATAGTAGCTGGAATTAGCGTGACTAGTAGAGCGCAATTCCCTTCTGGAACAATCAGGTGCAGATTGGAGCCTTGTCGTAGGGTTGTGCCAACTGGGATGATATTCACATAGGCAATTTGTACGGGGTTTGGAGGGATAACAGCTGGTGTAAAGACTCCTTTGGGTGCACTGGCTACAACAAATGAATGGCATCCTTTCACTGCTGCTGTACGTGTCATTGCTCTCTTCTGGCACTGCTGGCTTCTGGTAGGCCTGGGTAACTGAATAACTGGTGCTTTGCCCTTACTGACCTCACGCTCTGCAACATGGGTTACTCCTTTCTTCTGCGCAGGAGGTGGTTTGACTAGCTCTTCAGCCTCTGGTATCTGTGGGACCTCCACTGGCACATCAGATTGGGCTGTGGGATTTTCATCACTGTTAGCTTCCACAACGATTCTGTAGCACACTTCCATTGGATCACTCATTGCCTCATATGAAGTATTTGTCTGTTGATTTAATGTATAATCCAGCCCACTCGATGAAGGAGGTTCATGCACAGCAATTTTGGATCCAAAACTGCTCTGCTCAGCAGCTGGAGTGGTAGAACATTCAACGAGTTTTGTCGTTAAGAGCAGGCTTTTCCTTTTTAAGATTTGATTTATTTTCTTGACCAAATATGGTGACACATATTTGATGGTTTCCAATGGGCAGCAGCTTTGCTTATGTGCATCTTGACTAAGGAGATCATTCCTTTCACCTTCTACATTTCACTCCATACTATTCAACTCTGAGGAACAAATGGGTCGAACCACAGTATCTGGATTAGTTTTGCATTCCTTGTTTAGTTCTACAGCACTCTCTGGGTTCTGCTCTGCATGTTCTCCATCTTTTGAAGTGCATTCAAGCTCATCTTCACTGTTACTTATATTTAAATTTGGATTCTGGAGATTCAAAAGGGATTGTCCTTCCAGGTTATTACACATCACATTATTCAAATGCTCAGTGTCACTCTTGCATTGTAATTCCATAGGTTCAAGGCCCTGCGAAGGGCTTTCTTGGTCGACCTCCCCGGTTGCACAATGCAGGAAGCGGGTCTCTTCCGTCCTCCTGCTCTCTGTATGAGGAACGGCCTTCTTTGCCACTGCCTCGCTTCTCTTGTTGCGGGCGGCCTTCTTTGCCTTCCTCTCGTGTTTAAGGTTGCAGGGAGCGTTTACTTCCACTGTTTCGCTGTTATTCGCTCTGACTGTGTTCACCACTGTGTTCTCACGTTGAGCTGCGCAGAGTGCTGCGTTTACCGTAACGCCTCCATTAGCTGCGCAGGGAGAATTCTTTACCGTAACTCCTCCATTAGCTGCGCAGGGAGAATTCTTTACCGTGACGCCTCCATTAGCTGCGCAGGGAGAATTCTTTACCGTAACGCCTCCATTAGCTGCGCAGGGAGAATTCTTTACCGTAACGCCTCCATTAGCTGCGTAGGGAGAATTCTTTACCATAATGCCTCCATTAGCTGCGCGTGGCGCTTTCTCCGCTGGCGGATCGCGGTGATTGGCGTGCGGTGATTGGCGCGCGGCGATTTCACCGCTGAATCTCTGTGTGGAACAGCGCAGGGCGGCGCCACTGTCACTGTTCCGGTTTGAATGAGGTAGGGCTTGTTGACCGGCGTCCTTCCGTGTTGCGTGACGCCCATCGTCAACGAAGCTTCGCCCTCCAAGTCGTGTGTGGAAAAAAACACGTGGTTCAGCGTGTCGAGGTAGCGCTGTGTGTTCGCGGCTAGAGCGACCAGCCTCTGCAGCGGGAAGTCGAACCAGTCCGTGCCTATCTCAGGACCCAGGCGGCTGACGAGCGGGATATCCGACATCTCCCACTTCAGACGTTTCTTGAGCTCCCTGGCGGTGGCCGCTGGCATCCGTCGTACCCAATCCTCGCCCTCCAATTCCTCACGGAGGTCCACAGACTCAACGCACGTCGGCACCCTCATCTCCCAGGTTACAATAAACTCCAACGTCCTCTGGATCATGGCTGCACATGTTCGCAACACCTGCTCTTGCTCGCACTCCTGACTCGCAACGTCCAGGTACTGGCGGCTCATTTCTGTAACGGTGGAGGGGTGCAGGGAGGACGCCAACGCTGAGCCAGGAGTTCGAATCATAATTTTATTAACTATATTTACAAAAACAAGATCAAAGGACTGCAGTTCTAACTAAACCCAAGGAACAGCAGCCTAAACAAAGTTACCCAGATTACCAAAAACCAAAACCACTATTGCATGTAGGCTTAGCCTAACGAATGAGCCGTGCTCTGTTCTGACTCATCGGGGCTTAAATAGTCAGCCCCAATGAGGCACATCTGTGCCTTCATGAGCTCAGGTGTGCTCAATCAGAACAGAGCGCCCTCTACCATGCCCAAAACACACCTCACCCGTGACACATTTAAACATACATTAAAAAGTATTATTTATTTATGGGTTTTTAGTAAAGGTTTCAAATAAACCTATTTTTCTGCAGCCCAGACATTAAATCAGGAATCCTAGTAAGTTTAATTTTTAATTAATTAGTATGCATGAATTTCACCAGGTGCTCAATTCTGATCCTAACCCTAATCGCCGGACTGTCTAGTCTGCCTCCATCTAAGAGAAAACACAGCTCAGACAGACCAGGAGTATGAACACAAAATATAATACTTTATTAGGGAGACACCCAAATACCAAAGCTATGGCGTGTTACCACACTAACTCACACATAGGGAAAAGGGGAACAAACACAGAGACATCCAGACTAACAGGCGACATTGAAACACATACTGAACCTGAACGAGAATACTGGGGATCTACCTGAATACACTGGAACCTGTAAATTAACAAAGGATATTAGTGCGGAGGCTAATGCTAACCGCTAACAACTACTACCTGACAGGGTTGAACATACACATAAACAAGGTAATCATCAACACTGTGATTCATAAGAAAGCAGACAAATAATAGACTCATCTCAGTACGAACTCCAGGTTGCATCACATGGGGAACCAAAATGCCAACACACCCACTACACATTGCAATGTTCTATTTATTCCCCCTTGCTGCAGAGGTTCCACCAATGGTTCCACTTTGGTGATAATTGCAGCAAGAGGGTCTTCAGGTGCGTTGGCTCACAACAAGAACATTTGTTTGAAGAAATCTTGACTGCTATGACATTCTTTTGCTTAAAAAGACATTACTAGTGTAAAACTGAAAAGTCTTCTTCTTTCAGTTACTCCCGTTTAGGGGTTGCCACAGCAGATCATGTGCTTCCATTTCTTCCTGTCCTCTGCATCTTCTTCCTTCAAACCAACCACCTGCATGTCCTCTCTCACCACGTCCAAATACCTCCTCTTTGGTCTTCCTCTTTTCCTCTTTCCTGGCAACTCCATCTTCAACATCCTCCTTCCAAGATAATCCTTCTCTCTACTTGGTACATGTCGAAACCAATGCAACTTTGCTTCTCTGTCTTTGTCTCCAAAATGTCTAACCTGAGCTGTCCCTCTAATATACACACTTTTAATCCAATGAAAATCTCAACATCTTTAACTCTGATACCTCACTCTCGCTGGTCCCCGTCTACATTTCACCTCTCTTTCACATGCACCATTACTCTGAACTGTTGATCCCAAGTACTTAATTTCCTCCACCATTGTAATCTCTACTCCCTGCATCCTAACCACTCCACTTTCCTCCCTTTCATTCACACTCATGTATTCTGTCTTTGTCCTACTCACTTTTGTTCCTCTCCTCTCTTAGAGCAACTCCATCTCTTCAGGTGCTCCTCAAGCTGCTCCCTACTCTAACTACAGATCACAATATCATTAGCAGACATCATCATCCACGGGGGCTCCTGTCTAACCTCATCCATCAACCTGTCCATTTTTATTGCAAACAAGGTCGGAACCACTCTCCACTGAATATCAACACCTCACCTGTGGAGATGGTCCAGAGCACCAATTTTCTTGGTGTTCACATAACCGATAACCTCACGTGGACCCTCAACACCAACTCCATCACAAAGAAAGCCCAGCAGCGTCTCTACTTCCTACGTAGACTAAGGAAAGCCCATCTCCCACCTTCCATTCTCACCATCTTCTACAGGGGAAGCATCGAGAGCATCCTGAGCAGCTGCATTACTGCCTGGTACGGGAACTGCAATGTCTTAGACCGCAAGTCCCTACAACAGGTAGTGAGAACAGCTGAGAAGATCATTGTGGTCTCTCTGCCCTCTGTACAGGACATCTTCACCACTCGCTGCATCCGCAAAGCAACCAGCATTGTGGATGATCCCTCTCACCCATCCCATGCTCTCTTCTCCCTCCAGCCATCCAGGAACAGGTTCTGCAGCATACGGGCCTCTTCTTCCAGGATGTGAAATAGTTTCTTCCCCCTGGCCTGAATAATCCAAGATTTCTTTTCAACACAATATCTACACTCAGGAAGAACCATGCAGGAGCTGAAATTCAGATACATGAGAGGATGTATAATATAAAATATACATACATTATTTTATATATATATATATATATATATATATATAATATATATATATATAATATATATATATATATATATTCATTATTATATATTATTATACATACATTCAGGATGTATCATAGCGATAATTTTATGTATTTCTTTAACAATAAGATTGAAATCATTCGGCAAGAAATCCAATGCCAAATAACAAGTACACCATGTCTGCTCCCTGAGACAGATATAGATATAAATCAAAATCTAATGCCAATTGAGAGATGAGCTTATTTCAGTCCAGTTCTGCAGATCAACCTCATCTCGGCTATTTTGTCTTCCAAATCTTCTACTTGCATCCTCAGTCCCTATATTATCCAATAGGATATTTAAAGAGGTCATGCCAGTAATAATCAGGCATTTATTAGAAATAGTAAACTCATCTCTCAACCTGGGCTGTGTGCCACAAGTTTTCAATATAGCAGTTATTAAGCCTTTACTCAAGAAACCTACCCTTTATCCATTCAAGTTAACAAATTATCGACCAATTTCTAATTTGCCATTTGTATCAAAGATTCTGGAGAAAGCTGTGGCCCAGCAGTTGTGTTCATACCTACACAAAAATAACATCTTTGAGAAAATTCAGTCTTTTTTGGTTTTTGACCACAAGATAGCACTGAAACAGCGCTAGTGAAAATAGTAAACAGGTTTTTAATGGCATCTGAGAGAGGGTCGGTATCCATACTAGCCTCCCTCGACTTGGTGCAGCGTCTGACACTATAGACCACAATTTGCTACTGCACAGACTAGAAAACCTCGTTGGTATAACAGGAATAGCCCTCTCCTGGTTTAAATCACACTTTACCAACCACTATCGATTTGTAAACATAAGTGATGAAATGTCAGTTTGTACAAAAGTTAATTATGGAGTCCCACACAGCTCCTCTACCTTTCATATTATACATGCTCCCTCTGGGCTCAGTAATCTGGAACCGTGGAATCATCTTCCACTGTTATGCTGATGACACACAGTTGTATATTGCAGTGTCGCAGTCTGTCTGGCTGATTACTCATTGGGTAATGACTCATTGACTACTTAAGCCCCAATGAGTCAGAACAAAGCGCAGTTCATTCACTAGGCAAAGCCTTACGTTCCTGGTGGTTCTGTTTGTTCTTGTATCTTGTTTACTTGCGTTTATGAAGTAATGTTCCGGATCACCGGCTCTGCGCAGACGTTCTTCCCGCACCCCGCCACCGTAACATTCAGCTAAACCAGATGATAAACTTAAATTTAAAATATTGAGAAAGTGAAATAAAAGAGTGGATGTCATTAAATTTTCTTATGTTAAATTCTGAAAAGACAGAGGTTCTTTTGCTAGGTCCTAAAATTGCTGGAGATAAACTTCTAGGTTTAATGCTAAAAGCCAGGGCATCACAATTGACTTGGATCTATCTCTAGATACACACATTGGAAATATTACTAAAATAGCTTTCCTTCAACTTAGAAACATTGTAAAACTTAGAAGTGCACTCACACTACATGATATATTGATATATATAATATTGAAATATTGAAACACGCATCTATCACCTCAAGACTAGATTATTGTAATGTCCTGATGTTCCAGTAAAAGCCTTCATAAACTCCAGTTAGTCCAGAATGCAGCAGCTAGAATCCTCACTAGATCTAGAAAATTTGGTCACATTAGTCCAATATTATCCGGACTTCACTGGCTTCCTGTGAAATTCCGCACTGATTAAAACATTTTACTACTAATTTACAAAGCCCTAATCAGCCTCGTTCCCGAATATCTCTCCGAGCTTATCTCCAGTTATGAACCTTCACGCTCACTTAGATCACAAGGTGCTGGTTTTCTAACAGTTCCCAGAATTTTGAAAACAACACAAGGAGTAAGAGCGTTTTCATTCAAAGCCACAAACAGTCTTCTAGCTACTGTCCGGGACTCAGGCACACTCTCAGTTTCAGTAAGTCCAACCTAAAGACTTACTTGTTTATTCAGGCTTTTAGTAATTCATTTTCCTATTATTTAAAAGGTGCAGATCCAGGGGTTTACGGATACAGAGAATTACAGTAAACTGGGATGTTGGAGCTGCCGGCCCAGGTTTGTTGACGGTGGTGTAGGGGGGCACCAGTATGTCAGGGTGCTCTCGTGTTTGTAAAACCCTCGGATCTGTCCTTTCTAGTCAGGCTGTAATAGTGAGTTTGCCAGTCACAGTTATGCACTCTATAAATGAATGGTTTGTACAATGTGAGTCCAAAACAGATCTAATTCCTTTCTCTCTGTTTGAGATGGATGGACAGTTTGGTATTTCCAGAAAGCAAGTCCATCAGTCACCATAAGGAATTCCTGAACTCCATACCAGCTACTCCACCAAGTTGACAAAACACTCATCAGATTTCTCTCCTTACTGAACTGCAGATCAGCTACATCAGACTGGATCATCTGCATGAGCTGCTGCCACTTTAAGTGGCAAGATTAGCAGAGCCACCACTATTAGTTTGCCGAACAACAGACACAAATGAACTCTTTTATTGTCGCTCATCCTTACTGGAAGTCATCTCTTGATTAATTATGAAATGCACTTTCTCTTTCTTTCCTTCCTTCTTTGTTTCTGGTTTCTACCAGAAGATGATGGCTTCCCTTTTTGGGTCTTCCTCCCAAGGTTTCTTCTTCCTGTTTTGGGGAGTTTTTCCTTGCCTCTGTTGCCCAGTTGGGGCTCAGACCCAGTTTCTGTTAAGCTGATTTTTGACAACAGTTAAATTACAGTAAAAAGCGCTATATACAGTTGAGGCCAAACTTATTAGCCCCCCTTATGAAATTAGACAACACTCTTGATATCTTCATGAAAATGACCATTTACAAATGTTTGTTATTTTGGAAACAAATACACTATAAAAAACGATGTCAACTAAGTTTAATTAGGATATTTTATTGATACACCGATTTGAAACAAGAAAGGGCAAAAATGAGACATCCAAAATTATTAGCCCCCTGGCCATTAATAGTCAATAGTGTACCCTTTCTGAACCACAACTGACAACAATTTCTTAGACTAGTCCTTTACTAGGTTGGCACAGGTCTCCTGAGGGATTTTGGCCCATTCTTCCATTGCAAATTGTTCTAGCTGGTCCAAATTGCATGGTTTCCGAGCATGGACATTCACTTTGAGCACCCGCCTCAGATTGTCAATTGGTCTGGGCTCTGTGCGGGCCACTCCAGGATCTTGATTTTGGTATCCTTGAGGAACTGTTGGACTAATTTCGATGTATGCTTTGGGTCATTGTCTTGTTGGAAGACCCAGCGACGACCTAAGCCTAGACTGATTTCTGCCAGATTTCTGCATATTCTCCCTCAAAATTTCAACATAATTTTCTTTTTTCATGATGCCATGCACCCAAACAAGGCCCCCTGTGCCTGAGGCTGCAAAACAGCTCCACAGCATGACACTCCCACCACCATGTTTAACTGTGGGAACTGTGTTCCTAGGGTTGAAGGCCTCTCCCTTTCTTCGCCAAACATAAGCAACATCCATGTGCCCAAAGAGTTCCAGTTTAGTCTCATCAGACCAAAGCACAGACTTCCAAAACTCATCTTTACATTTCAAATGTTCACGGGCAAACCTCAGTCGGGCTGTGATGTGCCGCTCTTTGAGTAAAAGAGGGGTTCTTCTGGGATGATGGCCCTGAAGCCCACCATGATAAAGAGCCCTCACAACTTTGTTCCTTGAAACATCAACTCCAGAAGAGGCCAGGTCAGCAACAATCATCTTGGCAGATATCCAGGGCTCCTTGCTGACATCTCTGACTATTTTCCTCACCAGAGTTCTTGAAATTTCGCACTTACGGCCACGGCCAGGTTTGTTTCTTACAGAATTTGTCTCCTTGTACTTGCCAATGATGCAACGTACACCAGTTCTAGACACTGTGAATTGTTTGGAAATGGCAGTGTAGCCTTCCCCCTTATGAGCCTCTACTATCTTCCTTCTGAGCTACAGACAGATTTCCTTTGTCTTTGGCATGGTGAGTAGATCAGAACAGTAGATCCTCTCATGTGTTCAAGTGCCCTGTTCCTTAGAGTCTTTTTATGCTGATTGAATGTTGTTAGGAAGCCAATTGACTGCACATGTGTGGTTTCAAAGCTGATTGGTTAATTACATATGTGTGTTTTGAAAGCAAGCATTCACATGGGGCTAATATTTTTGACCACCCCATGTTTTACTATATTTGATATAAAGCAAGCCTAAAAATGTATTTTATATAACAAAATGTACCAAAAGCTACTAAATAGCACTGGTGAATGTTTGCTTTTATCAAGTTTCATCAATGCTGCAAACATTGAGAAGAAGTTTAAAAAAATGTTCAATAATTCCTGGGGGGCTACTAATATTGTCCTCAACTGTAAATAAAGTTTACTTGACACGACACAGCCCTTCCTCCTGCTGAGTGATGCTCTGCTGCTGCTCACACTTCTACAAAAGCAAAAGATTCTGCAGCAAAATAGATCAAACACACACTTTATTCAGTCTGGCACTCGCAGCCTCCTGAAGAGCATTGGCTCCAAAACTACCGTTACCTTTGGGTTAGGATTCACCAATGGGTCTTAATATTTCAGAACACCAGCCAAAAGCACAGGGACCAATACTGGTCCGTTTAGTTTTAATTTTGTTTTAAATTTAATACACTACGCGGAAATACCAGTTTGCACTTCCTCGTTTTTCTTAGGCTTTCTGTTACTGCTCCTTATGTTAACAAGTCCGTTTTGACCCATGTCTTTAATCAGCCATTAAATACCCTCAAAACTTATTATTTGATTATTTATCACCCAATCCGTTTCTAACTTCTTGGTTACCTTGTTAGGTTTCCTTATTCATGAAAAGAATCTTTTGATTGCTTACCTCATTTTACATCCATCCATTTTCTGCCGCTTGTCCCAAACGGGGTCGCGGGGGAGTGCTGGAGTCCAACCCAGGCCACCACTGCCAACTAGGCCACCACTGCCCCCTCATTTTACATTTTTTTTTTAATGGTAAAAATCAACCTAGGGGGCAGCGGTGGCCTAGTGGCTAGGGCATTGGCCGCATGATCGGAGGATCGGGGGTTCGAACCCCTTCCCAATAGGTTGCCCTGAGGTACCTTTGAGCAAGGTGCCCTCCCCGTCATGCTCCTCCCTGCGATGGGCTGGCGACCTGTCCAGGGTGTGTCCCCGGTCCTTCGCCCTGTGTGAGCTGGGATGGACTCCAGCACTCCCCCGCAACCCCATTTGGGACAAGCGGCAGAAAATGACTGACTGAAAATGAACCTATTTTGTTTTTGTCAGTTTTGACCCATACATCTGTACTTGAAGAAAAAGGCAAAGAAAGTTTTAATACAAATACATTTAATGCCAATACATGATGAAAACCAAAACAATAATAATACAAAATGTAAATTTGCAAGGTCAATCAACAACCAGTCAAGCAAATCAAACCAATAGAAATCAAATACTAGTTCCAAAAAGTATTTGTGTGCAAGAACATGCATGTGTATGTGTGTTTAGAGGCATGTGTGGCAGAATGTGACAGAAAGTGAATAGTGTGTTCTTTGCAGATATTCTTTGCAGTAGAAGCACAATGTGTTTGTCTTTCTGTCCTCATTGCTGGGGCAGACCTGATACCTTTCTTTTAGAATCAGGTGGCTTCAGTGGGGTTTTGAATGTGCTGATTGATGTTGAGGCAGGGCTGGCTGAGGAGGATGCTGGAGCTGATGCTCTTTGTGCTGCCGATGGCATGGACAGAGTGCTAGATGAGCTCTGCAGCTGTCTGGCCAAGGCTGCAGTGCCTGGGTCTCAGGTCACCCCTCCCTTCACTGTGTGCTCCTTGACAAGGATACTTCCTAACTCCTCAAGAAACAGCCTCCACTTATTTTGGTCAAGCTCCACCTTAGGTGGATGTGGGTCCACAACACAAATGGATGTTATAATGTTATGTTAGGATGTTATAAAATACAACCATTGACCATCTATTGGTTATTCACTGGCAAAATTATGGGCTTTTTGCCACTGCATGATGACACAGCTGCATCTTTGTGAAAAGTGAACAAGAGTATCACATTGTTTTTGTTTGTTTTGGACAATATGAAACAGTGGTGGTCTCTGTAAAAGCAAATTTTGAAGAAAGTGGAGTCCTGTCATATCATATTCTGAAGGGAAAAGGAGACTTATTTCTCTCAACACTTTTAATCACACAGATGGGAATCTGTCAGAGACATGGTCCTTTTGGTCCTGGTGACCATCAAACCAAACTGGTCCACTGCCCAGAGGAATAGTGCTGAGAAACTCCTGATTAAAAAACTAAAACACAGCCTTGTTTACTTGATTTTAAGTTTGATTTAGAATTGTATCTTCAATTTAAACACTGATGGGAAAGCAAATTTCCTCCTGCATATGCCAACATTTACATGGCGCAATAATCAAATAGAACTCTGAAAATCCTGCCTATCAGCATGAGATCAAAAGGTGATATAATGACAGACATGCTAAGATGCGGATGGAGATTAAACGTTGAACTCTGTCTGTCTCAGTTTGTCTGTTTTACTGAGTATAACAAAAGGAAGCCCTGGGGTCAGAGGTCAGACTTAGTAAGATACCCTGAATGGGGAGGGGGGGGGGGGGGGTGGTCTTGAGACTGGATGGCACATTTTTTCTCAAAAGCACCATCTATTGGACCCCAGCACAACCACAAATCATCCACCTGTCCCCTAGGTATCCACACTGAAAGAACCAGCAGTGCTGTCTTTAGAGACGCACTTCACTGTAATTCACTGGATTTTTATGATTTTTAATTCTGCTTCAGTTTTTAGTCTTAAAGTACTGACCACATTCACCAAGCACACACAGATTATAGATCAGAACACACTCCCCTCATAAAAGCAGTTTATTGGTTTTATTATCAATTGAGCTCTATTATACTTTCACCCTTCATTTAAAGCAGCTGCAGAGATCAGCAGAAAAGCCACAAAGTGAAAACAAACACACAGTTTTAGGCAGGTGTGGAAACAATGCTGTAAACAAAGAATGCTTTCAAAAACAGATAATCATTTATTTTCATCAATCAACAAAATGCAGTGAATGAACAAAAGAGAAATCTAAATCAAATCAATATTTGGTGTGGCTACCATTTGCCTTCAAAGCAGCATTAATTCTTCTAGGTACACTTGCACAGTTTTTGAAGGAACTCGGCTGGTAGGTTGTTCCAAACATCTTGGAGAACTAACCACAGATCTTCTGTGGATGTAGGCTTCCTCACATCCTTCTGTCTCTTCATGTAATCCCAGACACACTCAATGCACACTCAGTGCTGCTCTTTAAGGCCCTAGAAAATATCCACACCTCGCTCTTATATCCTTTTCTTATATTGCTCTTATATCCACACCTGAGAACAGAGTCCTTATACACATGCGCGCTCATGCACGCATGCACACACACACATGCAAGTGTGTGGCTTGTGGCTTAGAGAGACAATGTGTGTCCTAGCTCCGGGTGTCCCTCTCAAAGACAGGATTGTCGTAGTGTGGCTGCATCTCTACACACACGATGTTTAATCCTGGTGACCAATCACAGAACAGTACACACTCTAACAAACCAATCAGGACACAGGTCATTAACTCTAATTTATTTCTCTATAAAATGTCAGTGCAAGCTGCTTGCGTGTCCCAGCAGGATGAATCTGCGTATGTGTGCGCGCATGTGTGACTCACCATTATGTGTGTCTCCAGATGAGTTAATGGATTCATATCCTGAAGATGCTGCCTCGCTGTGTGTGTGTGAAACCGCATCACTGAGTGTGTGTGACACACTATCTATGTGTGTGTGAGAATCTTCAGTGTTGCTGGAACTTAAATCAGGTAGAGAATTGTCATCCAACTACAGAGAGAGAGTGAGAGTGAGTTCTAGATCAAAATGACTTAATTTCACCCCTGATAATCACATGTACACACAGGTCTCACCTCCACTCCCAGGGCTTTGAGGACGTCACATTTGCACATGGGGCAGGTCCTGTGTTCCAACAGCCATGGCTCAATACACACCTTATGGAAAAAATGACTACACACACAGTTATTAAACTGTAATAAAACATACTGAACAAAGGTCCGACACTCATTTTTTATGTTTTTTTTTTTAAAACTGTATCACTCTAAATACAAGCACCATTTTTCTCTGCTCTCTGCCTCCCCTGTAAACACTGCTGATGTAAGGGGGATAAACCAGTTCTCAGGGGAATTTTGGAAATAAACTCTGGTGAGATGGCTCATGGCAACTCGACATGAACTAGAGCAAACAGCTTCAGACACCAAACATGAAGAAGCGTGTTTGTGAGAAGGAAATGCAAGATTGTGTGTGCAGCTATGCGTGTATGTGCATGTGGAGGTTTGTGGACGTGTGCATGTGTGTATTTGGGGGTGGGGACTGTACCTGCAGGTGAGAACTGAGACAATGTCTCCTACTTTATACACTTCGATACACACTGCACAGGCGTCAGCATCAGGCCCAGTCTCCTAAGCGTGCACGCGCACACACACACACACACAAATTACTTTTTAAGATATATCACATTTATTGGCAAAGTACATTAAACACAAGCTTCACTTAACACAATCATTCTCCACTAAAATCCACCAGCCTCCACCAAACACCTTTACTCTTGTAAATTCTTACACACACTAGTCAGGAAAACAAACCAAACAAGTCTCCACCAACCCACACCTTTTGTCCACCAAACAGTGTTCTCAAACAACTCCACCAAACACTGTCCACCCAACAAAGGTCATTTTCCATCAAAAAACACTCACCACAAAAGAACAGCGTTCATCTTCATAATCCAACCAATCGTTACCATTGTCCACCAAATCCACTCATTCTCCATTATTATATATATATATATATATATATATATATATATATATATATATCTACATTTCACTAAATCACACTTTCACTAATTATCAGTTATTCCCCAATTCTACCCTTCTTTACCTGGCACAATCATTCCTGGCACAACCCCATCATTCTTCACCAACTTTCCCTTCTATGCAATTCACCACAACCAGGGAGATCAAGCCAATAAACACAAAAAACAAATAACCCTAGCATCCTTCACTACTCACCCCAACCCTTCGCTACTGACCAGTTTTAATTGAATGCAGAATTCTACACCAAACACCACCCTTCTCCTCCAAAACATGACTAACCATCATGTGAATGAAAGACTGGATGAGTCTTAATTTCCTCATTTGTGTAGTTTCTTCACACACATACACACAGTACCTTATCTTCATGTTTGAGTGTGCGGATCTGCAGTTGACCAATCACCTTCTTGGCCGTTGCCTTCAGCTGTCTCTAAAGGAGAAACACACACACACACACACACACACACACACACACACAAGTTAGAAATACACTGAAGAGACGTTTGTGTGTGTGTATTTTTTTGCTGCTCAGCAACAACCACAGAACTCAAGCATTCAGGGGAATCAGACTCTACAGTGACCACACACACAGACAGGCACACACGCAAATACACCTGTTAATATTTTAAAAGGAAACTTCGCTCTTAAACCATCACATGGCTCCTGTTACACACACAAAGTTTCCTTTTGCACAGGCATGAGCCCAGCAACCTCAGCTATTGCTTTTCCTGGAAACACCTGAACAGTGTGTGTGTGTGTGTGTACCTGCTTGTGGTTCTGCACTCTGGTTCTGTAGAGTCTCCGAGCAGTGTAGTAGATGACGTATGTGACAGATGCTATGGTGATTATGATGAATGAGATGGCGATGAGGAAGATGGAGGAATGACTCATCCCTGGTTCATACATTCGCCCCACCTCTATTTCCATGGTAACAGGCACACCCTTTTGTAGCAGTTTGGCCAAATCAGTCCCACCCACATTACCCATCATCACCGCAACAATGGTGGTGCCTGCAAACACACACACCACAACTAAGGTCAAACAGAACTGGAAGCAGGGTTTAACAGCAGGTCTCCAGACTGGAGCTACAGGGATACTGAGACATGAGCACAGGAGTCCCTTAGCAGAACTGCTGAAAAAGTCCACAAAAACTCTCAGGAGATGCCAACCACTAATAATTATACAGCAATCACACACACACACACAACCTAACTAAACCTATATACACACACACACACACACACAAACTGAGCCCTACATACATACAATTGTACTGAGTAATGGGAAGAGGGATGACTTATATTGAGTGATGGGCTATAAAACAAACTTCCTGGATGTTAGCAGTGTGTAGGAGAATGACAGTGTGGAGGAGAACTTCCAGTGGAGGACACTGCAGCTGATCTGTGAATGAATCAGCACCTCACACTCAGCGCCGTAGATGGAGCTGTGCAGAGTGTTTGCAGTTTGTGGTTCTCAGAGGGCTCCGCTGATGTCACAGTCTTTCAAAGTTCCCACAGCGAGACTCCATAACCACCTCTTCCAGAAAACAATTACACTCAGTGAAACTGTAGGATTGTTAATAATCCCTTTAATCTGGTGGGTGTGAGAGAGAGAGGGCGATATTACACACTGTGTAATCTTACCAAACCTGTTAACTGAGAACATTGATAAGAAACCTGATTCACCAGTCTGGGGTTTGTTCTTGAATCAGAAACCTGAATATTCAAATTATCAGAAAACCTAAAATCTGTGCAGTGGTGGCCTAGTGGTTAGGGAGTTGGCAGCAGGACCAGCAGATTGTAGGTTCAAATCCCTTACCAATAGGTTGCCCTGAGGTACCCTTGAGCAAGGCACCTTCCCAATCACTGCACCCCGGGTGCTTTCAAGAGCTGCCCCTTGCTGCACGTGTGAGTGTTATTTCGGTGTGTTTCATTGGGTGCTGTTTTTCACAATGACAAGAATGGTCACTTTCACTTCACTTCAAATAGAACTTCCTTCACCTACTAGAGACAAGTTTACAACCTATGTGTATGTGTGCGTGCATGTGTGTACTTCTACTGCCCTAAATTTCACAATCGTTGATCAGGTCTGCACTTTAACCCTCAACATACATACATGCACGTGCGCACACGCACACACACACACACACCACCTTCAGTTCTGCCTGAAACCGGACAAACTCAACTTTCAGGTTTAAATGAGTAGGGGGAATGCACCCAACCCTGCCTTACCCAACACATACACAGTCATGTAAGCTCTGTCCCAAAAATTCTGCTTCACTTGATGTAATGAGAGCTAGCACAGTTCTAGGTGCACAGTTCTTGCTGCATGGTTCTACCTCTATTGTTCTAGAGTGTTTCTGGTTATGCAGTTCAGCTGTGGGGTTCTAGCAACAGTGCAATTCACTTCCTGTTCACCTCAGGGCATCAGGTGGACCTTTTAAGATGGAAAACAAAACTGGAAGAAAAACTGGATGAAGAGGATTGAGGAGAATTTCCCCCATCATGTGGGTTCTGACACTGTTATCTAGAACATTTACATAGTTTAAAACAGTACCTGCTCCATCTTGATGGATGGATTTGCTGTGTTCCGTGTTCAGAAATTGCATGGATTATGGGTGTTTGCAATAATTAATGTATTTTTTGTCTTCACAGCAGTTTCTGAATATAAGGTGTTTAATGAATTCACTGTAGAATCTGTACCAGATCAGTGTTAATTCTAACAGTGTTTAGATTTGTTACTAAAAATAATAAAAATGTTAATAACAGAACTGACAGTATTAAGATGTCAATAACAGTGTGTTAATATCAGTAATAGCACTGGTAATAAGTGCAATACAGTAATTACATTATTATGTGTAATTAACAGGATTAAAGGGGTTAATAACTAATAATAGTGTTAATGACAGTAATAACAGAGTTCATATAAAAATGAAGGCGTTTACCTGGGTGGGCCATCTGAATTATGTTGTTCTGTGTTTCGTCCTCGTTGTAAATAACTGCCGCCACTGCCCTACGATCCGCCGCACGGTTAATTTTCTCGGTGAATGTGCAACCGTTTCCTCTTTTTAGGAGCGCGATCCAGCCGTGCTTCCCGCGCGCGCCTCCGAAGCTCGTGTTGGGCCTGCATGCGTGCACGGGATTTGCCAAAAACACACGACCCTTCAGCTCACGGAGCGGAGACTCGCGCCCGAACAGTGCCGTCTCGCGCCACATCAAAGTCTGGTTCCCGAGAAACGCGCTCGCGCTCATGTTCGTCTCGATGTTCAGGTAGGCCGGCCAGAAGGATGCGGCACGCGTGCAAGACCACACCTGAGTCAGGTACGTGAGCGCAACCCACTGCACAACGGACATGGCGCGAGCTCTGCTCAACACACACGCTCTGAAATCTAAACCACACTGCTTAACTTTGTAAATTGAGACTGCTGTTCCTCACCTGAACGAAGGCGGCTTTGATTGGCTCCGCGCGCGCTTTAATTAGCTCGTCTGTGACGCTTTTCTTTCCCCTCCACCGGGGTGGGGGTGGGGTTCCTCATCAAGTCACGCCTCCGACTTGTGATTGGGTTAGAGTGGATCGCGAACAGATCAACATAGCCACCAGGGACACGCACGGTTTACGTCAGCAGTTGGAAACACACACTTCAATACACGGTGTGTGTGTGTGTATGGACTGACAAGTCCAATAAACTTTTTACTCTCTTTTTTTTTCTTTCACATTCAATCTCTCTCACACAGAGACAGCCATGTTCTGATGTTCTTCAGGACAATCTTACAGGAAAAATGTGGCAGAACATTTCCAGCTCCTGCATGCATGGCCCGGGGGCAAACCACTTAACTCCATAACTGTCACCCAGGTACAGGCATTGCAGCCCTCTGCCCATGGTGTGTGTTCAGTACCCCTGTGTAGGATGGGTAAGAAACATTTACTGATCAAAGTGTAGGTGTGTGTAAGCACAGAGACAAACTCTGTTTGTACAGAACAGCAACAGCTTCTTTTATGATACTTTTTTTAAATCAGTATTTAATTTATTATGCTTTAGTTTATAATGATTCATATTAACAAGATTCAGTTTATAATGATTCACATTAAAATGATTCAGTTTATTATGATTTGGTTTATTACAGCACTGTTTGGTTTGAAGTGTTTAGCTGTGATCACCATCAAAGTAATTCAGTTCATTCTTGCTTCATTTACTTCATCCACAGGTTTCCACCATGCTGAGACAAAGAGAAAGAGAGGAAGATAACTTGCCTAAGAGAAAGAGGAGCAGGACACAATCACAAATAGCAGCGCCCCCTTCTGGAAATGTGAAATTACAGAGCCAAAGTGAATCAAGCGCATAATGTCACAAATTCACAGAAAATTAAGAACCTGGTTAATGGTGTCTGAATTTACTGCTCAAAAAAGGTTTCATTTCTGGAAACCAAAATAAATAATAATTTCAGGCATTCCTGCTCAGAAAATTACCTGAAGGCTCAGAAATGTGGCCATCCACTCTATTAACTCGTCCTCAGTGTCACAGCAAAGATACCTGCAGAAAAAAAAAGATCCAGTTACTTTCTTTATCCTGACACACAACAAACCTGTTCACACTTCCACTTGTGGGATCTGTACATTTCTCATTGTGGTACTACTTGGGTAGGGGCAGTGGTGGCCTAGTGGTTAGGGTGTTGGCCGCGTGATCGGCGGATCGGGGGTTCAAACCCCTTCCCGATGGGTTGCCCTGAGGTACCCTTGAGCAAGGTGCCGTCCCCGTCCCGCTCCTCCCTGCGATGGGCTGGCGACCTGTCCAGGGTGCGTCCCCCGTCCTCGCCCTGTGTGAGCTGGCTTGGACACCAGCACTCCCCCGCGACCTCATTTGGGACAAGCGGCAGATAATGGATGGTACTACTTGGGTTTTACATCTGTTTCCACAATTGTGCATTCCATTCCCTGCTGTAACAGAGCTCTCTGTGTATCTCTTCATACTGAAGGCCTTTGAACTTTAGTGTCTCCAGTAAGTTCTGTAACCACCTAAAAAGGGGGACCTCTCAGCCCCATCCGCAGGCGAGCTTCTGCTCTTGATAAATATTGCTAACAAAGATCTGTCTCATCATTTTCTCCAAAAACCAACCTGGGATTTTTATCATCAAAATCCATCACATTAAAATGCACAAAATCCTTTAATCCCATTAAAATCCTGTTCACACTTTCATTAAAAAACACTGCTTTCCTTCAATTCAACAATAAACAAACACCTTTAATAAAAACATTCTATCAAACAGTATCACATTCAAACTACATTCATCCAAAGTGAAAAACTACTTTTAGGCCACAGTGAAGTCAGAGCTTTACAGGAACATTAAATACCATACAATATTACTATTCTTAACATTAGCACTGATATTTACACCAATATTAGGAACAATTCTGATGGACACTCACCACTGCTGTTGATTTCCAAAAAGAGTCAGACCCCACCTAAAGACAGATGCACACACACAGATATAGGAATCAAAACACATACAGATTGCTATGGTTGCTATGGTTTTGAGGGTGTTGTGTGTGAATGTATAGGATGTGGACATGTGTGTGTGTGTGTATTACGGGGTTGGGGGGTGTAGTTTACTCCTGAAGTTCTGATAAACCTTCAGTTCTTGTAGAGACAATTGTCTCTCACACTGGGAACCCTGCACATACACACAAAACTTATTGTAAAAGATGTCCATCAGTGCATCTTGTACACATTTCTCTCTTTATTCCTGACACACATGACCCACACACACTTACCTGTGTGTCTCTGCACAGTTTGAAGGTGCCAGTGTTGAGCTCGCAGTGGTGACTGCTGAAGTTTCTGCTTTTGTCTCCCTTCACTTCACAAACCCTCAACATTCCCAGCTTACACACCTCATCTTTGCCAACTGGAAGCACACATACACGCAACAAACACAAAAACATACGCACAAAAACACAGATGCTCTTATTAAAAGAGCATCTGTGTCTGTGTGTGTGTATATTTAAGTTTGTATTTGTGTGTGTTCGTGTGTGTTTCATACTGAGGTAGTTTTTGATGTCATTGCTGTAGCGACTCTTTCTGACCAGGAGGTAGCTCTCTGGGCCCAGCGAGAAATACACAGGAAGAACTTTCTCTTCAAAATGCAGCTCTCTCTCTGAAACACACACACGCACGCATACACTGAGCAACAAGCATGCTTATTCTGTTTTTACAGCTTTTAATTTGTAAGTTTTCTTACCCAGTTCTTCTTTTTCTTGAATTTCACAGCAGCTCCACATCTCTTCAGCAGGGGGCGCTTTTCCACACATCTGTAAAACTTCCAACAGCAATTCCCCTGCAGTTAAACCCACACCAACCTCACACAAACACACACACGCAGACCTTACTGTGTGAAGAGCAACAGTGTGAGTGAGTTGAGCTCCATCCACTCCTGTTTGGAAGCAATTAAACGTCTTTGAAGTCAACCTAGTGGTCCGGAACTCAAACTCACAACCTTCCCACCATGGAGTCTATAAATCCTAGGCCAACATTCCTGCTGAAAATTAAACCTGCAGATGTTGATACAGTTAACTAATCTCACCTGTACGAGTATCTCTGCCCCTTCCTCTTTCTTCTCCAGGTAAACAGCGCAGATAGTGTGGGAGGGGCTGTACTTCAATGATGTCTGTAGAATATCAGCCCAAACAGGAAGTCATATGTAAGAGAACAGACAGCCTTTCAGTAAACCGGAGGAAGTAAATTTCCCATAATTCTGTTGACCTTCTACCTGATAACTGAGTTTCTTTAAGATGAAACAAGTTGCATCCAACTGCTTCTGAAGCTCCACCTTCAAGACCTGAACAGAAAACAAACATGGTTTTGAGCATTTTCTCACTTCCTTAATTAAAAAAAAACCCAGAAGGCACAGTGCAGATTCAGTGAATAATGTTAAAGATGATGAAGTGACTCACACCAAAGATGGAGCAGTAATTGTGGACCATGTCCTCAACCACTAAGGAGGTCCTTGAGTCTCTTCCGCCTGTCTGAAAGAGTGTCGGTCCAAACACAATTCCCAGATTTCGTGTGTTCATCTGATTGATCTCAGACAGATCCTGCACACTAACACACACAGCAACAAAGGACACACACATTCAAAAGCAGACACAAACACAAGGGGTTTTAGGAAATACTTCACATTCTCTTTACATTCATAAAAGGACATCTGTTTAGAGCAAGTAGACAATCAAACTATGTTTGTTTGTGGAAGTTTCCCAGTGAAAGAGGACAGACACACAGCAGAGCAGTACCAGTACAGATGGTTCAGAAGAACTCGGAGTGTGTCTCTGTTCACCTCAGGCAGTTTGGACAGAAGATTCTGGTACCGACTGATTTTTTCAAAGGGGTCCGTTAAAGCTGCAGAAAGAGGGGGAAAAAAACCTGCTTTTGTTTTATACTTCAAATGAATCAGAGTCAAACCGATCCAGCAATGAATTGAATCAGACTTGGATTTTCTTAATAATTACGTTAAACTGTTCCTGAGGGTTAGTCAACCCAAAAATTTTTAAAATGCCTGAATGAATGTTCTAGAAAGGAAATGTGAGTGTAAACATTCTCAGGGGATACATATGTGTCACAATTATTAGGCAACTATTAGTGCAGAATTATTATTAAACATTTATTAAACATAAATTATTACAATTAAATGAAAAACAAATAAACATTTCTGACATAAAAAAAAAGATCAGTGACCAGTGCAGCTGCCCTTCTTTTCAATAACAGTCATCGTCCTGCAGAAAAATCATGGTCTTCTTGAAAGATCAGATTTTCCTGAACCACCAATTGAAGAAAGTGTCTCTAAAAGCTGGCAGTAGGTTTGGAAGTTGATTTTGAGTCCATCTTCAAGCTGAAAAGCTCCAACTAGCTCATCTTTAATAAAACTGGTTCATTCCAGTACCCCACTTCCACCTTGCTGAGTGGAAGCTGAGCTCAGTCTTGTTATGGATCCACAGGCCCAGCCTTCAACCTTCACTCTTTTTTCATCTCCATCAAACCTTTAAAAATCTGTCTGGAAATGTTTCTTGGTCCAGTCTTAATGTTTAAGCTGATGTGTCCTGTTCAGTCTTCCTTACTTTGTCCATGTCTCTGACACTGAACACATTGTTCTTCTGGACAGTCTAGGTAGGTTCAGCTCTAGAACATGACAGCACTGGAGGATCATGGGTTCCTGGTAGCTTCAAGTTTGATTCTTCTCAAATTTTTGGCAATTAATTTGCGCTGTTTCCACCAACCCTGTTGACCATGTGCAACAATTCATTGGATGGTTCTGTGTTCACGACCCCGATATCTTAACAATTTCAAGAGTGCTGCATCTGAAAGACTTTTTATACTTTCTGACTTTTCAGAGTCAGTTCTCTTTTTTTTTGCCGTGAGGAGGAAAAGAAGCGTCTTAATAATTCTGCACACCGTGATATAGGGTGTGGATCTCCTTAGGCCACACCCTCTCTCATTACACAAACACATCACCTGATCGGCTTATATCCAATCAGCATTCAGGTTCATACAGCTTGGAGTTTGAATATATTCATAAAAAAGATGATCTGGTCAAAATACTCACTTCCTTAATAACTGTGCTCACAGTGTAAAAAGGATTCAAACTCATTTTGATTCAGGGTCCAACTGATCAAGGATCCATTTGATTCAGAGTCAAACTGAAACTAAAAATTAACTGCAGGATTTTTCATTCCTACACAAAGGAACTACACACAGCTGAATTCTACAGTAAAGTGTGTGTGTGTGTGTGTGTGTGTGTGTGTGTGTGTGTGTGTGATACTGACCTGTAACACTGAGCCAGTTGGGTGTGTTTTCTGCCCCATTAAAAACTCCGTCTTTGACCTCCCGGAGAAAACGCTTCAGTGTGTTTGCTACATCATCCACACCAAACTCCTCTGACACACAGACACTCCGAGCATCCAGCAGGAAACTCTCCAGCAGAGCCGACACTCGAGAGTTAATCCCACTCTTTCTATAGATACCCACCGACATTAGACCTATGAACACACACACACATAGTACATATGAACATTTTTATTAATGTGTTTAAAAGTAACACACGTGCATTTTATAAGCACAAAATAAACAAACGGATGATCCGCTGTGATGACCCCTAAACGGGACCATCTATAAGAAAAAAAAAATTTTTTTTTATCGTTTTCATGTTTTCTACTTACATAAAAATAAAGTGCATTTATTTTGTAATATTTTGTCAATCCTTATAATTCAATATAAAAAAACACCCTTGTGTGTGTGTTTTTACCATGGCGGGTGATGTGGTCGATGCAGCGCTGGACAGTGATTGGTATTCCAGACTCGGTGAGCTGTTGCCCTGACAACATCTCAGTTCCAGACCCACCGGCCCACTGGAGCGAGTTCAGCCAACCCGGGAAGTGTGGCCTGTGATCAGAAAACAGACGCACACACCCCCTCCTCCACCCCAACACCACATCTCCCACATCATCACACACAGCTGCATGCATGCACGCACACACACACACACACACACACAGACTATAGTAACCTGTCCAAGCAGTCTTACACCATTGTCTGAAAACCTGTGTGCGTTTGTGTGTGTCTCACTGAGTGTGTGAAGTCTGCGTAGATCGACATCCTGCACCAAGTCCTGAAGCAGAACTTGCAGTCTAGAGTCACTCAGCGCGAACCAGCCAATCCCAGAACTTCCTTCAGCACAACGCAGACGACCTAGATGATCACAGATTCCACACACTGCACTCAGAGGACCTGGAAGAACTGCCTGAGACACACACACACAAACACAAACTGAAGAGTGGTAATAATGTGTCGGGGGTATTAATATAATAGTAAAGGTTGAGGGAGGGCAGTAAGAGGTGACAGATTCTCATTACCATGGTAATAGCCCTGATCCACTCCTTGACACAAGTGATGTCATCAGCTCCAAATAGATAGACCCGTCCCCCGTCAGTATAAAGTTCAAAGGTGTTTTCATACCTGCCAGAGAGTTCATTAAATTATTATTAAATTATTAAGTGATAATCATTAATGCAATAACATTTACTAACATATAACATTTACTAACACATTATTCAATTAACAAGAAACCAAACAAATCGTGTTGTTGCTAAGCAACCATAAACATTTGCTGTGCACTATTTCCTGTGTGTGTGTGTGTGTGTGTGTGTGTGTGTCTGTACAAAGAAAGATGGAGAGAGATGGACAGTATTACCCATGCTTCCCTGCTCTGTTGAAGGACAGGCAGATTATGTCCCTGGTCTTCATGCTGCCACACTTGCTGGTCTTTTGTTCAGTTTTGTAGTAGCTAAAGATGCCGTCACTGAGCGAACACCACCGCTGAACGAAATCTGCTCAAAAAACAACAAAACAATAATCTATATAAATCTATATAAAATAATCTAAATAAAAAATTATTATTATTATTGTATGTATTATATTATTGTATTATTGTATTGTATTAAAACCGATAAAGAAAAAGACACACATTTCTGATTTCTCTTATTTCTTAATTTCTCTTACAGGATTCAGGTGAATTAAACACCTTAAAATAGAATCAAAGTTTTTTCAAACACAAAAATAAACTTTAAACTTAAATATAAAATGCAACACTGGCTTGCTTCCTAAATGTTCCTAACATTCGTATGAACACACTAATCCCTAACAGTATAATCCCTAACACACTAACCCCAGCACACTAATCACATATAAACTAATCCCTGACACATGAACATGTTCATCATTTATGCAACAATCCCTAATACACTAATACTAATCCCTCTAATTGACTCTAATTGACAAATAATAATCTCTAACACACACATACACACACTCTAAACACTGGATGTTACAGACTCCACCCACCTGCCCTGGATTTGTGGTCTGTGATTGGACGATTAGAGGACGCTACTTTGAACAGGTATCCACTCTGAGAGAGCATATTCTTGACCTCTGACCCCACAGCATCTGCTCATAAACACAATGAAGTTGTTTCCATTAGTGATGAGTGTTTGAGTGTGTGTGCGTTTGTGTGTGAATGTTTGTGTGTGTGTGTGTGTGTGTGTGTGTATACCTGAGCTCAGGTTTTCTTGCTGCAGCTGCACTGCTTTTCCATGGTCACACACACTAACATCAGGCACTGAAGAGCTCACACACTCCAACAAACACACACACCACCTCTGCCTCTCTGCTTTACTGTCCACCCCAAAACTACAGAGAAAAAGAAAGACAGAGAGAGACAGACAGACAGACAGAGAGAGAGAGAAAAGGGTTAACCCTCACTCCAGTCTAGTAGAGGGCGACGATGTTGTACTGTTGATTTTAGGGGGGAGTATTTTACCTGAAGGTCCGGTAGGGGGTGGTGATGCTGAATGATCTCCCCGACTCCCTTACACTCGCCCCCTGCAGGTCAATTTCAGTAACACCTACACCACTCAAATACTCCTACATTCACAAACACCATTGGATTCAGAAAATTGCACATAAACAGTGAAGTAGAAACACAACAACGCTAAAAAAAACACACACACACACCTGTTTGTTTTTGAACAGGTAAACTCTGCAGCCTTTGATGACGGCATAGACTCTAGTCCGCGGTGACATCATGTCCAGAAAACCCTCAGAACTAACCTCTGTTGCTGTAAAAAATAGACTCCCTCCACTTTTACACTGCTGAACATCCAGAACCTTCTGCAGACACTTCACCCAGTCAGCCTGCTGTTCTAAAACACACGAGTGCATGCAAATTAGATTGTGTGCATGAATATGTAGGGATTAGTTTAAAGGGTCAGTGTGTAAGGGTCAGTATTTAGGAGTCAGTGTGTAGAGGTAAGTTAGAGGTTAATATGTAGGGATTAGTATTAAAGGATCAGTGTGTATGAGTTAGTTATTGGAGTTTAGTGTGTAGGGATTTGTATTTAGGGGTCAGGGTGTAGAGATTTCTATTTAGGAGTCAGTGTGTATGGGTTAGTTATTGGAGGTTAGTGTGTAGGGATTAGTATTTAGGGATCAGTGTGTATGGGTTAGTTATTAGAGATTATTAGAGTTGTTAGTTATTAGATTGTGGGTTCGATTCCCTCACCAGTAGGTTGCCCTGAGGTACCCTTGAGCAAGGTACCTTCCCATCACTGCTCCCCGGGCGCTTTCAATAGCTGCCCCATGCTGCATGTGTGTGTTTAGGTGAAACGCAGAGGTTGAGTTTTGTTGTGTTGTGCTGTGCTGCGTTTCACAATGAGGGTAGTCACTTTCACTTTCATTAGTATTTAGGGGTCCATGTGTATTGGTTAGCTATTAGAGGTTAGTGTGTAGGGATTAGTATTTAGGGGTTAGTTATTAATGGTTAGTGTGTAGGGATTCGTATTTAAGGGTTAATGTGTAGGGATTAGGGATAAGACAAACTCACCACTGGTTTCCGCTCTGAAGAGAAAAGTTCGACTCTTAGTGATGAGTTCAAATCGCTGATCCCCAACAGACTGAACAGAATTTACACACTGTAGAGAAACCATCCTCTTAGAGTAAACCTCCTAAAGACAGAGAGAGAGAGAGAGAGAGAGAGAGAGAGAGAGAGAGAGAAGAGAATATGTATGAGTGATCGAAGTTAATATGAAGGGATAATGAATTCTGATTGCTCAATTCCTGGATTGATTGATTTCTGGATTGATTGATTGATTAATTGAACCTTGTTGTTTTGAAAGTATTTCAGATATTCTCTGTCCAGCTGAACCCACCGCCTCTGAAACCTCCTCCCCCTGAAAAAACAACATACAAATACACACACATAAGTATATTTGTAACACACACACACACAAACATACACACTCTCACATACCACTTTTGGAGGGGTTTTATCAAGCCAGCCTGCTTTAAGAACTGGTCGCATGTGAAGCTCATTTGCATGATCAGGAAAATCTAAACAGGGCAGATCAATACTCTCCTCACTAACACACACACACACACACACATGGATTAATGTCTCTGTGACTCTCTCGGTCTCTCTCTCTCTCTCTTTCACATTCACACACACACACACACACACACACACACACACACACACACACACACACACATGCACAAATACACACACACGGTCTCTCAGAAGTTAGCGCCTTCATCCTGAGAGCTCCGCTGAGTTAGTTTTGAAGCTCCACCAAGCTTCCTCCTATTGGACAAAAAGACAACCTTTAAATTTTATGTACACACACACACATTCCAGCTCAAATACACTGGAAGAAAAAAAAAAAAAAAAATTATATATATATATATATATATATAATATATATATATATAAACACACACACACACACATATATATATATATATATATATACATATATATATATATATATATATATAAACACATATATATATAAACACATTTACAAATATTTACCACACATGCACAACACTCACAAATGCACAGTTTACCTGACTGGCCATCTTCTCAATTGGTGTGTGACGACAAATGAACAACAAAACCTACAAATACACACACACACACACACTCTCTCACTCAATCACATACACACACTTACTAAAAAACTCACTCACAAATACATGTATCCACCTGGAGGCACAATAGCTGAGCAGCTTGTAATAAAACCTGATCCACCACTGGTCTCTCCCTCTCATAGCAGAACACACACACACACACACACACACACACACACTTCCTCATTTCAGAAATAAACAGGAATTCATTCATTGTGTTTGTGTGTGTGTGTGTGTGTGTCTGATTGTTAAGGTTCTTCTTCCTCAGTTGCTTAAAAGTCATAATAGAATTTTTTTTATATCAGTATATTTGAAAAAAATATATAATCCTAAAGCTTCTCTCAATGTATTCAATAATAATAATAATGTGTCAATCTGTAAATTTAAAGCAGTAAGTATGCTTAACTGTAATGTTCTGTGTTCATAATGACCAGTAGTCACTTTCACTCTCACACATAAGTTTAAGCAGCACGAAAGTTAAAAGTTAAAAGTTATTTTAAAGAGGAATATTGAACAGTGATGATTCTGGTTTAATAAAATCTATTTACACATAAAAATGTGCCAAACCTTTTTAAACACACACACAAACATGGTGACAACATGTCCACACCACACCAAAAGGACCAGGACCTTCTCACTTTGAGCTGACAGTGCCACCCACTTCACCACCATGCCGCCCTCCTCCTGAATAAATTTCAGTACTTTTATTACATTCAATGATTTTCCTTCTTTTTATTTCACTGGTCAATTCAGTGCAGCTATGAGTTTTGTCACTCTCTGTCCTCACAATAGCCAACCCAGCATGAGACCACTGTGGAGTGCTGTAAACTTCGGGACTATAAGTTGACTGTAGGCTGGACCCAACAGAGGAAGATCTTGACTCTTCATTAATCCACCCCTGTAATGGATTTAAAGTGAGAGTTATCTGTCTGTTAAAAATTATACAAAAGAGGTAAGGTATGTGGATTTTGCAACAAAGGGTGGAAAACATATTTGAACCTAGGCATGACACGACACACTAAAAAGAAGTGGGAGCTTCACCCCCACCTCAGACACTAAGACCACATTCTGCTGATCCCAGTGTACAGACCCATCGTTAGGCCTGTGAAGCCAACCCTGAAGCAAGTAAAGACCTGGCCACAAGAGCCATCTCTGCTCTTCAGAACAGCTTTGAACACACAATACATGACTGGGACATGTTTAGGGAGGCTGCAACCTATGGTGACTCCATCACCTGGAAGATACAGCTGAGTGACTAACACATCATAGCAAGTGCATTGAGATATTACTGTCTCAAGTCCCATCATCCACAACCAACCATAAGCTACAGATTACTGTGGAAGTGCAGGCTCTAGGCCTGGATGAGCCTTCCAAGTCAGGGACGAGAGCCTTTAGCCCTAAGAATGCTGAGCAAACACTCTATAAGACCATCAAGAATAATAGCAAGCTCACACAGAATCATAGCCACTTCAAACACCAGTGACACACAGCACATGTGTAGGACATTCAGGCCCTCACCAACTACAGGACATCCACCTACTTGTGATGTTGAACCACTTCTATGCATGGTTTGATGCTGTGAACAACACGGAAATGAGGAAGACCTTCCCTCCTCCAAACAATCAGGTTCTCTGTCTGACCACGGCCAAGGTGAGAAGATCTCTGCACCCAGGAAGTCAACCGCCAGCTGCAGATTGCGATAACATACAAGGTTGTGTGCTCAGAAGATGTGCAGAACAGCTGGCAGAAGTTCTCACCAACCTCTTCAACATTTCTCTGTTGTTCAGCACCACTGTTGTTCTTAGGTGCTTCAAGACCTGGCATCATCATGCCAGTATCTATTTCACATGCCTAAGCGACTATCAACCCTGCAGCACTCACACCTATCATTATAAGAAGTGCTTCAAGAGGCTGGTCATGTGGCACATCAAGTCTCAAATCCCTCCCTCACTGGACCCCCTGCAGTTTGCGTATCGTCCCAACCGCTCAACGGATGATGCAATCTCTAACACCCTCCACCTGGCCCTTTCTCATCTGGAGAGAAAGGACAGTTATTTCAGAATTCATCGATTTCAGATCAGCATTCAACACCATCATTCCTCAACATCTGAGTGAGAAGCTGAGGCTGCTGGGTGTGAATACCTCCTCAGTAACTGGATCTGGACTTCATGATTGGGAGAGATCACAACTCAGCCAGGATCATTGTAACCCACCTCCAACACCATCTGCGGCGTGACACAGGGAATTCATCAGCAAAGCAACCAGGATTGTGGATGATCCCACACACCCATCCCACACTCTCTTCACTCTCTTGCCATCCAGAAAAAGGTTCAGCAGCATACGGGCCTCTAGCCTCATCCAGGTTGGGAAACAGTTTCTTCCCCCTGGCCATCAGACTTTTGAACTGTTATACACCTTACACTTCTACTACCACCTTCGCTACTATTGCACTTAATACTTATTATTTATTTTTACTGCATGCACTTTATACCATAACATTGCTATCCATCACACTGCTGCTCTTATATGCTGCTTTGTTCCGTAACACTGCGGCTCTCCAACGGATGAATGTACTGAATGCGCTATCTATTGTACTGTCTGTTGTTGTCTGCACTTGTTTGTTTGCTTTGTCTTGTGTTTTTATGTTGTGCCGGATGTCATCTTATGTGTAGCTCCAGGGCCCTGAAGGAACGTTATTTCGTTTCATAATGTACTGTGTATATGGTTATCATGACAATAAAAACCCTACTTGGCTTATTTTAGGAAGGAGGAGCACAGGTGATGTATAAAATTGGAGAGAAGATGCTCCTGGTGGTTATATCCTTAACTTGGGAGGGTCAGTCTGGAGGGAGATCGGAGACTGCAAATGTGGCCAGCAGGATCCAGTGATCGTCTGTGGGATGACCTTGAAGGGAGTCAAGAAGGAGGAAAGTGAGGAGCAGGGTCAGAGATCAAGTGGTGGAGAGCTGGCTGAGTGCAGAGTGGAATTCATGAAAATTCTTGGGGCACTGGGAGTGCTGAAGTACCCGGATTGCTGAAACTACTGCAGAAGTGATAAATGACAACTAAATGTACTTGGTGTGACATCCCAAAAAGAAAAGAGGAGGAGGATAAAAACCTGGTGGTGGGACTTAAAGAGGAGTACAGGAGTGTATACAGGAAAAGAGAGAGGCAAAGAAGAATGGGGACAGTCAGAAGGATGAAGGAGGTAGACAGGTGTAGAAGGAGATGAACTGCAGGGTGAAGAAAGCAGTGGCAAAGGCCAAAGATAAGGTGTTTGGTATGAGAGGTTGGACAATAAAGAGGGAGAAAAGGATCCATACCAATTGGCTAGACAGAGAGACAGATCTGGGAAAGATGTGCAGCAAGGCAATTAAAGATAGAATTGGAAACCTACTCACAGGTGAACAGAGCGTGTTGAGCAGACGGAGGGAGTACTTTGAGGGACTGATGAATGAAGAAAATGAGAGAGAGAAAGATTGGATGATGTGAGGATGAGTGAACCATTTGTGCATAAATAAGCAAGATAGGAAATGCGGGCAGCATTAGAGGATATGAAAGACCAGATGACATGCCAGTGGAAGCATGGAATGTTTGAAGATAGCAGTTGAGTTTCTGACCAGACTATTTAACACCCTAATCTTGGAAAGTAGAGGATACTTACGAAAAGAGGAATTAGAGCGAAGTATTACTGATACCAGGTACTTCAGAACATGGGTGATGCACAGAGCTGTAGTAACTAAAGAGGCATAAAGTTGATCAGCCACAGCATGAAGTTATGAGAAAGAGTAGTGGAAGCGAAATTAAGAAAAAAGAAAAGAGGATTAGTGAACAGCAGTATGCTTTTATGCCAGAAGTACAGAGAAGGTCAGAAGGGTAACAGGTTGAGTCTTTGTGGACTTGAAGCATATAACATAGGTGTCATGAGAGGAGTTATTAGTTTGTATGAAGTCCAGGTGTTGCCGAGATGTATGTGGTAGTTCCAGGATATGTATGATGGCAGTGTAACAGGGTGAGATCTGCAATGGGAGTAGCGGTTGCATTTAAGGCAGGGTTGGATTACATCAGGATCTTGTTGCAATAGTAATGGACAGGTTGTGGGATGGCGTTAGGCGGAGTCTCTGCTGGACCCTTGATGTTTGCTGATGATATTGTGATCTGCATTGAGAGTAGGGAGCAGCTTGAGGAGGACCTGGAGAGATGGAGATATGCTTTAGAGAGGAGGAGAATGAAAGTGAGTAGGTCAAAGACATAATACATAAATGTACGTGTGAAGGAGAGAGAGAAAGGTAGGTGGATTTAGGGATACCGAGGGTAGAGGGTGAGAAAATGTGGAGGTTTAAATACTTGGGATCAGTGTTGAGTTCAGTGTAACGGCAAGTGTGGAAGAGAGGTGAAGAAGAGAGTTCAGGCAGGTTGGAATGGGTGGAGAAAAGTTGCTGGAGTGATTTGTGACAGACGGTACCAGCTGGAGAGTAAAGAAAGTTTACAGAAGTAGTGAGACCAGCTATATTTGTATGGTTTGGAGACAGTGACGAGAGGCAGGCTGGAGTGTCAAGGATTAAGATGTGAGATTTTACGTGGATTAGTAGCGTGCTGGATGGACAAGTTAGAAATTAGTTTATTAGAGGGACAGCTCAGGTTGAAGACATTTTGTAGACAAAGTTGAAAGCAAGTGCGTTGGTTTGGATTGAAAGGAGAGATAATTCCTAAATTCCATCAACATGTGAACTTTAACGATGGGGAAAACACGCTGGACTGTGTTTACCTAAACTTGCTGGCAGCCCGTACAGAAGCGAGCCCACGCCCCACCTCAACACTCAGACCACATCTACAGAGATGTGTACAGTGTCCCAGGCAAGGCGGAGGGCTCCACTGCCCGCGCCACAACTGATGGTGCGCCTGCGCTGAGATCAGCAGCACAGGCTGCTGATCCCAGCGTGCCACCTGTCATCGAAAGCGCGTAGCAAGCAAGTAAAGACCTGGCTTGGGCCATCTCTGCTCTTCAGGACTGTAGTGCCTGACTGGGACATGTTTGAGGCTTTGCAACCTCTGGTGACTCCATCAACCTGGGAGGGTACACAGCTTCAGTGACTGGCTACATCAGCAAGTGCATTGAGATATTACTGTGCCAAGTTCATCATATCACGACCCAACCAGCCATAGATGACTGCAGGCTACTCGCGAACTCCTGAGAACCCAGGACAAGGCAACTAAGTCAGGGGCGAGGGCAGCCTAGAAAAAATCGAGACACTGAAACCTATCTCGGGCCATCAGAGCAACAAGCGACTCATGCGAATCCACGTACACTTCAGAACACTGGTGACACTGCAGGCGCATGTGGCAGGGCATCCCGAGCCCTCACCAACTTCAGGACATCTGCACCTGCCTGTGACGGTGACCCCTCCCTCCCAGATGCGCTGAACCACTTCTACGCACGGTTTGATGCAGTGAACAACATGAGAATGAGGAAGACCACCCCTCCTCCAAACGACCAGATTCTCTGTGTTGCAGCCGAGGTGAAGATCTCTTCTCTGAGTCAACCCGCAGAAGCTGCCGGTCCAGACAATATTCAAGGTGGTGTGCTCAGAGGATGTGCAGAACAGCTGGCAGATGTTCTCAATGACATCTTCAACACCTCTCTGAGCACCTGGTGTTCCGGGGTGTTGTTTCAGGCCACAGCATCATTCAGGTGCCAAAGCCATCTATCTCCTGCCCCTCCTTTGACTATCGTCCCATCGCACTCACCCATCATCATGAAGTGCGTCAAGAGACTGGTCATGAGGGCACATCAGATCTCAAGATCCCCCTCCTCCTAGACCCCTGCGGTTCGCGTATTGTCCCAGCAGCTCCAGCGGATGATTCGAATTCAATTCAATTTATTCTTGTACTTAAGCAGCACTGCAACAAGTTTGCCCCAAAGGAGCACTTTGGCAGAAGGTCGATGATGGAACGGGGTTACAGTAATGGATATTCAAGCCGGACATTTCTGGAGGAGAGGAACCAAAAGCTCCCACTATGTGGAGAAGAAAAAGAACCTCCTGAGGGGTCCAAGGTCAACCGGCTACCCAGCCCTTGGGTATCTAACAGTACAAAGTGGTGGAGTTTTTAGACTCCAGGATCAGTGAGGTCTTAGAAGTTTCTTCCAGTACCGATGAGCCGCCAGGGTCACTTGGCGCATCCAGATGCATCACAGACCAGATGGTGACGGCATTGGACTCAGGTGATAACCACAGCGGGCCCCCCCGGACATGTGGGAGAGAAATGGAGATGGGGTCAGTAATGGGCAGGATCAGTAGTGATAAAGAACAGAAATGACAACAGTGCGATGCTTGTACCTTGCTTTCAGCGACAATGATGCAATCTCCAGCACCCTCCACCTGGCCCTTTCATCTGGAGAGAAGGACAGTTATGTCTCAGAATCAAGTCAAGTCAAGTCAAGTGAAGTTTTATTGTCATTTCAGCTATATCACAGAAATTACACAGTGAAGCGAAATAACGTTCCTCCAGGACCTGGTGCACACACAAGACAAGACACAAGACACAAGACAACATAAGACACAACACGGGACAACAGAGGTGCAAGACAAGACCAGACAACAACAGAGCGACACGACCAGACGGTACATTCATCCAGTGGAGGGCTGCGGTGTTGTGAAACAAAAGCAACCAGGTAGGTGTAATAGCGCTTGGTGTGGTAAGACTTGAGCGTATTAATTTAAGTGCAAGGAGTGCAACGCGAGCACTTAAATAAATAAATGCGGGATGAAAAAGTGGACTGGGTTTAAGAGTTCAGAAGCTATTGGTGGATTCAGAGTTGAGAAATTTTGATGGCCAGGGAAAAACTCTTCCCATCCGGAAGTGGGAGGCCATTGTACTCACGGAACCTTTCCCGGATGGCAGGAGGGAGAAGAGAAGGTGTGGGACGGGTAGGAGGATCATCACAATGCTGAGTTTAACTGGGATGCAGTGATGAAATGTCTTGTACAGAGGCAGAAGATCCCGATGATCTTCTCCAGCTGTTCTCACGCTACCCGATTGTAGGGACTGCGGTCTGGGGCGTTGCAGTTCGTGCCAGGCGTGTGCCTTCGCTCAGGATGCTCTCGATGGTTCCTCTGTAGAAGATGGTGAGGATGGAAGGTGGGAGATGGGCTTTCCTCAGTCTGCGCAGGAAGTAGAGGCGCTGCTGGGCTTTCTTTGTGATGGAGTTGGTGTTGAGGGACCACGTGAGGTTGTCAGTGATGAACACCAGAAGCAGGTGCTCTGGACCATCTCCACAGGTGAGGTGTTGATGATAGTGGAGTGTGGTCCCGACCGTGATCTCCACAAGTCAACAACCATCTCACTTTAGTGTCGACGTTCAGAGACAGGTTGTTGTTGGTTCCTGCCACCAGTCGTCAGCTCTTTCTCCTCTGTGACCTCGTCTCCACTGCTGATCGGACTACGGTTATCATCCATGAATTTGATGATGTGGTTCAAGCTGTGGCAGCTGCACAGTCATAGGTCATCAGTGTGAACAACTGAGTGGGTACAGGCACACAACCCCTGGGAGGCTCCTGTGCTCAGTGTGATGGTGTTGGAGGTGCTGCTACTGATCCTGACTGACTGGGGTCTCCCAGTCCAGGGAAGTCAGAACTTCCCTGTCCACAGGCAGGTGGAGATGTCTGTAGTTGGTGAGGGCTTGGATGCCCCCTGCATCTTGCAGCGTGTCACCCAGTGTTCTTAAAGGGTGGCCATGGATTCTCTCGTGAGCTCGCCGCGCTCTGATGGCCAGGGTGGTTTCGCTTTTCTTAGAGCAGCCCTCGTCCCTGACTTGAAGGCCTTGTCCGGGTTCTCAGGGTCTGCACGGCTCCGCGATCATCATGGCTTCTGGATTTAGATACTCACGGCAGCCTGACGATGGTCTGTACACTGGGATCAACCAGCATGAAGATGTGGTCTGAGTGTCGAGGTGGGGCGAGGGCTCCGCTCTTATGCGCGCGGCCAGGTTTGTGTAAACACAGTCAGCGTGTTTCTCCCCTGCGTTTACCAAAGTCCACATGTTGATGGGGTGGGAGAGCGGCTTGAGATTTGCGCCAGTTTGCAATCTCCGGCAACAATATACGATCGTCCTGGGTGATAGTTTTGGAGTCGCTGATAATTCCATAAAGTTCAGCCAGCGCGCTGTTAACTTTTTATTAGCAGCTGTGGCGTGCGCGGATGGAATGAACGCGTAATAAACACATAGGAAACTCTGGGCAAATAAAGCGGTCTGCACCTGACTGTTACAGCTCCAGCAGTGTTGTGCAGTGTATGAGACCAGCACAGCGTTTGTACACGTGTGTGTTTTACACAGTAAAACACCCCACACAGCCCCCCCTCCAGCGAGTCTTCTAGACAGGCGGGTTTCCTGTCCCGCACAGCAGCGGAGTCCGGCGGATTGGATGGCCGGTCATCCCGGAGCAGCTGTGCGCTGAGCCATGTGCTCTGTAGAAACAAAGCTTGTGGTCTCTGTACTCACTCTGGGTGTGGTATATCAGTTTATTATCCAGGGAGCGGACATTGGCGAGGAGGACGGACGGGATAGCGGTCATTTTAAGAGCTTGGCTATGAGCTGAGCGGACCCCAACACGCTGCGGCGTTCTGGCTTCCTCTACTTTTACCGCTTCCCACCATGTCCTCTCCAGTCGTACCAGGTTTGCAGCAGGCGTCTCGGGGACTGAAGGCCTGGTCTTCTCCAGCACGCCGGCTCCCGTGGCGCGTTGTTGGTCGCTGGAAGACTGAATCCCCTTTGATTCCTGAGCTCCAGCCGGTGTTTGGCGGTTAAATTTAAGAGCATTCTACAGATGTGACGCTCATGTTAAGTCTTATGGTGAAAGTAGTCGGATGAAAAGACTTTTTTACAGACTGCTTTGCAAGTTTGGACCCACGAATGGCGCTTAAGTGTTACCAGCACTTGTCATCTTGGATCAACAATGCTGTTCATCGACTCGTGAGTTCATCTGAGTTCAGCTGAGTTCATCGACTACAGTTCAGCATTCTCAACACCATCATCCCTCAGCACCTGAGTGAGAAGCTGAGGCTGCTGGACCTGAACACCTCCCTCTGTAACTGGATCCTGGACTTCCTGACTAGGAGAGCCCAGTCAGTCAGGATCAGTAGAAGCACCTCCAACACCATCACACTGAGCACAGGAGCCCCCAAGGGCTGTGTGCTCAGCCCACTGCTGTTCACACTGATGACCCACGACTGGCATTAAGCACAGCTGAACCACACATCATCAGAGTGCGCTGTTGATGCAACCGTGGTGGGTCTGATCAGCGGTGGAGGCAGGGCAGCTTACAGAGGAGGGAGATACAAGGCTGATGGACTGGTGGGAGCAACAACCTGTCTCTGAGCGTCTGACAAGACTAAAGAGATGGTTGTTGACTTCAAGACACGTGCGGGACCACTCCACTTATCATCAACACCTCACCTGTGGAGATGGTCCAGAGCACCAAGTTTCTTGGGTATTTCACATCTGCAACAACCTCACGTGGTCCTCAACACCAACTCCATCACAAAGAAAGCCCAACTAGCGCCTCTACTTCTATGCAGACTGAGAAAGCCCATCTCCCACCTTCCATCTCTGTCTTCTACAGAGGAACCGAGAGCATCCTGAGCGGCTGCATTACTGCCTGGTACGGGAATTGCAACGTCTTAGACCGCAAGTCCCTACAACGGGTAGTGAGAACAGCTGAGAAGATCATCGAGATCTCTCTGCCCTCTGTACAGGACATTTTCACCACTCGCTGCATCCGCAAAGCAACCAGCATTGTGGATGATCCCTCCCACCCATCCCACACTCTCTTCTCCCTCCTACCATCCGGGAAAAGGTTCCACAGCATACGAGCCTCCACTTCCAGGATAGGAAATAGTTTCTTCCCCCTGGCCATCAGACTCTTGAACTCTTAAACCGCCAATATCTACCCAGTCCACCATTCTCATCTTGTATTTATTTATTTATCTCATGTTGCACTCTGCACTTTATCAATAACACTGCTCCACCACACTGCTACACTATAATCTACCTTCGCTGCTTTGTTCCACAACACTGTGGCCCTCTACGGATGAATGTACTGTCTGTTGTGCCGTCTGTTGTTGTCTGTCTTGTCTGCACTTGCTGCCCCGTTTTGTGTATTATGTTGTGTCTTATGTTCTCTTGTGTCTTGTGTCTTGTCTTGTGTGTAGCACCAGGGTCCTGGAGGAACGTTATTTTGTTTCATTGTGTACTGTGTATATGGCTGAAGTGACAATAAATTCCTACTTGACTTGACTTGACTTGAGATGAGCTGGTTATATTGGAAGGAGGATGTTGAAGATGGAGCTACCAGGAAAGAGGAAAAGAGGAAGACCAAAGAGGAGGTTTACGGACATGGTGAGAGAGGACATGCAGGTGGTTGGTTTGAAGCAGGAAGATGCAGTTTTTTTTAATGTGATTAGATGTGGTTGATGTTTCCCCTCCAGGGGGCGGTAATGATCAGCGCGCCGCGCGTGAAGAAGAGGCGGCGGCGTTGATTGGCTGAGTGCGCGGCGGGAGTCATGGGTCTGTTTCTTTTTGAGCGAGCGGCGGGAGCCACCAGTTTGTGCTTATTTTTGAGCGAGCGGCGGGAGCCACCGGTTTGTGCTTCTTTTTGAGCGAGCGGCGGGAGCCACCGGTTTGTGCTTCTTTTTGAGCGCGCAGAGGTTTGGTGCGTGTGAACCAGGACGGAATGACCATGGAACCCGAGGAGATCAAAGCAGCGGCGGAGAAACTGGCGCGGTGAGTACAACCTTAAACAGAGCTGCTTAAACGGGCGGGGTTTAAGGTGGAGCAGAAAGTTAGGGTTAGTTTGAAGAATCTGCAGCTTCTCAGCAACAAAAGAACAAAACAAACAAAAAAAAGTGTGCGTGCGCGCGCACTTATTTGATGAGAGAAGTCAGAGGGGATCTTCAAGTTCTTCGCCTGTTCCTGCAGAACCAAACAGAAGCTACACTCAGATCCCTGAGAACCCTTGGCTGACAAATTATTTTTTATTTTTCAGCTCCCTGTCCATCGATCCTGAGGAAAAATCTCGCAGGTAACACACACACTCTCATACTCTCATTCACCACACAATTTTGCACGTATTAGTTTGTTTGTGTGTGTTCAGGTTGAGGCAGGAGGGGAAGGAGGCAGCTCGGCAAGGGGATCTACAGCGTTCCTTGGATCTTTTTCTTCGGGCATTCGATCTGCAGCCAAGTGCCAAGGTAAAGAGCCGAATCCAACAACTGCAGGAAGCGTTACAGGAAGTGGCACCATCACAGGAGGAAGAGGAGGAGTTTATTGATGTGAATGGCAGTGGGCTGATGCTGTATAAGGATCTTTATGATAAACTTTATGATCACCAAAAAGACGGCGTGGCCTTTCTGTACAGCCTGCACCGGGATGGTCGGAGGGGCGGCATCCTGGCTGATGACATGGGACTCGGCAAAACCATCCAGGTCATTTCTTTCCTCTCAGGAATGTATGACGCTGAGCTGGCCAGTCACACACTGCTGGTCATGCCCACCTCCCTCATTAAAAACTGGGTCCGTGAGTTTGCCAGGTGGACTCCAGGCATGCGGGTGAAGGAGTTCCATGGCAGTAGCAAAGCGGAGAGGAACCGGAACCTTGAGCGGATCCAGCGGAAAGGGGGTGCCATCATCACCACCTATCAAATGCTACTCAACAACTGGGAACAGCTGGCAACATTCCAGCAACAGGAGTTCTGCTGGGATTATGTTATTTTGGACGAAGCTCACAAGATCAAAACCTCGTCTACCAAAACGGCAAAATGTGCTAACACCATCCCGGCCCGGCACCGCCTGCTGTTGACCGGCACCCCTGTGCAGAACAATCTGCGGGAAATGTGGGCGCTCTTTGATTTTGCCTGCCATGGGGCACTGCTGGGCACAGCTAAAACCTTTAAGACAGAGTATGAAAATCCCATCACTCGCGCCAGAGAGAAAGATGCTACGCCTGGAGAAAAAGCTCTGGGCCTCAAAATCTCCCAGAACCTAATGGAGCTCATCAAGCCGTTTTTCCTTCGCCGGACAAAGGCCGAGGTGCAGCAGCGGAAGCAAAGCACCAAGGGAGCAGGAGAGGAGAAACAAGGCAGAAAAGAAGAAAAGGAGGGCAAAGAGAACAACTGTTTGAACAGAGAGAATCCAACAGAAATGCCCTCACTTACTCGGAAGAATGATTTGATCGTGTGGACGTTCCTGAGTCCAGTTCAGGAGGACATTTACAGACAGTTTATTTCTCTGGACCATATTAAAGCCTTGCTGATGACTTCGAGATCTCCTCTGGCCGAGCTTACGGTGCTGAAGAAGCTCTGTGATCATCCTCGACTGCTCTCCGCTCGAGCCGTCACTCAGCTGGGGCTGGCAGAGGGCTCTGCCGCCAACCATGTCCCCTTGGAGGATGAGAGTGACTCAGCTACTGGAACTATCGACCAAGTCTCGGACGAGACTCTGTTGAAAGAATCTGGAAAACTGCGCTTCCTTGTGTCTTTGCTGGAGAGGCTCAGAGAGGACAGTCACCAGACACTGGTTTTCTCTCAGTCCAGAAAGATGTTGGACATTATTGCGCGTGTCTTGCAGAACAGGAGCTTCCAGCTGCTGCGAGTGGACGGGACTGTGACCCACCTGGCTGAGCGAGAGAGACGCATCGCCCTCTTCCAGACAGACAGACGATACTCTGTTTTCCTGCTGACCACACAGGTGGGTGGAGTCGGGATCACACTGACTGCTGCCAATAGGGTGGTGATCTTTGACCCAAGCTGGAATCCGGCAACAGACGCCCAGGCAGTGGACAGAGCTTACCGGATTGGACAGACTGACGATGTAGTAATCTACCGCCTCATCACCTGTGGCACGGTGGAGGAGAAAATCTACCGCCGACAGGTGCTGTGTGTTTGTGAGAGAGATTAGCTGTTTTGTGTGTATGTTCTCTCTAACTGGGATGTGTATGTTTTTATGTTGGTTCTGCAGGTTTTTAAGGATTCTCTGATACGACAGACGACAGGCGATAAGAAGAACCCATTCCGTTATTTCAGTAAACAAGAGCTGAAGGAGTTGTTTACTTTAGAGGACACACACTCCTCCTCCACTCAGCTGCAGCTTCAGGCACTTCACTCTCAGCACCGCCACTCCGACCCCAAACTGGACCAACACATTGCTGATCTGTATCGCATGGAAATGTTTGGAATCTCAGACCACGACCTGCTCTTCTCCAAAGAGGCCATTACAGAGGAGGATGACCTGCAGGACGCAGAATCTAACCTCTACATTCAGACCCGTGTCCAGAAAGCGCAGGAGCTGGTCCAGGCTGAGTCGGAGTTGCATGGACAGCTGATGGACAGTGTTGCTACCAGCACAGAACCCATCTGGCTCAGGCTTGCAAAGCAGCGTGGAATAGATGAGCCCATGAAGAGACCGCGAGGACAACACACACACTCGTCCAGCCCCCGCGCTGTAGTGGACCTCACAGAGTCTGGTTCCAATGACCTGGGCGAGCTTTGTTCCAATGAGGGGGAGATCATCAGTGACGAGGAACCAGTGGAGTTGAAGAATGAACCTGCAGTGTCCGGACAACTCAGTACCTCTTCTGTCAGCAGTTTAACTGTGGGGGACGGGTCTTCCAGTCCACCCATGGACGCAGCCGCCTCTGGTTCGAGATTCTCTTCTGAGCTCCAGGGAGAGGATGGACATGATCCTGAGAGAGAAAACCTGCTGATTTTGTCCCCACGTTCCAGTGCCGCTGACCAATCAGAGCCATTGGATGCACTGCTGGAGATGGAGCCGCAGTCCATTTCTGTGCAGGGGGAGCTTTTCCAGGGAGAGTTTAACCTGCAGCTGGAAGACAGTGCAGACATGTTCTTACCGGAGGAGGAGCAGCAGCAGGAGGAGCTGGATCTGGAGGAGCAGCAGGAAGGAGAAGGGATGTTCCAGCTTGAGATGGAGGTCAGTGGGCTGATCAGCAGAGAAAACGGTGCCTGTGGTTTCCCCATCATTCCCAGGTCCACCCCATCCACTCCTGCAGATGATTCTTTGCTGCATGTGGTCAGGAAAAAGAAAAAAGCCCAGATCATCTACGACAGTGAGGAGGAGGAGCAGGAGAAACCATTATTAGCGAGCAGTCCGCTGACTGGCAACTTCAAAAGCCTAGGTTCTTCCACCCCAAAGTCAGCATTGAACATCAATGCTCCCAGCAGGCGCAGTATGAACACCTCTGTTGCTTCCCGCCGCTCGTTTGTGGGTTCACTGCTGGAGGATCTAGAGGAAGATGGGGATGATGACATAATTGAGGGGGTGGGGCTTAGTCACGCTTCTGAAACGAATAGAATATCTGAGGAACTGGGAGAAGAGGAGCCGAGCGGAGAAACGCTCCATTCAGAAAACTTTGGTGAGAGTGAGGAGGAACAGGGTGAAGAGGAGGGGGAGGAATGGCGGAGTGCTCAGGAAGAATCCTCTGGCGATGTGGAGTTAAGCTCTAGTGAAGCACTAGATCAATGTGCTCCCTCAAGCATTTCCTCAGGAACAGCTGCCCAAACCACCAGCTTTACACACCCCACCAATCAAACCCCACAGGACATGTTTGAGTCTCTAGTGCATTCTGGGAAGCATAGTCTGACTGAGGGAAGAAAGCAGGAAGCTTTGGATTTTTTCCTGAAAGCAATAGACATTAATAGTGGAGACGGAGAAATCCAGCTGCTCATTATTCAGCTCTACAGGCAGCTTAGCCAACCCAGATAATGCATTTAAACACCCTCTTTACCTGCGTGTGTATGAGAGAGATATGGTCAAAGATCCTGCTGTTCTGTGTTTATTTACCAAACAATATGATGTACAGAATATTTCCAGATTATTTTTTTTTTCATTTTTATTGAAATGTAATGGGGACTTTAAAATAAATGTTAAAATTATCTGTAAAATAGCAGTTTGTGCCTGAAGAGAAAATGATGGATCAAGATGTTTTTGTGTTTGTAGTGAATTAAATGATTGTATTGTATTAAGTGATTTGTGTTAACTCGACTTTACTGTTCTGTGTGTGTCTGTCCGTTCGTTCACGTGCAGAGGGGTCAGCGGTGTCCTGCCCCAGGATCGGAAAGTCATAGGTTTGAATCCCAGACCAGTAGGTTGTCCTGAGGTAACCTACCCTCCCCATCACTGCTCCCCAGGTGCTTTAAATAGCTGCCGCTTGCTGCACAGTGTGTGTGGGTGAAAAGCGGAGATTGAATTTTGTTCACTGTGTGCTGTGTTTCATAATACTGCTTTCAGAGTGAACTCAGCGCTTGGCATGCTGGGAGAAAGCTCTGTTCTGAGAAAGTTTTGGGGACAAAATTGTGGATAGACAATGTATAATGACACACACTTTAGCACTACGTGAGTCCCTCAACCAGTTTATCACATTTACTTTCAGCTTAAAATGAAACAGCAGATCAGAAAAAATAAAGCACTGCTTTATAGAAACACATCCATAGATTTGTGAAATGGGGCCAGAAAGTCTGTTTTTATAAGTATTTGCTTTGCTGCTATAACATCCAAAATGAAAACAATTTAAAAAGTCCAGCTCCTTGATGTCCTCAGGTGGACAGCGGGGACATCAGCACCTTTCTGAAATAGCTTGACAGCGCTTCTTGCTGTTCATCAGACCAGAACAGGGGACACCAGTTGTCCTGCCTAAAGGGTTATTCTCTGTCCTGTCCGTAAACAACTCTGGACACTCAGGTTTAAGGGTTTTCCTGTCATGTGAACAGGAAACAGGGTCCCCGTCCAATCTGATTCTCACTCTCCTCAACCTTTTTCTTTGGGGACTGTTGTCTTCTCTTCTCTTCTGCAACTGTAAAACCCGACACGTGTTAGGGGGTGGGCCCTTCAAATGAACAGATGTGGGCGTGTCGCGCGTGGCTTTTTGGGAGTTGTAGTGCGCGGCGGTTCCATGGTGTGTGTTTGGCGTGTGTGTGGGCAACTTTCAGGACTACACGTCCCAGCGGTGTTTATTGGCGTCCTGTTGGCTCGGGTTGTGAGGACGTGTTTCGGTGTCGGACTGTGATGCGGGAGAGAACTCGAGGAACCAGAGGAACCTGAGAGGTGGAGGATCAGTATGTGGCTCAGACCGGAGGAGGTTCTGCTGAAGAGTGCGCTTAAGCTCTGGGTCACCGAGAAATCCAACCGGTTTTTCCTGCTGCAGCGGCGCCGGGGCTGCGGAGCGGGAGGCGGGGGTATCACGGGTGGGTGACCGGGAACCTGACAACTACTGGGAGTCAAAATTACATTTTCAGATTGCGGAAAAAATAGTACCGGAAACGTTGCAGTTAACAATTAAAGTTACAGTTACTGATTACCCATTACTGTACTGATTACTGTTACGTGTGTGTGTGTGTGTGTGTGTGTGTTTTTTTTTTTTGCTGCTGTAGGTCTCCTGGTTGGGACACTGGACACAGTACTGGACTCTACTGCTAAAGTGGCTCCGTACAGAATCTTACATCAAACACCAGATTCACAGGTTTACTGGAGCATCGCCTGCGGTGAGGGGGGTTTGGGTAGAGTGGGGCCACAAATAGAATAGGGGCAGAGAGACGGGGAGGACAGAAAGATCAAGGAGTTACTTGTTTTATTAAAATAATGTGAAATAGAATCTGTGTGTGTGTGTATTCAGGTGCCTCTCTGGAGGAGATCTCTCAGCACTGGGATTGGTTGCAGGTGAACATAATGAGAACTCTCTCTGTGTTCGACTCTGACGATGACATCACAAGCTTTGTCCAAGGCAAGATTCGAGTGAGTTCACACAAACTCTTATGCACGCGCACTTAAGTATCTGAAATTATGGAAATGGACAAATCAGTCGTTCCTATCTTTTATTTTTTGTTTTACTAAAGTATTGTTTATTGATATCTTGACATTTCCACAGAGTTTGTGGGTGCCTGTGTATGTGTGTGCAGGGTCTGATAGCAGAAGAGGGTAGATCCAGTCGTGATGACGAGGACCCAGAGCGGTTCCGTGAGGCGGTACTGCGGTTTGAACGGTTGTTCGGGTTGCCAAGAAAAGAGAAGCTAGTGACGTATTTCTCATGCAGTTACTGGAGAGGACGCGTCCCCAACCAGGGCTGGATCTACCTGAGTACCAACTTCCTCTGTTTCTACTCTTACCTGCTTGGTAACGAGGGTGAGACACAAACGCATACATATCACCAGCAGCTGGGAGAGTGGACCTATTATCCTTCACCTTAGTCTTTATTAAAAGTGTGTGTGTGTGTGTGTGTGTGTGTGTGTGTGTGTGTGTGTTCTCTCAGTGAAACTGGTGTTCTCATGGGATGAAATGAGCCGCTTGGAGCGCACATCGAGTGTGTTGTTGGCAGAGAGTATCCGTGTGTGTGTTCGTGGTGAAGATCATTTCTTCTCAATGTTCCTGCGGCTCCAGCAGACATACCTGCTCATGCAGCAGCTCGCCGACTACGCCATCACACGGCTGTTTGACAAAGAAACCTTCAGCACCAACCATCCACTCTCTGACCCACTGAACATCACTCAGCGGTGCTTTAAACTACTTCAATCTACTCTAAACAACACCGAAACACACAAGATTACCCTAAACTATGCTAAAATACACCAGACTATAATAAAATACACTAAACTATACCAAACTACATTAAAATACACCGGAGTACACTAAAATACACCAGGCTACACCAAACTACACTTAAATATAGTAAAATACAACAGATTACACTACATTAAATATATCAAACTACACTAAAATCATCCAGAATACACTGAATTACACTAAAATACACCAGACTACACTAAAATAGCCCAGACTACACTAAAATAGACAAGACAACGCCAGACTGCACTTAAATACAGTAAAATGCAACAAAATACACCAGACTACACCAAAATGCACCAAACTATACTAAAATACAGTAAAATACTCCAGACTGCACTAAACTAAAATATACCAAACTACACTAAAATCATCCAGACTATACCAAACTACACAAATATACACCAAAATCCACTAAACTTCACCAAACTACAGCACATTACCCTAAATTACTCATTTATTTATTTTATTTTAGACTGCTTTGTCTGTTCTGTCACAGTACAAGATTATGATGTTCCAGATGTTGTGGGTTGTTCTGCAGGGCTCTGGAGGTGAACGCAAGGAACCAGGCATTCCGCTCATTTTTCCGTTTGCAGCAGGAAGAGAACCTTTGTGAGGTTTACGAGAGTTTCCTGTGGGTTCCCTTCAGTCAATTCAACACACTCGGAAAAATCTGTGTGTCAGAAAATTACCTCTGTTTTGCCAGTCAGGACGGAAGTCAGTGTCATCTGACCATCCCCTTATGGGAGGTGTGTGTGTGTGTGTTTAGGGGGTTATTGTCTAACTATAGTTCTTCATTGCCTGATAGTAATTGTGTGTGTGTGTTAGGTGCTCAGTGTGGAACTGCCGGACCACAGCACTCGGGCACTGAGCGTGTGTGTTCGCGGGAAAAGAGCTTTCCGGTTTTCGGAAGTTCGTGATTTTGAGCGTCTGGCTGAGACCATCAGGAGGAAGTGCTCCACGTCCTCAAGCCTTCCATACAACACCTGCCCTCAGGTGAGTTCCTCCTTTGACTGCACACACCTGTTCCACCTTTTAATCTTAGGGTTATTCACTACTGATCACCAGGATTAATATATAATCCAGAAACTACACTGTAATACTGTGTGTGTTTGTAGTTGTCTCTCTGTGATGCTGAGGCGGATGTGATGGTGGGTCAGGTGACCTTAAGTTCAGAGGCATTGATGAATGTTTTCCACCCACATGACGCAGAGACCCTCGACTCCAAACAGGTGAGACCTGGCAGTGATGCTCGGACAGCGTTAGCTCACTGATAACACAGCAGTAGCTCACTCTTAGTACAGCTGTAGCTCACTGTTAGCACAATGTTAGCTCACTGCTAACACAGCGGTAGCTCAACGATATCACAGCATTTTCTCACTGTAAGCAGTGTTTCCTCACAGCTGTATCTCAGTGTTTGCTAAGAGTTAGCCTGATGTTTGTTCAGTTTAAGCTCAGTGTTAGCTTTTCATTAGCTGTATTTAGCTAAGGATTAGCCCTTCTGTTATCACATTTGTAAGTTTTGTGTTAGTTCAGTGTTAATTGTATATTTGCTCATAATTAGCTTTGTATTAACTGTGTGTTCGCTCGATGCTAACTGGGTTTTTGCTATGCATTAGCTCTATGTCAGCTTTGCGTTAGCTCGATGTTAGTTGGTAGTTGTATATTAGCTCAATCTTAGTTGTGTGTTATCTCAGTGCTAGCTTACTGTTTGCTGTGTGCTAAAAGTCCATTAGCAGTGTAATTAATATGTTAGCATTGTGTTAGTTGTGTGTGAGGTCAGTGTTTACTGTATATTGGCTTAGCTCTAGCTCAGTTTTAGCTGTGTGTTAGCTTAGTGTTACGTAACCCAGCCACTAGGGATGCACAAGCCAGTGTATTTTTTTTTTTTTTTTTTTTTTTTTTTTTTTTTTTTTTTTTTTTGTGTGCCGCTACCAAGCCCTGAAAAATGGGGAGCGTTGCGTCAGGAAGGGCATCTGGTGTAAAACCAGCTTAACAATGACCGCCACCAGTGCTGTTAGCCTACAGGATGCTGGTGGAAATTGGGCTACTGTTGGCCAAAGAAGGAGAAGAAGAAGAAGAGGAGGAAGGCATGTCCAGAGGGATGAGGAGAGTGGAAGTGAGAGTAGGAACTTTGAAAGCTGGCAGCATGACTCGTAAAGGTAGAGAATTAGCTGATCTGTTGGAAGGAACATATGGAAGGAAGGTTGACATTTTGTGTGTGCAAGAGACTAGATGGAAGGTTAGTAAGGCCAGGTGTATTGGAGGAGGGTTTAAATTGTTTTACCATGGTGTGCATGGAAGGAGGAATGGAGTAGGTGTTATACAGAAGGAAGAGTATGTGGAGAGTGTATTGGAGGTGAAGAGGGTGTCAGATAGGGTGATGAGTTTGAAGTTTAGAATTGAAGGTGATAATGAATGTTGTTATTGCTTGTGCCCTACAAGTTGGTTGTGAGAAGGAAGAGAGAGAAGAATTCTTGAGTGAGTTAGATGAAGTGATGGAGAGTGTACCCAGGGAAAAGAGATTTTAATGGACATTTTGGTGAAGGGAACAGAGGTGATGAGGAGGTGATGGGTAGGTATGCTGTCAAGGAGAGGAGTGCTGAAGGTCAGATGGTTGTAGATTTTGCAAAAAGGATGAAAACGACTGTAGGAGATTGAAGACTGCAAAATAGTGACAGGGGAGAGTGTAGCTAAACAGCATAGGATGGTGGTCTGTAGGATGACCTTGGAGGTCAAGAAGAGGAGGAAAGTCAGGGCAGAGTCAAGAATTAAGTGGTGGAAGCTGAAGAAGGAGGACTGCAGGGTGCATTTTAGGCAGGAGTTAACACGGGCACTGGGAGGTGCTGAAGAGCTACCGGATTGCTGGGAAACTACTGCAGAAGTGGTAAGGCAGACAGCTAGACATGTACTTGATGTGACATCTGAAAGAAAAATGGAGGATAAGGAAACCTGGTGGTGGAACTGAAGTACAGGGGTGCATACAGAAGAAGAGGGAGCCAAAGAAGAAGTGGAACAGTCAGATAGATGAAGAAAGTAGACAGGAGTACAAGGAGATGAACTGCAGGGTGAAGAAAGAAGTAGCGAAGGCAAAAGAAAGATAAATTGTTTGCTGAATTGTATGAGGGGTTGGACAATAAAATGGGAGAAAAGGGCCTATACCGATTGAAAGATGTGCAGCAGGTCAGGGCGATAAAGGATCGATATGGAAACGTACTCACAGGTGAACAGAGCATGTTGAGCTGATGGAAGCAGTACTTTGAGGGGCTGATGAATGAAGAAAATGAGAGGGAGAGAACATTGGATGATGTGAGGATAGTGAACCAAGAAGTGCAGCAAATAAGCAGGATAGAAGAATGGGCAGCGATGAAGAATGGAAAGGCTGTTGGTCCAGATGACATACCGGTAGAAGCATGGAGATGTTTGCAGAAATGGCAGTTGAGTTTCTGACCAGACTGTTAACACAATCTTAGAAAGTGAGAGGATGCCTGAGGAGTGCAGACGAAGTGTACTGGTACTGATTTTCCAGAATATGGAATATGATGCACAGAGCTATAGTAACTATAGAGGGATAAAGTTGATCAGCCACAGCATGAAGTTATGGGAAAGAGTAGTGGAAGCGAGGTTAAGAAAAAGAGGAAGATTAGTGAACAGCAGTAAGGTTTCATTCCAAGAAAGAGCACCACAGATGCAGTGTTTGCTCTGAGGGTGTTGGTTGAGAAGTACAGAGAAGGTTAGGAGTTGCATTGTGCCTTTGTGGACTTGGAGAAAGCACGTGACAAGGTGCCTAGAGAGGAGTTGTGGTTTTGTATGAGGAAGTCAGGAGTGGCAGAGAAGTAAGTTAGAGTAGTTCAGGATATCTATGAGGGCAGTGTGACAGTGGTGAGATCTGTAGTGGAAGTGACGGATGTATTTAAGGTAGAGGTTGGATTACATCAAGCATCAGCGCTGAGCTCATTCTTGTTTGCAATGGTAATGGACAGGTTGACGGCCGAGGTTAGACAGGAGTCTCCGTGGATGATGTTCACTGCAGTGAGAGTAGGTAGCAGCTTGAGAAGCTGAAGATAAGCTCTAGAGAGGAGAGGAATGAAAGTGAGTAGGTCAAAGATATGAGTGGGAGGAAAGTGGAGTGGAGGTAACAAAGGTGGAGAAGTTTAAATATTTGGGATCAGCAGTTCAGAGTAACGGCAAGTGAAGAAGAGAATTCAGGCAGGTTGGAATGGGTGTAGAAGAGTGGCTGGAGTGATTTGTGCCAGACGGGTACAAGAGTAAAAGGGAAGGTTTACAGGACAGTAGTGAGACCAGCTATGTTGGACGAGTTGGAAATTGTGGCATTGACGAAAAAGCAGGAGTCCGAGCTGTAGGTGTCAGAGTTAAAGATGCTGAGATTTGCATTGGGTGTGACGAGGATGGACAGGATTAAAAAGGAGTATATTAGAGGGACAGCTCAGGTTAGATGTTTTGGAGACATAGAGAAGCAAGGTTGCATTGGTTTTGACATGTCCAGAGGAGATGAGGATTATATTGGGAGGTGGATGTTGAAGATGGAGGTGCCAGGAAAGAGGAGAAGTGGAAGACCAAAGAGGAGGTTTATGGACGTGGTGAGAGAGGACAAACAGGTGGTTGGTTTGAAGGAGGAAGGGGCAGATGAGCAGAAGAAATGGAGACGGTTGATCTGCTGTGGTGACCCCCAAACAGGAGCAGCCGAAAGAAGAAGAAAAGAATAGCTTGGCATTACCTTAATGTTAGCTGTGTTTTAGCTCAGCATTAGCTAATGTGTACCGTGGCTCTGAGGAAGCAGTTAATTCTCTGAAGGTCTGCAGTGTTAACTGTTGTCATGACGACATTGTGATTGTCAGCTGAAAGAGCGGATGAAGGAACAGTCCTGGCAGATCCACTTCACTGAGTTTGGACGCGGGACAGGAATGTTCTGCACCAAAAAAACCAGAGAGCTGGTAGTGCGAGGGATTCCAGAGATGCTCCGTGGAGAACTGTGGATGCTCTTCTCAGGTACTGTGTGTGTGTTTCATCTATTAACCAAAATTTGATGAGACCTTCACTCTGTTTCCTAAAGAGTAACTCCACGGATTGCTTTCAGAAATTAGGTAAAAAAAGAAAAATGTTCCAAAGATAAGCACAGCTGTACAGTGAAAGTTACTAGAAGAGAAGAAAGAGTAGACGAGAAGACAAGGGTATCAGACGAAGGGGTCACCTGGACGTCTCTTCATCCACAGAATTGGGATTCACAGCAAGTTCTGTTCATTAACTGAGCTGTGAATGTTTTTGTGATGTAAAGACTTAAACTGAAGGAAATTCACAGTTTAAAGTTGTGGAGGTTTGAGTTCCACACCAAGCAGAACCAAAACACCTGAAGAACAAGTGGTTCAGTGGAAAAACCAGGACATGAAAAACATCCTTCCCCTTAAAAATCCTTCATCTGCCCAGCAACCCGGGACAGGAACTACCACAATCCAGAGAAAAAAGGGGAAAGAGAGAGAAATGAGGAACAGAGATGTCCAGTTTGGTTGAGTCGTCCTTCAGCAGAACGGGGTTGTTGAAGTTTAACAGTAGTGTTTTTCAGGGTTACAGTTCACTCCTCGCCAATTGTGTGACTTATTTTACACTGAGAGAATGTGAAGAACCTTATTAAACCTGAGGTTAACATTTGCTTTAGCATCTCTTTGTGTGTGTGTGTGTGTGTGTGTGTGTGTGTGTGTGTGTGTGTGTGTGTGTGTAGGTGCAGTAAATGACATGCTAACACACCCTGGTTACTATGCGGGACTGCTGGAGGAATGTAGGGGTGGTGGTTCTCTGGCATGTGATGAGATTGAGAGGGATTTACATCGATCTCTCCCAGAACATCCAGCATTCCAGACAGACACGGGAATCTCTGCCTTGCGCAGAGTTCTAACCGCCTACGCTCACCGGAATCCCAAAATCGGATACTGCCAGGTCAGGTCAGGTCTGTCTGTCTGTCTGTCTCTCTCTCTCTCTGTCTCTCTCTCGCCCTGTGGTATGTGTTTGATGTTTATTCAGCAAGGGCCGCAGTGGCCTATTGGTTTTGGTGTTGGCCCCAGGATTGCAAGGTTGTGGGTTTGAATCCAGGGCCAATAGGTTGCCCTGAGGTACCCATTGCTGTTTCCCGGGTGCTTTCAGTAGCTGTCCCCTGCTGGAAGATGTGTGTGTGGTTTAAATGCAGAGGCTGCATTTTCTTGTTGTTCACTGTCTGTTTCACAATGACAAGTAGTCACTTTCACCTCATTTATTGGACCTGTTTTTAGAGTCATTAATTAATGTTTAATTTTGTTCTGATTGTTCAGATAAAAATGTTTAAGTAAAGTTTGCTGAGGAAATTACTTCTCTCAGTTCAATTTCAGACATCACAGATTCACTTGAACATAAGAATCTAATAATAATAATCTAATAATAAGAATTTTCAGATTTTCTCTCATTCTCTCTCTCTCTCTCTCTGACTCCAGGCGATGAATATTTTGACATCTGTTCTGCTGCTTTATTCTAAAGAGGAGGAGGCTTTCTGGTTGTTGGTGTCAGTGTGTGAGCGGATGCTGCCCGACTACTTCAACCGCCGAATCATTGGTGTGTTTGTGTTTATGGTGTTTTATATAGTTCATATTCATTGTAGGTATTTTAATATTATGTATGTGTCTGTGTCTGTCCCAGGTGCTCTGGTTGACCAAGCTGTGTTTGAGGAGTTGATCCGTGATCACCTGAATGCACTGACAGATCACATGGCTGACCTGTCATTTTTCTCGTCGGTCTCATTGTCATGGTTTCTGACAGTGTTCATTAGTGTGTTGCCCATCGAGAGCGCAGTCAATGTGGTCGACTGTTTCTTTTTTGATGGAGTCCGAGCTGTCCTGCAGCTGGCACTTGTGGTCCTGCATCGCAACATGGACAGCCTGCTCTGTTGTCATGATGATGCAGAGGCAGTCACTGTCCTGAACAGGTGACATTTAACCCCAAAATATCTTTCTCTTTCTTTTTTTAGAAAAATTATTAATTTTATTCCACTGATTGTGTTTGTCTCGTGCAGGTTTTTTGACAGTGTTACTAATAAAGACAGTCCACTTCCTGCCACTGTCCAGCAGGCGTCTGCAGCAGCCAATCACAGAACAGCTCAGAGCATTGACATCAATAACCTCATCAGAGATGCCTATGAGGTACACACCCACACACACCCACACAAACACTTAGTGATTCACTACACCGGTATAATTGTGTTCGCGTGTGTGTATTTAAGAGATTTGGAGATATTCGCTGGGAGGATTTGGAGTGTATGAGGAAGAGGAATAAACTATTGGTCATTCAGGCTCTGGAGGAAACAACCAAACACAATGTGGTGAGAACACCCCCCCCCCCCCCCAATTATTTATATATGCTAATCAGGGCCAGGAGGAGGAGCTACACATACACAAACCTACACTTCCAGTAAAACACACACAAGTATTAACACACGTTAGTAATGTTAGTAATTACATTAAAACGTTGTCAGTGTGTTTCTTGCGGTTTAGTTGTTGTTGTTGTTGCGGTTTAGTTGCGGGTTGTTGCTCAGGATGTGAAGTTCAGTCCCTCTCAGCTGGAGGAGCTTTATCTGTTGTTTAAGGTGCACACACCCACACCAACATATACTGTTTTTTGTTGTAGTAAAACTGACATGAAGGCAGCAGAAATGTTGAGCTGTGTGTATGTGCATGTGTGTGTGACAGAGGCAGCACTTTATCAGCTGTTACTGGTCCGTTTCCAGTCCGGTTCTGCATAATCATGACCCCAGTCTGCCATATCTGGATCAGTATCAGCTGGGTCCTTCCCAGTTCACCTCTCTTTTTTCCCTGCTGCTGCCTTGGACCCCCAACACGCACGCACATGCACACTCGCACACACACTCTCTGGCCCGCTCTGCGTTCCAACTGGCTGATGAGAACGGAGACAGTCTCGTCAACTTCAGAGACTTCATCTGCACCCTGGGTAAGACCAGATGACCTTTAACCCTGACCTTTATGGAAAATGATCTGGAAATCTGTAAGTGTGTGTGTGTGTGTGTGTGTGTGTGTGTATATTACAGATATCCTATATAATGGCTCTTTCACAGAAAAGCTGAAGTTTCTCTATAAACTTCACCTGCAATCAGGTAGGAAATCAACTATTTTATTATTTTACATTTTTTTGATTATTAGTAACGAGTATCTATATGTAACTCCTCTATAGATTAGTCATTACTGTAGTGTGTGTGTGTGTGTTTTTTATAGGTTCTACAGTCTGTAAGGCTTTAGGATCGTGTTCTTCTGCTCTTCTAGCTGAAGACTTTTCTTTCTCTTCTCGTTTTCCTGGTCAGATTTTTCTCTTTGAGTTTCTCTGTTTTTCACCTTCTAGTTGAACTGTGTGTGTGTGTGTGTGTGTGTATGTATTTGACTTGCACCAATGTACATGTTACACACTATTTTGTATTTAATGCTGTTAAAACTGAAACTGTTTGTGTGTTGTGTTAGTGTGCGCTGATGATGCTGTGATTAGGAGTCCGGAGCAAGGTGACCTTTTACTCTTCTTTTATTTTGCATCCTGTACATTATACTGTACAGTACTCACACTCTCTCTCTCTCTCTCACACACACAGGTCGGGGGAAGATTGATTTACAGGAGTATATGAAACAGTGGCAAGAGGAGTTACAGAAAAAAGAGGAAAACATAAAAGACCTGCCCAGAATAAAGCAGGTAAACACATACTGTATCCTGTCCTTTTCTGTTGGTATAATGGTTTCCTTCCGCCCCCATCCTGCAGGAGGCAGCAGTAGCAGGACTTGTTTGTACTTCATCCACATGTCTGAGTGAGAGGGGTGTTAGACTGGGAAGAACAGCATGTCAGCAGTTTGGACAGTGAGCTCATAGCTGCTTACTGTGTTTCTGAAGTGTAAAACTAGCTTCTGTCCAGTCTGAGACCCACTCTCCTTTTCTTTTTCTTTTTTTGGAAGCAGCTGATCTCATAGAGGAGGAACATGTGCCTGTTCCTTTGCCTGCTCTCCAGAACACCAGGCACTACCCCATAATAGAACTGCTGCGGATGGGATAGGAATTCTTGCTGGCTCCCACCCTGTCTTCATATGTTTTAAAATGGGGACTAGAATTTGTGCTTATTCTGAGGTTCAGATTTTGTGGTTGTTCTGAGTTGACCAGACATGAACATCCTGTCCTGGGTTACTCTGTGCCTCTGGCAGGTTTGGTTCTGCTTCAACTTGAACATCACTTTGGTTGTTTGAGAGAGCCTTACAGCAACAGCATCCATGATCCAGAAAAACATATACATATTACACACATACACACACTTACAGATATGGTCATATTTTCATTGTGTGTGTGTGTGTGTTGCAGAGCCAGTTTGTTCACTTGTCAAAGACACTCTACAGTGTGTTTCACGGGGATGAGGAGGAGGAAGGTCTTTACCGTGCAGTTGCACGGGTAACCAGCCTCCTGCTGCGTATGGAAGAGGTGGGGCGCAAACTACAGGAGAGCAGCCCAATAAAAACACACCAAACTACACCCTCAACTACCCCCAACCCCCATCAGGCAGCAGAAACACCTAATATGCCCTGTTGCCCCCCAGGGGGCAACGGTCCCCCCCAGTCTCCCTCCAGTCAACCTAAACCCTGCCCTACTCCTACGGACTCCAGCCCCACCTCCACCCCCACCAGCAGCCCCACAGGAACCAGCAGCTCCACCCTCCACACACCAGGTGAAACACCTGGGGATGTCTCTAAGGAGGATGACTGGAGCTTCTCTTTCGAACAGATTCTGGCCTCCCTGCTGAATGAGCCGAGCGTTGTTTGCTTCTTCGAGAGAACAGTCAACACGCACGCACTCATCCAGAACGCACGAAAGAATCAGCTCAGAGACACAAACTGAAAACGCACACACTCACATGCTTATCCAGAATGCACGAGAGAACCAGCTCAGAGAAACACACCAAAAACACACACACACGCTTATCCAGAATGCACGAGAGAACCAGCTCAGAGAAACACTGAAAACATGCACCCACGCTTATCCAGAACACAAGAGAGAAATAGCTCCGAGGCATGCACTCATCCAGAACACGAGAGAACCAGCTAAGGCGTACCTGAATGTTAATTATTTTATTCCATTTGATATTGTATAAGGAATTTTAATAATATAAATACAAAACAGATGAGTGTATGTGTGGGTATATAATTAATAAAGGAATATTTGTGTTTCTGACTGTATAGTTACTAAGTAAAAAAAAATGGTCACAGATTTGAATTCTCATTATTACTACATTCAAGTAACATTTAATACAGATATGAATATTTAGGTCTGAGGGACCTCTTAAAGCTGTGTTCATTCAAGTTGGGAGAGTGGATTTTTTAGGGGGGTGGTTTCATGTGTGTGTGAGAGGGAGAAAGAAACTGAAATGGTGATCTAAAGGCAGCGGTTGGTCAAGTGGTTATGGATGAGGCCCCAGGATCAGAAAATCATGGGTTCGAATCCAAGACCAGTAGGTTACCCTGAGGTACCCTTGGAGCAAGCTACCATCCATCGCTGTCCTTCACTGCTCGCTGGGGGCTTTCAATAGCTGTCCCCTGCTGCATGGTGTGTGTGGGTTAAATGCAGAGGTGTAATTTGTTTAATTTTTGTAATTGTGGTTCACTGTGTGTTGTGCTGTGTTTCACAATGACAAGATAATCCTTTAAGTGAAGTGAAAGTGACTATGTAAATAGAATATGTAAACTGAATGGAAAAAAGGCAGGGATTTAAAGTGGCACTGTAAATATGACCTGTAGATCATTAGTGAAACTAATGATGTCAAAATGATGTACCATTTTAATCAACCACTTTTCCTTAGCACTGTAAATCTGACGTGTAGATCATTAGTGTGACTAATGATGTCAAAATTATGTAACATTTTAATCAACCACTTTTCGTTATAAGGTCAGCACAGTCATATGACCTCATTCACACGCTTGGTTTACATGAGTTTGGGCTGTGTGTTTTTTATAATTTTGTACACACCAACTGACTGTTGTAATCCTTTTAGTGTTGTGCTTGTGTTCATGTTAAAGGAATGATTTTCTTTACTTTATTGTTTGTCTCTGAAGCTTCCATCTGTAAACTTGGCATAATAAAGCTTTAAATCTGTAAAAGCGCAGAGTATGTATGTGGGGGGGTTGGGTGTATTGTAGTTTGTGTGTGTGTGTGTGTTGAAGGCAGTGATTTTGGGGTTGATGTAACTCTGATGATGGACTTGGATGGGTTACAGTGGTGGGTGTGGTTGAGGCGATGGGTGTGGCCTGGGCAGTTATTTTAAGTTATTTGAGATTCTGATGGGGGCAGTGGTGGCCGCATGATCGGAGGTTCGGGGCTTTGAACCCCTTCCTAATAGGTTGCCCTGAGGTACCTTTGAGCAAGGTGCCGTCCCTGTCTCGCTCCTCGTGACCTGTCCAGGGTGTGTCCTCCGTACTTCGCCCTGTGTGAGCTGGGTTGGACTCCAGCACTCCCCCGTGACCCCATTGGGATGAGCAGCAGAAAATGAATGAATGAATGAATGAGATTCTGATCTGCAGTGTCCTTGTCCTTTACTACACACTGTCCATCTGCATTCCTTCACACAAGGACATCTCAGTCAACACTGTTCTTATTTTCAGTTCCCCAACAGTGGAACAAGTGAATACTGAATGTCTTGAATAATGTTCTGAAACTCTGAAGTTGCTTTCAATAAAAGAAAAGTGAGGAAATGGAAATACAATGTACAGAAACACAGAAGTGTGGAGGAGATTCAGTTATTACACACTTCCAGACTGAACTAGGTCAGCAGCACAGCGACAGACAACCACATGTGTGTGTGTGTGTGTGTGTGTGTGTGTGTGTGTGTTACTGTCCTGCTGGAATTTGGTTCCATTTAAAGGTTAAAATGTTCCTTGAGGTTAGACTGGAATAGCCTCACTCCCTCTGACCTCTGACCTCTGACACCACACACCTGTTGGGATCCACACACACACCAAGGGTGCAAAAACTTTTGGGGGAGATATTATTACTAAAAGTGTGTGTATGTGTGTGTCTGGTTTCAGGTGTGTGACTCAGTTCACTATGAATAGAGTCCAGATGCACATTTACACACACACAAACACACACACAGTAAACATGTTGTTTATTTAAAACACAGTATCCTGAGAATGTGTGTGTGTGTGTGTGTTTGTGTCATTCACAGAATACCTCAGTCCTTCATTCAGCAATGACTGCACACACACACAGCATGCTCAGTTAATGGGTGACTCAGTGGAGCGATATTTTCATTTATTTACGTCCTTTTAAATCATGCTCTTTAAGCAGTGTGTTGTTTTCAGGAATGATTTTTTACAGGTGTGTGTGCGTGTGTGTTTATTCATTCATTCATTCATTCATTATTTTCAAATCTGTTTATCTGAGACCAGGTTGCAGTGGTAGCTGGGTGAGGAGGTAACCAAAAGTCCAAACCACCTCAACTGGCCCCACTGGCGGGTGGTCTAGTGGTAGGGTACTGGCCTATGGATCAAGAAGTCCCAGGTTTGAATCCCACCTGTAGTACTACTACCATTGGGTTCCTGAGCAAGATCCTTAACCCTGAATTGCTCCAGGTGGACTGTTCCTGTAATCAGGAATCTGGATAAGAGTGTCTGCTAAATGCTGTAAATGTAAATTCAACTCAACAAGAGGCTCTACTCTAAGCTCCTCTCTAAAGGTGTGCCCAGCCATCCTGCTGAGGAAACTCATTTCCACCCCTTGTATTCACAAGTTTATTCTTTTGGCAACTACCCAGAGCTCATGACCAGGTGAGGATTGGAACTGATTAATTGAGAGCTTTGCCCTTTGGCTCGACTACCTCTTCACCACAACAGTCTGGAACAGTAACCGCATAACTGCTCACGAAGCCAACAAAACTACATCATCATCAAAAAGCAAAGATACAACCTTGAGACCCCCAAACTGGACATCCTCCAGCCCCTGACTGCACCTTGAAATCCTGTCCATGAAAATCACAAACAGAATCAGGGACAAGGGACAGCCCCGTCAGAGTCCAGCACCCACTGAGAAAGGGTTTGATTAATACCTAGCATACCGACATAGCTCTGACTGTGCTTATACAGGGACCGCATGGAAGCATTCCTGGTACCCCATACTCCCACAGCACCCCCCCCCCCCCCCCCCCATTAGCCTTCTCCAGATCTACAAAGCACATATAGACTGGTTTAGCAAACTCCCATTACCCTTTCAGTATCTGGAGAAGTACTGGTCCGCTGTTCCATGGCCAGGGCAGAATCCAGGTTATATGTGTGAATGTTTACAGGTGTGTGTGCATTTACAGGTGTGTTAATGTTAATGTGTGTGTGTGTGTGTTTACAGGTGTGTTTTTAATTTCATGGCTGAATGAGTTATTAAACAGTGGTGAGTTTTGTTGAAAGTGGTTTATTAGTAAACAGTGACATCACAGCAAACAGGAGGCTAACAGGTTGCCATAGAAACACATCAATAACCCAGAAAAAATGGACAACAAATAAAAACACCCTAAACACTCAAAACAAACAAACAAACAAAGAAGCAAAGCTGATCAGCTTTAAACTCCTGCACTGTTATCGCTATGCTCAGGCCCCCACTTGGCCACACACACACACAGTGACCTGGCGGGCCAATCTGACAGTAGTGGCTCTCAAAGCCTCACCTGCCAGCCACAGCTGAGTGTGTGAGCTCACCCAGCCAGAGTGTGTACAGCTTGTGTTAATCAGCAGTGTGTGTGACCCAGATGATCAGTGATCATTTACTTTGGCCTTTTTCTACTCTACTCATATCTTCAGGTCGTCCAGCCTGGTCTTGCTATAGCGACTGGCGTAACTGGGCCGGCGCTGGTTGTAGGGCGACCCGGGGGCGGAGCTTGATGTCTTCTTCACCCTGGCAGTTTCCATGCTGTCGGCATCCGGCTTGGTTTCTGTGGTGGCAGCAGTTTCTGGCTTAGTTTGCATGATGTCTGTCTTGGTTTCCATAGCAACCGGCCTTCCACAGCTGCGCTCCACAGCAAGGTTCTGGCGGTTCTGCCTGTAAGCAGGGAAAGTGGTGTCAATGTCGGAGATCCTGTACTGGTGGGAGGGGGGGTGGGAGGGGAAGTAGGGGAAACTGGCCACAAAGGGCACCACAGTGTCCTCGTTGGGGGGTTTGGAGAGCTTGAGGGAGCGCGAACGGCGGTAGTGGAGCCCCTGCCTGCACTTGGTGAAGCCGAGGTGGTACATCTCCACCAGGTTAAGCAACAGTGACACGCAGGCCACAGCCAGCATGAACAGAATGAAGATGGTCTTCTCTGTGGGGCGAGAAATGTAGCAGTTGACAGTGTTGGGACATGGCCAACTGCTGCAGGTGTACATGGCTTTCAGCTGGAACCCATACAGGAAGTACTGCGCTACCAGGAAGCCCACTTCCATCAGTGTCTTAAAGATGATGTTCAGCACGTAGGTGCGCAACAGCGCCCCCTGCAGCCTAATCCTCCCTCGCTCATCCATAATCAAAGGCTTCCTGACTTTCCCAGTCTGTGACAGAGCCTGCTTCTCCAAGCCAAGCTCAGACTTCTCCTGCTCGCCCTTCTGTTTTTCCTCCATCCTCAGCAGGTGCAGGATGTGGCCCAGGTAGATGAGAGTTGGCAAGGAAACGAAGATGATCTGCATGACCCAGAAGCGAATGTGGGAAATGGGGAAGGTTTTGTCATAGCAGACGTTCTGGCAACCAGGCTGTTTGGTGTCGCAGGTAAAGCCCGACTGTTCATCCCCCCAGACTTTCTCTGCCGCCGCCCCCAGGACCAGGATACGGAAGATGAACAGAACAGTAAGCCACACTTTTCCAACAACCGTGGAGTGTTCCTGGGCTTTCTCCAACAATTTACCAAGAGAACTCCAGTCCCCCATATCCAAACACTGAAGAGAGAAAAGAGGGATATTAAAATACATCACAGTGTAACAATTACATTTGTTACAGTCACTCCACTATAGATCAGTCATTACTTTAACTCCCATACAGATCAGTCGTTAATGTAACTCCACTATAGATCAGTCATTACTGTAACTCCACTACAGATAAGTCGTTACTCTCATGCAGAACAAAAAAAAAGTCCTTACCTTGTGTGTTCAATCCAGCATTAGAATCCTCATACACACACACACACACACACACACACACACACTCTGACAAGCGTTTAACTGAGACTTTATGGGGCTAAAGCCACGGTGTGTGTATGTGTGTGGTTAAATTTGGCAGAGAATTTGTTCCCTGGGGGGGCAATTCGAAGCTCTGCCTCCTTTTTCACAGATTGCTGACTGACAGCTGGCTGAGCCAATCAGAGAACAGCTGAGAGATTATCAAAATTTAGCCAGATGTATCAGGCATCAGGCAATGTCTTCACCATCATTTCATGTCTGTGAGGGAAGTTCAGATGTCCGGTTTCATTCACTGGATATAGTTGTATCTTGGAAAATTTCTCCCCAAACCCAGTTTTACCTGCTGTGTTTGTCTTTATTATAATACATCTTATTTATAGAGCACCTTTCACAACAATTAAGGCAATTGTTACCTAAAAATAACAATAAAAATACAAATTTAAAAAATGAATGTGATACATATGAAACATTTTGCAAATACAGATATGCAAAGTTCTACAAAGATACATACATATAGATACCATCCATCCATTTTCTGCCACTTGTCCCAAACAGGGTCGCGGGGGAGTGCTGGTGTCCAACACAGCGCACACAGGGCGAGAACAGGGGACGCACCCTGGACAGGTCGCTAGCTGGCACCTTGCTCAAGGGTACCTCAGGGCAACCCATTGGGAAGGGGTTTGAACCCCCGATCCTCCGACCATGTGGCCAACGCCCTAACCACTAGGCCACCACTGCCCCACATATAGATAGATTAATACAATATCAAATATAAAGATTTAATTTAATTTAATGTTAATAGGGGGAACACTAAGATAATTTTTCACTTCTCTAGATGAACATGTATAGTTGTGCATTTTGCAGAAGGCACCTTTTAAAAAGAAATGTTTTTCAGCTGTTTTTTTATAAATAAAAACTGTAGGGGCCTGGCGAATATCCATTTGTACACCAATTTGGTGCATCAAAACTAAAGGCTTCCCTTTTTTTGGGCTTGATTTTAGGAATTTTCAGTAAAGCAACTCTTGGTGATCTTAAGGCTCTAAAATATATAAGAGTGGGGCTAGTACTGAACCCTCTGTTTCACCATATAATCACTCCAGTCATCACTTCACTCCAGTCAGATGATCTGACTATATTGGCATGTTTCACAGCCTGTCTCTCCAAAATCTCCATCTGAATGAAGAAACTCTCAGTGACTGAACTACTGATCAGCCCAGATAATCAGTCTATCTCTCACAGTATCAGTAAAACATCTCCTCTTCATGGTTATGAAAAACTTGGGTGTAATGATCACTGACCTGGTGTCTTTTTCTGCTGACGTTGCATCTACCTGTTGTGTCACTTTGCTCTTGACAGAAGAAGTAAAATCTGTCTATTTTGGACTCAGGCCCCTGCCCAGTGCCTAGTTCTGGTCATGGTTCTCTCTCTCCTTCATTTCTGCAATGTTCTGCAGAAGGTCTCATGTCCCTCCACTCCTCACTGTCCTCAATGGCTGAATCAGGTTCAGTCTGATCCTCCTTCTCTTTCACTACACTCCTTTTAGTAATGCTGTCTATCATCACTGTCCTCTAACACAAGGACGTTTCGGTCCACACTGTTCTTCTCAACTTCTCAACATATTAAAGTCTTTAAAAAAAGAGTACTATCCTGTACTCTTTGACCCTGACCTGATCTGACCCTGACCTGACGATGACTCCACACTTACCTGCCCACTGACCCAGCGCAGCTCTAACTATGGCCTCATCACAATCTGCCACTCGCTTAAATGTGGCTGCATCTAATAACCAGTAATGTCCTGTGTGTGTGTGTGTTGAACTGGTGAACATGGAATCACTTCTACTGACTTAATGGGTCACTCCTACTGACTCACTGGATCCCTCTACTGACTGGATAATTCACTCTCTTACTCACTGAATTACTTCACTGACAAACTTAATCACTCCAACTAACTCACTGACCTGTAGCTGCAGAGTGTTGTGTTTTTATTCAGATTCCATTAAAATTAAAAAACTCACTCAGACACAAAGAACAGGGCATTAGTTTTATTTCATTTCAATTGATAAAGTAAACATTTATTTTAGCAATTAAGTAATTTAAAATGATTCATTAATAATAAGCTGATCTACAATAATAATATGGAGCTTTAGTAGTTTTTATTTTTATATCAGTAGTTTCAATATTTAAATGCAGAACTTCACAATTAAGATGATCATTTAATCCCACATGTGGGTTCTTACTGAAAAACTTTAAAAAAAACAGTGGATGAGTGAACAGTGTTTAACAGTTAAACATTTATACAATCCTTCCATCCTTCCTACACAAAATATTCAGGGACAAAAGTGTTAAAATCATGAGGTCAGACACTCACACCACATGTTGGAAGAGGACGAGTGTGAAAGGAGGAGGCAGAGTTTTCTGGGGCGCCAATTAAAAGGATATACATTGTGGGCGTCTCTTAAACAATCATTTCATTAATTAAAGAAGAGTTTCTGAGTTATCCAGGCGCCCACTGGTGAGTCTTTAGCATTGTTGAGGTGCTTACTGGTTGCCCTGGCAATGAGGAAGACGACCTCGGCGATGTTGAGGACGATGCAGACTCCAGACACGGCCAGCATGAAGATGGTGAAGATGGTTTTCTCAGTGGGACGGGAGATGAAGCAGTCGACGGTGTTTGGACACGGGAACGAGTCACACTTCACCAGCCGGAACATGCGGTATCCAGGGTAGATCATGTAGAACAGGTAGAGGAACCCAGCCTCGAACAGCACGCGGAACAACAGGCTGATGAGGTAGGTCCACCAGAGGGCGCCAGTGATCTTCATTTTCTGCGTTTTAATCTGCTCTAGATCTTTGGGGCTGCCGCGACCCGAGCGCCGGTACAACCTCTTGTCCAGGTGGCGGCGGTGCGCAATGTGCATGGTGACCAGCAGGGCGGGGCTAGAGACCAGGATCAGCTGCAGCGCCCACAGGCGGATGTGTGAGATTGGGAAGAAATGGTCGTAGCAGACGCTGTCGCAGCCAGGCTGCTGGGTGTTGCAGGTAAAGTGAGATTTCTCATCGCCCCAAACGCTCTCGGCCGCAACCACCAGAACCAGGATCCGGAAGATGAAGAGAACCGAAAGCCAAATCCGGCCAATCCCAGTGGAGTGCCTATTCACGCCGCTTATCACGGCATAGAAGGACGCCCAGTTCATTTTGGGTTCCAGGTCTAAAACAAACCACATACACACTTGCTTAAAGCTCTGCTGGTACAAATCACTACTTAGTGATTTGTGGTCCTTTTATTCATGAGATTGAATGAATATTTACATTTTACTTGTGTGTTCACATCCTGTCCTATAATCGAGAGTGGTGCAGTAAATACAGAACACCTGTAGACAGCAGCATTTTCCAAACCCTAGAAAAAGCGGAAAGTTTACTACTATAGTGAGAACCGCTCAGCTGTGTCTGCCGGATCATTTGGACACTAAGACGCTCCTTTCCCAAAATCAGTAAATTCACATGTTGCCTTTGATCAGAACTTTAATCTCAAAATGATTCATTTTTGGAACCAAGTCAGCAAACCAGTCAGCTGTCTGACTCAGAGACTCAGACTTAATGATTAAAACTCAGCAGTTTTATACACACAATAATCACAACCGCATTGTTTTACCCTGTGTGTGTGTGTGTTTTACCCTGTGTGTGTGTGTGTTTTACCAGTGGTCTCCAGTGGTGGTGTAAGAGGCATGGGCAGAACCCCACTGAGTGTCCAGCAGCATCCCAGTCTTTCTAGTCTCCAGTGTGTGTGTGTGTTCAGAGCATACAGTGGCTGCTGTTGGGCTTTAAGAACACACAACCATGTGATCTCTTATCTCTCAACAAATGCCATGCCCCCTCACATCATGTGAACGAAGGGTCACTGGGTGTTGGCGCTGTGTGTGTGTGTTTGTGTGTGTGTGTTAAATCTCAGTGTTTTATCACTGTAAAAAGAACAGGTGTCTGGTTGTGATATCAGCACATTATTCCAGCAACAAGAAGAAGGTGGCAGCTGTTGTTGCTTAGCAGCTGTCAGTGAGACAGGTATGGTATGAAACACAGGTAGAACACTTTACTACCAGTCAGACAATATAGCAGCATTCCCACACAGTCCAAAACCACAGAACCTGGACTAGACAGGATCAGAACCTGTTTTCCACCAAAACACAGATGTTCCACACAGAACCTCAGGGCCAGAGCTCCTGAGGTTCCTCAAATTGATAACAACTGTAAACTACACTAGAACCTCATTCACACTGTAAACCTTACAGTTCCACTATCAACACCCCACCAAAAAACTGTGAACTTCTTTTACTGTGGAGGCCATTACCTCTTTTTCTGCTGTTTAATCATCCTGACAGTAATGTTTACACTTTACAGGAAATTTCACAGAAGAACAATGAAAAGAGCTATTTCACTGTAAATATTCACTGTAAATGTTTAGGATCAAATTGTGAAAGTACAAAGTAAACATGTTACACATTTTATACTTTTCCTCTCAAATCTCACACCACATTGTTTCCTGGGAAACAAACTTTTGTTAGTTATGTGGTTATAAAGGCTGTGTTTGGTATTTTACTGATTTTAAATTATGGTATTTGGTATTTGGTAGTTTAGAACTTCTGATTTTGCATGACTGGTAGTTGATAAGCTGAGAATGGTTTTTGGTTGTTTGAGTACAGGGTTTTGGGGAGGGGTAGTTCATTTGTTCAGTGGTTATAAATGCTGTGCTTGGTAGCTTGGTGGTTATAAATGCTGTCTTTGGTAGCTTTGTGGTTATAAATGCTGTGTTTGGTAGTTTACTGGTTATAAGGTTGGCTTTGGTAGCACTGGTTTGGTTGAGAGTGATGAGTTTGGTAGTTTTGCTATTGGGGTGGTGGGGTGGTGTGCTGGTTGCTGGGGTGTGTGTGTGTGTGTGTATGTGTGAGTTTAGAGGGAGTTTACCTGTAGTTTGGTGGGGGTTCCTGTTCGGAGCTGCTGGAGTTCAGAGCTGAAAGGGTCGGACGGAGACGAGCGGTAAAGTTTAGCATTGCTAATGAAGAGCAGTCACACTGCAGCTACTCACACACACACATACACACATCACACACAATGAACACTCTGTACAATCTGTACCATTCAGATCACACACACACCCACACACAGAACCACTACACTATACACACACAAAAACATACACTCTGCATACACTCTGTATGTATGTATGCACTATGCACACATACATACACAACTACATTATATATACACAGTATAGTATACACTCAGACACACAACTCTGCATACAAAATGAAGTGTGAACACAGTGAAAACGTTTATGTAACTCACACACACTGTCCAGCAGGGGGCAGCAACATCCAGCACCTGGGGAGACCTACTGGCCTCTCATTTTCATAGCCGCTTGTCCTAATTAGAATTGCAGGAAGTGCTGGTGCCAATCCCAGGGTGACAGGCAGGCAAAAACTCTGGACAGATCATCAGTCCATTGCTGGGCAGACACACAGACAAACACACACACACACCTACGTCCAAGGAGCTACACTGACAAACGTGCAAATTCCACACAGAATGGACCTGGACCATTTCACCTGGGAATCAAACCAAGGACCTTCTCACTGTGAGGTGACAGTGCTGCCCACTGTGCCACCATGCCACCCCCTACAATAATAACATTATTATATTATTTAAGATAATAACATTAAAATTACACATTTCAATTTTTTAAATATTTCAGTATTTTTATACCCATCAGCCCCATCACTGTCCCCCTGTGGTAGAACCTACTGATGTGGTTCCAGGTTCTCCTGCAAGTGGGGGGTATATTAAGTAGTAAATGGAAAGCTGATTCTTGAAGTTGATGTTGGAACTGGTAAAATAGGCAAGTGTGAAGATTGAGGAGGATGAAGAATGGAAAAACCATTGGTCCAGATGACATTCCGGTGGAAGCATAAAGGAGTTTAGGAAAGATTGCATTAGAGTTTCTAACCAGATTGTTTAACACAATCTTAGAAGATTGAGAGGATGCCTGAGGAATGGAGACAAAGTGTACTGGTACCGATTTTCAAGAATAAGGGTGATGCACAAAGCTGTAGTAAATATAGAGGGGTAAAGTTGATCAGCCACTGCAAGTTCTGGGAAAGAGTAGTGGAACCTAGGTTAAGAAAAGGTGATCAGTGAACAGCAATAAGGTTTCATGCCAAGAAAGAGCCCTACTGATGCAATGTTTGCTCTGAGGGTGTTGATGGAGAAATACAGGGAAGGTCAGAAGGAGTTGCACTATGGCTGTGTTAACTTGGGAGAAGCATATCTAGAGAGTAGTTTTTTGTTTGTTTGTTTTTTTGGTTTTGAGGAAGTTGGGTGATACAGAAAAGTATGTGAGAGTAGTTCAGGATGTGTTTGAGGGGAGTTTGACAGTGTTGAGATCATCAGGACAAGAGGCGGCACCAGGAGGCACTATGGGAGGCTCTGGACCAAGATCTGCTGGGAAATTTTGAGCCCAACATTCATGTAGACGTTACTTTGACACCTGAACCCTCACTGCAGACCAGGTTCCCCTTCATGGTGACGGCCATGTGTGTGTCTATCCAGGTCATATTGGTAGATTTATTTATTTATGCTTCTGAGTTGTATATGCTTCAATTGAATTAATACTTCATTTTAAAAACTGTAACTTTTCACATTCCAGCTGGATACGCGCGCACACACGGACATGCGCGCGCACACAGGAACTGTGGGAAAAGATGGCCGCTTCCTGTATTTGTGTTGAGCTGGGTGTGTGAAGAGGAGTGTGTGAATAGAAAGTGTGTAAATAGAAAGTGTGTAGAGCGATGTAAGCAGCGTGTAACAGTGTTTGTGTTGATGCGGCTTAGTGGCTGTTGAGAGAGAGTGAGTGAGTGTGTGTGAGAGAGAGAGAGAGAGAGAGAAAAGCTACGCTCTGATGGATCCTGGTTCTAGAGGAGAATCTCCGAAATCCAGACCACCCAGTCTGGACTCTCTCAGCAGGTACCGCCGATACACCCCGCACTTAATCGATCACCGACCAGTTCCGAAAATCCACAATAATTCATCACCGATCACTAACGTTCAATTACTCACGTGTCACTAACACTGCGCGGGTGAACGTCATTGGGAAAACACACCCCATAAACATAACACGCTAACTTAACACACAACCCATGCCACACAATTTCACACACCGTTCAGCAGGGGGCAATCATATCCAGTGCCCGGGGACCCTGTCTGTCTCTGTCTGTCGTTGTTCCTGCCTGACCGACTGCCTGTCTGTCAGTCGTTCTGCATACCTCACTGACTGTGTTTCTGTCTGCCTGTGATAAACAACTTTGCAGTGTTAATGTTTCTTTGCAGTAGCTCCACGTCCCGATCAGACCGCTCCTCTCAGACTAGAGGTCCGCCCAACTCTTCAGAACAGAACTCCAACAGTGACCTTTCACCCCAACTACAGGTAAAAAACAAACAAAAAAAAAACACCCCCACTCACCACACACACTCTCTCTCACACACACACTATACACTAATATTAACATTACTGAATTCAGTGAAGAAGAAAGGAACGCATCTTGTGAAGGTAAAGTCTTAATTTGATTTGCACATAAGGACACAAAACAATCAGTAAATGATGTGTCATAACTCTCTGTCTCTCTCTCTCTCTCTCTCTGTCTGTCTCTCTTGCACTCTCTCTCAGGGGAGGGATGATGTTGAACCGTTACCTGGGGAGGTGGTTCAGGATTCAGGTGAGAAACTGATGATTATATTGCTGTTTTTGTATCCGTTGGTGATGCTTGAGAGATATGGAGTGATGGAGGTGTGATGCAGCGATGAAGAGGTGAAGAGATGGAGTGAGGTTTGATGGATGGATTTGGGGCGGTGACTGATGGTAGGGGAAGGATGGATAGAAGATGGAGTGATTGATGGAGAGGTGGAGGAGTTGTTAATTGATGGAGATGGTTGAGTAGTGTTGGAGGCTTGAGTGATAAATGAGGATGTGTGAGACGCTTATGCAGTAGGGGGCGCTGTTTAATTACAGCAGTCTAACTCTCAAGTGCTAAAACAGTGGAAAATATCTTTGAAAACAATTTCAGAGCAGGTTGGTCGTCAGTAGAATGACACAGTAGAAGAAACACACCCTGATGCACCAGGACACCTTTACACACACTGTATATATATCTGTGTGTGGCTAGGCAAAGATGTGACGTATATTTGCCCGTTTGTTGGAGCCCTGCGAGGGACGCTCACCGTCACCAACTACAGACTGTTTTTCAGGGGCATAAACAGGGTAACGCTCACATTCACACACAATATAGATTGTATCAGTTCTGTATCAACTGCTAGATAGCAGTGTGTGTATGTATGTGTAGGAACCTGTTATTGTGCTGGATCTGCCTCTGGGGGTGATCACCCGAGTAGAAAAGATCAGCGGAGCATCAAGCAGAGGAGACATCTCGTATGTACTTGTCTGCAAGGTGTGTGTGTTTATCAAATAAAATCAATAAAACAAATTTTACTGCACTAATTTTGCCTGTTTCAGTCCCTGTTTTTCATTCAGGGATTCCATTATTATTAATGTAACACTGTGTGTGTGTGTGTGTGTGTGTGTAGGATATGAGGACTCTGCGGTTTGTACACAAGCAGCTGGACGATTCATTAAAGAAATCAATATTTGAAGTTCTGACCAAATATGTTTTTCCCCTTTCCAACAACCTGGTGAGTGTGTGTGTGTGTGTGTGTGTGTGTGTGTGTGTGTGTGTGTGTGTGTGTGTGTGTGTGTTTAGGCATTAAACCGCTCTTTTTTTCTCTCTCTCTCTCTCTCTCTCTATCTATCTCTATCTCTCAGCCTCTTTTTGCATTTCAGTATAATCAGGTTTTTCCAGAGAATGGATGGAAAGTATACGATGCTCTTGCAGAATACAAAAGACAGGTAGTGTGTGTGTGTGTGTGTGTGTGTGTGTGTATATGTGGAGGGCTGTCAGTCTGTCAGTGTTATTGATATGTGTGTATGTGTGTGTAGGGTCTACCCAATGAGAGCTGGAGGATCTCCAAGGTGAATGATCGCTATGATCTGTGTGACTCATATCCGGCTTCTCTGGTTGTCCCAGTAACAGTCACTGATGATGAACTGCGCCGAGTTGCAGCTTTCAGGGCCAAAGGTCGGATTCCGGTCAGTATTCTGCAATGTCAACCGTCTCTTACCCCTACAGTCCACCACCAGTGGCCCCTGGTGGATATAAACTTACCAGACAAATCCCAGGGCTGCTGTTCAGACTGATCTAGGATCAGATTCCTCTGTGTTTAGGACTGATTCTAGATCAGCTCCTGAAAACACACCCTGAATGAAGAGCTGGAGGAAGGTGAGTGAGTGGAACAAGTTTTTGGGGAGAAAAGATTTGACCATTTGACCATTGACTTCTAGTGTTAACCATGTGTAATGTGTATGTATAGGTGTTGTCCTGGCTCCACCCGGAGAGCCAGGCAGCGGTGGTGCGGTGTAGTCAGCCAATGAGCGGTGTGGGGGGAAAACGCTGTAAAGACGATGAGAAGCTGCTGCAGGCCATCATGGATGCGAACGCTCAGTCACACAAGCTGTTCATATTTGACGCCCGGCCGAGCGTCAACGCATCTGCCAACAAGGTCAATAACCCTCACACACTTCACACTACCAACACACTCACTCTTCACCTCACCATTGGGGTAGCCATGGCCTAGTGGTTTGGGAATTGGACTTATGATTGGTACTCTCCCCATCACTGCTCCTGGATAGCTGCCCCCTGCTGGTTGGTGTGTGTGGGTAAATAGCAGAGGTTGAATTTCCTTATGGTTCACTGAGTGCTGTGCTGTTTCACACTGACAAAAAGAGTCTTTTTTGTTTTAACCTTCATACACTTCACCACCAATCACACGGATTATACTGAACCCAAACACAAGGGGGACGCATTCACACACCAACCCTCATACAGCATTTACTGATGAGGACAGAATGGGACCTGACCTGGGAATCTCCTGCTGGCTAAAGGTAAAGGGTGGTGGTGGTCTAGTGGTAGGGTACTTGCCTATGGACCTATGGATCCAGAGGTCCCCGGTTCGAATCCCACCTCTGGCACTACCACCATTGAGCAAGACCCTTAACCCTGAGTTGCTCCAGGGGGACTGTCCCTGCAATTAGGGTTGCTCTGGATAAGATCGTCTGCTAAATGCCGTAAATTTAATGTAATGTAAATGTAAATACTGAATGGTGTTTCTCTGTGTGTGCATAGATGAAGGGGGGAGGGTGTGAAAGTGAAGATTCCTATCAGAATGCTGAGCTGGTGTTTCTTGATATCCACAACATCCACGTGATGCGCGAGTCACTACGGAAACTGAAAGAGGTGGTCTACCCCAACATCGAGGAATCCCATTGGCTGTCCAACCTGGAGTCCACCCATTGGCTGGAGCACATCAAGGTGAGGCAGGGCAGGATGCCTCCATCCTGAGTGGCGCTAATGCTGGCAGACTGTAAACTTTGCCCCCTGCAGGTAGAGTTAGTACATACAGCTGAGGCCAAAATTATTAGCCCCCAGGAATTATGGAACATTTTTCTAAACTTCTTCCCAATGTTTGCAGCATTGATGAAACTTGATATAAGCAAACAATCACCAGTGCTATTTAGTAGCTTTTGGTAACATAAATACATTTTTAGGCTTGCTTTATATCAAATATAGTAAAAAATGGGGTTGTCAGAAATATTAGTCCCCATGTGAATGTTTGTTTTCAAAACACACCTACAGTAATTAACTAATCAGCTTTGAAACCACACCTGTGCAGTTAATTGCCTTCCTAACAACATTTAATCAGCATAAAAAGACTCTAGGGAACAGGGCACTTGAACACATGAGAGGGACTACTGTTACTCACCATGCCAAAGACAAAGGAAATCAGTCTGGACCTCAGAAAGAAGATAGTAGAGGCTCATGATAAGGGGGAAGGCTACACTGCCATTTCCAAGCGATTCACAGTGTCTAGAACTGCTGTACGTTGCATCATTGGCAAGTACAAGGAGACAAATTCTGTAAGAAACAAACCTGGTTGTGACCGTAAGCGCAAAATTTCAAGAACTCTGGAGAGGAAAATAGTCAGAGATGTCAGCAAGGAGCCCCGGACTGCCAACAATCAATCTGCCAAGATGATTGTTGCTGCCCCGGCCTCTTCTGGAGTTGATGTTTCAAGGAACACAGTTGTGAGGCCTCTTCATCGTGGTGGGAGAAAGGGAGAGGTCTTCAACCCTAGGAACACAGTTCCCACAGTTAAACATGGTGGTGGGAGCATCATGCTGTGGGGCTGTTTTGCAGCGTCAGGCTCAGGCAGCCTTGTTCGGGTGCATGGCATCATGAAAAAAGAAAATTATGTTGACATTTTGAGGGAGAATATGCAGAAATCTGCTCATAGTCCAGGCTTAGATCGTCGCTGGGTCTTCCAACAAGACAATGACCCAAAGCATACATCGAAATTAGTCCAACAGTTCCTCAAGGATACCAAAACCATCATCCTGGAGTGGCCCGCACAGAGCCCAGACCTCAATCCTATTGAGAATCTGTGGCGGGTGCTCAAAGTGAATGTCCATGCTCGGAAACCATGCAATTTGGACCAGCTAGAACAATTTGCAATGGAAGAATGGGCCAAAATCCCTCAGGGGGCCAAAATCCCTCAGGAGACCTGTGCCAACCTAGTAAAGAACTAGTCTAAGAGCTTGTTGTCAGTTGTGGCTCAAAAAGGGTACACTATTGACTATTAATGGCCCAGGGGTAATAATAATTTTGGATGTTTCATTTTTGCCCTTTTTTGTTTCAACTCGGTGTATCAATAAAATATTAACTACTTAATTAAACTTAGTGGACATTGTTTTTTATAGTGTATTTGTTTCCAAAATAACAAACACTTGTTGTTAATGGTCATTTTCAGGGAGAAATCAGTGTTGTCTTTTTTCATAAGGGGGGCTAATAAGTTTGGCCTCAGCTGTATCTAACAGTGAGTGTGTGTGTGTGTGTGTGTGTGTGTGTGTGTGTGTGTGTGTGTGTGTGTGTGTGTGTGTGACGTGTAGCTGATCCTGGCCGGGGCACTGCGAATCGCTGATAAGGTAGAGTCTGGGAAGACGTCAGTTGTGGTTCACTGTAGTGACGGGTGGGATCGAACAGCTCAGCTCACCTCCCTTAGCCTCATCATGCTGGACCCACATTACAGAACCAGAACTGGCTTCCAGAAACTCATCGAGAAAGAGTGGATCAGCTTCGGACACCGCTTTCAACAGGTACACACACACACATATATACAGTTGGTGGCCTAGTGGTTAGGGAGTTGGCCACTGGATAAGAAGATTATGGGTTCAAACCCCTTACCAGTAGGCTGCCCTGAGGTACCCTTGGGCAAGGTACCGTCCCCGTCACTGCTCCCCGGGCTGCACGGTGTGTTTTTGTGCATGGGTTAAATGCAGAGGTCCAATTTCATTGCAGTTCACTGTGTACTGTGCTGTGTACTCACAATGACAAGAATAGGGGCAGCGGTAGCCTAGTGGTTAGGGAGTTGGCCCCGGATCGGAAGATTGTGGGTTCGATTCCCTCACCAGTAGGTTGCCCTGAGGTACCCTTGAGCAAGGTACTGTCCTGTCACTGCTCCCCGTGTATGTCCACTGTCCCTTCCATGTCTTGCGGCATTCCGTCTCCATCAAACACCTTCAGCTGTGGGTCTCCTACTACATCCACTGGAACCCCCGCTTTCAATAGCTGCCCCCTGCTGCATGTGTGTATGGGTGTAATGCAGGTGTTGAATTTCGTTGTGTTGTGCTGTGCTGTGCTGCGTTTCACAATGACAAGGGTTGTCAATTTCTCTTTTTTTCACTTTCACTTTGGATATGGATAATCACACAATACAGCACAACAATTACTCTGGAACACTGTATTTGTGTGTTTGTGTTGTAGAGAGTGGGTCATGGTGACCAGAACCACACGGATGCGGATCGTTCACCAATCTTCCTGCAGTTCATCGACTGTGTGTGGCAGATGACACAGCAGGTTAGTTACCATAGCAACCACCTGTTAACCATGCCCATTCAGTATTGGTTTCTGATAATACTCATTTCCATTTGTGTGTGTGTGTGTGTGTGTGTGTGTGTGTGTGTGTGTGTGTAGTTTCCTGCAGCGTTTGAGTTTAATGAGTATTTCCTGATTACGGTGTTGGATCATCTGTACAGCTGTTTGTTTGGGACCTTTCTCTGTAATAGTGAACAGCAGAGAGTCACCGAGGTGAGTGTGTGAATGTGAGTGTGAGTGTGTGTGATTTCTAAATGTGAGTGTTCAGATAAAAAATGGGTTTCTGTCAAGTTTATTTGAGCTTTTGTGTGTATGTGTGTAGGAGCTGATGAAGAGGACCGTCTCCCTCTGGTCCTTGGTGAACAGTCAGGGGGAAGAGTTTCTTAACCCGATGTATGTCCACTGTCCCGCCCATGTCTTGCTGCCTTCCGTCTCCATCAGACACCTTCAGCTGTGGGTCTCCTACTACATCCGCTGGAACCCCCGCATGAGACCACAGGTACACTGACTTTCAGGGACGAGGTCACAGATGTTTGTGTGTGTGTGTGAATAGTGTCTAGAGGAGCTCACTTTGATCATCAGCAGATTAAAACACCAGCAGGCAGGAACACTCATGGCCAAAGCTGTAGGGGAGGAGCTTCTAAGAATATGTCCAGTGGGTGGAACTATGGAGGGAGGAGTTTCTAATAAAGTTGTCAGGGAGTGAAGCCCTTGTTATTTATTTTTTTTCTCTCAGCTTGTGTTTGAATGTGTTTCAGGAGCCTGTGCACCAGCGCTGTAAGGAGCTGCTTGCCAAAAGGGCAGAGCTTCAGAAGAGAGTGGAGGAGCTTCAGCGTGAAGTAGCTAATCGAGCCTCAGCTTCCTCTGAGAGGGCGGGGTCACCCACCCGCTCCATCACTCCTGTTCAAACCTTCGTCTGATTGTATATGACGTGATTAGACGGAATCTTTCCCTCTCGCTGATCTCAGATCAGCCACAGTGCTGGCCTCTATTATTATTATTATTATTATTATTATTATTATTATTACCACTCCTGGTACATTAATACAGACATTAGACCTTAAGTCCTGTATGTGTTTGTCTAGGTGTGTTTCTCTTTGTCTCCCCAATGAGAGACATCGCACCACCGGACCCATGTGACCAAATATGATTTGCATATTTAAATTAGCTGTGTTAAAGAATACTAATCTCACTATACAACACTTTTTATCTTCGCCTACTTTGATTTAACAAGAATTACACTTGAAGCAAATCAGAGGCAAGATTATTAACATATTAATAACTTGGGCGGTCTCTCTGCTTGCTCTTCCCCTCACTCCTGACCGGCACTGAAGCATTAAAGCCAGCAGCCCTGAGCCAAAGAATGCTATTCAGTGCATTTTGGGTAATGTAGCTTTTTTTTTTTTTTTACTACAATGCAGTTTCTTAGTTTTGGAGCTAAAAGAAAACAGCAGCACCCCCAAGTGGGGATAGTTACTAATATCTCTGCAATTGTGTTGGATTTAGTGAGAAGTGTTTCAAAATGTCAGAGCTGCAGAAATTAAGGGTTTTAAACACACTAATTATGTAAAAACAATGATTTCATTCCCAAATAAAGTGTCTTTAAAGGTTTAAAAGATGTTTTTTTTTATTATTATTTCTACCTTGGGCAGAAGACAACAGGTTTAAAAGAAATGAGTGTAGGAAATCTTTGAGTAGAGAGACAAAACAGGTGCAGGTGCTTCTCATGCCCATGTTAGTTGCCATAGTAAGGATGCAGCAGAACAGAACTGAACATTCCAAATGTGAGCATTTTCTGTCCCCCAGTGAAGCATCACATGTTCACAGTGTCTCTGTGGGACGGTGATGGTGAAATATGGTGAAATAGTCCATCTGAACTAAATCACTTTTCCTTATTTCCTTCCTTCCATTCAGACATCCAGTTCCTTTAACCAACACTGGGGACAGTTGGTGTTTGTGTTTGTGCAGAGTGATGGTGGAATTTTGTAAGTTGAGTGGGGTTTTTCTGTAAAGGTACACATCCTGGTTTTGTGAAAGTGACTATTTGCCATTGTGAAATGCAACCTCTGATTTACATTTACAGCATTTAGAAGATACTCCTATCCAGAGCAACTTACATTTCTTAACTACAGGAACAGTCACTCTGGAGTAATTTGGATTTGAGGGTTTTACTCATGAACCCAGTGGTGGTAGTGGTGGAGGTTGGATTTTAACCTGCAACCTCTTGATCACCATGTTTTTACACACATACACTTGCACGCGTGCAGCAGGCATCAGCTATTTAAAGCGACCAGGAAGCAGTGATGAGGACGGTACCTAAGGCAACTACTGCTCTGTGATTCCAACCCACAACCTTCTGATCCTGGGTGCTAGCCCCAAAACTCTGTCACCGCAAAATTCCTGAACCGTTGTGGTGTAAATGTATGAATGTGAATGCTGGATTTTAGGACATGTTGGTATTTTTTTCCTAGGCAGAAACTGAAGTGGAGGAAGAGCTCAGTGATAGAGACACACACAGACAGGGAGTTTTCTGCTGAGCTGCTTTAGTGATGGAACATCTTAAACTGGAATAATACAGGACTGTTTCACTCTTCCACAATTATTTGTTATTGATGGATATCTAACTCCAGGATCAATAAAGTCAAGTTCAAGTAAGTTTTATCATTTCATCCATCTACACAGAGCAACGTTCCTGCAGGACCCGAGAGCTACACACAATACCACGTAACATCACACAGAACGCAAGACGGACGAGCAGTCAAGATTACAAAGAACAATTGCAAAGACGGGACATTAATTCGACAGGAGGCAGTATGAATGTGGATGGAACAGAGCAGCAGTCTCATGAGAAGCATTGTTAAAAAGTGCAGTGCCAATTAAATAGTAATAAAGTCACTAACAAAGATGGTCAATCTGTATTATTTAATAATGTTGTAATAATGATTCATAAAAGTGATTTATCGCGTTGGTGATTAATGCTGGAAAAACTTAATAAATGTGATAAATGGCTGATATTTGTGATTTAATTTTGTGACGCTGCGCGTGCATTTCTCTCTCCAGGCCTTCCTGTTGTTTTGGGGCTCCACGTCATCACGCACGCAGCCGATCCGTTTACGTCTTGTTGTGACGCGTAGGGGCTGGGCGGGGTGATTTAATTAGACGCTCCTGGTTGGCCTCGTCTATTCAAACCCCGAAGCTCCGCCTCCCGCCGCTCGCTCCAGATTGGCTGGCGGCTCTTTCCTTTGTGGCGCGGGTCAGTTCCGGTTCGGTTCATAGAGCCGGAGTGGTGTTGGAGCGCTTGCAGGAGTGTCTGGACAGGGTTAATCTGAGCGAGAGAGAGAGAGAGAGAGAGAGAGAGAGAGAGAGAGAGAGAGAGAGAGAGAGAGTGTGAGTGTGAGTGTGAGTGTGAGTGAGTGAGTGAGTGAGTGTGTGAGTGTGTGCGTGCGAGCGTATGTGTGTTCGCGCGCGCGAGCAAATGAGCGAGCGCCATGGCCACCCCCGCTCTGTACGCCTGCACCAAGTGTAACCAGCGCTTCCCCTTCGAGGAGCTTTCACAGGGACAACAACTCTGCAAGGTGTGTGTGAGAGAGAGAGAGTGTGATTGTGAGCGAGAGAGAGAGAGAGATCATTTAGGTGGCTGTATACAGTGTGTGTTTGTATACATTGTGTTAGAGGGGTGTATACGCTGTAATGGGAACATAAAGATGTCCTGTGTCAAATTCCTTCAGGAGTGCCGTATTGCCCATCCCATCGTTAAATGCACCTACTGCCGGACCGAGTTTCAGCAGGAAAGGTAACGACCACAAGCTCCGCCCATCCCAGCAGCTCAGGTGGAATGACCTGATGGAGTCCTTGCTCTTTCAGGACGTCCAGACACTTACTCCCATCACACATTCATATGCTGCCTGAACCGCCTCCTGCTGATGACATCACTTTAATTAATGACACTTTATTAAGATCAAATTAGGGAAAAGTGAATTAATCAGATACCATCATCCATAATGATCTGCTGGACCGAGAGGGAGGGAGTGACATGGTTGGATAGGAAGTTCCAACTCCAGCTCCAACTGTGCAGATGAACATCGGCTGTTCTTTGTCTTGGTGTAAAATCTGCTGCAGATTCTGAACAGGTGAAAGGTGAACATTGTGGCCTTTGTTGATGAAAATCCTGTTTGATCTGAATAAATTATTATTAAAAGTGATGTCATTAGGGGGAGGATCTTCACTGCCAGACTGTGCAGCTCTTTGTGTTGTAAAGTTTGTTGGTAAAACATCTGGGTGACAGTACTGCCAGAGCGAGGAATCATAGCGAGAGGGGGTCAGCACACATGGGTTGGTGGTCAGCACACCCTGACTGGGCTCTTCTTAGTACCAGTACTCAGGATCATTAAACAGAATCAGTACTCAGTACAGGTATCACTTGATTTCAGATGGTCTCTGATTATTTTTATTGTTGTTGTTGTTGTTGTTATTATTTACTGTTGTCTGTATTGGAGTTAATTGTTTCAGATGCTGGTTGTTGTGTTTGTTGTTGTTTTTGCTGAAGTAGTTTTTTCCTTGTTGCAGTAAAACCAACACCATCTGTAAGAAATGCGCACAAAACGTCAAACAGTTTGGCACAGTGAGTTCCAGCTGAATGTGTGTTAGTGTGTCTGTATGTTTATTATAATGTGTGAGTTCATTGTGTTGTGTGTGTGTGTGTGTGTGTTGCAGCCAAAGCCGTGTCAGTACTGTAACATCATTGCTGCGTTTATCGGGACAAAGTGTCAGCGCTGCACCAACTCGGAGAAGAAGTATGGCCCACCCCAGACCTGCGAACAGTGTAAACAACAGTGCGCCTTCGACAGGAAGGAGGAGGGCCGGAGGAAGGTAAACACACACACGCACACACCAAATAAGATAAGGAAGATCATTTTATGGAGCTGATTTTAGGGTCTCCGTTCTGGTCTGGTAATTACACCTGCACTTTGCCCTCAACAAGGAACAGTGTAATAACTGTATTATAAATGGATTTATTAATGTGTAACAACTGGTTTATGAATGTTCAGGTGGACGGTAAGCTGCTCTGTTGGCTCTGTACTCTTTCATATCGGCGAGTACTCCAGAAAACTAAAGAACAGCGGAAAGGCCTTGGCTCCACCCATTCCAATGCATCATCACTCAGCGACAAAGAGCATCGACATCATCGACACAGCAGCTCACACCACAAGTGAGTCTCACACACATAGGTAGCAGGGTTTAGATTTATTTCTAGGCTTAATTCTGTGGCAGATCATTTTTAACGGGGACACAACACCATGGCAATGTGTGCTGCCGAGCTCAGAGTTTAGTCGGGACCTGGGGTCAGTTCAGTTGCGGACTGTGTGTGCTGGAGGTTCTGAATCAGGGCTGGTTTGTGCGTTTGTAGGCTAAGTGGGAGTCTGAGTCCGGAGCAGGAGCAGCGTCTGTGGGATCAGAGGTGAGTTTCTCACTTGTGCTGACTCGATGATGTTGTCATGGCGCCAGGTGTGGTTGTGTTGCAGATGAGTGATTTAAAAAAAAAAATGTTTTCTCTTTTGCAGCCATAAATCTTCTTCTATACAGAAGGAAACTCCGAAGAAGAAACCCAAACTAGAGCTTAAACCATCGAACGGAGACAGGTGTGTGTGTGTTTATAGAGTGTCTAAATTCTTAAAAACAAACTCACTAAGGATATCTTTTTCTCCTCTCTTTTTTTCTCTCTCTCTCTCTCTCTCTCTCTCTCTCTCTGCAGCAGTTCTGTTGCTCAGTCGATGGATTCTGGAGGAACTGATAATTTTATCCTGATCAGTCAACTGAAAGAGGAAGTGATGTCACTGAAGCGTCTTCTGCAGCAGAGGGACCAGACCATTCTGGAGAAAGACAGGAAGGTACACACACACAGTAACAGTTTAATTCCGATGGATGATGAGAGACTGGAGAATCCTGTAGAAGTTAATTTGGACTGCTTACATTTACTGTGTGTATGTGTGTAGCTGACAGAGCTGAAGGCTGATTTTCAGTATCAGGAGTCCAACATGCGTGTGAAAATGAACAACATGGAGAAGGCACACAAGGAGGCCATGGAGCAGCAGCAGGTGAGACCCGTCAGAACTTTAGAGTCCATTTGGGACCAACCCGGTCCGGTTTAACTAGGAATCTCTGGTTAAAGTCCAGATCTCACATCACCTGTGTGGTATTCAGAGTTTAATGACCTGGTTGAGGCGATGGTCAGTTCACACAGTCTGTCTCAGGCAGGGTGGGATGCTGAGGACATTCTTTGATGGAAACAAAGTGGACAAGGACAGAATGCTCAGTTCTTTTTTCTTTTTAATTTTATTTTAAAAGCAAACAGATGTGCTGACATGTAGCCTGCGTTTGAGTGGCCACAAGTCACTGGATGATTTGTTCATAATCAACTTCAATTTATAAAAAAAAGTGGAGAGTTTAGTAAATTGTGTGTCTTCTTTTTAAACAGCTGCATTTAGTGCTGCATTAACTTTCCTGCAGCGAAGATGTTAGGGACTCGTCATAATTTTGTGTACTGGACTTCAGTGAGTGACAACTTGTCATTGTGAGTACACAGCATAACACTCAGTGAACCCCAATGAAATGGATTTAACCCATATACACACATGCAGCAGGGGGCAGCTATTTAAAGTGATGGGGACGGTACTTTGCTTAAGGGTACCTCTTTTGAACTCAAAACCTTCCGATCCTGGGACCTCGTCCATAAACGCTAGAAAGTCTGACCGTCCTCGCTTGCTCAGCTGGTTTCCACAGGAAATTAAGAGACTCCAATTGCTATGACAATCTGGTGTGGATCCTGGTGAGAACACACACCTAAAGGTGTGCCTAAACTTACACCTTACCTTCAGAATACATAGTAGCCCAATGTTGCCCCCTACAAAATTTAACAGGAATTTCAGTCAAGAAATTGGGACTCCTGATGTGGGAATTCTGAGCTGAAATCAGAAGTTCATCTGAAAGAGACACTGATAAACTGAACCTGGTTCAGTAAAGATACACTGACCTGTGTGTGTGTGTGTGTGTGTGTGCGTGCGTGCGTGCGTGCACTTCAGGCTAAGAACAGGGAGCTGATGAAGCAGGTTGCTGCTCTTTCTAAAGGCAAAAAACTCGACCGCAGCAGTGGCGCCCTCCTGTTACCATAGCGATGACCCCTACCCCTCTGTCATCACTGTGAGGAAGAGAAGGCCACACCCCCTTCAGATCATTTTTCATTTAAACTTTAAATGTGTGATCTCTTCTTCCATCCCACCCCTTTCATCCCTTCCTCCCACCCTTTTTGTATTGTTAAGCTTTGTCCCCATCCCTCTCTTTCTCGATCTCACTCTTGATGATATAATAACATAGCCGCTGCTGTATTTTATTTTATTTTTGTGAAAGTGTTAATCATTTTTCGGAACTGACCTTTCCAACCCCCTGATGGACGCGGTCGGGCCGGGTTTTGGCCCTGAAGCTCATATGCAAAACGTCAACGGAACCATCAGAGGGTCTGGGATGTTTCCTGGACGCTGCAGGAGACGCTCCATAACACCAGAATCAGATTTTATAAACAAACTGTTTTATAGAATTTCACCTTCAGCACAAACATCTACACCTCTCTGTCTCTCTTTCTCTGGTGGATGGTTGTGTACTGCATGTCTCACTGCCGTTTCATAACGGTTGGTATGTATTTTCTATTTTTTATCTGATTATAATCATTGTGCAGTTTTCTGCTAAATGCTGCAGTGTGTGTGGGCGTGTGCGCATGTACATACTCTTGAGTAAGAGAATACACTGTCCTTTCCACGTTATCTAGGAACCCCTCTCTTTCTCTGTCTCGCTGGAGTTCTTTGTACTGTGATTATACTTTCGTACGTTTATTTTTTCCAGACCAGACCTGATTCAGGATTAATAAATCTAGTAAAAACCTGTGTGTGGGAGAGAGAGTGAAAGAGAGAGTTTTTATAAAAAATAAAGTGACTATTTTTTGGTCATTGTGAAACATGGCACAGCACACTGAACAAAATTCAACCTCTGCTTTTCACCAACACACCGTGCTGAAAGGCAGCTATTTAAAGCACCTGGGGAGCAGTGATGGGGCCATCCGGTGTGTACCATGCTCAAGGGTACCTTAGGGTAATCTACTGGTCTGGGATTTGAACACATGACTTTCCGATCCTAGAGCTTAACCACTAGGCCAACATTTCCCCTAGTAGTGACAGTCCAGGTGTGTTAAACTTCATTCACTCATTTTGAGTGAGATTCACTAACGCTCCCTGGTGGTTGGGGGTTAGGGTTAGTTCAGTAATAATCCGTTTGAAATGAGTAAGAACAGTACTGTTCAGTTTTAAACCCGTAATATTCTGTGGTAGTCAATAATAAATTAATATTTGTTTTATCAGAAAAACTGAAAATTCCTCCAGGTGGCCATTAAATACAACATAACTGTTAAACCCATGAGCCTCTGCGGCTCCACTTTGCAGTGACACGGAAACGGAAAAAAACCCGTTTTTTTCCATACCAGTTCAACCACACAACAAATGGAGGGGGATACAAGATTAGTGTCCGTACAGTTTCATTTGTGGCATGAATAATTAAATTCTAAAAGGGGAGAGAGCGATATAACACAAGACTGAATTTATTGAGAGACACAGAGCACCTTCCTCTTTTACACCGACCGCCCGTATGTCCTCTCACCATATAGATTTTCATCAGAACCGTCTCCAAGCTGTATAACATAGCTGGTCTCACTACCGTCCTGTAAACCTTCCCGTTCTCTCTTGCTGCTCCGTGCCTGCCACAGATCACTCCTGTCACTTTGTGATAACAATTATAGTAAACATAAATAAAAACAGTAAAAATAAACAAAAGCTCCTTTTTGGGCCCTGAGGTTAAACTAAATTTGTTTTGTCGGAATGTTTCAATTAATGTTCAAGCACGACATCAACAGTAAAAATGTAAAATATTTATTATTATATTATATTATATTATATTATAATGCGATAAAGATGAGTTCTAAAACTAAACCGGTGTTTTTATTAATGAAACAGCAGCGAATACTTACAACGCGTTTGTTTTAAATGGATACCCTTTGTCCTCGTCGGGCACCCGTATTAAAGCCGCGGGTGTTGCCGGGATATCTGAGTCTGCGCGAGAGCAAAATCGAGAGAAATAAGAAAGGTGAACGGTTGATGTATTTAGAAGCCAAGCTGAATCGGGGAACTTTCAGTCAAACGTAGTGGTCTGAAGTTTTCTGGAACCTTCTGTGATACATTGTGATATACAGTGTATCGCGTGGAATCGCTTGCTTGGCGCTTCCAGTAGGTTTGTGCTTTCCGATTTAAGGTGGATTTTTCCGTTCCACCTTAGCGATGCAGCAGTTACATTCTGCGCCTCAAGTGGGTCCGTGGGCTTAGAGTTCGATTTTAGAACTCTAGAACTCTGATGGAATTTCAGACCAGAATGCAGCTGTCGCACCATTTAAGGTGGAATGGAATTCGACAAAAAGGGTGAATAGGTAGCCAATCAAGACCCTCAAAATCTCTGCTTCTGTTTTTCTACAGTAGATTCTGTGTTCTCTCCTGATCCGAGTGGGCTCGTCTTCCTGCAGTTGACCTGACATGACCACAGCAGCTCGGCCTACGTTTGAACCAGCCCGAGGCGGCCGGGGCAAAGGAGAGGGGGACCTGAGTGCGCTGTCCAAACAGTACTCTAGCCGGGACCTGCCCGGACACACCAAGATCAAGTACAGGTGAGCAGTCCTGATGCACAGTTGAGCCAGGCTGGAGTTGGGTCACAGTACCATTGACATCCCATGGTGGCCCTGAATCAGCCTGTGTCCTGGGACAGGTTCTGTGTCATGTTCTGGTTGATTCGGTGCCGCACTGGTGTAAGGGTGGGGCTTGGTGGTTCTGCTGGTTCCCACTGTGAAGGAGTATCGATGAACGAGTCACAGTCTCCGTCCAATTTCTCACCGTCCCCCATCATGGCTGAAATGTCCTCTCTCTCAAAATATCCATAAACCTCCTCTTTGTCCTTCCTCTAATCCTCCTCCTCTGGCAACTCCATCTTCAGCATGCTTCTCCTGATATAATCCTCATCTCTCCTCTAGACATATTCAAACCAACATAGTCTCGCTTCTCTCACTTTGTCTCCAAAGCGTCCAACCTAAGCTGTCCCTCTAATATACTCTTCTCTAATCCTGTCCATCTTTGTCCATCCTGACACAAATCTCAGCATCTTTAACTCTGACACCTCCAGCTCCACCACCTGTCTTTTCATCACCGTCTCCAACCTGTATAATATAACTGTCACTACCATCTCACTTCTGTCACTCAGTGATAACCCAAACAGACCCAGGGTCTGGCTACCCTGCTCTGGATGATGGTTAAAAGTAAAGGCACAAGATTTAAAGCTGCTGCTCTTCTTGCCTTTTTAGTTTTCATTTTAACCCATGCATCATAAAAGGAAGTTGCAGTGGAGACTGAAATGAGAACTCCTCCAAAAACAAAACAAATGTCAGCATCTGGAGTTTTTTTGCTATAGTTCAGCATGAGTTCACAGAAAAACCAAAAAATTTACATACTCACCTGTTATCATATTTAGGACACTGCATTGAAACAGTAACACTGAAGGTCAGCAATGCTGATCTGAGAACAGGGACGTGTGTGTGGAGTTTAGTGCAGGGTTTGGTACAGAAGATCAGGAAGTTTCCATCAAAAGAGGTTTGAAAGATCCCTAAATAGGATGAACTTCTGAGATGAGCTCGTTCTGGAGAGCATGGTGGATTAACTGGAGTTCCAGTTCTATGGAGTTCTATGTTTTTCTGCTTCTGTCTGAAGTCATTTTGGAAAAAAGTTACACAACTTTATTTTTATAAATAAAATCTCCTTATTGCTGATGAAACAGGAACTGACAGTGTTTAGTTCAAGGCTTAGATCAGAGTGGGGCATAAAAAAAGTGTTTAATTTAAGGTGTGTGTGTGTGTTTCTCAGGCAGCCCACCCAGGATGCCCCTGAGGAGCTCCGTAACCGTGACTTCAGGCGCGAACTGGAGGAGAGGGAGAGAGTCGCCGTGAAGAGCAGAGAGAGAGGGGTTAGGGGTGAGTGTGTGTGTGTGTTGGTCCGTCAGAAGTGATTGCTACTGCTGTGAAGGTATTTGTATTTGGAGCTTGTTGGTGTATTGGCAGTAAACAATTATGTTTATTTTTTGGGTAAACAATAAACAACCTAAATTACTTTGTGTAATGTTTTTGTCCTCCACTGTAGAACACACCTCTTCTTCCTCATCTTCATCCTCCAAGCGGCCACGGCTCGATCAGATTCCTGCAGCTAACCTGGATGCAGATGATCCACTAACTGATGTGCGTTTGTGTGACTCATGCAGGCGTGTTTGTTGGTGATGGTTTGTGGGTGAGCGGTTCCTGCTTTAGTACACAGTGTTCTGATCTACATAATCAACTGTGTGTGTATGTTAGGATGAAGAAGACTCAGACTCTGACAGTGATGACGACACCGCTGCACTGCTGGCTGAACTGGACAAGATCAAGAAGGAGCGAGCGGAGGAGCAGGAGAGGAAGGTGAGTCCACAGGAAAAGTCTGTATTTGGACACCGAGCTCCTGAAACCTGCTGGTTCTCAAAGAAAATTTGTCTTCACCCATTAAGGAAACACACCTGAAACTTGGTGTCTGTTTTTGTGTGTGTGTGTGCGCGTGCGTGCGTGCGTGTGTGCCCCTGTGCACATTAGGAGCGAGAGCAAAAGGCTGAAGAGGAGCGAATTCGGATGGAGAACATTTTGAGTGGGAATCCACTGTTGAACCTGGCAGGACAACAACAACAACAACAACAACAACAACACACACAAACCCAGACCAGCTTCAGTGTTAAACGCAGGTACCCCCCCCAATGGAACGAGAAAATATTAAAATATATAAAAAGAGAAATGTGTTGTCCTGCAGGAACTTAGTGTGTATCTGTGTGTTTGGGTGTGTGTAGGTGGGATGATGACGTGGTGTTTAAAAACTGTGCTAAAGGAGTGGATGAGTCTCGGAAGGAGAAGCGCTTCATTAACGACACTTTGCGCTCAGAGTTCCACAAGAAGTTCATGGAGAAATATGTTAAATGATCAACAGGCTTCACCCCCCAGGAGTGTGTGTGTGTGTTTGTGTGTGTGTGTTTCTGATTAAAGGTTAGTAAAAGTAAATGTTTCTTTCCTCCGACTTTGTTTTTGCATTGCATGTATTTCCTGCTGTGGACATGTTACTTCATTAATAAACATTGAATGTGATTCTTTGGATGATAGGGGTTCCAATTCTGCTAATACTTTTAAGGTGGAACAGAAAATTCCAATTCCCAGGTTTCAGTCTCATTATTGTGGTGGTCGTAGGTTACTCTTCTACAGACCAAGAGGTCACAGCACTACCACTATTGGGTTCCTGAGCAAAACCCTGAAGCCCAAGTTGCTCCAGAGTGACTGTCTCTGTAATCAGGAACTGTAAGTCACTCTGAATAAGAGCATCTGCTACATACTGCAAATATAAATTATTGCTGGGACACTGCTTCCCTTAGAAATGCACGTGCACACACACATGCCCCATTTTGCTCTCACCGGCTTGGTTGGAGCTGAAACTAATTTGCAAAATGTTACATGTGCTGAAACACTGAAACTCCATTTTGTGTACCGTTTCGAACAATAAGAGATGATGATGCCAGGGACCCAATCCTGCCCCAAACTCACTTTTATTACTGTGTTATTTGGTGGGTATGTTCCCCTTTGTTGAAGGGGCAGTGTTTTCCTCTATACTCCAGCACACCTGAACATACATCCAGGAAGAAACAGGTGCTTTTTTCACCGTTCCCTTCAGTTGTATCGCTACTAGGAAAATAATGAAGACTCATCATTAATCAGTTTAATACACATGCACAGCAGAGTGTAGAGCACCATGAACCTAAACTAAACACTGAGCACCTGCATTCTCCAAATGTTTTCCAGAATTCAGTGATAAAAGACATGCAGTGGCCCTGATTGGATTCTGTGTGAGTCAGAACCATTCACAGTGTCTGTGAATGGAACCAGATACTTCAATGTGCCTCAGGGACATGAAATAGTTGTGGAGATGTGTTTTGGACTAAAACTGAAATTGTGGTGGAGGGACACAAAAATGCTTTAGTTCAGATGGACTATTTTACAACCATCACTGTGCCACAGGGACCCATGGAGCTTCCCTGGGGAATAGAAAATACACAGATTTGGGATGTTTTGATTTCATTCACCACCACTGGAGGGACAATCTGATCTGAACCCACTGTGGAGGAGTTTCAGAGGGATGTTGAAATGGGATGAGGTTCTAGAGCAGTGCAGTAGGTAGAGCTCAGGAGCTGCAGGAGGTTCTGTTTGGTTCTGGGCACTTACTGTGCAGTAAGAAGAGAGCAACAGAAACACAGTGCAGAAAATTAAAGTGTTAGAATGTCAGAAGGTTCCTGCAGCAGACGTGCAGTGTGAAAAAGGTTCCGGTGTGTGTGAGTGTTGCTCGGCTGTGGTCGGAGCAGAGCTTTATCACAGTTTCAGTCTTGGTGAAGTAAACAGCTTTAATCAGCACTGTGGTAACAAACATGAGAACAGGAGTCCACACACACACACTGGTGGACCCGTTTACCACTTAGTTATTTCCACCAAGCTTTACTTTTACCATCTGTGTATTTTATTAATCAGAATCAGTCCAAACTCAGAATTCAACTCTTACTGTACCTTTAATACTGATATATGGACATGAGCACTGTTCTGATTGGCTACTCTTTCATGTACCCCAATAAAAAAGCATTATCCACTGAGAGACAGGGAGAGAGAGAGAGAGACAGAGGTAGGTGATGTCTCTGGGTATATACTGATAACCTAATGACTTTTATGGGCCTTTGTGTGATGCTACATTTCTCAACAATGTTTACATGATACAGATTGTGTCTGTGTGTGTGTGTGATGTTTGTTTGATGTGTGTCCCCTTCCTTGACCTCTCGTCCTCGTTGTGTTTGGGGTTTTTTTGATGTGATGGAGGTTTTTGACACCTTTTGAAAATGATGTGTGTGTGTGAGTGTGTGTGTGTGTGTATCATGATTACACTAAAGAAACTTTTCAAGCATGCTGGATATCATTACTGACATCACTTATGACATCATAAATTGGTTGTGCTGCTTAGGTTCCTGTGACTGTTCATGTCTCTGTTCAAACTGAAAGGTTATGGAGAGAGAGAGAGAGAGAGAGAGAGAGACTGTGTCTGGGTGAGTCATTAGTGTGTGTAAACTGACCCATAGGAAGTTTCATAATTTCCTTCTGCTTCCTGCTCTGATTGGCTTGAGGAGGAATGTGGGCGGAGGCTCATGTTGCAGTTATTTCAGTTGAGGAAAAAAGAGGGAGGAGAAAAGGGGGATTGAAAAGGGGTGACGAGAGAGGAAGAGAAACAAGAGACAGAGAGCAAAGGGAAGTTGTTGTTGCTAAAGAAGTTTTGAGAGACAGTGGTCTAAGGTAAAAACAGCTCTGACCTGTGTGTGTGTGTGAGTGAGTATGTTATGAAAGAATCGCTACTGTCTAGGTCCATTAGGCCGAGCTTTTATTAACCACACAGACGCAGCAAGTAGCTATGTCTTTACTTCATCTTGAGCATTGTGTGTACTGCACTGTAATATGGAGTAATCTGTTTTACTGATTTGCTGTAATCTGCAGTAATCTATTACAGGATAGAGTAATCTGCAATAAACTGTTGTAATCTGCATTATTAACCATACAGGATAGAGTAATCTGCAATAATCTGATGGAATCTGCATTAATTTATTAACCCTACAGCATATAGTAATCTGCAATAATCTGTTGTAATCTGCAGTAATTTATGTGATTAACCCTGCAGGATAATCTGATGTGATTTTAGGTACTATAAAGTAACCTGTAATAACAACTTTCCACAGCAATTCATAGAAATCAGAAAAAAGTAATCATCAGTAATCTACACTAATTTCATCATCTACACTCTGTTACATTCATTCAAATTAATCTACAGGGATGTGTGGTGATCTACAGTAACATTCAGTAAACTACAGTAATCTTTTTTTCATATTTACTATTTACTGCACAGTAATGAAAAGTGAAATACAGCCGAGTTCCTACTGTAACAGTGTAATACAGCACTGCAACAGTTTAAAAGTGGATGTTACCTTCACAGTGCAACAATGTAATGTGTGCAATGTTTGTGCAATTCCGATACTGTTTTTCAAGCACAAAACCACAATGTGTTTTAAATGGATCTTCAGGCAAATAAAACTGGCCTGACCGGTGTATGTGGGCGGATCTCACTGCAGAATAATGTCCTTACACTGTTAAAAGTAAAACACTTCAGCTGAAAGGAACATTGTTCAAAAACGTATGCAAAACACCTGCTTATGTAATGACAGGGCCTCTGTGTATATTTAGTTTTTATGTATTTTTGTAGTAAAACTAGATGTAAATAAAGTGAAAGAACCTACAGAATTTGCTTATTTTGCTGCTTATCAAACACAGTGGTAAACAAACACACATGCACAAACACACACACAGGGTGTTATCTGTATATTAACAGGATTTGTTGGTGTATTAGTGCAGTCTGTGTTTTATTAGATTTGCAGGAATTATATGTTATTATTTATAATCTTTATTACAATAAAGGGTTAGTAACCCAGCCACTAGGGGATGCACAAGTCAGTGTATTTCTTCGTGCCGGTCACAAGCCCGGATAAATGGGAAGGGTTACGTCAGGAAGGGTATCCGGTATAAAACTTTTGCCAAATCAATTTGCGGACAGCCAAACAAAATTCCATACTTGATCGGTTGAGGCCCGGGTTAATGACAAATGCCACCAGTGCTGTTAGCCTACAGGGTGCTGGTGGAAATTGGTCTACTCTTGGTCAAAGGATAAGAAGAAGAGGAGGAAAGCATGTCCGGAGGGATTGTTGGTTAGGGTTAGGGTTATAAATAATATACAAAATTTCAATAAAAATTTTTTTTGTTTTATGATCTGTGATGAGAAAGGTGTGTAGAGTAATGACAATGATGTGATTCAGATTCAGACAGCAGTGTGAGTGTGTGTGCATGTGTGTGTGGATTAGAAGGGACACATTAAGAAAAACACACAAAAATGGCTCGACATTTTAAATCTGGGAGTAAATTATAGTAAATAGTAAATCTGTGTGTGTGTGTGTGTGTGTGGTTTGACTAAATGTTTAGACTGCAGATAAACCAGGTGTTTCTGAGCTAAGCTCTACTGATCTCTGCCTCCTTGCTTTAGTAAGGGGAAATCTTCAAAATAGCTCCACATAACAACTGTGTGTGTGTGTCTGGTCAGGATGTCAGAGTGTGTGAAGGCCCGAAGTGTGTCTGGTTATCCAGAGGGTCCATACCGAGCGGTGGAGTCTGTGGATTCTCTTGCCCAGCAGACCTTGGAGTGCGTGGACACACTGGACAAACTGTTCCGACATGCAGTGGCCAAATTCAAAAACGCACCCTGCCTGGGGACAAGGGAAATAATCTCTCAGGAGAAAGAGACACAGCCCGATGGAAAGGTCTTCCAGAAGGTAATCAATAAATAAATCAATTAATTAAGCAAGCAGTTATCACATCTCTGATCACTTTTCAATGTATAAGAACTGGTCAGCTAAACATTTATTAACCTAATTTTGTAGCAATTTACAGTGACAGACTAGAAATATATCTTCTATTCTAGCCAGAGTATCCTAACACCACAGCTAACACTGGAGAGAACAGTAGAGCTTACAGTAGAACTGACGGTAGAGCTGATAGTAGGGGTGACAGTAGAACTGACAGTAGAGCTGATAGTAGGGGTGACAGTAGAACAGACAGTAGAGCTGATAGTAGAACTGACAATAAGAGCTGGTAGCAGAGTGATAGTAGAGTGTGTGTGTGTGTGTGTAGCTGGTCCTAGGGGAGTTCTACTGGAAGTCGTATGAGGAAGTAGAACGTGAGGTGGAGCTGCTGGGCAGCGGCCTGGCTGCTTTGGGTCAGGAGTCAAAGAGCAACATTGCCATCTACTGTGAGACCCGAGCGGAATGGATGATCACAGCACAGGCCTGCTTCAGACGCAACTATCCATGTACACACACACATACACTTACTTACCTCACATTTAAGGCAACATCAATGCATATTTCAAACACCTACTATTTGTATTTGTGCTTTTATTTTTGTTATGTTCTGACACCATCTCTCTCTCTCTCTCTCTCTCTCTCTCTCTCTCTCTCTCTCTCTCTCTCTTTCAAGTCAAGTCAAGTAGGATTTTATTGTCATTTCAGCCATATACACAGTATATAGTGAAACGAAATAACGTTCCTCCAGAACCCTGGTGCTATACACAAGACAGCATCAGACACAACATAAGACACAAGACAACATAAGGCACAACAGTGGACACAAAATAAAACACAAGACAAGGCAACAAGTGCAAACAACAGACAGCACAACAGAGAGTACTTTCATCCGTAAGAGGTCTGCAGTGTTATAGAACAAAGCAGTCCAGGTTGTTGAGCAGTGTAACAGTGTAACGGAGCAGCGTTATGAGTAAAAATCTGTCTCTCTCTCTCTCTCTGTATTTGTGTAGTGGTGACTCTTTATGCTACCCTGGGTGAAGATGCTGTAGCTTTTGGACTGAATCAGTGTGAGGCAACACACTTAATTACCAGTAAGGAGTTACTGGAAACCAAGCTGAAGGTAAAACACACACACTCACTCACTCACTCTTTCACTCACTCACTCACTCACACACAATAAGTCTTATGTCAAATATGCTTACATATGTAACTCTGTGTATGTACCAGTCTGTGCTGGTGGCTGTTCCGGGGCTGAAGCATGTAATCTACGCTGGCAGTGGGAGTCTGTCCGCAGGAGATTTCCCACAATCCCTCAGTATCCACAGCATGCTGGACGTAATGGACCTTGGAGCCAAACCCGAGAACTGTGAGTGTTTCACCATCAAAGATAAATAACAATCAACACTGATCAATAATTACCATCACAAATCAAATCAGTCACCACTATTGATAAATAATCTCTCTCTCTCTCTCCCTCTCTCTCTCTCTTTGTCTTCCAGTGGGTGTGGAATGTGTTTCTCCCGTTCTGTCTGATTTAGCTGTGATCATGTACACCAGTGGATCCACAGGGAAACCCAAAGGCGTCATGATGCTCCACAGAAACCTCATTGCTGGAATGACCGGCCAGTGCCAGCGCATCCCAGAGCTGGGGTCAGCTTCAGCATTCAATCAGAACACAACCGGGCACTACAGCAGCCAGTCAGAATACAGCAAGCACTACAGCAGTCAATCAGAACACAGAACAATACTATAGCCAATTATAACACAGTGCTATAGCCACCAATCAGAAAACACCACTACAGCAATCAGTACAGAACACTACAATTTATACTGATTAGCCAATCAGTTAACTGCACATGAGACAAACACTATTAATAAAAAATACAGTTACCAATTTTATAGCACTTTTCCATCTGACATCTGTATATCACTGACTGTGTGTGTGTGTGTGTGTGTGTGTGTGTGTGTGTGTGTGTGTGTGTGTGTGTGTATGTATGTGTGTAGTTGTAAGGATGTGTATGTAGGTTATCTCCCTCTGGCTCATGTTCTGGAGTTGACGGCTGAAATCTCCTGTTTAACCCACGGCTGTAGAATTGGGTACTCAACTCCACACACACTCACTGACCAGGTAACACACGCATACACACACACACACACATATCTATATTTATTTTAGAATATTGTAACAGTGTGTGTATGTTTGTGTGTGTGTGTGCTCGTGTGCATGTATGTGTGTTTAGTCCAGTAAGATAAAAAAGGGCTGTAAGGGGGATTGCTCTGTTCTGAAACCGACACTCATCACTACTGTTCCGGTAAGAAATCCTATACTCACACACACACACACAAGCATGGAACCTTCCTCAGGGGAACCTAAGGGTCTAGGACCACAACCCACAATCTTCCCATCATGTAAACATTGGAACATCGCTGTTCCACCAAACACACCATCCCAAATACACACCAACACACACAGTTACACATCAATACACACCAATATATGCTAATACACACAAACACACAGATACACACTAATACACAGCAAACCACACAGGTACACATTTGTACACACCAACATGCAAAGATACATCTAGTATCTTAAGTATTAGTATCTAGTATTTAAGGCCCCAGGATTGGAAAATCGTTGGTTTTAATCCCAGACCAGATGGCTGCCTTGAGAAAGGTACCATCCCTGTCACTGCTCCCTGGGTTCTTTAAATAGCTGCCCCCTGCTGCATGGTGCGTGTGAGGGTGAAAAGCAGAGGAGGCATTTTGTTAAGTTTCACTGTGCACTTTGTTTCACAATGACAAATAGTCACTTTCACTTTAGCACACACAATTACGCATCAGTATAAACCAATAGACACTAGTACAAATTAGTACAAATCAATACACAGTAATACACACCAATACAAACCAGTCCAGAGTAATACACAAATACATACTAGTAGGTTGCCCTGAGGTACCCCTGAGCAAGGTGTCGTCCCAGGCAGACTGGCTGCACATACAGAATAAAGACTGCTTTACTTATTTAAAAAAACAGAAACGTGTGTGTGTGTGTGCGCATGTATGTGTGTAGGAGATAATGGACCGTATCTATAAGAATGTTATGGGGAAGGTCAGTGAGATGAGTGCAGTGCAGCGAACTCTCTTCAGGATGGCCTACAGATACAAACTACAGCAGCTGGAATTCAAGGCTGATACACCCATCTGCAACATGTAACATATATAGACACACACACACACACACACACACACCACTACTTTAACTACTTCACAACTCCATAGACTAAGTACGCAAAGTACTAAAAGGACTAAGCACAAAGTACAACTATTTTTACAGTACTCACAAAGTACTACAACTAATCAAACTCCTCATGAAGCAGTAAACCACTCATACGCTACACAGAGTACTCATACACTACACAAACTAATCAGAACGTACTAAACTACTCATACACTACTCAAACTACTAATAAAGTAATAAACTACTCATACATTACTCTGAGTTCTCATAAACTAGTACATATTGATTGTTTTGTTAATTATCTCATCATTTATGAATGACATGCATTATTTACTGATTTTCCTGTGTGTGTGTGTTTGTGTGTATGTGTAGGTTGGTGTTTAAGCGGGTGTCTCTGTTGTTAGGAGGGTGTGTGAGGTTGATGCTGTGCGGTGGTGCTCCTCTCTCTCCGGACACACACCGATTCATTAATGTGTGTTTCTGTCCCGTTGTCATTGGTTATGGACTCACAGAGACCTGTGGCGCAGGAACCATCTCAGACTGTACACACACACACACACACACACACACCCACACATACATATGCACAAACAAACACCCACACACATACACACATGCTTACACACATACTGACAAAATCTGGAATGTAAATATTTTTTTTGTACTGTTCAGACATGCTTAGATCCCTGTGTGTGTGTCTGTGTAGTTTCAGATTATAATACAGGGCGGGTTGGAGCTCCTCTAATCAGCTCAGAAATAAAATTACGCGACTGGACTGAGGGTAAGACACACACACACACACACACACACACACGCACACACGCACACACACACACACTTTTGTTCAATCTTAATGAATTTTTTGTTCTGACTCTACCCCCCCCAGGAGGATACACTAGCCAGGACACACCCCACCCTCGGGGGGAGATTCTGATTGGAGGGCCAAGTGTTGCCATGGGTTACTATGACAGTACTGGGGTGGCAGAGAGTGGAGAATTCTGGGTAGATGATGCAGGTCAGCGGTGGTTCAGCACAGGAGATGTGGGTGAGGTGCATCCAGACGGCTGCCTGCAGATAGTGGGTGAGTGACAGCTCAGCCAACCAATCAGGTACTCTGTAAAAATTAAACTCGTTAACAGGGAATGTTTTGGACATTATATTTAAATAATTATGAAAGAAAGTGACTACCCTTGTCATTGCGAGGTCATGGCACAGCACACATGAACCACAACGAAATTGGACCTCTGCATTTTACCCATGCACACTCAAACCCGTGCAGCAGTGGGCAGCTATTGAAAGCACCCGGGGAGCAGTGACGGGGACGGTACCTTGCTCAAGGGTACCTCAGGGCAACCTATTGGGAAGGGGTTAAAGTATAATTATATGTATATACTTTTAATAATACAGTTATGATTAAAATGTTGATCTTTTAAATGTTCTCTCTCTCTCTCCCTCTGTCTCTGTCTGTGTCTCTGTCAGACCGTAAGAAGGACCTGGTGAAGCTACAGGCTGGTGAATATGTCTCTTTGGGAAAAGTTGAAGCAGCTCTGAAAAACTGCCCCCTAATCGACAACATATGTGCTTATGCCAACAGGTTACACTAAAAACTACACAATACACACTATAAACTAGCATTATACACAATATACACTAAAGAATTAAAATACACTCTACACACTAACAGTTACAAAATACACACTAAAAACTACACACTAAAGACTTAACCTTCGCTCTACCCAAAAGACATAAATCACACAATACACAAGAAAAGCTCAACTCATAAAAGAATTGCAAACTAAAGGGTAAAACAAAAGTCTTCACACAAAAAACAACACACTGCACACTAAAAACTACCCACTAAATGCCACAAACTTCCTCTCTGTCCATTCAGCAATCAGAACTATGTCGTCAGCTTTGTGGTGCCCAATCAGAAAAGGCTAACTGAACTGGCCAATAGGAAAGGGATCGAGGGCAAGTGGGAGGAGCTCTGCAAAAATGACATTTTGGAACAGGAAATGCTGAAGGCAATTAAGGAGGCTGCTACCATGAGTAAGCTTTGCCAATCTAAGAACACACACCCACCCAGTTACTATACTCAGAAATGAAACTGCATGTGTTATATATATATATATATATACACACAGTACTGTGCAAAAGTTTTAGGCAGGTGTGGAAATATAAATAATGATTGTGAGCGAACAAAAGAAAAATCTAAATCAAATCAATATTTGGTGTTACTACCTTTTGCCTTCAAACCAGCATCAATTCTTATGGCCCCCACAGAGCACTGATCTCAACATCATCGAGTGTGTTTGGGCTTACATGAAGAGACAGAAGGATGTAAGGAAACCTACATCCACAGAAGATCTGTGGTTAGTTCTTCAGGAGATTTTTGGAACAACCTACCAGCCGAGTTCCTTCAAAAACTGTGTGCAAGTGTACCTAGAATTGATGCTGTTTTGAAGGCAAAGGGTGGTCACACCAAATATTGATTTGATTTCGATTTCTCTTTTATTCATTCACTGCATTTTGTTGATTGATGAACATAAATGGTTAACACTTCCATTTTTGAATGCATTCTTTGTTTACAGGATTTTTTCCACACCTGCCTAAAACTTTTGTGTGTGTGTGTGTGTGTGTGTGTGTGTGTTTGTGTAGATAAACTGCAGAGGTTTGAGGTGCCGATGAAGGTGTGTTTAAGTCCCCAGCCGTGGACACCAGAGACCGGCCTGGTGACGGACGCTTTCAAACTGAAGAGAAAAGAACTGCAGAGACACTATTCACAGCATATAGAGAGGATGTATGGCGCAAAATAACACACAAACATATCATTAAGGAGTCGCTGATCCACTTCTTTATCTCTTCTTGGTTATCAATCTGGCAGTGAATGGTGGAAACCATACCTAATATCCAGAAAGTTCTAGACATACTAACGATGGACAGAAAAAAATTAAACACAATAATTAACATTTTAAATCTTTGGCTTGTTTAAACAGACCTCTGACACTGATCCATTGTACTGCTGCTTCACCAGAGCTCATAATCGTTTCCACAGTAACAGCCAGGAATAAGGTGGGCATCTTCAACATTACCCCTATCACTGTTTCACTATAACCTGACTGGCTACTGAAAAAACCCTTGCCGTTTACGTGATGTAATTAATCGCACTTGATAAGGACGTCCCTGTACTACACACACATACACAGTCCACTAGCGCCCCCCTGAAGGATCGGGATCATAGCTGCATGACTGACCTCTGACTGACATCACCTGGGGTAATTTCAGGCTGACGCTAATGGTGTTAAACTTATGTAAACATTTCATTTCCTCCTCTTAAATAGGGCAATCAGTCCAGCCTCGCTCAGCTAACGTCATTAATGAGGAGGGAGACCTTCCTATTGTAGTATCCTGTTATCCACCTTCATCATTTCATATACAATTCATGAACTGACTTCACTCATTATTAAATTCCGTCCCAATATCCAAGATTAGATGTAACACAGCAGTTCTGATCAGGTTCTGTGTGAGTCATAACATGTTCCCAGTGTGTGTGAATGGCACCAGATTTCTGAATGTCCTTCACAGACATGAACTGGTGGTGGAGACGCTGCCTGGCATCTGAGATGTTGTTTTAATTTGGAGAAGATTTTGGACTAAAACTGAACCCGTTCATGGTGGAGCAACACAAAGAAAACTGATTTAGTTCACATGGACTATTTTACAATCATCACTGTCCCACAGAGACACTCAGATATATATGGAACTTCAGTAGGGCAGAAAATACACTGATTTTGAACATCTAGTTCCGTTCACCATCACTGGAGAAACAATCCGATCTAAACCCGCTGTAGATGGTTCAGAGAATTTTGGGTTTTGTGATCCTCTTTGTTCAGTGAGACTGTTTAATTTATCAGTTTTGATATTTTCTGCTCAGATCTTTAAAGATTAGTTTTTTTATAACTGGGATCTAGATTTCTATAAAAATAAAGACCTAAAGAGAAGAAGAAGACTGTGTTTTGTTGTGTTTAAAGCATGTGTGTATGCACATACACATACACACACACACACAAATTATTCGAATAGAATAGAATCATTTTTTATTATCCCATGAATGGGAAATTTGGGTGTTACAGGGCTCTTTAACAAGAAAGACAGAAAGAATATAGAAAAATATATAAAAAGAAAAAATATAAAGAACGAGGACATCCATATACAAGAGCTATACAAGAGATATACATGAGGTATATATACATATACATATTTACATGGCAATTAACAAAGAAATAAAGAATATAAAGACAGGAAAGATAAGGAAAGATAACCATATACACAGTGAGAATATATTAATAATAATAACAGTAAATAATAAATAAGTTATAAATGTAAATGTAATAATAATGATAATAATAATAATATAAAATATATAACAACAACAACAATAATTATAATAATAAATTGGTAATATTAAATATGTAATGCTATGTTGTGTTGTGGAGTCTGATGGCTGCAGGTAAGAATGACCTGCGTTAGCATTTCTTCTTACACTGCGGGTGTAACAGTCTGCTGCTGAACAAGCTGCTCAGTGCTTGTACAGTCTCATGCAGGGGGTGGGAGGTGTTGTCCATGATGGATGTTAATTTGGATAACATCCACTCCTCCCCTACCTGCTCGATGGATTTGAGTGGGCAGTCCAGGACAGAGCTGGCCCTCTTGACTAGTTTATTTAGTTTCCCTCTGTCCCTCTCTGCGATTCTTCCACACCAGCAGACCACAGCATAAAAAACAGCAGACGCTACCACAGTGTCATAAAAGGACCTCATAAGATTTCTGTTTACCCCAAAGGACCTCAGCCGCCTTAGCAGGTGTAGACGACTGAGGCCCTTTTTGTACAGAGCATTGGAATTTGTGGACCAGTCCAATTTATTGTTGATGTGGACACCCAGGTATTTGTACTCCTCCACTGTCTCAATACAAACCCTGGATGTTCACCGCTGTAATGGGGGGTGACTTCTTGCGGAAGTCAATCACCAGCTACTTCGTCTTGCTGGCATTGATACGCAGATGGTTCTGTTCACACCATCTGATGAAGTCACTGATGACCCCCCTGTATTCCTGCTCATTCCCCTCCGACACACGACCAACAATAGCGGTGTCGTCTGAGAACTTCTGCAGGTGACAGCTGTTTGCGTTATATTTGAAGTCTGCCATGTACAGGGTGTAGAGGAAGGGGGCGAGGACTGTACCTTGTGAGGCTCCCGTGCTGCAAACCACCATTTCAGACACACAGTCCTGGAGTCTCACATACTGGGGTCTATTGGTGAGGTAGTCAATAATCCACACAGTCATGTGATGGTCCACACCTGCTCCCACCAGCTTCCCCCTCAGAACTGAAGGCTGGATTGTGTTGAAGGCACTAGAGAAGTCAAAGAAAATGACTCTCACAGTGCTCTTGTCACTCTCCAGGTGAGTGAGGGCCCGATGCAGCAGTTGGAAGGGCAGTGGTGGCCTAGTGGTTAGGGTATTAGCCACGTGATTGGAGGATTGGGGGTTCGAACCGCTTCCCAATAGGCTGCCCTGAGGTACCCTTGAGCAAGGTGCCGTCCCTGTCAAAGCGCTCCCTGGCCGCTTTCAATAGCTGCCCACTGCTGCACAGTGTTTGAATGTGCATGGGTTAAATGCAGAGGTCCAATTTCGTTGTGGTTCACTGTCTGCTGTGCTGTGACCTCGCCATCTGACTCACAAGGGTTGTCACTTTCACTTGACTTTCACTTAGAAGACGGCGTCATCCACCACAATGTGCAGCTGGTAAGCAAACTGCAGCGGGTCTTGGTCCCTCCTGACCAGTGGGCGAAGGTGATAGTCTTCATCAGGTTAGAAGTGAGGGCTGTAATGGTTTTGCTCCTTGGGGTGCGATGTTCTTCCACAGAATGGGGACGCGCTGAGGCTAAGGTTAAAGATGTAAGTGATAACCTCACAGAGTTGGTCTGCACAGTCCCTCAACAGGCTGGATCTGATGATGTGGCTTTCCTGTGACTCCGCAGCTGACTCCGCACCTGGTCAGGCTATTGTGTGGTGTGAGAGTGGGTGCCTCCTGATCAGTGGGATAGCAGGAGGGGGCCGTAGAGTCCTCAGGGGAAAGGAAGGGAAGAGAAGGAGAAGATAAAAGGGGGTATGCAGCTGATATCCCTGGTGGGGGTTGCAGAGAGGTGTGAAGGGGAGGTGCCGTTGGGGTTTGCAAAGAGGTGTGAAGGGGAGCATTGGCATGTATTGAGCTTTGGTGGATATGTGAGGGGCAGATTCCTGAGTCAAACCTGTTAAAGAACAGGATTAAACTATTAGCTCAGTCCTGACTCTGGGCCTCCACTACTCACTGTGCTCCTTCCAGTAATGGTGTTCAATCCTCTCCACACACCTCTGGCGTTGTTCTGCTGGAGCTGCTCCTCCAGCTTCCTCCTATTTCTGTCATTCCCCTCCTTATCTCTCTTCTCAGCTCCTTCTGGGCTGTCCTCATTGCCTCTCTATCACCTGATCTGAAGGCTCTCCACTTCTGCTTCAGCAAAGCTCTCAGATCTGGGGTCAGTCATGGTTTGTTGGAGTAGCACCGTACTCTCCTGGTCGGTACAGTGTTATCCACACAGAAGTTGATGTAGTCAGTTATGCAGACTGTTAAACTGTCGATGTCCTCTCCATGTGTGCTGTATAGCGCCTCCCAGTGTGTGGTTTCGAAGCAGTCCCTGAGTGCCATGCTTGTCTCATCAGACCATCCTCTCACATACTTTGTAGTAGGGGGTTGATTGCATAATAGAGGTATGTATGAGGGAACCAGATGGACTAGGTTATGGTCTGAGTGTCCCAGTGGAGTGAGGGGTGATGCTCTGTATGCATCTTTGGTGTTTGCATACAGCAAGTCTAGTGTCCTGTTTTCTATATTTCTATATTTTCTGTTTTTTATATTATTCTAGCCCTGCCCACTTATACTCAAGTTTCATCCCAGACTGATTTTAGACTGAAACATGGCCAATGAAAAGAGTGCTCATTTACATATGTCAGTATTGTTACTTAATTTGTTACAGGGATAAAAATAAAACAGTAAATTTCTTTAAATCACACACACACTCACACACAGATCAGCTTGAAAAGGCACTGAAAGGTGAGTACAGTCTGACCTACAGAGTGCTCTGTGTGTGTGTGTGCATTTGTGTCTGAACTTGGCGTGTTCAGATACATACTGTGCCCTTACTCTAGCCTGTCGTGAAGCTCTACCCCCTCATGTGCAAGTGAAAAAAGTGAAAGTGACCACCCTTGTGAAACACAGCACAGCACAACAAAACTAAATTCAACCTCTGCGTTTCACCCATACACACACGTGCAGAAGAGGGCAGCTATTGAAAGTGCCCAGGGAGCAGTGACGGCGATGGTACCTTGCTCAAGGGTACCTCAGGGCAACCTACTGGTGAGGGAATCGAACCCACAATCTTCCAATCCAGGATCAAGTCCCTAACCACTAGGCCATCGCTGCCCCATTACATGTAACTGTAAACAAAGCAGAGAGTGTAACTGTAAACAAAGCAGAGAGAGGTGGACACCTGAAGGACAGAGAGACACTTATAGCTTCTTCACCATTATTCTAAATATCACACACACACAGTGTTTAAAGTGAAGTGAAATAACTATTTGTGATTGTGAAGAGCAAACAGTGCACCACAATCAAATACATCCACTGTATTTAACACACACACAGCAGGGACATTAGTGTGTAGCCAGGGATCTGTGAGTTGACTTTATTAACCACAATGAACAGAGCAAACACAAAGAACTGATACACCAACATTACACTAAGGCTTAACCTCTCAGATGACCGACGCTCTGCTCTGACTCATTGTGACTTAAAGAGCTAGGCCCCCACAAAGTGCACCTGTGCCCTCATGAGCTCAGGTGTGCTCAGTCAGAACAGAGTGCCATCGACCATGACACATATCCAGCACTAGGGGAGCAGTGATGGGCACGTTACCTTGATCAAGGGAACCTCAGGGTGACCTACTGGCATGGAATTGAAACCAACGACCTTCTGTTCCTGGGGCCTAAACACTAGGACACCTCTGTCCCTTATTTATATTAAAATGTTGATCTTTAATAATGACAAAAAAAACAGTGCTTACATATTTATCCTAACCATAGAGAGAAACACACACACACACACACTATAATGCTGGAGTGTTGTGGGTAGGACATATGCACGTAGCCAGGAGTCTTGTTCTTAACTTTATTACCAAGATTAGAACTCAAGAAACACTTGAACAAAGGACTTCAGATAAATGAAAATACAGAACTCAGACATCACTGTCACCACAAAGCTAAGCTGTGTGAATGTCAGACGCTCTGCTCTGACTTATTGGGACTTAAAAATCCTGCTGCAATTAAGCAAACCTGTGCCCTCTTGAGCCCAGGTGTGCTAAGACTGTGATACACACAGAAAACTGGCAAAAAGAACCCACAATTTTCTTACTAGGAGGAGACAGTCTGTGTGTATAAGTGTATGTGCGTGTTAGTGTATATATATATGTGTTACTGTGTATGTTAGTGGGTATCTGTGTTTTATATTGTTTCTGTGTGTGTTAGTGTGTATCTGTATGTGTTGTATCTGTGTGTTAGTGTATATATGTTAGCATGTGTGTGTTATTGCATCTGTGTTAATGTGTATGTGTCTGTTAATGTGCAAGTGTATCTGTGTGTTAGTATGTATCTGTGTGTGTGTTAATGTGTATGTGTGTTACTGTATATGTGTGTTGGTGTATTTGTGTTAGAATAGAATAGAATAATCTTTTATTAACCCACGAATTGGAAATTCGGTTGTTACAGGGCTCTTTATCAAAAAAGACAGAAAGAATATAGAAAAATATATAAAAAGAAAAAATATAAAGAACGAGGACATCCATATATAAGAGCTATACAAGAGGTATATATACATATACATATTACTAGGAGTGTATATGTGCGTGTTAGTGTATATATGTGTGTTAATGTGTCTGAGTGTGTTACTGTGTATGTTAGTGTATATGTGTGTGTGTGTTACTGTATGTGATGATGTGGCTTTCCTGTGACTCCGCAGCTGACTCCGCACCTGGTCAGGCTATTGTGTGGTGTGAGAGTGGGTGCCTCCTGATCAGTGGGATAGCAGGAGGGGGCCGTAGAGTCCTCAGGGGAAAGGAAGGGAAGAGAAGGAGAAGATAAAAGGGGGTATGCAGCTGATATCCCTGGTGGGGGTTGCAGAGAGGTGTGAAGGGGAGGTGCCGTTGGGGTTTGCAAAGAGGTGTGAAGGGGAGCATTGGCATGTATTGAGCTTTGGTGGATATGTGAGGGGCAGATTCCTGAGTCAAACCTGTTAAAGAACAGGATTAAACTATTAGCTCAGTCCTGACTCTGGGCCTCCACTACTCACTGTGCTCCTTCCAGTAATGGTGTTCAATCCTCTCCACACACCTCTGGCGTTGTTCTGCTGGAGCTGCTCCTCCAGCTTCCTCCTATTTCTGTCATTCCCCTCCTTATCTCTCTTCTCAGCTCCTTCTGGGCTGTCCTCATTGCCTCTCTATCACCTGATCTGAAGGCTCTCCACTTCTGCTTCAGCAAAGCTCTCAGATCTGGGGTCAGTCATGGTTTGTTGGAGTAGCACCGTACTCTCCTGGTCGGTACAGTGTTATCCACACAGAAGTTGATGTAGTCAGTTATGCAGACTGTTAAACTGTCGATGTCCTCTCCATGTGTGCTGTATAGCGCCTCCCAGTGTGTGGTTTCGAAGCAGTCCCTGAGTGCCATGCTTGTCTCATCAGACCATCCTCTCACATACTTTGTAGTAGGGGGTTGATTGCATAATAGAGGTATGTATGAGGGAACCAGATGGACTAGGTTATGGTCTGAGTGTCCCAGTGGAGTGAGGGGTGATGCTCTGTATGCATCTTTGGTGTTTGCATACAGCAAGTCTAGTGTCCTGTTTTCTATATTTCTATATTTTCTGTTTTTTATATTATTCTAGCCCTGCCCACTTATACTCAAGTTTCATCCCAGACTGATTTTAGACTGAAACATGGCCAATGAAAAGAGTGCTCATTTACATATGTCAGTATTGTTACTTAATTTGTTACAGGGATAAAAATAAAACAGTAAATTTCTTTAAATCACACACACACTCACACACAGATCAGCTTGAAAAGGCACTGAAAGGTGAGTACAGTCTGACCTACAGAGTGCTCTGTGTGTGTGTGTGCATTTGTGTCTGAACTTGGCGTGTTCAGATACATACTGTGCCCTTACTCTAGCCTGTCGTGAAGCTCTACCCCCTCATGTGCAAGTGAAAAAAGTGAAAGTGACCACCCTTGTGAAACACAGCACAGCACAACAAAACTAAATTCAACCTCTGCGTTTCACCCATACACACACGTGCAGAAGAGGGCAGCTATTGAAAGTGCCCAGGGAGCAGTGACGGCGATGGTACCTTGCTCAAGGGTACCTCAGGGCAACCTACTGGTGAGGGAATCGAACCCACAATCTTCCAATCCAGGATCAAGTCCCTAACCACTAGGCCATCGCTGCCCCATTACATGTAACTGTAAACAAAGCAGAGAGTGTAACTGTAAACAAAGCAGAGAGAGGTGGACACCTGAAGGACAGAGAGACACTTATAGCTTCTTCACCATTATTCTAAATATCACACACACACAGTGTTTAAAGTGAAGTGAAATAACTATTTGTGATTGTGAAGAGCAAACAGTGCACCACAATCAAATACATCCACTGTATTTAACACACACACAGCAGGGACATTAGTGTGTAGCCAGGGATCTGTGAGTTGACTTTATTAACCACAATGAACAGAGCAAACACAAAGAACTGATACACCAACATTACACTAAGGCTTAACCTCTCAGATGACCGACGCTCTGCTCTGACTCATTGTGACTTAAAGAGCTAGGCCCCCACAAAGTGCACCTGTGCCCTCATGAGCTCAGGTGTGCTCAGTCAGAACAGAGTGCCATCGACCATGACACATATCCAGCACTAGGGGAGCAGTGATGGGCACGTTACCTTGATCAAGGGAACCTCAGGGTGACCTACTGGCATGGAATTGAAACCAACGACCTTCTGTTCCTGGGGCCTAAACACTAGGACACCTCTGTCCCTTATTTATATTAAAATGTTGATCTTTAATAATGACAAAAAAAACAGTGCTTACATATTTATCCTAACCATAGAGAGAAACACACACACACACACACTATAATGCTGGAGTGTTGTGGGTAGGACATATGCACGTAGCCAGGAGTCTTGTTCTTAACTTTATTACCAAGATTAGAACTCAAGAAACACTTGAACAAAGGACTTCAGATAAATGAAAATACAGAACTCAGACATCACTGTCACCACAAAGCTAAGCTGTGTGAATGTCAGACGCTCTGCTCTGACTTATTGGGACTTAAAAATCCTGCTGCAATTAAGCAAACCTGTGCCCTCTTGAGCCCAGGTGTGCTAAGACTGTGATACACACAGAAAACTGGCAAAAAGAACCCACAATTTTCTTACTAGGAGGAGACAGTCTGTGTGTATAAGTGTATGTGCGTGTTAGTGTATATATATATTGTGTTACTGTGTATGTTAGTGGGTATCTGTGTTTTATATTGTTTCTGTGTGTGTTAGTGTGTATCTGTATGTGTTGTATCTATGTGTTAGTGTATATATGTTAGCATGTGTGTGTTATTGCATCTGTGTTAATGTGTATGTGTCTGTTAATGTGCAAGTGTATCTGTGTGTTAGTATGTATCTGTGTGTGTGTTAATGTGTATGTGTGTTACTGTATATGTGTGTTGGTGTATTTGTGTTAGAATAGAATAGAATAATCTTTTATTAACCCACGAATTGGAAATTCGGTTGTTACAGGGCTCTTTATCAAAAAAGACAGAAAGATATAGAAAAATATATAAAAGAAAAAATATAAAGAACGAGGACATCCATATATAAGAGCTATACAAGAGGTATATATACATATACATATTACTAGGAGTGTATATGTGCGTGTTAGTGTATATATGTGTGTTAATGTGTCTGAGTGTGTTACTGTGTATGTTAGTGTATATGTGTGTGTGTTACTGTATGTGTTAATATGTATATGTGTTAGTATTTCTGTGTGTGTGTTAGTGTGTACGTCTGTGTTAGTTTATATGTGTATCTGTGTGTATTATTGTGTAATGAGTGGCGTTGACCGGCAGGTGGCGCCTCAGTCCGGCCCACTGTTCGGAGCTGAGAGGAGAGCGGCCCTTTATTTCAGGATCAGTGGTTTAATTCTGGGATTTTCTGTCCGCAAGGTCTGTTCTTGCGCGGATCCGGATCCTTTAATTCATAAGAAACGGCCGACCGGTGAAAATTCTAGGCTCATCTTCTGTTCAGCTGCTGTTTTCCGCTCTAATATCGGCGGTAAGTTGTAAAATGGCGGCTGCGCTGCGCCGCTCAGAAACTTTACTATAAACTTTAGTGTACATTCAGCGGAATGCTGCGCTGTAAAAAGTGCTCTACTAAACTTTACTGGGTTTCTGTCGCTGTGTTTTTCTCTCTGAGTTCTAGCCTGTGGGTCTGTTTAGCCTGTTAGCCGCTTAGCAGGTCCGCGCTAATGCTAACGTTAAGCTAATGCTAAGTGGAACTGTTCGTGTCCGAACCGAACCGGGAACACACTGACCTCGTGCAGCGTGTGTTAGATCGAGCCACCTCAGACGGCCAGTTGTTCTAATGGGCCGCTCCATTTAAGGTGGAACGGATGAGTTTAATGGGCCGTCTTACCTGTTTAAGGTGGAATGAAATGAAAAAACTAGCCCGCTAACTGGAACCAGGCAAATATGTGTAAACACGGCGCCTCGTTTAGGGTGGAACTGACCGGTGTAATGGCCACCTCCATCTTTTAAGGTGGAACTGGAAAGTGATGAGGAAACTGGGTCCCGCGCCAGGTGGAGTGTACAGTTTAAGGTGGAACGGACGGTGTAAAAACTTCACAGCGGGGCGGTATTTAAGGTGGACTGATCAGGACTGTGAGACAGATCTCGGAGTTAAGCAGTTTAAAAAAACAGAAACACTGACTTGTTGAATTTATAAAGATTTATGTCTCTCTCTCTCTCTCTCTCTCTCTCTCTCTCTGTGTTTGTTGCAGGGTCCAATCAGGGACAATCTTACACACTCAGGAGGAAACAGAAAATGTTAAAGAAATGATCTCGGCTCCAGAGTTACACACAGACTTCCACTACACTCAGTGAGTCACACACACTCCTGTGTTTTACTGCCTGTTACACTCACTGCAAACTTACCATCGTGAATAATCTCACATAGTTGTGTATATGTGTGCGTGCAGTGAAGCAGATAGCCAGCTGTCCTCAGACACAGACTTGGAGGATCCTGAGGGACGGAATGCCAAAGCCGAGAAAGGAAAGGTAACTCTCAACCAATCAGAGCTCACATTCACACCAGACAATGCTTTCAGAGCATCATAACAGTTCACTGTACCCTGAATGTATGCATGCAATGTTCTGGTGTGTGTGTGTGTGTGTGCTTGTGTTTGTGTGTGTGTGTAGAAGGGTAAGAAGGTCCCTGCTGATAAAGGTAAAGGTTTGTCAGTTCGTACGCAGGGTCGAGTGAACGGACACCATCAGGAGAATGGCATGGAGAACCTCAGTCTATTCGAGATCATTAAACTGGGCAAGAGTGCAACACAGGTACACCTTCACACCCACACATATACATACACACACTCTTCATATTTATAAAGCTCTCGCATCTCATTATACATAGAGCATATGGGGGAGGAGAGGATGTTGTCCAAACTAACATCCATCATGGACAACACCTGCCACCCCCTACACGAGGACTGTATGGCAGGTACTGGGCGGCTCGTTCCAGCAGCCAGACTCTTACACCACAGTGTGAGGAGAGAGCGCTACGCAAGTCATTCCTACCTGCTGCAATAAGACTCACAACTCATCATAACATTACATTTGCTTGTTTATTGTATATATTATATTATATATATATTATTATTGTTATTTGTATATTATTATTATTACTGTATTGTATGTGTGTGTGTATTATTATTATTATTATTACACATTTATTTATTATTATAAGTATATGTTATATTTTGCTACTTGTTATTTATATATATAATTCATTAAACTTATTACATTATATTACTCTTGTAGATATGTATGTATGTATATATATATATATATATTAGATAGATAGATAATTTATTTGACATAGCTCCTCTACTTTTCTCCTGTACTTGTTCCTGTTCCTCTCTCTGTATCTTTATATATTTTTCTTTCTTTCCTTGCACCTGTCTTTTTTTTTAATAGGCCTGTAAGCTTGCAAATTTCCCATTCGTGGGATAATAAAGATCCTCTACTCTACTCTACTCTATACATTCCTAATGTGTGTGTCTGTGTCTCTCTCTCTCTCTCTCTCTCTCGCGCTCTCTCTCTCTCTCTCTCTCTCTCTCTCTCTCTCTCTCTCTCTCTCTCTCTCTCTCTCCTCTCTCTCTCTCTCTCTCTCTCTCTCTCTCTCTCTCTCTCTCTCTCTCTCTCTGTGTCTCCAGTCGGTGGTTGATGACTGGATTGAAGGATATAAGAATGATCGAGATGTTGCTCTACTGGAGCTCATTAACTTCTTTATTCAGTGCTCAGGGTGTAAAGGTACGAGCTGTGTGTTCTGACACAAACACACACACTCATACTCATAGTGTTGTATTTAGTGTAAGAGTGTGTGTTGTAGGTGCTGTGAGTTCGGAGATGTTCAGGCACATGCAGAACTCGGAGATCATCAGAAAAATGACGGAGGAGTTTGATGAGGTACGACTGTTAACGTTCCTCCAAACCTGACAGAACCTGGCTACACACGTCTGGTTCCGAAAATCGTTTCTAAGTCGATAGCACTTTGCAAATGTCTTCACCCTTCCATTTCTGTATAGTCTGTAGTGTATCTCCATGTCGGTGTAAAAATCCTGTTTCCTGTCAAACTGTCCGATCTTCATCAGATTGAGTTGAAAGTGTCTAAAGATACAAGGTTCTAGATAAAGGGGTTCCATTCACTCAGTGTTCAGTAGTAAATGAATCAGCTGATCATCTGGAATCATCTGCACCTGTTTCTTCACTTGTCTTAGGTTTGATGCTTCGTTCTGCTTGAAGAAATGGTGTTCTGTTCAGGTGATGAAATGGTTAAAGTGTGTTGTCCTGTTTGTGTGTGATGGTCTCCACTGTGTTTAGGACAGTGGAGATTACCCCCTTACGATGGCTGGTCCAGTATGGAAGAAGTTCCGTTGGGGTTTCTGTGAGTTTATTGCTGTGCTGGTGAGACAATGTCAGTACAGCATCATCTATGATGAGTACATGATGGACACAGTGATCTCGCTCCTGACGGGCTTGAGCGACTCGCAGGTCCGAGCCTTCAGACACACAAGCACACTTGCAGGTAATACACCTGTGACACACCAGAACACATGCAGGTAACACACCTGTGACACACCTGTAATGTGCCTGTAGTCACCTGTAATGTGTGTGTGTGTGTTTCAGCAATGAAGCTCATGACAGCGCTGGTGAATGTTGCACTGAATCTGAGCATTAACATGGACAATACTCAGAGGCAGTACGAAGCTGAGCGCAACAAAAGTCTTGGAAAAAGAGCAAACGACCGTCTGGAACTCCTGCTGCAGAAACGCAAAGAGGTAAAACAAACAAACACACACACACAATTCATCACCAGATACCCAAAAACAGGCAGCTTTCAGTTTAAATGTTAATGAGTACATATCTGTGAGTGTGTGTCTTACAGCTCCAGGAGAACCAGGATGAGATTGAGAACATGATGAACGCCATCTTTAAAGGAGTGTTTGTCCACAGATACCGGTACACACTGGGTCTTCATACATATGCATACACACTTATTAAACTGAGAGGATGAATATTAATAATAATGAGGGGCAGGTCATTTATATTAATGAAGTTTAACGAGTAGCCTCTGGGCGTAACCTGGGACAGATTGTAGGACAGTAGACATGGGTCTGACCCGTGTGTGTGTGTGTGTGTCAGTGATGCAATTGCGGAGATCAGGGCGATCTGTATCGAGGAGATTGGGGTTTGGATGAAGATGTACAGCGACGCCTTTCTGAATGACAGCTACCTGAAGTACGTGGGCTGGACCATGCACGATAAGGTGAACACACACACACACTGGATGGTCCAGTTACAGGGCTTTTCCAGGAACCAAGCTGCAGTGGGTTGGTTTGCAGATTCCGCTCTGGTTCTCTGCTGTACAGGCTGGACCCAGTACTGTGAACCCAGTGACCATGTTTATCACCAAGGCTATGATTGATGTTTGTCACTTTATATTGTTATGAGTTTGTGGAGCTTTTACACCAGAGCCACACAGTGACCCAACTTCCCTAGTTTCTTCATTTCGTCCAGTCAGATAGAAGGGACCCAATCAGCTGCCCACAGTGCAGCCCGGTTCTTGGTACTGGTGAAAAAGCACCGTTTGGGGATATAATCCCACTTTATCTCTCTCTTTCTTCTCTGTCCATTTGTCTGTCTCTGCCTCCGTGAGCAGCAGGGGGAGGTGAGGTTAAAGTGTTTGACAGCTCTGCAGGGTTTGTATTTTAATCGGGAACTCAACGCCAGACTGGAGCTCTTCACCAGCCGCTTCAAGGTACGCGCGCGCACACACACACACACTCCTACCTTCCTTCCGTTCCAACTTAAATATTGAAGCTATAAACGGTGTTGGACTTGTGGATGTGGTTTCTGAAGTGTGTGTCTCTGATCTGGTTCTGTTTGTCTCTGCAGGACCGGATTGTGTCCATGGCTCTGGATAAAGAGTGTGATGTGGCCGTTCAGGCCATTAAATTGCTCACGCTGGTCCTGCAGTGAGTTACCTTTTACCTGTTCAATCTTTTAATTTTACTGCTGATGTTTATTGAGAAGACTGAGAAACTACAGTGATGACAGTAAAATCACTGTGATGATGGTAAAATATTCCATCTGAACTAAATCACTTTTATTTGTGGTGTTCCACCATGAAAGGGTTCAGTTTTAGTCCAAAATCTTCTCCAAACTAAAACAATGTCTCGGACATCAGACAGCGTCTCCAGCACCAGTTCTTGTCTGTGAGGGACATTCAGACATCCGGTTCCATTCTCACACACACTGGGGACGTTATGACTCGCACAGAACCGATCAGAATGGTTGTGTTTGTAACATTGTGTGTGGTCAAAGTGCGCTTACTGGTGTTTAGCAGGTGGAGCTGCAAGTGCTGCTGTGGGGCTTTATTGGATATGAATTTAATGCTTTATTTATTCATTTTAATGAACAGGCTAAATAAATCAATAAAGCAGAGATTGTGTGTGTGTGTGTGTGTGTGTGCAGGAGCAGTGATGAAGTTCTGACAGCTGAAGACTGTGAAAGTGTGTATCACCTGGTTTACTCAGCCCACAGACCCATCGCCGTGGCAGCAGGGGAGTTCCTCTACAAAAAGTGAGTTACATGATCCACATAGAATCATTTGAACCCATCACTTTAGTGCTTTCCTGATGTAACACATGCATGGTGCAGCCATTCTGTGAACATTTATTTACAAATGCAAACGTGTGTGTGTGTGTGTGTAGATTGTTCAGTCATCGTAGTCCAGAGGAGGAGGAGTTACCCAGGAGGGGGAGACAGTGTCTGAATGCAAACCTTATCAAAACCACTGTTTTCTTCTTCCTAGAGAGCGAGGTATGTGTTTTAAATGTGGCAACCAGTTCTTATATAAACAGTTTACTTTAGAAACTCCTATTAATACTATAAACTGCCACTGTAATGTGTGTGTGTGTGTGTGTAGCTCCATGAACACGGTGCTTATCTGGTGGACAGCATGTGGGATGTTGCCTCCGACCTGCTAAAGGACTGGGAGAGTATGATCAGCCTTCTGCTGGACGAACCCTTTCCTGGAGAGGAAGGTTCTCTCTCTCTTAAACTAAAACTTCAGCGCCCATCATATGTTAATGTGGAAAAAGTTTTAGGACCGAGTCCCTGCAGAAAATAAAATGTAAATTTGATTTTAACGTATAAAATCTCGTGTCCTGTAAAACCTCATTTTCTTTCTCGAGTCAGAATCTCAGTTCTGCTCAGACCAGTGATCAGAACAAAAACGAGATGAATTAAAGGTTAACATTGAGAACAAACAATAATTTTTCACTTCAGTACTTCATCCTGATCCACAGAATCTACTCAATGCAGCAGGTTAATGACTGTGTGTGTGTTTGTGTGTGTGCGCGCGTGTGCGCAGCTCTAACAGACAGACATGAGACGGCTCTCATTGAGATCATGCTGTGTGCAGTCAGACAGGCCTGCGAGTGTCACCCACCCATTGGCCGAGCAACAGGAAAGAGGGTAACATGCGTGCGCACACTTCATGTTTAATGTTTATGCAAACACAGTCTGTTTGTTTATTGTTGGTGTGTTTTCAGGTGATGACTGCAAAAGAAAAAAAAACCCAGCTGGATGATCGGACAAAGATCACAGAAATCTTTGCCGTGGCTCTTCCACTGTTATTGGCTAAAGTGAGATGCGCGCGCATACACGCACACACACAGTAAAGTGCAGGAGTTTCTCTCTGACTGTGTTTGTGATTTTAGAGGTGATTGTGGTTGAACTGTCTCTGCTGAAGAGAAACGTTTTATTTTTTATAGCTCATTATTTCATCCTTTATTTGTAATTAAACACTTATCATCTTTAATCAAGTTCCTGCCGAGTTTCTTTTTGAGGGATTTGAACACAAACTTTTTTATACACATTTATACACACAGTTGACTAATGTCTGTAAATTTAGACACATTTACAGACATTAGTCAACCTCACCTTTTTTTTTTTCTCTCGCTCTTTGTCTCAGTATTCTATAGATGCTGAGAAAGTCACTAATCTGCTACAGTTGCCACAGTACTTTGATCTGGAGATCTACACTACTGGCAGACTAGAGAAGGTACGAACGTACACACAGTGTGTATTTTCTGGTGATTTTAGTAAACTCAATAGATATGTGTGTGTGTGTGTGTGTGTGTGTGTGTGTGTGTGTCTCCTCAGCACTTGGAGGCGCTGTTGCGTCAGATCCGTGAGGTGGTGGAGAAACACACAGACACTGACGTTCTAGAGGCCTGTTCCATGACCTTCCACGCTCTCTGTAACGAGGAGTTCACCATCTTTAACCGTGTGGATATTGCCCGCAGCCAGCTGCTGGACACACAGGTGGACAAGTTCCACCGCCTGCTCGAGGACTTCCTACAGGAGGTGTGTGTCTGTCTGTCTGTCTGTCTGTCTGTCTATTTGTACTGTTTCTGAACTTTATTTCCTGAAAGGGGGAGGAGCCTGATGAAGATGATGCATACCAGGTTTTGTCAACACTCAAGAGAATCACAGCCTTCCACAAGTAAGTAACATACACACAGGGTTGTTGGGGAGGCAGAGTCTAGGTGGAGTCTGAAAGTGAAACTGAATAAAAATCAGTCACAGTTCTTTCAAAAACTGTAAAAAAGCTGCAGTTTTGACTTTAAAATAAACTGGTCTAAAGTTTTAAAGGTAAGTTTTCAAAGTAAAGCATGGAACAGATCTGATAAAGAGAAAAATCCTGATCTTCCATCATTATCTGGTATTGAAGCTTAAATTTTATGGCTCCACCTCCCGACCCCACCTACACCTCAGAGAAAAGATGGAGTGGTGGTGGATGAATGAGAGAAGAGTGATATTAATATGATGTGTGTTTGTGTTTTAGTGCTCATGATCTCACTAAGTGGGATTTGTTCACCAGCAGCTACAGACTTCTGAACAGTGGACTACAGAACGGGGACATGCCTGAACAGGTATGTCCTCACACACTCACATGTCCTGCAGAGAGAGTGTGTGGTGGTGTTCTCATGTTTGTGAGTGTGTTTTCAGATTGTGATCCACGCTCTACAGTGTACACACTACGTCATCCTGTGGAACCTGGGTAAAGTTTCAGAGGGCAGTTCCACAAAGGTAGGTATACAGACACACACTAGTCTCCATATCTCCTAAGTAAGACGTGAGGACACTAAACAATGTTAAATTAACCAAGGGGACTTTGTGTGGTGACAGGTTGTGTAAAATAAAAATATTATTCAATGTATTTAATGTTAGATTCTGATCCTGCTAGTGAGCGTTGACAGGTTGTGTTTAATGAAGTTTGGATTCACTGTAAGATTTCACTACACCTTCATTCTTTCTGTATGGTGGTTTTTTCTTTCTGTATGGAGTGTTTTCAGTGAGATCTGTGTTTGTATTTTGTCCACAGATCGGTAGAGATTGAATGTATTGGGGTGTTTTTTTGGCTTTTTGCTCTAACGCTACTGTTTTCCCCTCACCCTCCTGCAAGGGGGAGCTGGTGACCCTGAGGAAGCAGATGAGAGCTTTCTGTCTCATGTGCCAGAGATACCTGAGCAGCGTCAGCATTGCAGTCAAAGAGCAGGTAAACTGCCCCCAAACCAAGACCCCATCCTCATGTTTAACTGTCTTACATTCTGAAAACAGCTCATTGTTCCTGTCTGTCCTCTGCAGGCGTTCACCATCCTGTGTGACCTGCTCATGATCTTCAGTCATCAGATTGTCTCGTCTGGGCGAGAAGCTCTGGAGCCACTGGTCTTCAGTCCTGACTCCTCACTGCAGAGTGACCTGCTCAACTTTATCCTCGACCACATCTTCATCGAACAGGACGATGACAATAGCACAGGTACCACCACCCACCTAAATACAGAACACACACATACAGATAAAGGAACCAGCATGTTCACTTTACTTACAGACATGAACAGCTGAACAGTTACAAACATCTGTATTTAATCAGGTTGCACTGCAAGTGACCATTACTGTATGTGTGCAGATGGACAGCAGGATGATGAAGCTGGGAAGATTGAAGCGCTGCACAGACGGAGGAACCTGCTGGCAGCTTACTGTAAACTCATCATCTATAATGTGGTGGAGATGAGCACAGGAGCAGATATCTTCAAACAGTACATGAGAGTGAGCTTTACACACAAAAATTGTGTGTGGGTAGAAAATTGGTACAACATGGTATTGTGGTAAAAACAGTGATTTAAATGTAATGATCTATTAAAGCAAAGTTTGGTGTATTACAGCATAGTATAGTGCGGTATATTATAGTGGTAGTACAGTGTAATATACTGTACTACCACTATAATATATAACACTATACTATGCTGTAATACACCACACTTTGCTTTAATAGCTCATAATAGATCGGTTTAGTATAAATAGTGTAGTATAGTACAGTATGGAGAGTGGTGGTGGTCTAGTGGTAGGATACTCTCCTACAGACCAAGAGGTCACAATTTTGAATCCCACCTCCAGCATTACCATCATTGGGTTCCTGAGCAAAACCCTGAACCCCAAGATACTCCAGAGTTACTGTCCCTGTAATCAGGAACTGTAAGTCACTCTTTATAGGAGCGTGTACTAGTACAATATAATGTAGTACAGCATAATGCAGTATAATGTAGTACATCATAAATATATTTTAGTGTTGGACAGTGTAGTATAGCATAGTGTAGCATAGTACAGTATTGTGTAGTGCAGTATAGTTTAGTAAAGTACAGCATAGTGTATATTATATAGTAGTGCTGTATAGTACAGCATAGTGTAGCCTAGTACAGTATTGTGTAGTACATTATAGTACAGTCTTGTTCACAGATGATCTGTGTGTATAGGTTATAGTTTAATTTAACAAAACAGATTCTTCTACTTCAGGAGGGACACATGCATCCAGTAATTAATATACTGCTGACACACACACGCACAGTCTCTCTCAGTCTCACTCACTCAGTGTTTCCTGTGTTCAGTACTACAATGACTATGGCGATATTATAAAGGAGACAATGAGCAAAACAAGGCAGATCGACAAGATCCAGTGTGCAAAAACACTCATCCTCAGTTTACAGCAGGTAACACACACACACACCTTTATGTAATATGTTGACCATTTTTACAGATTGATGTGCCTGTTAGTTTCTATGGTAAAAGTTTTGTCTGTTTAATTGTTTTAAGTATGTTTATTGTATTGTAGCAGTGTTTATGTCACAGTAAAGAGTGTTTGTGTGTGTGTGTGTGTGTGTCTTAAGCTCTTTAATGAGATGCTCAGTGAGTTGGGCTGTAATTTCGATCGATCCTCCTCTGCTTTCTGTGGAATTAAAGAACTTGCCCGTCGGTTCTCCCTCACATTTGGACTCGACCAGCTCAAGACCAGAGAAGCTATCGCCATGTTGCACAAGTAGGAAAACACACACACAGCCACCCCCTTTGTCCAAATCAGATCTCAAAACTTGAGATTATTTTTATAACAAGCTAATCTGTGTATTTGTTTGTTTGTAGGGATGGTATAGAGTTTGCATTTAAAGAACCCAGTCCTCAGGGGGACGGGGGGCCCCCACTCAATCTGGCCTTCCTAGACATCCTGAGTGAGTTCTCTTCAAAACTCCTACGGCAGGATAGGAAGACGGTGTAAGTCTTTTTCTGGTCTTCTTTTTCTTTTTTACTTTGGTCCCTTTTCTCTCTTCTGTATCTGTTTTTTGTTGGTTTATTCTCTCTATTTCATTTTTGCTAAACTTGTATTTATTCTCTCTGTCTGTAGACACCTGTATCTGGAGCGGTTTATGACGTTCCAGATGTCCCTGCAGAGGGAGGAGTGTTGGCTTCCTCTGATCTCCTACAGGAACTCTCTCCAGGCTGGTTCTGATGATGACAGTGTGTCAGTGATCAGTGCTGTGAGCAGTCGGGGTTCGTCACGCAGCAAAAAACCCAAAACTGCCCCCCTGCCCACCAAGAGGAAACTGCCCGAGGGTGAGTACGGAGTCTCACCTGACTGTTACTTAGGTAGGGTACTTGCCTATGGTTCAAGAGGACCCAGGTATGAATCCCACCTCTAGCACTACCACTACTGGGTCCCTGAGCAAGACCCTTAACCCTGAATTTCCCTGTAATTAGGACATGTTCTAATTACAGAACCAGTTCCAGTGTTTAGGCACTTCATGATGATATTGTTGTGGGATTAACTTCCAATTGCTAACTACAGGGACAGTCTCTCTGGGACTGAGAGTCTTGCTCAGGAACCCAGTGGTGGCAATGCTGGAGGTGGGATTTGAACCTGCGACCTCTTGGTCTATAGGCGAGTATGCTACCACTACACCACCTCCAGGTTCCCCTGGGGTTCCATTGATCAAAGTATAGTCCATATCACTGCTCCCTGGATGATTCATGTATGGCTGCACTCTGCAGAATGGTGTGTGTCTGTATGACGCACCTTAACAGGTTTTGTTCACGGAGTGGACACGACGGTGTGTTAATTTACTGGTGAATATTGTGTGTCTGTATGTGTGTGCGTATGTAGAGGATAGCAGCTGCAGCAGTGATGCTGGTGTATGGATGGCACGTGAGCAGGGTGTGCAGCAGACCCCTGTGATGATGTCATCACCCCACATGACCTCCACTGTGCTGCGGGAAACCAAGAAGCTCCGCCCAGATGAAGGATACGTTGGTGTTTACACCATGAGCAATGAACCACAACATACACCACTGCAGCAAACTCATCAAGCCATCGATTACAAGTACTTGCATGCACATGCACAGTGTGTCTCAGGTGATCATACACACAACTGCGTAGTTCTGGAATCTCTCTTTTAATGTGTGTGTGTGTGTGTGTGTGTGTGTGTGATCGATCAGTACACAGGTAGCGTGGATGCTTGCCCAAAGGCAGCAGCAGGAGAGAACAAACATCCAGAATGCCAAGATGAGGAGTCACATGCAGCACACCATGTAAGATCCAAAACGCCATTACGTCTAGTCAAGTAGATTTTTGTCATTTCAACCATATACACAGTAAAAACTAAACAGCATTCCTCTAGGACCATGGTGCTACACAAGACAACTAACATTTACGTAGCTCTGCCTCCACTTGTCTTGTCCTGTGTTCTAAGAGTGATTTGGGATGGGTGTGTATGGTCATCCACAATGCTGGTTGCTTCGTGGATGCAGCGAGTGAAGAAAATGTCCTGAACAGAAGGCAAAGAGACGCAGATGATCTTCTCAGCTGTTCTCATCACCTGTTGTAGGGACTTGTGGTCAGACATGTTGCCGTACCAGGCAGCTACTCAGGATGCTCTCAATGGTTCCTTTGTAGAACATGGTGAGGATGTGTGGCTCTCAGCCTGCGGAGGAAGTAGAGATGCTGCTGGGCTTTCTTTGTGATGGAGCTGGTGTTGAGGGTCCATGTGAGGTTGTCTGCCCTTGCTCTTATAAGGGCAGCCTCAACCCCTAACTTGAAGGCCTTGTCCCAGGTTCTCAGGAGTTTGCACACTTCAGCAGTCATCCATGGCCTCTGAATAGGTTATGAGATGATGCTTTTGGAAACAGTAACATCAATGCACTTGCTGATGTAGCCAGTCACTGATGCTGTGTATTGCTCCAGGTTGGTGGAGCCGCCATAGGTCTCAGCCTCCCTAAACATGTCCAAGTCGGTGTGCTCAAAGCAGTCCTGAAGAGCAGAGATTGCTCTTGGAGGCCAGGTCTTTACCTGCTTCAGCATAGGCTGACATGCTTGATGATGGGTCTGTACGCTGAGATCAGCAGAACAGAGATGTGGTCTGAGTATCCGAGGTGGGGGCAGGGCTCCACTCTATACGCGCCATAGATGTTTATGTAAAATCCACATGTTGATGGAATTTAGGGAGATTTTGCATGGTTGAAATCTCTGGCGACAATAAACCGTCCGGTTGTGAGTTTTGGAGCTAACTGATAACTCCATACAGTTCCCCAAGCACGCTGTTAGCATATGCGCTTGGTTGGATGTAAACTGCCGCAATTAAAAACTGCAGTGAACTCCCTGGCGAGAACAAGCTCTACACCTGACTGTGATGACCTCCAGCAGTGCTGAACAGTGGGTCGAGATCAGCACAGCATCCGTACACCATTGTGTGTTTATGTATTGTGTGTATGTTTATGTATATGGGGACAGTGGTGGCCTAGTGGTTAGGCAGGATTGGAAGATTGTGTGTTCGAATCCCTTACCAGTAGGTTGCCCTAAGGTACCCCTTGAGCAAGGTACCGTCACTGGACCCTGTGCTGGGTGGTCCGCTGAAGTCTAATGTAGTAGAGTTTATCGTCCAAGGAGCTTCCTCTCGCGCCTCTTTGTCGGCCGGGTACATCAGGAGTTCTTGGGGACTAAGGACCTGGTCTTCGCAGCATACCAAGCTCTCCTTGTAAGAATAGTCACTGGAAGACTGTAACCCGGTTGATTCCTGAGTTTCAACAGTATTTGGTGGTTGTATGTAGGAGCATTCATAGTTATGATGTTCGTGTGCCAGACTTGAGTGATGGTCTTTGCAAGACGTTCGCGCTCTCTTTCACACTCGCTGTTACTCTGAACTGTTGATTTCCTTCTGGTAACTCCTCCACCATCAACACCTCTACTCCCTTCATCCTAACCACTCCACTGTCATCCTCCCTTTTGTTTTTGTCTTTGTCCTACTCACTCTTTGCCCTACTGTTACTCTTCTTAACAGATTTATATATATATATATATATTAATATTATATAATAATATATATTTGTTATAGATTTATTTAAAAATTGTTCTGGTTGTTGTCCTCAGTCGGCGGAGCACGGGGCTAATGGAGGATGACGAGGAGCCAATAGTGGAGGATGTGATGATGTCATCAGAGCAGCGTTTGGAGGACCTGAACGAGGGCATGGACTTTGACACCATGGACATCGATCTGGTATGGCCAGTCAGAGCTCAGTGCTGCACTAACCAGTCAGAGCATAGTCCTTCATGACCATAGCCAATCAGAGAACTTTTTCAGCATTCAGAGCCCCACTACTGTAGTGGGTGTGTGTGTGTGTGTGTGTGTGTGTGTGTGTGTGTGTGTGTGTGTGTGTGTGGAACCTGTTGCAGTGAGGTGAGTGTGTTCTGTGTTTATCTACAGCCTCCATCCAAGAACCGCAGAGAACGATCGGAACTCAAACCTGATTATTTTGACCCTGCCTCCATCATGGATGACTCAGTAAGACACTGTCTCTCTGTCTCTTTCCATCCCCAAGTCCCCTAGTTCATCCTACTGTCTCTCTGGTTACTGTCTCACTCCCCCTGAGTTCATCCATCATTCAGTCTCTCTGTCATTCCCTCAGTTCATCATCCATTCTCTCTGTCCATTCTCAAGTCCACCTGTCTGTTTTTTTGTCCACACATTTACATTACATACCAGAGCGACTTCTATGTCCTATTTACAGGGACAGTCCCCCTGGAGCAATTTAGGGTTAAGGTCTTGCTCAGGGACCCAGTGGTGGGATTCGAACCTGGGACCTCTTGAACCATAGGTCCATAGGCAAGCATCCTACCACTAGACCACCGCCACCCAGTGAGTGTGGGGTTCTGGTTGTGCTCTGTAGTGATGGTTGTATGTGTGTTTCAGGTGCTGAACGTTTCTATGTTCTGATCGGTTCTGTTCTGGTTGGAGTGTGAGATTCCGGAATCGCGCGCACACACATCCTGTTCCTCCAGCTGTGGCCGGCTGCACTTTCTCCTTAAACTCTGCAGTTCTGGATTGAATGTGTGCGTGTGGGTGGGTTAACAGGAGTGCAGCTATGAGGCACGCGCAGGATGTGAAAAACTCTCCTAATGTCAGCACCTGCAGCGGCGCCCCCTCCTTGCCTGGCGCTTTTTTCTAGTATCGCCATGGAAATGGGCTTTTTTTTGTTTTTTTACTTGTAGAGGAGTTTTGATTTGTAGGTTTTTTTCTAAAGACAATCAGCTGTAAATCAGAACTTTATAGGAGCCGATTGGCTGCGCGCGAATATTTAAATCAACATTTCTAAAGGACGTGGGTCTGCAGGCTTTACAGTATTTCAGTTTATTTTTTCTTCTCTGTGAATGCTCATTTCCTATGTTGCCCTGAAACCACACTCCAGGAGAGGAGTTGATTCAGGCCAGGTATCTGTTTCCTAAAGGTCCTTTAGTTCCACAGCACCTATGGCGTGGAGCCCTGAAGCCCTGCCCCATCTCATATGCAGGGCTTGCTCAGGATTGGTCAGAGCGCCCCCCCCCCCCCATGGAAAAACTCATGGCAGAAGTGTTTCATATAGAAAAAAGTGATATACTCAATTTAAAATTAGTGATATTACTATAATATATTGTTATATATCCTTTAAATATATAATTATATATTATTCTACACGTGTGCAAATGTGAATTGGTGCTGTTTTGGGTTTTTTTTTTTTTTTGACACGGCCATCAGAATGTACCGCATTTCAGACTTACTGCAAAAGGAACGTCAGTTTTCTTTTCTTTTTGCTAAATCTCACCTTTTATCCCAGTTATTTGTGCAGAGGCCCAAATACTTTGTTTTAAAACAAGTTTCATTTTTTTTTTTTTTTTTGGGGGGGGGTGGGTATGGATTTGGGGCTGAAGTCATGATTATGTTAATGAGGGTGTTTTTATGGTGAAGGTGTAATCATGGAGAGGGTTGCCATGGTAACTGTGGGGAAGGTACACAACTTTCCAGAGTTTTAGTTTAATTTCTGTCCCCCCGCCCCTTATTTGTGTTGAACTGCTGAATGTGTGTGAGTGTGAGTGAGTGAGTGAGAGGGTCTACATGTATAATATGATATTGGACTGTATATAAATCCAAGTGTTTTTTATTCTATTTACAGAAGAAATGTCCGCTGTTCCATTTCCTGTTTGTATTTATGTTTGGAGACAAGAATCTTTTGGAACAAAATAAAACCCTCAGCTGTGATTTCAGCTCAGACTGCAGCTCTGTTTGTCCAGCAGGGGGAGACGGTGTTCTGTGTGTGTGTGTTTGAGTGATGTAATCTGATGTGGCTTTAGAATGTGTGTTTGGGATGACCGTTGTGTGTATTGCACTGATTTAAAGTGATTTCAGTGAGAAGTGATTTTGTAGGCAGGGAAAGTGTGTGTATGTGTTCCTTAAGGAGAATGATGTAATTTTCTGTCACTCTGCATTAAGAGAGCCGCTGGACTCTGTCAGTTCAAACTAACTCGCCCTGCAGCAGGAGAGAAAACAGGAGAAAAAGACAAAGAGGAGGGGGTTAGAGATATACAGTGTGGAAAAAAAAATAGGCAGAGAGAAGATAGTAAAAAGAATTAGAAGAACAGAGGATGGGGGTAAGACACAGGAATTTTGCTGTTCAATGTCTCACAGAAACTGGGGTTAAACCTGATTAGTTTATTTCTTTAAATGAAAGCACCCCGACAAGTTATAGCTATGTACACAATCCTCGCTTAAGGGGTCAAGGGAGAGGTATAGCATTTATACATAAAAACACCACCGTGTTCAGTCAGAGAAAAGGTTTAAATTGATCTTCTTTTGAAACCCTTTATCTCAATATAACACCCAAATCCAAAAAAGACAGCCTTTTCACTGATTACCATCTATAGGCCACTAGGACCTTGCTCAAAGTTCCTAAAGGAGTTCAGCGATTTTCTAGCAAGCCTGGCAGTTTATAAAAATAAAGTTATAATTGTTGGAAACTGTAATGCTCGTGTAGAGAAAGAACAAGACTCAATTAGCCTTTATTTCCATCCTTAACACTATGGGTTTTAATCAGAATGTAATGGGGCCCACTCATTGTTATAATCATACTTTAGACTTAATCCTTATAGTAGGTGTCCAAGTTGACAAATAACCATTATTCCACAGTCAGAATTAATCTCAGATCACCATCTCATCACATACGCTATCCACAACTAATTTATATACATCACTTCATGATTTTGTTAGCTGTACAATAACATCCTCCACAGCCTATAGTTTTATCAAAAATCTTTATCAACACTTATTAGTTCACCATCTGGTCCAGAAAAGCTGGAAAATCTTACTGTACATCTAGAGAACACATTTTGTTCCACATTAGACAATGTATCACTGTTAATGTGTAAAAGAATTAGACAAAAAAAAAGCTTGCTCCATGGTACACTAACCAAACCTGAGCTCTAAAGCAAAAGATGCAGAAACTAGAGCGTAACTGCCGGCTGACAAAATTAGAATCATTTCTTACAATATAAGAGGGCACTTCTATTTGCATGTTCTGCCTACCTATCCACATGAATAGAGTCCCAATAAAAATAATCCTAGATTTCTTTTCAACACAATATCTACACTCACGAAGAACCATGCAGGAGCTGAAAGTCAGATACCTGTGATGTATAATAGCGATCATCTTATGGATTTCTTTAACAATGAGATTGAAATATTTCAGCAAGAAACCAAAAGCCAAATAACAAAACACACCACATCTGCTGCCAGAGACACATATAGACACAGATCAAATCCAAGACCAACAGAGAGGTTAGCCTACTTTCCTCCAGTTCTGCAGACCAACCTCATCTCAGCTATTTCCTCTTCCAGATCTTCTACTTCCATCCTGAATGCAGTTCCTACAATAGTAACGATCTATTAATGGCATCTGACAAAGGGTCGGTATCCTTACTAGTCCTCCTCGATCAAAGTGCAGCGTTTGACACCATAGACAACAATATCTTACTCCACAGATTAGAAAACCTGGTTGGTATAACAGGAACAGTTATCAAGTGATCAAGTGACTCAGATCTATCTCTAGATACACACATTGGAAATATCACTAAAATAGCTTTCCTTCACCTTAGAAATATTGCTAAACTTAGAAGCGCACTCACACTACATGATGCAGAAATACTGATACATGTGTTTATCACCTCAAGACTAGATTATTTTTAAGGCCCTGCTGTCAGGATGTTCCAGTGAAAGCCTCCATAAACTCCAGTTAGTCCAGAGTTTTAACTAACTGGAGTTAAGAGCAGATAGAGACCTCACTAGATCCAGAAAATGTGATCATATTAGCCTGATATTATCTAGACTTCACTGGCATCCTGTGAAATTCTGCATCGACTACAACATTTGATTGCTAATTTACAAAGCCCTAAACTGCCTCGTGCCTGAGTATCTCCACTTATGAACCTTCATGCTCACTTGGATCACAAGGTGCTAGTCTCTCGGCTTACCAAATTGGGGTTTGCACCCGGATTCAATAAAGCTGCTTTGTGACAGCAACAGTTGTAAAAAGCGCTATATAAATAAAGTTGACTTTTCTTTTATAAAAGTCTTTTTGAGCGGAAGTAGCCGGCGCCATGTATATGCTTCCGGTCGGCGCTGTTTTGAGAGCTAGTTTAGAGCGATTTGCCAAATAAGCCAAAGCCAAAATAGATATAAAAAGTGAATAAAACACCTAAACTAAAAATAAACCCGGTTTAGGTTCAGATCCAGTTTTAAATGGAGGAGGAGAAGCAGAAACTAAACGCGCTGCGGGACTTTATTAGAGGTGAGTTAGCACTGGGAGGAGAAACTAACTCTCCGGTCCACCTTAAGTGAAGCGGCGGTTCGAGGGTAACGCGCCTTGGGCGCCACTCTGAAAATGTAGCCTTTAAGGTGGAACGTGTAGTTCCAAAAGAGGCTAACTGGGGCTTCGCGACAACTGTATGTTCAAAAGGCCCGAATAAAATAACCCAGTCCATGTTTAGGTTAAAAAGCGAAAGAAAATACGAACAGGGGACTGAATCATTTAAAGGAGTAAAATTGTGAACCCTGACTGGATCTTTCACCTAAAACAGCCTCGAACACACAAATAGAGTTATATGTATATTCACATGAACATACTGTGATAATAAAAGAAACATACGGTAATAAATACACTCAACATTAATATTCCAACCGTGTTCATCCATAATTTGGAAGAAAGAGCTGAAAATATGGGTATAATTATCAGTATAATAACTTCTTGCTATGATGCACATTAGACAGGAGTCCCAATGGACTAACCTGTTCTATAGAAAAGACTGGCTGAAATGATGTGACGTCAATATGATCAACATGTTTTAATATGATGAAAAGACAGGAGGAGGAGCTGGAGGTGTCAGAGTTAAAAATGCTGAAATTTGTGTCAAGAGGGACGAGGATGGACAGGATTAGGGATGAGTATATTAGAGGGACAGCTCAGGTTGGGCAGTTTGGAGGCAAAGTGAGTGAACCCTGTAATATTTATCTGAAATATCAGATCATTATTATTCTATAAATATCTTTAATAGTTTATTCTCATTTGTTTGACTGGGTTTTATTAAAAAAAAAAAAACTGATGATTTAATCAAACATATTCAGCAAAATAGAAAATTTTTAAACAGAGTTCACAAACCCTGTCTCCCCTCTATCTCAGGTGTGTCCAGTCCATCTTCTGTGACTCTCCTGACACCGTCCCACTTTACTGTGTCCTCGGTACCAACCCCAGCTGCCCCCCTACTCCCCCTCAATCCTGTCCCACCGCCCAGTCTCAGCCCAACCCACATAGCCGAGCCATGGATCATAATCACTGAGACCCAGCCGGAGCTTCTGGAGCTGCAGAGAGAAAACCAGAGGCGACACACACAACTCACACTTGACACACACAGTCCTGAGACAGGAGAGAGAGAGGAGCTGAGGAGAGAGGTGGAGAGACTGAAGGAGGAGCTCAGAGAACAACAGAGGGACATCAGCAGGTACACACACACACCCACACACAGTGTGAGCAGTGAGTGGATGCTGGAGTAAGAAAGTGTTCACCCCCCACTGCCCACATTTATTTATTTATTTTTTTGTCTGTCTTGGAGATCAAACCTGAAAGCTCAGGTTACAATCACTAAACATCAGAATATGTCTGTCCATCTTTCTGTCTGTCTAGTATATTTAAAATGTGTGTGTGTGTTACAGGCAGTGTGCTGAACTGGTTCTCCGTGATGAGGAGCTTGTCCAGACCAGACAGAAGGTCAGTGTTTAAATCACTGTTCTTCATCATGAGCGTCCAGATCAGATGACCCTCAGGTCACCTGATCGATCACCTGCTTGACAGTTCGATCCTTCAGATCGATCAGCTCAGCATTTTCACATTAATGATCCAACAGCAGCATGTCCTTTTTGTGCATCCGCTCATCCATCTAGTGATGTTACAAAACCAAACTCCTTTACATATCAGCCTTAAAGTCTGCAGCCATATGACCCCACGCACAACTCTAAGAAGTAGCCTCAGATCAGAGCTCATTTCCAAAAGCAGATAAAAGATATTTACCTGGGATGAAGAGGGGATGGAGTGGACAGGAATGACGACTGTCTGTGTTCCAGTAGGTGGCAACATCGGGGAAACAAATAACATTTTTAAAAATGTAGGATATGGGCTATTTGACACACTTTAAGACACTCAGCACTTACTGTATGTGTGTGTGTCATAATGGTAGAAATGCAGGAGTGTGTATATCAGCAGGTTGTCTCAGGGAAGGAAAAAACAAGGGTCCAGATACAGATCTCACCTGTCCAATTGCAGTAATATTCACCTGTGTGTGTTTGTGTGTGTGTAGTTTGCGGAGTTGCAGGATCAGTGGGTGTTGCAGTGTGAGCAATCGGAAAGAGAATGGCAGGAAACTAAAGAAACACAGGGGTTACAGGAGCAGGTAACACACACACACACACACACACATACATACATATATATATATATATATATATATTACACACACATGCATACACAAACCTGACCTCCAAAAAGAAACCATTCAGGACAAAAACCTTTTTGTAATTGGAGTGATTTGATTGGTTTGTTTGTGATGAAACTGTGTTGATGGAGAAGTACAGAGAAGGTCAAAATGAGCTGCACTGGGCCTTTGTGGACTTGGAGAAAGCATATGACAGGGTGCCTAAAGAGGAGTTGTGGTTTTGTATGAGGATGTCTGGTGTTACAGAGAAGTATGTGAGAGTAGTTCAGGATATGTATGATGGCAGTGTAACAGTGGTGAGATCTGCAGTGGGAGTGACGGATGCATGTAAGGTAGAGGTTGGATTACATCCTCTTGGATTACAACAAGGATCAGCACTGAGCCCATTCTTGTTTGCAATAGTAATGGACAGGTTGACTGACGATGTTAGACAGGAGTCTCCGTGGACGATGATGTTTGCTGATGATATTGTGATCTGCAGTGAGAGTAGGGAGCAGTTTCAGGAGAACCTGGAGAGATGGAGATGTGCTCTAGAGAGGAGAGGAATGAAAGTAAGTAGGGCAAAGACAGAATACATGAGTGTGAATGAAAGGGAGGAACGTGGAGTGGTTAGGATGCAGGGAGTGGAGGTAACAAAGGTGGAGGAGTTTAAATACTTGGGATCAACAGTTCAGAGTAACGGCGAGTGTGGAAGAGAGGTGAAGAGAGTGCAGGCAGGTTGGAATGGGTGGAGAAGAGTGGCTGGAGTGATTTGTGACAGACGTGTACCAGCTAGAGTAAAAGGGAAGGGTTACAGGACAGTAGTGAGACCAGCTATGTTGTATGGGTTGGACACGGTGGCACTGACGAAAAGGCAGGAGGCAGGACTGGAGGTGTCAGAGTTAAAGATGCTGAGATATTAATTGGGAGTGACGAGGATGGACAGGATTATAAATGAGTATATTAGAGGGACAGCTCAGGTTAGACGTCTTGGAGACAAAGTTAGAGAAGCAAGATTGTGTTGGTTTGGACATGTCCAGAGAAGAGAGGAGGAATATATTGGAAGGAGGATGTTGAAGATGGAGCTGCCAGGAAAGAGGAGAAGAGGAAGACCAAAGAGGAGGTTTATGGATGTGGTGAGAGAGGACATACAGGTGGTCGGTTTGAAGCAGGAAGATGCAGAGGACCGGAATAAATGGACACAGTTGATCCCCTGTGGCGGCCCCTAAATGGGAGCAGCCGAAAGAATTTTGTGATGAAACTGTAACAAAAGGGTTACAAAAATATTCACTAAAAGTATCTATCTGGGGTGGTGGTGGTCTAGTGGTAGGATACATGCCTCTGTGGCTCAAGAGGTCCCAGGTTCGAATCCCACCTCTGGCACTATCACCACTGGGTCCCTGAGCAAGACCCTTAACCCTGAATTGCTTCAGGGGGACTGCCCCTGTAATTAGGACATGCAAGTCGCTCTGGGTAAGAGCATCTGCTAAATGCCTTAAATGTAAATCTATTAATAGAGAGCTGTGAGATCAAACCCTTCTTCTTCTTTTGGCTGCTCTTGTTTCTATTTCTTCCGGTCCGCTGCATCTTCCTCCTTCAAACACTTCAAGTTGTTCAACACTTGTTTCAACATCTTTATGTTCTACTTATATTTATTTATGTGTGTAGTTACAGCAGGTGTGTCAGCGTCACTCTGAGAAGATTTCTGATCTCACTCTCTCCAACATGCACCTGCAGAACACACTGACCAGCACAACACAGGAAGTGAACTCACTGCGACAGCATGTGAAGGAAGTGACATCAGAGAGAGACAAACTTCAGGAACAGCTTAGGTAAACACCACTGCTACAGGAGAAAGAGAGAGAAAGATGGAGAGAGTGGACACATGTTCCTGAGCCCTCCCCTATAGAGCTCCACCTCCCCCAGATTAATAGATATTTTTAATTTAAATTTCTAGTTTAGAACCGGTGAAACGAGGTTAATGTCATTGGGATCAGATTTCTCTGTATTTAAGACTGATTCAAGATCAGCTCCTGTTCCTGAAAAACTCACTGATCTGTCTTCAGTAAATAAGTGGTTGCTGGAATCAACAACTTTGTGCGTGTGTGTGTGCGTGTGTAGCTCTCAGAGCAGTGTGATAGCAGAGCAGGCAGACACTCTGCAGAAATTGCGCCGTTACATTGGGACACAGACCAGAGAGAATGAAAGTCGCACACACATTCAGGTAACACACACACATATACAGTTATATTGAGTGATAGGGGAGAGAGAAGACCACCCTACAGAACTGACGCTTAATAGATCACACACACAGAGAGCAGTAAACCTTGGCACTGTTTTTATGCTCTATTTAGTTTACTTTTTATGCTCTATTTAGTTTATTTTATTTCTATATATATATGTATATGTATGTATGTATGTATGTATGTATGTATGTATGTATATGTATATGTATGTATGTATGTATATGTATGTATATATACATACATATATATAATGTGTGTGTGTGTGTGTAGAAGCTGCAGAAAGAGAAGGAAGCGTTGCTTGTTTCTGTGGAGCTGCTGAAGATTCGAGTGCAGGCGGCCAACGACATCCTGGCTTTACAGGGGAAAGAGCTGGAAGAACAGGTTCAAACACACATGGTTAGTGCTGCAGATGTCTGGTTCCGTTAACCACCACATTATAGAAAACTGACCACACCCAGTCTGAATAAACTGTTTTGTGTGTATACAGTATGATAATCTAAATAAAGACAGCAGAGTGGGCCGGTTGCTGAGTGTGTGGCGGGAGAAGGTCTTCATGTTGCTCATACAGCTACGTTCCAGAGACCTGAACATACTCACAGAAAAAACCCAGCTATGCAACACGGTAACACTAACACACACACACACACACAGAGAACAGTTACTGTATTAAATCAGAAACTAGTGTTTGAATATAAAAAGCATTGTGAAGTATAAGATCTAGACACTGTTCTTTCTCATAAACTGTCAGAAGTAAAGATAAGCAAATATGTTCCTCTTTCTTAAACAGGTTCTAGATACAAATTGGATCAATAATTGGCTTAATAGATATAAATTACTCTTATGGGATCTCTTTTATTCTTATTCATAGAATAAAGCACTCAGCTTCAGTCTCACAGGAGGTGTGTGTTTGTGTGTGTGTGTGTGTGTGTATATGTAGATCTTTGATTTACAGCAGGATGTTCAGAAGCTTCAGTCTCAGGTCAGCATTCTTCAGCACACCCTGCAGGACAAAACAGCTCAACTGGAGCTACAGAACATTCACACACAGGTACACACACACACACTCACAATACCTACTGAGGACCAACTAAAGCACAGTTACACAACACCTTCTCCATGGTTACATTTATATTTACTGTGTTTATCAGATGCTCTTCTCCAAAGAGATGTCTGTGTTCACTGTATTTCATTCCTGTAAACCTGTATTTAAGTCAACAGCTGTCCATCAACTGTTTCCCACATAAATAATACACTTTACACCCCATCACTGAATATGTCAAACTCAGTCTCTACTCAAAAAAGAGGAAGTTACAGCACTGAGGAGCCGGGACTAAAGAGTATCTCCATGCAGGTCTTCTTTTGAGAACTAGAGGGACAGGATGAGCAGCGCTGGAAATTTTGAGGGGCTGGTTACTCTACAGCTGTTTCAGTGATTACAAGACAAGACAACACTCATCACCTCATCACCACCCAACTACTATAAGGTGTGTGTGTGTGTGTGTGTGTGTGTAGGAGATACAGCAGCAGTTGAGCAGTATTCTGGAGGAGAATGAGAAGCTGAAAGAGCAGAAGGAGAGCAGTGAGAAATCATTCAGAGACATCAATGATACTGCACACAGGTATACATGCACAGGTATAGGTCAGGTGCTGAAGTGTGTGGAGTTTCAGGTGAGTCAGTTTTGTGTCCTGTGTAGATGTAGATTACTGTACTGATGAATACTACTGTCTTCCTACTCTCTCTCTCACTGCAGGGTGACTGTGTGCGTAGAACAGTGTGGAGATCAGATGGAAGCAGCTCAGTTTCAGATGAGCTCTCTCACTCAGAGGCTCGCCTTTGCCACTAAACGCCTTGACACTGTACACGGTGTGTATGTATCCGGATCGGTGAAAAATTGGAGTGAAATGTGTGAGGCAATGGACAGCTTGTGTTCGTAGTGTTCTGATGTGTGTGTGTGTGTTTCCTGTAGCATTGCTGTTGAGGAGACAAGCTCTCTGTAAAGCCCAGCAGGCCTCAAAACCTCCAGATCCTTCTGTCTCACACAGGTAAACACACGCAAACACACAGCTGTCTGTACTTCTGTAAACTTTCATCCTGACGGCAGTGTAAGGGGAGGGACTCTCCACAAGATGCAGACGTCCCCAAAGTGGAGCTCTGGCAGGGACTGAAATACTGCAACAGTGCTTGTTAGGGGGTCCCTAACCAGCCAATACTTTCTGATACAATGCTAACATAGTTATCAGTTTAAGTCCTGCAGTTCATTGATTTCGTGTGTGTGTGTGTGTGTGTGTGTGTGTGTGTGTGTGTGTGTGTGTGAGTAGCCGTATTGAGAGTCTGGAGGCAGAGGTGGCACTATTGAGCTCTGAGAGAGACACATTGACTCAGGAACTGAAACGCACTCCTGAACTGATCCAGAACGCCTTGAGTGACCTACAGCAGCAGTGTAAACACACACACAAAAAAAAAAAGACTTTGCGACTATGTGCACTTGTATGTAGTATTGTGATGTTTCTGTGGTGTGTGTTTGTATGCGCATACAGTGGAGAGGGAGGTTGGCCTACTGATGCAGGCATTGTCGCAGCGCCGAGAGGAGATAGAAAAGTGTGAGATGAGACGAGTGGAGGCCCTGAGACAGTGTGAGGAACAGGAGAGGACCATCACAGAGCTCCGTTCTGAGGCCCTTCGCATACAGCAACACTGGCAGAGTTGTAAGAGATTCATTCATGTTTAAAGAGTCAATACCGTGAGTTAACCCCATCCACTCAGTCTAGAGGGAGTTAACCCCACCCATTTATGCTAAAGGGAGTTAGCCTGCCCACTTACTAAGCCAGCAAGGGGTACACGCAGCCCACTCACGGGGCAGCGGTGGCCTAGTGGTTAGGGAGTTGGCCCTGCATCGGAAGATTGTGGGTTTGATTCCCACCCCAGTGGGTTGCCCTGAGGTACCCTTGAGCAAGGTACCGTCCCCATCACTGCTCCCCGGGCGCTTTCAATAGCTGCCCACTGCTGCACGTGTGTGTATGGGTTAAATGCAGAGGTCCAATTTCGTTGTGGTTCATGTGTGCTGTGCCGTGACCTCGCAATGACAAGGGTTGTCACTTTCACTTTTCACTTTCACTCAGATTACGGGGGGTACAGCCCGTACACTCAGAATACAGCAGATTAGTCCCTGCTTTTTGAATGAGGCATAAAACAGGTCTACCATTCAGAACAGAGCTCATTTACATACATCACAGCTAGAGCTGTTGAACTGATGGACTGTTTGTTTCCTCTACATTGTGTGTGAAGTTATGCAGGAGAAGGTTTCTGAGGTGGAGAATGTGTGTTCCAAACAGCTCAGAGAGATGGAGAGTCAACTCAATACAGCAAGGAGAGAACACACTAAAGCAGGTACACACATGCACACACAAACACACTGCTGTCGCTGATTCAGTAGAACTATTTGTAAGAGAGCAGAACCACAGTTCCTGCTGCAGGTCAGTCCAACATGTGTGGACTCATTTACGAACTCAGAGACAGACAGTCATGTTAAGAGGTAACCATGTTAAAGGTCACAGATCAGGATTAAGGATTATTGGACAAAGATAAAACTAATGGAACTGATGAAATGAAAGCAGCAGGAAAGTTTTTACAATTTTAATAAGCGTGTGTGTGTGTAGTGGTCGCTCTCCGGCAGGTTGAGAGGACAGTGGCGAGAGAACGGGTGCAGGAGAGAGAGGCCGAGCGAGAACGCTCAGAACACATACACATACACAAACACATCACACACCTTCACACACAACTCAAGGACAAGGACAGAGACCGCAACATACTGCTGGTAACACACACACAGATGTTTTCAATGTTTACGGCCATATCCATGTACTCACTCTGTACAATAAGTTGCCTCATACTGTGTGTGTGTGTGGGTAGGCAGTGGTTCAGCAGCAGGGTTTGATGAATGAATATAAAAGGATGAGGGAAACTGCAGTACACACTTCAAAAGCACTGCTGGAACAAGAACCGAAAGAGCCACAACAGCAAAAACACAATGAACACGGAGACAAAGGACTGCAGGAGGGTGAGACAGACAGACAGACACACACACACACGAACACACACACACTGTTTAGGCGTTAAATTGTTGTGTGTTTCTTCTTCTTTGTCTTTCTGCTGCTCCAGTTTAGAGTTCGCCACCATGGATCAACTGTCTCCATTTCTTCTGGTCCTCTGCATCTTCCTCCTGCATGTCCTCTCTCACCATGTCCATAAACCACCTCTTTGGTCTTCCTCTTTTCCTCTTTCCTAGTAGCTCCATCCTCAGTATACTTCTCCTGATATACTCCTCGTCTTTCCTCTGAGATGTCGGAAAAAACGGTTTCACTTCTCTCACTTTGGCTCCATACGTGTCCGTCTAACCTGAGCTGTCCCTCTAATATACTCATTTATAATCCTGTCCATCCTTGTGACACCCAATGAAAATCTTAGGATCTTTAAATCTGACACCTCCAGCTCCGCCTCCTGTCTTCATCAGTGCCTCCAACTTGTTCAACATAGCTGGTCTGACTACTGTTCTGTAAACCTTCCCTTTTACTCTCACTGGTACCTGTCAAATCACTCCAGCCACTCTTCTCCACCCATTCCAACCTGCCTACACTTTTTCACCTCTCTTCCAGACTCACCATTACACTGAACTGTTAATCCCTAGTATTTAAACTCCACCTTTGTCACCTCTACTCCCTGGCATCCTAACTACTCCACTTTCCTTCCTTTCATTCACACTCATGTATTCTGTCTTTGACCTACTCACTTTCCTTCCTCTCCTCTCTAGAGCATATCGCCATCTCTCCAGGTTCTCCTCAAGCTGCTCCCTACTCTAAATGCAGATCACAATATCATCAGCAAACAGCATCACTCCTGTCTAACATTGTAAGGCAACATGTCCATTACTATTGCAAAAAAGAATGGGCTCAGCGCTGATCCTTCATGTAATCCAACCTCTACCTTGAATGTATCCATCACTCCCACTGCAGATCTCACCACAGTCACACTGGCCTTATACATATCCTGAATTACTCTCACACACTTCTCTGAAACTTCTCTGACTTCCTCATACAAAACCCTCTCTAGGGACCCTGTCATATGCTTTCTCCAAGTCCACAAAGACACAATGTAACTCCTTCTGTACTTCTCCATCAACACCCTAAGAGCAAACATTGCATCTGTAGAGCTCTTTCTCAGCATGAAACAATACTGCATACTAATCTCCACCTCTTTTCTTAACCAGCTTCCACTATTCTTTCCCATAACTTCATGCTGTGACTTATCAACTTTATCTCTCTATAGTTATTACTCTGTGCAGCACCCTTACTCTTGAAAATCGATACCAGTACACTTCGTCTCCACTCCTCAAGCATCCTCTCACTTTCCATGATTCTGTTAAACAATCTGGTCAGAAACTCCACTACCATCTTTCCTAAACTCCTACATGCTTCCACTGGTAGGTCATCTGGACCAACAGTCCCTTATTATTCATCCTCTTTATCGCTGCCTTTACTTCCATCTTGCTTATTTGCTGCACTTCCTGGTTCACTATCCTCACATCATCCAATCTTCTCTCTTTCGTTCTCTGTTATATGGTTGTGTGTTTACTATGGTGTAATAATGTATCAGTCTGAAGGTGGTGCTGCAGCAGTTTATAAAACTGAATCATTCACTTTATATTAAGCAAGAATTCTTTAATATATATAAACACTGATTAACCATTAAACTTCCTAAAAATGTCCTCCTGTGTTTATTTTCTGTTTACTCTGCTGTTTTTACACTCATCACAGCCACACAGATGAATCACACTGAACCAAACTGATTCAACTAATTTCTTGACTCAGTGAATCCTTCCCAAAAGAATATCAAACGTTTATGTGGTCACAGATTTTCACCAAGTGTACACGTGTATGTGCTTGAGTTACAGGCCATGTGCTCAGTGTGTTGGGGGAGGTGCTCTCTCTCAGCTCTGCAGTGATTCACAGCTCAGATGAAGATGAGGAAGACCAGGGAGACTGCATGACACACACACTTTAGTAGCCTGCAATGTACCCACTTTTTCATTGTTAATTTTCTGAATTTAAATAAAAATAGTATTCACTGAAATCATTGATGATGCAGTCGGTCTGTCTTACTGTCTCTCTCGGAATTCACACTGGATGTTGGTGTTCACTCTGTTGTATAGATCTTTGTGTTTTTTTTTTTCTTTTTCTGGAGTTTAGATGTCAGTGTTTACTTTGGTGGGTATCGTAGGTATCGGTGTGTAGCACTGGGGTTCACTCTGGCATTTAGATGTCGGTGTTGGATTGTTGCTTTCTGAGTGGACAGTGGTTCACCAGCTGACCACATCTGCTCCTTTCATCAAACCCACAGGTTTTTCCTCTCAGTACTGTAGTGACATCAATCTGACAATTTCAACAAATACTGAATTAACAGGTGCAGCTGACACTCACACATTCGATTATCAAATTAAATACACACACTCACTTGCACACACTAGTTTGCCTGCAGAGACTGATCAATGAAGTGTTAAGGCTTTTTGGGCTAATGACAAACACACACACCCTCTTTCTGTCTGTGCTAATTACACACACTCAGTATGCACCAAGTGACACGAAGCTGACACACACCAGCATGTAATTACACATGCAATCAGTGCAAACTCCTCCACAGTGGGTTTAGTGGTTCATATAACTGCGTGCCAAAAATAGTCTACCTGAATATTTACGCCATTTTACTGATACTCTTATCCAGAGCAACTTTCTCTGAGCAATATTTCTTAACCACAGAAACAGTCTCTCTGCAGCAACTTGGGTAAAGGGTCTTGCCCAAGTGATGGTAGTGCTGGAGGTGCGATTCAAACCTGCAACCTCTTGGTCCATAGGAGAGTTTCCTACCACTAGACCACTATCACCCTATTTTGTGCTCCAAACTAAAACAAAGTCTCCACCACCAGTTCATGTCTGTGAGGGAGTTTGGTTTGTTCTGTCTGGAAGGTTCAACTATGTTTAAACATATTCACTCCATCCCTCAGACAAACAGACAGAAAAGAGAGAGAGAGTGAAAAGGGGGGGGGCGGCATAAAAGAGCTGGAAAAGGGGGATCAAGTAAAGATAGAACCACCAACCAACTGCACAAAAACTATGTGGAGCAGTGATGTCTCTGCTGGGCTGAATGTAGGACAGGTCCAACCCTCAGGCCTCTGACAAATTGTGTGTGTGTGTGTGTGTGTGTGTGTGTGTGTATTGATGTGTGTGAAAGCTAGTGCAGTGGTTGAGCACTGAAAAAGACTCAGATCAGTCTCACAAAATAAATATAATCACTAATAAAAAAAAAATTTGTGGTATATTAATATTCCTTTAAAAACTGCTTCAGGCTCCACACACCTGTTCAGTCACACACCTGACAGTGGTGCAGCTCATCACTGTGATTAGAAATTTAACGATGTCTATGTCTGCTAAGTGATGTAATTGTATGTGTGTGTGTGGCTTAGTGGTGTTTGGGGGATCAAGTGCTCATAAACTTCCGCAGTTTGGTTTGCATCAGTGTTGGGTTTGATTAAAAAAAATACCACTTTGCTCCTTTCTTTCCTCTTTCACACTGTCCCCCTGCATGTCCTCTCTCACCACATCCATAAACCTCCTCTTTGTCCTTCCTATTCTCCTCTTTCCTGGCACCTCCATCATCAACATCCTTCTCCTGATATACTCCACATCTCTCCTCTGGACATGTCCAAACTAACACAGTCTCACTTCTCTCACTTTGTCTCCAAAACAACCAGCGCTGTCCCTCTAATATACTAAATATTGTTATTATTATTATTATTACTATTAATAATAACAATAATAATATATACTAATATACAAAATCCTGTCCATCCTTTGCTGCAATTCTCACTATCTTTAACTCTGACACCTCCAGCTCCACCACTTGTCCTTTTATCACCATCTCCAACCCGTATAGCATAGCTGGTCTCACCACCATGTCCAACCAGTATAACAAAGCTGGTCTCACTACCATCTCCAACCAGTAAAACATAGCTGGTCTCACTACATCTTGTAAATCTACCCTTTCACTTGTGCTGGTGCCCGTCTGTCACAGATCACTCCTGTCACTCTTCTCCACCCATTCCAATCTGCCTACACTCTCTTCTTCTCCCTTCCACACTTGCCGTTACTCTGAATCCCAAATATTTAACCCCCCCCCCCTCATTTTCTCCCTCCATCCTCACCACTCCACTGTCCTCACATTCATTCACACTCATGTATTCTGTCTTTGTCCTACTCACTTTCATTCCTCTCCTCTCTAGAGCAGATCTCCGTGGGTGGGTGGGTGGCTGTGAGTGTGACAGCACGGCGGCTGCGCGGGTATCTGCAGTGGTGCTGCTGGACGTCCACGTCACATCAGGTCGATCAGCGCTGAGGGCGCGCGCTGCTCTGTCTCTGCTCTTGCACTCTGTGTGTGTGTGTGTGTGCGTGCTTGCGCTGTTCTGCCCGATGCGGCGCGGCTGAAGTTTCCGGTTTCCTGCATGCAGCTCGCGATCGTCGGCCGGAGATCAAACAACATCAAACGGAGCCGCAATGGGGCCCCGCGCGCTCGCGCCGCTGCTGTTCCTGCCGTGGCTCGCGACCCAATCACGTGGAGGCTTCCCGAACCAAATCAGTATCGGTCAGTCTAAATCTATCCCTTTATTAATCACCTGCTCCATCCATCCTTCTCCTTATTGTTCAGTTACTTCATCCTTCCACCTTCCTCTTTATTCTTCTCTTTTACTGATCGCGAGATTTTCACGTGTGAAGTTTTCCGCCCGAAAGTTTTAAATTAAACACCTCTCTCTGTCTCTTTCTCTCTCGCACTTTGTCTCTTTCTCTCTCTCTGTCTCCCTCTCTCCGTCTCTGTCTCTCTCTCACCCTCTCACTTTTTCTCTCTCGCACTCTCTGTGTGTCTCTCGCTAACTCTCACGCTATGTCCTCTGTAGGTGGGTTGTTTATTCGTTCTGCGGTTCAGGAACACAGTGCATTTCGTTTTGCTGTTCAGCTCTACAACACCAACCAGAACATCACAGAGAAACCGTTCCACCTCAACTACAATGTGGACAACCTGGAATCCTCTAACAGCTTCTCTGTCACACACGCATGTGAGTATCACACACAGACACACACCTAAATTTACTCAACAGCCCTAATTCTCACCTGTGTACTGATAGCCCCACCTCCTGCATTGAGATTGGCTAGTAGTTTGACGGGGAAGCAGTGGCCTAGAGGTAAGGGAGTTGTCCCAGGATCAGAAGATTGTGGGTTCCTATTCAAGATCAATAGGTTGTCCTGAGGTTCCCTTGATCAAGGTACCGTCCCCATCAATGCGCCCTGGGTGCTTTAAAGTCAAGTTTTATAATAGCTGCCCCCTGCTGCAGGGGGGGGGCAGAGTTTGAATTTCGTTCACTGTGTGCTGTGTTTCACATTGACAAAATTGTCACTTTCACTTCATAATTTTTCAGGTGTTTGGCATTATTTAATGCCAAACCTCTCTACGCTCTGGTCACACATACACACACACACACAGGAGAGGTCTGTAGTGAAAGCGTATCTTCTCTGACTGTTTCACTACACGTCTCACTAAGATTTAATAACAGAATTCTGAGATTTTCAGGCTGAAAAAAAGGAGCTGGAGCTTTAGCCTGTGTCTGTGAGTGTGTGTGCGCGTGTGTGTGTGTGTGTGTGCAATGATGATGGTTACATGCAAGCTCAGAACAGTGGAAGAATCAGTGCCCTGTAACCAGCGCTATGTGTGTGTGTGTGTGCTTATAAAATGCTTGTCATTATCGCTGTGCCTCTAAATGCCCTGACTGCTCAGCTGAGTGTGTAAAAGTGTGTGTGTGTGTGCATGTAAGATCAGAAACCACATTTCTGTGGCTTTGATGTCCAAAAGTATTGGGACACAGGACCAATCCTTTTTAAACAAAAAACATTTAAGTGAAAGTGAATATTTTGTCATTATGAAACAAAGCATACAGTGAGACACAACAAAATTACACCTCTGCTTTTTACCCACACTGTGCAGCAGGGGGCAGTTATTGAAAGAGCCCTGGGAGCAGTGATGGGGACAGTACCTTCTTCAAAGGTACTCAGGAAAACCTACTGGAATTTGAACCCACAACCTTTTCATCTTGGAACCCGGCCACTAGGGATGCTTAAGTCAGTGTATTTCTTCGTGCCGGTCCCAAACCCAGATAAATGGGGAGGGTTACGTCAGGAAGGGAGAGAGAGTGGTGATTGGTGCAGATTTTAATGGTCATGTTGGTGAAGGGAACAGAGATGATGGGTAGGTATGGCGTCAAGGAGAGGAATGCTGAAGGTCAGATGGTTGTAGATTTTGCGAAAAGGATGGAAATGGTTGTATTTAATACTTATTTTAAGAAGAGGGAGGAGCAAAGGGTGATGTATAAGAGCGGAGGAAGATGCTCACAGGTGGATTGTATCCTTTGCATGAAGGTCAGTCTGAAGGAGATTGGAGACTGCAAAGTAGTGACAGGTGAGAGTAGCTAAACAGCTTGGGATGGTGATCTGTAGGATGACCTTGGAGTTCAAGAAGAGGAGGAACGTGAGGGCAGAATTGAGGATCAAGTGGTGGAAGCTGAAGAAGGAAGACTGCAAGGTGGAATTCAGGCAGGAGTTAACACGGGCACTGGGAGGTATTGAAGAGCTACCAGATTGCTGGGAATCTACTGCAGATGTGATAAGGCAGACAGCTAGACATGTACTTGGTGTGACATCTGGAAAGAAGAAGGAGGATAAGATAACCTGGTGGTGGGACCGAGATGTACAGGCGTGTATACAGAAGAAGAGAGAGGCAAAGAAGAAGTGGCACAGTCAGAGAGATGAAGAAAGTAGACAGGTGTACAAGGAGATGAACCGCAGGGTGAAGAAAGCAATGGCAAAAGCCAAAGATAAGGTGTTTGGTGAATTGTATGACAAATGATTGGCTAGACAGAGAGACAGAGCTGGGAAAGATGTGCAGCAGGTCAGGGCGATTAAAGATAGAAATGGAAACGTACTCACAGGTGAACAGAGCAGATGGAAGGAGTACTTAGAGGGACTGATGAATGAAGAAAATGAGAGAGAGAGAAGACTGGATAATGTGAGGACAATGAACCAGGAAGTGCAGCAAATAAGCAAGATGTAAGGGCAGCAATGAAGAGGATGAAGAATGGAAAGGCTGTTGGACCGGATGACATACCAGTGGAAGCATGGAGGTGTTTAGGAGAGATGGCAGTTGAGTTTCTGATATCTGATGATATTGTGATCTGCAGTGAGAGTAGGGAGCAGCTTGAAGATAACCTGGAGAGATGGCAATATGCTCTAGAGAGGAGAGGAATGAAAGTGAGTAATTCAGGATATGTATAAGGCCAGTGTGACTGTGGTGAGATCTGCAGTGGGAGTGATGGATACATTCAAGGTAGAGGTTGGATTACATGAAGGATCAGCGCTGAGCCCATTCTTTTTTGCAATAGTAATGGACATGTTGCCGGACGATGTTAGACAGGAGTGATGCTGTTTGCTGATGATATTGTGATCTGCATTTAGAGTAGGGAGCAGCTTGAGGAGAACCTGGAGAGATAGCGATATGCTCTAGAGAGGAGAGGAAGGAAAGTGAGTAGGTCAAAGACAGAATACATGAGTGTGAATGAAAGGAAGGAAAGCGGAGTGGTTAAGATGCCAGGGAGTAGAGGTGACAAAGGTGGAGTTTAAATACTTGGGATTAACAGTTAAGTGTAATGGCGAGTGTGGAAGAGAGGTGAAAAAGAGAGTGCAGGCAGGTTGGAAATGGTGGAGAAGAGTGGCTGGAATGATTTGTAATAGACAGGTACCAACAAGAGTAAAAGGGAAGGTTTACAGGACAGTAGTGAGGCCAGCTATGTTGTATGGGTTGGAGACAGTGGCACTGACGAAAAGACAGGAGCTGTAGGAATCAGAGTTAAAGATGCTGAGATTTTCGTTGAGTGTGACAAAGATGGACAAGATTATAAATGAGTATATTAGAGGGACAGCTCAGGTTAGATGTTTGGGAGACAAAGTTAAGAGAAGCAAGGTTGCATTGGTTTGGACATGTCCAAAGGAGAGATGAGGATTATATTGGAAGGAGGATGTTGAAGATGGAGCTGCCAGGAAAGAGGAAAAGAGGAAGACCAAAGAGGAGGTTTATGGACGTGGTGAGAGAGGACATACAGGTGGTTGTTTTGAAGCAGGAAGATGCAGAAGACCGGAAGAAATTGATTTAGGTTGATCCCCTGTGGCGACCCCTAAATGGGAACAGGCAAAAGAAGCAGAAGAAGAACCTTTTCATCTTGGAGCCATCACCCTAACCACTAGACCACTGGTGCCCTAGTTTGGGTGGGTAGTTTTGATCCATTTGATCCACTTTTTTAACAGTGTGTTCTGGATCGACTCACTGCTGATGAAGTTTAAACCATCAGCACACACCTTTAACCACACACACCTATCAGACCCTTGTGTCCAAATATTTTTGGTCACGTAAAGAAATGGGTGTTTGCATACCAGAGATACTTTGTTTGAGTGATGGGGGAGAGGGAGGACTGCCCTACACACCCAGTGAGAGAGAGGAAAATTATACTGAGTGATGGGGGAGAGGGAGGACTGCCCTACCCACCCAGAGAGAGAGAGGACTGTTATACTGAATGATGGGGGAGAGAGAGGACTGCCCTACCCACCCAGAGAAAGTGAGGACAGTTATACTGAATGATAGGGGAGAGAGAGGACTGCCCTACCCACCCAGAGAAAGAGAGGACAGTTATACTGAATGATAGGGGAGAGAGAGGACTGCCCTACCCACCCAGAGAAAGAGAGGACAGTTATACTGAATGATAGGGGAGAGAGAGGACTGCCCTACCCACCCAGAGAAAGAGAGGACAGTTATACTGAATGATAGGGGAGAGAGAGGACTGCCCTACCCACCCAGAGAAAGAGAGGACAGTTATACTGAATGATAGGGGAGAGAGAGGACTGCCCTACCCACCCAGAGAAAGAGAGGACAGTTATACTGAATGATAGGGGAGAGAGAGGACTGCCCTACCCACCCAGAGAAAGAGAGGACAGTTATACTGAATGATAGGGGAGAGAGAGGACTGCCCTACCCACCCAGAGAAAGAGAGGACAGTTATACTGAAAGGAAACAAGATAAACAGAAGAGGGGGAGAGGGAGTCTCTCCTAAGGGGAGATTTCTCTCTCTACTTTTTTCTGCTCAATGATGCGTTGGAGTGACATATGGAAGGACAGAAAGAAAAGACAACCGCAGCTGTAACCTGCCCTCTTGATTAAAGAAGAACAGATGAAGAGAAAGAGACTTTCAGCAGTCCTTCATTTTCAACTCTCTCTCTCTCTCTCTCTCTCTCTCTCTCTCTCTCTCTCTATGCTGTGATTTTTACTCTGGATGATGGCTGGTCTTACTGAGATCAGATCAATAATGTGAGGGCACTGAATGGACACACACACACACACACACACACACTCGGTCGCTCTCTTTGTCTCTCTCTCTGTCTCTCTGTCTCATGTGTGTGAATCTTCTGAAAAGCCCTGAGGATTTTGGAACATTTGTAGTTTATTTTTTGTCCCCGAGTTTGTTCCGACATCGGCAAAGTCACTGACCCTCCCCTGGCACAGTGTGCGTGTGTGTGTGTGCATGTGAGAGAGTATGCGTGAGTGTGTGTGTTATTGATTCTGTCTCTAAATTGTCCAGAAGAGTCCAAAGTGTTACTCCCATTTACCATGCCAATTAAAAGGTGTGTGTGTGTGTGTGTGTGAGAAAGAGACTTTTCAGGTTTTTGTGCCGTTTGTATTGCTGCAGTGTTGGGTCAGTGATACTGATTGGCTTTAGTGTTGTGTAAATGATACTGATTGGCTTTAGTGTTGTGTAAGTGATTCTGATTGGCTTTAGTGTTGAGTGATACTGATTGGCTGTAGTGTTGTGTAAGTTATTCTGATTGGCTGTAATGTTGTGTAGGTGATACTGATTGGCTGTAGTGTTGTGTAAATTATTCTGTTTGGCAGTAGTGTTATGCAAGTGATTCTGATTGGCTGTAATTTTGTGTAACTGTGATTTAAAGCAATGAGGCTGATACTCTGCTGACATCAAGAAATCTGACGTTGCATCATTCTGCTTCAGGGAATCGTTTTTCTTCCCTCCACTGGCCTCCACTTGTTCTCTCCTGTCTCTCTGCCTCAGATCAGTTTCCCTTTTTTTACTGGGAGAGCTTTGGTTTCACATTGGTTAAACGAGGAAACTCAGGGATTCATCCAAAACCCTTAGCTGCAGATCATTTTACCTTGTTTTTATAAATAGGATTATCATTCAACATAATCTACCACTTTATTGATGGGATTATAAATATTCAACATAATCTGCCACTTTATTAATGGGATTATTAATGTTAAACATGAATTAAAATTCATTCATAGAATTATTAATAATTAACACAATCTAATACTGTCATGGTAGTTGGGAGTAGTTAGGTAGTTGGGAGTAGTTAGGGAGTGCCCTAATGAGCCCAGGTGTGCTTCATTGGGGCAAGAATTATAAACCCCAATGAGTCAGAGCGGAGCGTCAGTCATTCACACGGGATGTGAATAATCTCTGTAATAACCATGGTGCATTCGTTTTTTTTGTCTGTATCTTTTGTTATGTTCAGTTTAGTTACTAAAGTCAATTGTGAGAATCCCAGCTCAGCGTTTACGTCCTACCCACACCACCCCAGCATTACAAATACACAATGGTGCTTTGGGGCAACTCTGTTGTGAAAGGGGCTATACAAGAATAAATTGAATTGAATTGAATTGAATAATGGCAGGGGCAGTGGTGGCCTAGAGGTTAGGGCGTCAGCCACATGATCTGAGGATCAGGGGTTCGAACCCCTTCCCAATAGGTTGCCCTGAGGTACCCTTGAGCAAGGTGCCATCCCCGTCCCGGTCCTCCCTGCGATGGGCTGGCGACCTGTCCAGGGTGCGTCCCCTGTCCTCGCCCTGTGTGCGCTGGGTTGGACGCCAGCACTCCCTCGCGACCCCGTTTGGGACAAGCGGCAGATAATGGATGGATGGATGAATAATGGCTGTTGTTTCTGAGCTTTTCTTTATCGGTGTTATCTGTTACTCAGTGGTTTCCTTCCTTTCCTTCCTTTCCGGTTCAACCCAGTGTTTGCTGTGTGTAAATGAACTTTCCTAGATTTAAACACCAGGAAATAAAAGTTGAAAACCTGATCTCTCCTCTCAGTTTCTTCTTTTGTTGTCAAACCCAAATGTTCTTCAGTGCAACAACAGACTAAGAGGCCCTGCTGTCCCAATACTTTTGAATGAGGGTACTGTATTGTCTGTATAAAATACAAATTAATACTAATACTAATACTAATACTAATTAATTAACAGGATTATTAATGTTCATATTTAATCTACAAGTTTATTAATATGATTATTAATGTAATATGTTCTACATTAGTAATAGGATTATTAATCTTGAACATAATTTAATAGTTTATTAGCATCCATCCTCTGCGCTCATGACTGGGGATTTGGAGACATGGGGATGTGTGGGGGTCTGTTCCAGCACTCACAGAGAGAGACACAGAGAAACATCCTGATGGGTCAGTTTATTGTTATTTATGTAGAACGGAATATCCTTTGTTTATTTATAATGTAACTTCAGATGAAACGGGCTGTTTGGACGGAGTAGGTTTACAGTTCCTTGCTCTCTGATTCTGTGATGATCAGTACAGTTAAACTCTTACTGTACTAAGATATGGATATGAGCTCTATTCCGACTGGTCACTCAATATTATGCCTCAGTCTGGTCTAAAAAACGTATAACTTCAGCATGGTTGAATGGGGCTAAAGTGCTGTGTGAAATCATTTGGGTGGGTGGGTTTAACATTTAACAAATTATCATTAAATTGTGAAAATACTAAAGTTTTTTAAATTATCTGGGTTGTTTAATGAAGCCTGCTGTCAATGTATTGTTTTCTGTGTATGTGTGTGTCTCTGTGTCTGTGTCTGTGGTGATGGTTCGTCACTGATCAGCATCTTCCCTCTGAGAGGATCGGGATGCTGCAGTCTTGCTGCTGTCGCCACGACGAACTGTGATGTCATTGTGACAAATCACTGATGTTTATTGTAACTGATGGTTCAGCAGAGCGAGAGTCTCATCATCCCCCCAACCAAACACACACACACAGAGCTGTGGGGGAAATGTATCTGATTTACCGCTTTAAATGTGGATGTGATGTAAAAATAGAAGATGTGGCTCAGTTTGTTATTGGATTTTGTGTGTGTGTGTGTGTGTGTGAGCGTGTGAGTGAGTGAGTGTGAGAGACATGTTTGAACCTTCAGGCACAACATAAACAGCTGGTGCATACATTCATGCTGCTGTTCACTGTGTGTGTGTGTGTGTGTGTGTGTGTGTGTGTGTGTGTGTGTGTGTATGGTTCCCCTTAAACCCTGCCAGCCCTGACCTGCCTGGTCTCTGTTCATGTGCAGAAATGCCATCTGACACACACACATACACAAACACACACACACATACACACACACACACACACACACATATACATATGCACACACAAACACTAGTTTCACCTTTTTTACTGAATGTTTTACAACACTGAATAGTCTGTAGTTGTTCATGAATAATTAATGAGAGAAACTGAATAATTAATTGTACGTTCATATGTGATATGCTTATGTGTGTCTCCCTTCATTCTCTCTCTTTGTCTCTCGCTTTCTCTCTTTCTCCCCCCCTTCTCTTTCTCTCTCTGTCTCTCTGTCTCTCTCTCTCTCTCTCTCTGTCTCTCTTTCTCTTTCTCTCTCTCTATCTACAGTTTGTTCTCAGTTTTCTCGGGGAGTTTATGCCATTTTTGGGTTTTATGATCAGCGGTCCATGAACACTCTCTCTTCATTCTGTGGTGCACTCCACACCTCCTTCATCACTCCATCTTTCCCCCTTGACACTGATGTTCAGTTCGTTCTGCAGATGAGACCCAGCCTGAAGGGGGCACTGCTGAGTCTACTGGGACACTACAAGTGGGACAGATTTGTCTATCTGTACGACACAGACAGAGGTTAGAACACACACACACACACATACACAGATGTCCCGTCAGTTTAGATGAAGAGGTCTAGTTTAAGGTTTAGTTTTGGGAAAAGGTTCAGGTTTAGTGAAGGGCTCTGAGAACAGCAGAGTATCTATGAGCTTCCATGTCTGAGACACTGGACTTTACTGGGGTTTGTATCTGACAATGATCCTGACACTGGTCCTGAGGACTAACAATGTAAATGTCAATGTAAATGTCCTGTCCTGTCCTGTCCTGTGGTTCAGTAGAGCTCCTTTACATCTTCCTCTTACCTCATTTTACACACACACTGTCATTTATTTTCATAGTTAACATGAGTGTTTGCGTGTGTGTACAGGTGAAAGTGACAACTTGTCATTGTGAAACACAGTACAACACACAGTGAACCTAAATGAAATGCAGCCCTGCATTTTACCCACACACATGTGCATCAGGGCAGCTATTGAAAGCGGAGGAGCATTGATGGGGATGGTACCTTAAGGGTACCTCAGGACAACTTAACGGTGTGTGGGATGTGTGTATGTGTGTTTGTGTTTATGGGATTGTTTGCTTACACTCACACACACACACACAGAGACACATGGGCAGCTGATTATCTGCCTTGCCCTCTGCTCATGTTTATTCTGTGTGTGTGTGTATGGTCCAGGTGTGTGTGTGTTTATGTACAGTATCTCACAAAAGTAATATACCCCTCACATTTTTGTAAATTTTTTATTATAACTTTTCAAGGGAAAACACTGAAAATATGACACATTAGTGTCATTAGTACAATGCAAAGTAGTCAGTATAACAGTGTAAATTTGCTGTCCCCTCAAAATAACTCAACGCACAGCCATTAATGTCTAAACCACTGGCAACAAAAGTGAGTACACCCCTAAGTGAAAAATGTCCACATTGTGCCTCCCTGGTGTCATGTGACTTGTTAGTGTTACAAGGTCTCAGGTGTGAATGAGGAGTAGGTGTGTTAAATTTGGTGTTATCACTCTCACACTGGTCACTGGAAGTTCAACATGGCACCTCATAGTAAAGAACTCTCTGAGGATCTGAAAAAAGGATTTGTTGCTCTACATAAAGATGGCCTAGGCTATAAGAAGATTGCCAACACTCTGAAACTGGGTAGCCAAGACCATACAGTGGTTTAACAGGACAGGTTCCACTCAGATCAGGCCTCGCCATAGTCGACAAAAGAAGTTGAGTGCACATGTTCAGCGTCATATCCAGAGGTTGTCTTTTGAAAATAGACGTATGAGTGCTGCCAGCATTGCAGGACTCATACGTTGTTGAAGGGGTGGGGGGGTTAGCCTGTCAGTGCTCAGACCATACGCCGCACACTACAGTGGTCTGCATGGCTGCCATCCCAGGCAGGAAACCTCTTCTAAAGATGATGCACAACAAAGCCCACAGCTTGCTGAAGACAAGCAGACTAAGGACATGGATTACTGGAACCATGTCCTGTGGTCTGATGAGCCCAAGATTAACTTCTTTGGATGGTTTCAAGCGTGTGTGGTAGCAACCAGGTGAAGATTACAAAGACAAGTGTGTCTTGCCTACAGTCAAGCATTGCTGGTGGGAGTATAATGGTTTGGGGCTGTATGAGTGTTGCCGGCACTGGAGAATACAGTTCATTGAGGAAACCATGAATGCCAACATGTACTGTGACATACTGAAGCAGAGCATGATCCCCTCCCTTCGGAAACTGGGCCACAGGGCAGTATTCCAACATGACAACGACCCCAAACACACCTCCAAGATGACCATTGCCTTGCTAAAGAAACTGAGGTGCTGGACTGGCCAAGCATGTCTCCAGGCCTAAACCGTATTGGGCATCCTCAAACAGAAGCTGGAGTAGCGCAAGGTCTCTAACATCCACCAGCTCTGTGATGTCATCGTCATCATGGAGGTGTTGAAGAGGATTCCAGTGGCAACCTGTGACGCTCTAGTGAACTCCATGCCCAAGAGAGTTAAGGCAGTGCTGGAAAATAATGGTGACCACACAAAATATTGACACTTAGGGCACAAATTGGACATTTTTCACTTAGGGGTGTACTCACTTTTGTTGCCAGTGGTTTAGACATTAATGGCTGTGTCTTGAGTTACTTTTATAGGACAGCAAATTTACACTTTTATACAAGCTGTACACTTGCTGTCATATCTTCAGTGTTGTCCCATAAAAAGGTATAATAAAATATTTCCAAAAATGTGAGGGGTGTACACTCTTTAATGAGATACTGTATGTGTGTTTGTGTGTGTGTATCTGTGTGTGTGTGCGCTGGTAGAATAAATTAGATGCAGAGTGTTACCACAACCTTGGTTCAGTCTTCCATGTGTGAGAATGTTAGAGAGAGAGACAGAGAGAGAGGGATGAAGGACACAGAGGGGGTGAGGTGGTAGTAAGTGATAATTTTAGAAACAGGATGAACTTGAGCAGGAATGCGAAATAATCTGTTTTACTGAAGGATTGAGGTCAGAGCTGAGACACAGAGACATTTCATTAAGAACAAATAAAGGTGTGTGTGCGTGTGTGTGTGTGTGTGTGTGTGTGCGCGCATGTGTGTGAGTGTGTGTGTGTATGTGTGTTTGTTCTTGGCAGCTTCACTGAGTCATTAAGGCCAGTTTGAAGGTTCCAGATAAAGTGAGATCCGTGAACTAAATCCTTTCAATAGTGGAACCGACTTTTAGAAAGGAGACCATTCAGCTGGAACAGCAGTCCACACTTTGGACCAGGAGTCCATGTCTTTCTTTAGACCAGGAAGCCATGGATTTAGACTAGAAGTGGTGGTTGGAGTCCACACATTTGGAGCGCTAAGAGTGTCAGCATGAAGACTTTTCATATCTTTCACCAAAGAGTCCAGGCTGCTGGGATGCTGGTTCTGTATTTAGAGACAGGAGTTTATACCTGTCCCAGATTCTGGCTCAAAGCTTTAAAAAAACTTTAAAGTTTTATTTATAGCGTTTTCTAAACCCAGCCACTAGGGATGTACAAGCCATTGTATTTCTTTGTGCTGGTCCCAAGCCCGGATAAATGGGGAGGGTTACGTCAGGAAGGGCATCCAGTGTAAAACTTTTGCCAAATCAATATCAATACAACGAAACAGACTTCCAAACCAGATCGATCGAGGCCCGGGTTAACATCGACCACCACCAGTGCTGTTAGCCTACAGGGTACAGGTGGAAATTGGGCTACTGTTGGACAAAGGTGAGGTGAAGAGGGTTTCATATAGGGTGATGAGTTTGGAGCTGGAAGTTGCAGGTGTGCTGATTAATGTTGTTGCTTATGCCCCACAAGTTGGATGTGAGATGGAGGAGAAAGAAGAATTCTGGAGTGAGTTAGAGGAAGTGATAGAGTGTGTACCCAGGGGAGAGAGAGTGGTGATTGGTGCAGACTTTAATGGAGTTGGTGAAGGGAACAGAGGTGATAAGGTGATGGGTAGGTATGCGGAGAGGAGAGGAATGCTGTAGGATAGATGGTTGTAGATTTTGCAAGAAGGATGGAAATGGCTGTAGTTAATACTTATTTTAAGAAGGGTGAGGAGCACAGAGTGATGTATAGGAGTGGAGGAAGATTCACACAGGTGGATTATATCCTTAACTGGAGGGTCAGTCTGAAGGAGATAGAAGACTGCTAAGAAGTGACAGGGGAGAGTATAACTAAACAGCATAGGATGGTGGTCTGTAGGATGACCTTGGAAGTCAAGAAGAGGAGGAAACTGAGGGTAGAGTCAAGGATCAAGTGGCGACAGCTGAAGAAGGAAGACTGCAAGATGTTACTCAGGCAGGAGTTAACACAGGCACTGGGAGGTGTTGAAGAGCTACTGGGAAACTACTGCAGAAGTGGTAAAGCAGACAGCTAGAAAGGTACTTGGTGTGACATCTGGAAGGAAGAAGGAGGAGGATAAGGAAACCTGGTGGTGGAACCCAGAGGTCCAGGAGTCTATACAGAAGAAGAGGCAGGTGAAGAAGAAGTGGGATAGTCAGAGAGATGAAGAAAGTAGACAGGTGTACTAGGAGAAGAAGCGCTAGGTGTAGAAAGCAGTGGTGGATAAGGTGTTTGGTGAATTGTATGAGAATTTGGACAGTAAGGAGGGAGAAAAGGACCTATACCAATTTGCTAGACAGAGAGACAGAGCTGGGAAAGATGTGCAGCAGTTCAGGGCGATTAAGGACAGAAATGGAAACTCACAAGAATGAAAGAAATGGTACTCACAAGTGAACAGGGCATGTTGAGCAGATGGAAGGAGTATTTTGAGCGGCTGATGAATGAAGAGAATGAGCGAGAGAGGAGATTGGATGATGTGAGGATAGTAAACCAGGAAGTGCAGCAAATAAGCAAGATGTGTCTGATAAACTTTATCCCTCTATAGTTATTACAGGGCAGGAAGTAAGAAGTAAGGGCAGCAATGAAGAGGATAAAGAATGGAAAGGCTGTTGGTCTGGATGACATACCGGTTGAAGCATGGAGGTGTTTAGGAGAGATGGTAGTGGAGTTTCTGACCAGATTGTTTAACACAGAAGATGCCTGAGGAGTGGAGACGAAGTGTACTGGTACCGATCTTCAAGAATAAGGGTGATGCACAGAGCTGTAGTAACTATAGAGGGATAAAGTTGATCAGCCACACCATGAGGTTATGGGAAAGAGTAGTGAAAGCTAGGTTAAGAAATGAGGTGAGGCTTAGTGAACAGCAGTATGGTTTTATGCCGAGAAAGAGCACCACAGGTGCAATGTTTGCTCTGAGGGTGTTGATGGAGAAGTACAGAGAAGGTCAGGAGTTGCATTGTGTTTTTGTGGACTTAGGGAAAGCACATGACAGGGTGCCTAGAGAGGAGTTGTGGTTTTGTATGAGGAAGTCTGGTGTTACAGAGAAGTATGTGAGAGTAGTTCAGCATATGTATGATGGCAGTGTCACAGTGGTGAGATCTGCAGTGGGAGTGACGGATGTATTTAAGGTAGAGGTTGGATTACATCAAAGATCAGCATTGAGCCCATTCTTGTTTGCAATAGTAATGGACAGGTTGACGGACGAGGTTAGACAGGAGTCTCCGTGGACGATGATGTTTGCTGATGATATTGTGATCTGTAGTGAGAGTAGGGAGCAGCTTGAGGAGAACCTGGAGAGATGGAGATATGCTCTGGAAAGGAGAGGAATGAAAGTGAGTAGGGCAAAGACAGAATACATGAGTGTGAATGAAAGGGAGGAAAGTGGAGTGGTTAGGATGCAGGGAGTGGCGGTAACAAAGGTGGAAGAGTTTAAATACTTGGGAGCAACAGTTCAGTGTAACGGCGAGTGTGGAAGAGAGGCGAAGAAAAGAGTGCAGGCTGGTTGGAATGGGTGGAGAAGAGTGGCTGGAGTGATTTGTGACAGACGTGTACCAGCTACAGTAAAAGGGAAGGTTTACAGGACAGTAGTGAGACCAGCTATGTTGTACGGGTTGGAGACGAAAAGGCAGGAGGCGGAGCTGGAGGTGTCAGAGTTAAAGATTCTGAGATTTTCGTTGGGTGTGATGAGGATGGACAGGATTATAAATGAGTATATTAGAGGGACAGCTCAGGTTAGACGTCTTGGAGACAAGGTTAGAGAAGCAAGGTTGCGTTGGTTTGGTCATGTGCAGAGAAGAGATGAGGATTATATTGGAAGGAGGATGTTGAAGATGGAGCTGCCAGGTAAGAGGAGAAGAGGAAGACCAAAGAGGAGGTTTACAGATTTAGTGAGAGAGGACATGCAGGTGGTCGGTTTGAAGCAAGAAGATGCAGAGGACAGGAAGAAATGGAGACAGTTGATCCGCTGTGGCAACCCCTAAACGGGAGCAGCCGAAAGAAAAAGAAGAAGAATATAATATTTATTCAGCTCTGGGAACAGAGTAGATATTAATTATGTCCAGAATCTCATTCCTCAACTCATCTTTTCTTCACTTTAATTAACTCGCAAAATCAGCAGCTCCATGCTTTTAACACAGTTACCCTGGGGTAGAACACACACACATCATGTGACTCTGTCTTTGTCTTTCCCCTCCCTCCCTCCGTCTCTCTGTCTGTCTCTCTCTCTCTCTCTCTGATCCTCTGGCATAACATCACAGACTGTACTTACAGAATATACAGTCCCCTCATTCAAAAGTATTGGGATAGCAGGGCCAATTAGTCTGTTGTTGCACTCAAGAACATTTGGGTTTGAAAACAAAGATGAAAATGAGAGACCAGGTTTTCAACTTTTATTTCCTGGTGTTTTAATCTAGGCAAGTTCGTTTACACACAGCAAACATTGGGAAAAACCAGGAAAGTTAAATGGAAGGAAACCACTGAGCAACAAATAACACTCTTTGATGTTCTATTTGTGTTTTGATCTCAAAAATGTTTTTCAGGGCAAAAACTTATCTACTGGCCTTGCTGTCCCAATATGGCAGGGACTGTAGATGCTTGAGCAATGTTCGAGATTAACTCTCCATCTGTTCTGGTTCAAGAAGCCTCGGATGCTGGGATTGATGATGTTTGTTTTCGACTGTTGGTTGATTGGTTTCTCTCTGGGGTTCTCTCTCAGGGTTCTCTGTGCTCCAGGCTGTGATGGAGTCTGCAGTGGCCAATAATTGGCAGGTTACGGCCCGGTCCGTAGGGAACATTGTGGACCCTCTGGAGCTCCGCCGGATCATCGAGGAGATGGACAGGAGGCAGGAGAAGCGCTTCCTGATTGACTGTGAGGTGGAACGGATCAACGCTATACTGGAACAGGTGAGGGAGAGAATTTCACCTTTCTGAGTTCCTTAGTTTGCTTTCCCTCACTTCAGGTGAGAACCAATGGAACTGAGAACAAGCAATTTTCAAGAAACAAGCATTTTAATTTTATTTAGCCTTTATGTAACCTGGAAAGACCTTAAGAACAATGTCTTATTTACAGAATTCGCTTGGCTCTGGAAAAACTCAGGAGGGTTAGCCCTAAGAGTGAGAATATTAAAGAAGTGAAAGTGACTATTAGTCATTGTGAACACTCAGTGAACCACAATCAAACATATCCTCTGTATGTAACACACACTGTCCGCCAGGGGGCAGACATATCCAGCGCCCAGGGAGCAGAGATGGGGACTGTACCTTGATCAAGGGAACCTCAGTACAACCTTCTTTCAATCCTGGAGCCTAGTTCCTAAACACTAACACACCACTGCCCCAATATTAATTAATCAGTTAATAAGGACAGTAAACAGTAGTCAGTTTCCATCACAATAGAAATTAATTAAAGTATTATAATCCAAAAGTTGAAAGTATTAACTTAATATCAAAGGCAGGTACACACTCTGGACAGGTCACGAGTCCTACACCGAGCATACACACAGACAGACACACTCACACAATCACAACCTAGGACACAGTTTAACATCTCTATGTCTTTGGACAGTGAGAGGAAACCAGAGCTCCTGGAGGAAACACACACAGACACAGGGACATCTTGTCCACTCCACACAGAAAGGACCTGGATCGCCCCACCAGGGAATCAAACTCAGGACCTACTTGTGTTGATCCTTAGGTGGCTCATTGGTCTAAGGGTCTTCTTTTTACAGAGTGGTGGTCTAGTGGTAAGATACTCACCTATTGACAAAGAGGTCGCAGGTTCAAATCCTGTCTCCAGCACTGCCATCATTGGGTTCCTGGCAAAACCCTCAGCCCAAGTTACTCCATGGAGACTGTCTTTGTAATCAGGAATTGGAAGTCTCTCTGGATAAGCGTCTGATAAATGCAGTAAATGTAATTGTAATGTAAATGTGAGGAAACAGAAACACCTACTCTGCCACCATGCCACCCAATAACAAGTTTACCAGATAAGAATCATAAATCAGATGTGATTTGTAAAATGAATCAGATTAGATCATCCTTAGTGTCCCCCTAACCACAAAAAAGCCAAAGCACCTCCTCATAAGGACATCTGATTGTCCAGGGCCTGGAGTTATGGTTGTAGAAAGTTTCTTTGGTGAAGCGTCAGCACTAAAAAGTGCTGTAATAATAAAACTGTCCGTTTTATCTCCAGCAGCTGCAGCTTGGGACAGCAGACTATGTGGATGTCGTGTGTTGGACCCATCCCCTCAGTTTTAAACTCCGGCTGCAGTTTGGCAAATCTCTGCAAACCTCTCTCTCAAATAGGCTTTATTGTCATTTCAACCACAAACACAATAAACAGTGAAACAACGTTCCTCCATCACCCTGGTGCTAACATCTAACATCACACAGAACACACCAGAGGACAAGAGTGTTTACTGACAGTATACCCTTTAACTCATAAACTAAATTAAACTACTAAATATGAATGAAAGCAAAAAAGTACATATAATAAATAGATAACCAGAATTAAAAAACATGCATAATAATAATAATAATAATAATAATAGTGATAATAATGGTAATAATAATAATAATAATAATAATGATAATGATAACTCCTCCTTGAACCGCCACCTTATCGTGGTGGAGGGGTTTGCGTGTCCCAATGATCCTGGGAACTATGTTGTCAGGGGCTTTATGCCCCTGGTAGGGGCACCCAAGGCAAACAGGTCCTAGGTGAGGGAAGAGACAAATAGCGGTTCAGACCTCTTTTGATGAACAACAATTATGGAAGACGTTTTCCCTCGCCCGGACGTGGGTCACTGGGGCCTCCCTCTGGAGCCAGGCCTGGAGGTGGGGCCCAATGGCGAGCACCTGGTGGTCGGGCCTTTACCCATGGAGCCCGGCCGGGCTTAGCCCGAAGAGGCAACGTGGGTCCCCCTTCCCATGGGCCAAAGAGGTCGGGTGCATTGTGAGCTGGGCGGTGGCCAAAAACGGGGGCCTTGGTGGTCCGACCCTCGGCTGCAGAAGCTGGCTCTAGGGACGTGGAATGTCACCTCTCTGGTGGGGAAGGAGCCTGAGCTAGTGCGCGAGGTTGAGAAGTTCCGGCTAGATATAGTTGGACTCACCTCGACGCACAGCTTGGACTCTGGAACCAGTCTCCTTGAGAGGGGCTGGACTCTTTTCCACTCTGGAGTTGCCACCGGTGAGAGGCGCCGAGCAGGTGTGGGCATACTTATTGCCCCACGGCTTGGGGCCAGTACATTGGGGTTTACCCTGGTAGATGAGAGGGTGGCGGCCCTCCGCCTTCGGGTCGGGGGACGGGTCCTTAGTGTTGTCTGCGCTTATGCGCCAAACAGCATTCTGGACTACCCACCCTTTCTGGGGTCTCTGGAGGGGGCGCTAGAGAGCTTCCCTCCTGGTGACTCCATTGTTCTGCTGGGGGACTTCAGTGCTCACGTGGGTAATGACAGTGACACCTGGAAGGGCGTAATTGGGAGGAATGGCCCCCCCGATCTGAACCAGAGCGGTGTTTTGTTATTGGACTTTTGTGCTCATCACGGATTGTCCATAACGAACACCATGTTCAGGCATAACGTCTGGCAGAGTCCCCTGTCAGGACAAGCTTCAACTCCCACCTCCATCAAAGCTTTAACCACGTCCCGGGGGAGGTGGGGGACATTGAGTCTGAATGGACTATGTTCCGCGCCTCCATTATCAAGGCGGCTGACCGGAGCTGTGGCCGGGAGGTGGTCGGTGCCTGTCGCGGTGGCAACCCTAGAACCCGTTGGTGGACACTAGCGGTGAGGGATGCCATCAAGCTGAAGAAGGAGTCCTACCGGGCCTTTTTGGCCAGTGGGGCTCCGGAGGCAGCTGATAGGTACAGACCAAGACCAAGCGGAATGCGGCTCTGGTGGTTGCTGAGGCAAAAACTCGGGCATGGGAGGAGTTTGGAGAGACTTCCAGACGGCTTCGAGGAAATTCTGGTTCACCATCCGGCGTCTCAGGTGGGGAAAGCAGTGCACAGTCAACACAGTGTATAGTGGGGATGGTGCGCTGCTGACCTCGACTCGGGACGTTGTGGATCGGTGGGGGGAGTACTTTGAAGACCTCCTTAATTCCACCAACATGCCTTCCGAGGAGGAAGCAGAGCCTGGGGACATAGAGGTGGACTCTTCCATCTCTGGAGTCGAGGTTGCCAAGGTGGTCAAAAAGCTCCTTGGTGGCAGGGCTCCGGGAGTGGATGAGATCCGCCCAGAGTTCCTCAAGGCTCTGGATGCTGTAGGACTGTCATGGCTGACACGCCTCTGCAACATTGCATGGACATCGGGGACGGTGCCTCTGGATTGGCAAACCGGGGTGGTGGTCCCCCTCTTTAAGAAAGGGGATCTGAGGGTGTGTTCCAACTATCGAGGGATCACACTTCTCAGCCTCCCGGGGAAAGTCTGTTCAGGGGTCCTGGAAAGGAGGGTCCGTCGGATAGTCGAACCTCAGATTCAGGAGGAGCAGTGTGGTTTTCGTCCAGGTCGCGGAACAGTGGACCAGCTCTACACCCTTAGCAGGGTCCTGGAGGGTGCATGGGAGTTTGCCCAACCAGTTTACATGTGCTTTGTGGACTTGGAGAAGGCATTCGACCGTGTCCCTCGGGGGCTCCTGTGGGGGGTACTCTGGGAGTATGGGGTATCGGATTCCCTGTTAAGGGCTGTCCGGTCCCTGTACAACCGGTGTCAGAGCTTGGTCCACATTGCCGGCAGTAAGTCGGACCTGTTCCCGGTGAGGGTTGGACTCCGCCAGGGCTGCCCTTTGTCACTGATCCTGTTCATAATTTTTATGGACAGGATTTCTTGGCGCAGCCAGGGCGTTGAGGGGGTCTGGTTTGGTGGGCTCAGGATTGAGTCACTGCTTTTTGCAGATGACGTTGTCCTGTTGGCCTCATCATGCCGCGACCTTCAGCTCTCTCTGGATCGGTTTGCAGTCGAGTGCGAAGCGGCTGGGATGAGAATCAGCACCTCCAAATCTGAAGCCATGGTCCTCAGTCAGAAAAGGGTGGAATGCCCTCTCAGGATTAGGAGTGAGACCTTGCCCCAAGTGGAGGAGTTTAAGTATCTCGGAATCTTGTTCACGAGTGAGGGTAAAATGGAGCGGGAGATCGACAGGCGGATCGAGGCAGCTTCTGCAGTGATGCGGGCTCTGCATCGGTCCGTCATGGTGAAGAAGGAGCTGAGCCAGAAGGCAAAGCTCTCAATTTACCGGTCGATCTACGTTCCCACCCTCACCTATGGTCATGATCTGTGGGTAGTGACCGAAAGAACGAGATCGCGAATACAAGCGGCCGAAATGAGTTTCCTCCGCAGGGTGTCTGGACTCTCCCTTAGAGATAGGGTGAGAAGCTCAGTCATCCGGGAGGGGCTCAAAGTAGAGCCGCTGCTCCTCCGCATCGAGAGGAGTCAGATGAGGTGGCTCGGGCATCTGATTAGGATGCCCCCTGGACGCCTCCCTGGTGAGGTGTTCCGGGCACGTCCCACCGGAAAGAGACCCTGGGGAGACTATGTCTCTCAGCTGGCCTGGGAACGCCTTGGGATCCGCCCGGAGGAGCTGGAAGAAGTGGCCGGAGAGAGGGAAGTCTGGGCATCCCTGCTGGAGCTGCTGCCCCCGCGACCCGACCTCGGATAAGCGGAAGAAAATGGATGGATGGATGATAATGATAATGATAATGATAATAATAATAATAAAATTTTATTTTTTCATTCATGACAAAGGAAAAACTTGTTTTAGTCTAGTTTTCTTATTCATTTAACAAACACCTTTAATAAGAAATACCCCATCCTTGAATGTAGGTGCTGCTCTGCTCTGATGTGCTCACTTGGGTGACAGGTGTGCCTCATTGGGAGCTGGTCCCAATATAAGCCTCAGTGAGTCAGAGCAGAGCGTTTATATGTTTAGTGTATATTTGGTTCTGTGCTTTGTTAAATACAAAGCTCTTGGCTACGTTTACCCCAGCATTACACCATCAAGGGCAGGTCTCACTGTCCCCCCTGAGATGAGAAGATGTCCTCAGGAATGCTGGACATATTCTAGACGTCCAGGAGCTTCAGGAGCGAACATACCATGTGACCTGAACACACACACACACACACACACACACACACACACACACACACACCACGTATCACAATCATATAATGTATAGTAGAAAAACTGAAAGAGTGCATTTCTGTGTTTGTGTGTGTGTGTGTGTGTGCAAGTAGGGCATTGCATCCTGCGACAAGGGAACAGTCAGAAAACTAAAAATACACTCCCTCCACCTCTTCCAAAAATACAGCTCACAAAGTCTGCAGCACACACACACACACACAAACACACACAAAAATGCACTCTTTCAGTTTTCTACCATACAATATATGATTGTGATACATGGTGTGTGGGGGTGTGTGTGTCTGTGTGTGTTTGCAATAGTAAAGGACAGGTAGATGGACGAGGTTAGACAGGAGTCCCCGTGGGCAATTATGTTTGCTGATGATATTGTGATCTATTGTGAAAGTAGGGACATGCTTGGTTTGAAAGAGGAAGCTGCGAAAGACAGGAAGAAATGGAAATGGATGGTCCGCTGTGGCGACCCCTAAATGGGAGCAGCTGAAAGACAATGAAGAAGAAGTCACTCAGATGTTTTCTGTAAACAGATCTTCTAAAACCTCCCCCTAAGCCCTCTTTCATCAGCTCTTCATTAAGGTGGAGCAGCTCTTCATCGATGTGGAGCAGCTCTTCATTAAGGTGGAGCAGCTCTTCTGTAAAGTGGAATGGACTTGTGGGTGTGGTTTAGGACACACAGTACTGAAATTTGTGTGCTGGTGGTTTAGGCTAGAGATGATCCTCCAGTCAGGAGTCAGATGGTGAATGGTTTCTCGTTAATTAATAAACTGGGTATTTCTGGGTTTGGAAGAAGCTGTATGGATCCAATCGGTTCTGCAGCACTACACAGTTCTGTCCCTACAGATGGAATACAGTCCCTGAAAACCTTTCTGGGCCATGTCTGCTTCAGTGGGATGCTCCAGTTTCAGGATTATTATTAGGGGTAGATCAGCGGGACCACAAGAAGGAGTGGAAGAATACGTGGAGTTTCAGAACTGAAACCACACACACACAGAGCTTTATTAAAAGCTTGTATGATGCTTACCTTTCTGTGTGTGTGTGTGTGTTTGTTTGATTTTTTTGTTTGTGTGTATGTGTGTGTGTGTGCATGTGTAGGTTGTGACCTCTGGGAAGAACAGCCGAGGATATCACTACATCCTGGCAAACCTGGTGAGGTTACAGTCCCTCCGCTCACTACTGTCCACGCTCTGTCCTCCCAATGGTTTTGGACAGTTTTCTAAAAAGGTGTGAAAAAATGCTGTAAACAAAGAATGCTTTCAAAAATGGAAATGTTAATCATTTATTTTCATCAATCAGCAAAATGCAGTGAATGAACAAAAGAGAAATCTAAATCAAATCAATATTTGGTGTGACCACCCTTTGCCTTCAAAGCAGCATCAATTCTTCTAAGTACACTTCTAAGTACACACACGTTTTTGAAGGAACTCGGCTGGTGGGTTGTTCCAAACATGACTGTTTCAACCTACCTGTGACATTGATGATCATTAGCACCTGTTTGGTAAAATTGGTTGATCCTACACCTGACTTTAATCCTACAAAATCCCTGACTTTGTGCAAGTGTACCTATAAGAATCGATGCTGGTTTGAAAGCAAAAGGTAGTAACACCAAATATTGATTTGCTTTAGATTTTTCTTTTGTTCGCTCACTTTGCATTTTGTAAATTGATAAAAATAAACAATCATTATTTATATTTCTGAAAGTATTATTTGTTTACAGCATTTTTTCACACCTGCCTAAAACTTTTGCACAGTACTGTATGTGTGTGTGTGTATATATATATATATATATATATATATATATATATATATATATATACACACACAACTTTAAATACTATATTTTGTCATTTAAATATATTCACATCTCATTAATAATAACCCTAATAAATAAAAGGTAGTTTATATTATTTTTTATTATTGTTGTTGTTATTATCTTTCTTCTTAATTTCCTTCATCATAATTATTATCATAGTTTCTGAAGTGAACACAGCAGTCTGTGACCTGTGTGTGATCTTTGCCCCCCACTGTTCTTCACAGGGGTTCTCCAATATGAGTGTGGATAAGGTGTTCTCTGAGGTGCCATGTAACAGGACCCAGATAATAAACCCGAGAACTCTATAGTACAGCAGTTCCTGCAGCGCTGGGACCGTCTGGATGAGAGGGAATTCCCTGAAGCTAAAAACACTCCACTGAAGGTCATCAGTTACACTTCATCATATTATTGTAAAGCTATTCGTCCTCTGTTTAGAGTCTCCTCCCAGTTTCTCCACTCATCTCACTGAGGCTCTGAGTCAGGAAAGCTTGAGGGTGGGGATATACAGTATAAAGAACAGTTCATCATCAGAATATACAGGAAATGTTTTAACACCCTTACATTTCTTTAGTAAAGTCACATTATATTTAGATATTTACAGTTTACAGTTATATATTTACAGTTTACAGCACATTTTATAGAGTTAGAAAGTAAACAGAAATCTAAAACACTGAATGTGTGTGTGTGCAGTACACCTCAGCATTGACCCATGATGCAGTTCTGCGATAGCAGAGGCGCTTTCGTACCGCGCGGAAGGCAGGGATATTTCCAAGGCGAGGCAGTGCAGTGAGACCGCTCCACAATCCAGCTGTGCCCTGGAGTCAAGGCATCGACATTGAGAGGGCCCTCAAAATGGTAGGAGGGGGTCAGGAGGTTATTTATTATATTTATGTTATTGATAATGAGGCTGATAGTGAGGTTTGATTTATGGGCGATGTTCTGCAGACGCTACAGAACCCAGTGGGGACGGTTGTTCCTTCCATTTATTAAAGGATTTTGTTAAACTAATTTTTAGTATGATGAAAGGTTAATATCGTCCGCTCGCCTCCTGTGTGTGTGTGTGTGTGTGTGTGTGTGTGTGTGTGTGTGAGTGTGCGTCTGTGTCTGTGAACACTAGGCTGTGTGTGTGTGTGTGTGTGTGTGTGTAAAGTGTGAGTTTCACACAAAGCAGCAATGTTTGTACTCTTCGTTAAGCTGTGTGTCCGCCTGGTTGTTAAGTTGTTGTGTATCTGTGTTTGTTGTGTGTTATTGTTGTGGGTGCTACTGTTGCTCCTGTGTGTGCTGTGGTTCTGTAGGTGCAGGTCTAGGGGATGACGGGAACATCTAGTTTGATTCATTCGGCGACGTTCCAACTACACGTGGACATTTACGGTAAAATAAAGCCTGAGGAGCTAGAAAGGCTGTGAGTAACCTCCAGTTCCAACACACTACAGCCAACCATGGGCATCACATTCACACCGAACATTGGGATACTGAACACCCTAACACATTAACACCAAACACACTATCCTGTAAACAATAAATACCACACATAATGTGCAAACATTAACAACAAAACACTGTAATACTGTAACACCACACTGTAAACTGCATTACCCACACTGCCCCTTTCTGGGTAGTGTTTCTGAGTGTCTGTTTAACTGCTGTTTGTTGTTTGTGTGTGTTGCAGATTGGATACTGGAACGAATATGAGAAATTTGTTTATATAGTGGAGCTGCAGGTTGTCAACGACCTTTCTTCTGTGGAAAACCGAACAATTGTGGTCACTACTATTATGGTACACTTTCAGAAGCTGCTTTTTTAGAAGCATTCCTGCAATGAATCCTTCTGCCTCTCCAGGCAGAGCGGTGCCTTACATTCTGTCCTGGGGGGGCAGAACCCTTTTCTTTTTTCTCATTTTGCTTTCCACCCACTCACTACATGTTGAAACAGTCGATCACTTGTGAGTGTTTCAACTGTACCCAGGTGGGCTGCCAGAAGCATCGTCACTTTCCAACCATGGTGGCCTAAGCTGTGGCAGTGACATCACAATACCGGCTTTGATAATGAACCAGGCTAGGCCCCTCTCTCTCTCTCTCTCTCCTCTCTCTCTCATCATGCGTAAGTACACATCTGCCACAAACAAGAGACGAGAAAACCCCACACTTCCACCCTGAATCAGGGGTGTTTCACAGGACCCTGCTCTAGATTCCTGTCTGTGTCACTTTGATCTGTGTTGAAGAGCCTTCCTTTAAAAACCAGCTGTCCAATCAGGAGCAATGACACAGGGTTAAATATAAAATGTATAATATCATATCAATGTATCATAAAATACATAATATTTCAAACATACTATGCATTGTTCATATCTCACTTATAGATATATACACTTCACTGTATATATATATATATATATATATATATATATATATATATATATATATATATATATATATCTTATAGACATACATACACACACATATATATTCACACACTGTATATACTCACACAAACACTTACCTGCAGAAACCCAAAGTTTTACTTTTAAAGGGAAAATTATAAAAGTCCATAAGCAGTTCCAAGTTCACACTAAAACGTAAATTTTTTACATCAGAACAGTACATTTCCATAAAAAATGGAAATGTACTGTGTGTTTTGATGTTGGATTGTCGAAGAGGTCGAGGAGAAAACGAGGATGTCTTTAATTAAATTGTGGGTAAAGTTCACGAAGTGTGGCTAAAGCTAATGCTACGCAGTGAAAAAAAACCTAAACATACATAATTAACTACAAATAAACACAAAACAAGCAACTAATACATTTCTAATAAACAATAAATAAGTAACTAATAACAAGCAAAACAGCTCCTGTGTGTGGTAGGCTAGTTTTCAGTAGAGTGATGTGTACTAGGATAGTTTTCAGTAGAGTGCTGTGTGCTAGGCTAGTTTTCAATAGAGTGATGTGTGCTAGGCTAGTTTTCAATAGAGTGATGTGTGCTAGGCTAGTTTTCAGTACAGCAATGTGTACTAGGATAGTTTTTGGTAGAGTGCTGTGGGCTAGGTTAGTTTTCAGTAGATTGGTGTGTGCTAAGCTAGTTTTCGGTAGAGTGGTGTGCAAAAGTTAACATTTTGACCCACAGTCATATTTAAATGTGTGGTAAGGTTTTGCCTTATCTTACATTTAAAGGACATGACCGCCTCACTGACTCTTCTGACTCTGTCTACGATCTGAGTATCATAGGCAAATTCAGAACAATAGCAGTCTAGAACATAAAGCATGAACACTAAGGTAGAACACAGTCTAAGGCCTTGCTGTGACTGGACGGCTGGGTTAGCCATTCCATTATCCGCTATCATGGGAAACACTAACACAATGCTAGAATTTCAGAAATCAGAAATAAACAACTGAAATGGACAGAAATTATTTCGTTTGAGAGGAAAAGCTGTTAAAAGTGAAGATTAAATGTACGTTTTAACAGTAGTGTTGAGGCCTTCAGCACAAATCTGAGGGAACCACCCAATACCTCACCCTGTGTGTGCGTGTGGGTGTGTGTATGTGTTGACCCTGCTGACTCTCTGATCTAGGAAACGGGGCTCCCTGTGTGAGTGTGTGTATGTATGTGTATATGAGTGTGTATATATTTATGTTTGTATATGAGTGTGCATGTACATGAGTGTGTGTATACAGTTGAAGCAAAAATGATTAGCCCCCCCAGGAATTATGGAACATTTTTCTTAATTTCTTCCCAATGTTTGTAGCATTGATGAAACTTGATATAAGCATACATTCACCAGTGCTATTTAGTAGCTTTTGGTACATTTTGCAATATAAATTACATTTTTAGGCTTGCTTTATATCAAATATAGTAAAAAATGGGGTTTTCAAAAATATTTGCCCCATGTGAATGTTTCTTTCAAAACACACCTACAGTAATTAACCAATCAGTTTTGAAACCACACCTGTGCAGTCAATTGGCTTCCTAACAACATTCAATCAGCATAAAAAGACTCCAAGGAACAGGGCACTTGAACACAAGAGAGGGACTACTGTTACTCAACATGCCAAAGACAAAGGAAATCAGTCTGGAGCTCAGAAAGAAGATGGAGGCTATAATTCACAGTGTCTAGAACTGCTGTACGTTGCATCATTGCCATGTTGGATGTTGGATGTTGGATGTTAGGAAGGAGCCCCGGACATCTGCCAAGATGATTGTTGCTGACCTGACCTCTTCTGGAGTTGATGTTTCAAGGAACACAGTTGTTAGGGCTCTTCATCGTGGTGGGCTTCAGGGCCATCATCCCAGAAGAACCCCTTTACTGAAAGAGCGGCACATCACAGTCCAACTGAGGTTTGCCCGTGAACATTTGAAAGGTAAAAATGAGTTTTGGAAGTCTGTGCTTTGGTCTGATGAGACTAAACTGGAACTCTTTGGGAACATGGATGTTGCTTATGTTTGGCGAAGAAAGGGAGAGGCCTTCAACCCTAGGAACACAGTACCCACAGTTAAACATGGTGATGGGAGCATCATGCTGTGGGGCTATTTTGCAGCCTCAGGCACAGGGAGCCTTGTTCGGGTGCGTGGCATCATGAGAAAAGAAAATTATGTAGACATTTTGAGGGAGAATATGCAGAAATCTGCTTGTAGTCTAGGCTTAGGTCATCGTTGGGTCTTCCAACAAGACAATGACCCAAAGCATACATCAAAATTAGTCTGTTCCTCAAGGATACCAAAACCAAGATCCTGGAGTGGCCCGCACAGAGCCCCGACCTCAATCGCATTGAGAATCTGTGGCGGGTGCTCAAAGTGAATGTCCATGCTCGGAAACCATGCAATTTGGACCAGCTAGAACAATTTGCAATGGAAGAATGGGCCAAAATCCCTCAGGAGACCTGTGCCAACCTAGTAAAGAACTACTCTAAGAGATTGTTGTCAGTTGTGGCTCATACACTATTAACTATTAATGACCAGGGAGCTAATAAATTTGGATGTCTCATTTTTGTCCTTTCTTGTTTCAACTCGGTATCAAAAAAATATCCTATTTAAATTTAGTGGACATTGATTTTTATAGTGTATTTGTTTCCAAAATAATAAACACTTGTTGTTAATGGTCATTTTCATGGAGAAATCAAGAGTGTTGTCTAATTTCATAAGGGGGGCTAATAATGTTGGCCTCAACTGTATATGGGTGAATGAATGTGTATATATGTGTATGTTTGTGTGTGTATGTGCATATGTGTTTATCTATGTATTTCTGAATGTATGTGTGTGTATGAGTGTGTGTGTGTATATATGGGTAAATGAGTGTGTGAGTGTGAGTGTGTGTGGTGAATCTGCTGAGCCCTGTCTGATCTGGTTAACAGGAGGCGCCATATGTGATGTATAAGAGGAATTATATGCAGTTGGAGGGTAATGACCGGTATGAGGGATACTGCGTGGACTTGGCCTCAGAAATCGCCAAGCACGTAGGAATCAAATATAAACTCTCAATCGTGGCCGACGGGAAATATGGGGCACGTGACCCCGAGACCAGGACCTGGAACGGCATGGTGGGAGAACTGGTATATGGGGTAAGTCAGAGGTCACAGCAGGATGTAAATGGGTGGGCGTAAATGATGGATATGTGAAGCTAGCAACACTCTGGCTAAAGATTACTCTGTGATGTCAAAACTAGAAATTATACTAATTCTAATAATAAATTATACTAACACATTATACTAACATGTATACTATTGGATGATGTAAAGATAGTAAACCATTAAGTGCAGCAAATAACCAAGATGGACATAAGGGCAGCGATGAAGAGGATGAAAAGTGAAAGTGAAAATTCTTGTCATTGCGAGGTCACAGCACAGCACACAGTGAACCACAACGAAATTGGACATCTGCATTTAACTCATGCAAACACCGTGCAGCAGTGGGCAGCTATGAAAGTGCCCGGGGAGCAGTGACGGGGACGGTACCTTGCTCAAGGGTTCCTCATGGCAACCTACTGGTAAGGGGTGTGAACCCCACAAACTCTGATCCTGTGGCTTGACCACTAAGCCACCGCTGTCCAGTGGTGGATGAAGAATGGAAAGGCTATTGGTCCAGATAACATGCCAGTGGAAGCATGGCGGTGTTTAGGAGAGATGGCAGTGGAGTTTCTGATCAGATTGTTTAACAGAATCTTGGAAAGTGAGATGACGCCTGAGGAGTGGAGACGAAGTGTACTGGTACCGATTTTCAAGAATAAGGGTGATGCACAGAGCTGTAGTAACTAAAGAGGGAAAAGTTGATCAGCCACAGCATGAAGTTCTGAGAATAAGTAGTGGAAGCTAGGACAAAGAGGTGATAAGAGAGGTGATGATCAGTGAACAGCAGTATGGTTTCATGCCCAGAAAGAACACTACTGATGCAATGTTTGCTCTGAGGGTGTTGATGGAGAAGTACAGAGAAGGTCAGAATTTTTCATTGTGCCTTTGTGGACTTGGAGAAAGCATATGACAGGGTGTGTAGTGAGGAGTTGTGGTTTTGTGTGAGGAAGTCAGGTGTTACAGAGAAGTATGTGAGACCAGTTCAAGATATGTATGAGGGCAGTGTGACAGTGGTAAGATCTGCAGTGGGAGTGATGGATGCTTTTCAGTTAGAGGTTGTATTACATTAAGGATCAGCGCTGAGCCCATTCTTGTTTGCAATAGTAATGGGACAGGCTGACAGACAAGGTTAATAGGTTAAAAGGTTGGATACTGATGTTTGCTGATGATATTGTGATCTGCAGTGAGAGTAGGAAGCAGCTTGAGGAGAACCTGGAGAGGTGGAGATATGCTCTAGAGAGGAGAGGAATGAAAGTGAGTAGGACAAAGACAATTCATGAGTTTTAACGAAAGGGAGGACAGTGGAGTGGATAGGATGTAGGGAGCAGAAGTGACAAAGGTGGAGGAATTTCAATACTTGGGATCAACAGTTCAGAGCAACGGCAAGTGTTGAAGAGAGGTGAAGAAGAGAGTCCAGGCAGGTTGGAATGGGTGGAGAAGAGGGATTTGTGACAGAGGGGAACAAGCAAGAGTAAAAGGGAAGGTTTACAGACAGTAGTGAAACCAGCTACAGTGCCTTGCAAAAGTATTCACCCCCCTTAGCTTTTTACCTATTTTGTTACATTCACACCTGTAATTTAAATGTTTCTTAATCTTATTTTATGTGATGAATCTGTACAAAATAGTCTAAGATACTGAAGTGAAATGAGAAAAAAAATATAAAAAAGAATTTTAAAAAATACCAAAACTTTAAATGGGTATGTGCATATGTATTCACCCCATGAAGCCCCTAAAAAGTCCTGGTGCAACCAATTACCTTCAAAAGTCACATACAGTACTGTGCAAAAGTTTTAGGCAGGTGTAAAAAAAATGCTGTAAACAAAGAATGCTTTCAGAAATATAAATAATGATTGTTTATTTTTATCAATTTACAAAATGCAAAGTGAGCGAACAAAAGAAAAATCTAAATCAAATCAATATTTGGTGTAACTAACTTTTGCCTTCAAACCAGCATCAATTCTTATAGGTACACTTGCACAAAGTCAGGGATTTTGTAGGATTAAAGTCAGGTGTATGATCAACCATTTTTACCAAACAGGTGCTAATGATCATCAATGTCACACGTAGGTTGAAACACAGTCACGTTTGGAACAACCTACCAGCCGAGTTCCTTCAAAAACTGTGTGCAAGTGTGCCTAGAAGAATTGATGCTGTTTTGAAGGCAAAAGGTGGTCACACCAAATATTGATTTGATTTAGATTTCTCTTTTGTTCATTCACTGCATTTTGTTGATTGATGAAAATAAATTAATTTTATTAATTTTTAGTAGATTAACACTTCCATTTTTGAGAGCATTCTTTGTTTATAGCATTTTTTCACACCTGCCTAAAACTTTTGCACAGTACTGTTATTAGTGAAATGAAGTCCACCTGTGTGCAATATAAGTGTCACATGATCTGTCAGTATAAACACACCTTTTCTGAAAGGCCCCACATGCTGCAACACCAATAAGCAAGAGGCATCACACCATGAAGACCAAAAAGCTCTCCAAACAAGTCAGGGACAAAGTTGTTGAGAAGTACGAGTCAGGGTTGGGTTTTAAAAAAATATCCAAGTCTTTGATGATACCCCGGAGCACCATCAAATCCATGAACATGGTACCACAACAAAGCTGCCAAGAGAGGGCCACCCACCAAAACTGAAGGAGGGCAAGGAGGGCATTAATTAGAGAGGCAGCACAGAGACCAAAGGTAACCCTGAATGAGTTGCAGAGTTCTACAGCAGAGACTGGAGTATTTGTTCATAGGACCACAATAAGCCGTACACTCCATAGAGCTGGGCTTTATGGAAGAGTGGCCAGAAAAAAGCCGTTACTTTTTTCCATAAGCCATAAGAAGGCACGTTTTGAGTTTGCCAGAAGGCATGTGGGCGACTCCCAATCAGATGTATGGAGGAATGTGCTCTGGTCAAAGGAGACTAAAATTGAACTTTTCGACCACCAAGGAAAATGCTATTTCTGGCACAAAGCCAACACATCCCATCACCCCAAGAACACCATCGCCACAGTTAGAAATGGTGGCAGCATCATGCTGTGGGGATATTTTTCAGCAGCAGTGACTGGGAAACTGGTCAGAGTCAAGGGAAAGATGGATGGTGCTAAATACAGGGATATTTTTGAGCAAAACCTGTGTCAATCTGCCTGTGATTTGAGACTTTGAGTCCTGCTGGGTTCACCTCCCAGCAGGACAATGATCCGAAGCATACTGCTAAAGCAACACGTGGTTTAAGAGGAAACATTTAAATGTGTTGTAATGACCTAGTCAAACTTCAGACCTCAATCCAATTGAGAATCTGTGGTCAGACTTGAAGATTGCTGTTCACAGCAAAAACTATCCAATATGAAGGAGCTGGAGCAGTTTAGCCTTGAGGAATGGGCAAAAATCCCAGTGGCAAGAAACACTGGCAAGCTCATAGAGACTTATCCAATGCGACTTGCAACTGTAATTGGCAAAAAAGATAGCTCTACAAAGTACTGGCTTTAGGGGTGAATAGTTATTTGTTTGTCCTATTCATTGTTTGCTTCACAATAAAAAAAAAAATACATATTCAAAGTTGTAGGTACAGTACTGGGCAAAAGTTTTAAGCAGGTGTGAAAAAATGCTGTAAACAAAGAATGCTCTCAAAAATGGAAGTGTTAATCATTAATTTATTAATTTATTAATCATTAAAAAACAAAATGCAGTGAATGAACAAAAGAGAAATCTAAATCAAATCAATATTTGGTGTGACCACCTTTTGCCTTCAAAACAGCATCAATTCTTCTAGGCAGACTTGCACACAGTTTTTGAAGGAACTCGGCTGGTAGGTTGTTCCAAACATGACTGTGTTTCAACCTACGTGTGACACTGATGATCATTAGCACCTGTTTGATAAAATTGGTTGATCATACACCTGACTTTAATCCTACAAAATCCCTGATCCCCTGCGCAAGTGTAACTAGAAGAATTGATGCTGGTTTGAAGGCAAAAGGTAGTAACACCAAATATGGATTTGATGTAGATTTTTCTTTTGTTCGCTCACTTTGCATTTTGTAAATTGATAAAAATAAACAATCATTATTTATATTTCAGAAAGCCTTTCTGAAAGCATCTTTGTTTACAGCATTTTTTCACACCTGCCTAAAATTTTTGCACAGTACTGTATGTTCTGCAAATTAAATGGTGCAAACTCTCAAATAATCCATTTTAATTCCAGGTTGTGAGGCAATAAAACATGAAAAATGCCAAGGAGGTGAATACTTTTGCAAGGCACTGTATGTTGTACAGGTTGGAGACGGTGGCACTGAAGAAAAGACAGGAGGCAGAGCTGGAGGTGTCAGAGTTAAAGATACTGAGATTTTTTCGTTGACGAGGATGGACAAGATTTGAAATGAGTATATTTGAGGGACAGCTCAGGTTAGATGTTTTGGAGACAAAGTTAGAGAGGCAAAGTTGCATTGGTTTGGAGATGTCCACAGGAGAGACAAGGATTATATTGGGAGGAGGATGTTGAAGATGGAGCTTCCAAGAAAGAGGAAAAGAGGAAGACCAAAGAGGAGGTTTATGGACGTAGTTAGAGAGGACATGAAGGTGGTCGGTTTGAAGGAGGAAGATGAAGAGGACAGGAAGAAATGGAGACAGTTGATCTGCTGTAGCGACCCATAAACAGGCTCAGCCAGAAGAACACACATAAAACATATCCTATTCATCCATCCGTATGTCTGTCCATCCATCCATACACTCCTCCTTCCATCTGTCCATCAGTCAATTCATCCATGTATTCATCAATACATCCCATCCATCATCCATTCATCCATCCAACTAACTGTCTGTCTTTTATCCTTCCATCTGTCTGTTGTCTCTGTCCATCCATCCATTTATCCATCCATCAATCTGTTTATCTGTTTATCCATCCATCAATGAATCCATCCATCCTATGAGCTGTTTATCCTAACCAAGGTGCAAGGTTACTAGAGTCTATACGAGTACACACACACACAGTTTTTTTGGTAGCATGTCTGGGTCTTTTCTTTATCTGGACAGTGTGGACAGAGTTTTGTCTCCCTGGGGTGATTGGCGGCTGGACGAATCTTCCTGTCTGAGTGTTGCTAACTCCACCCAGGTCTCCAGTCTGGGTCAGAACTCACAGCTCTTAAACCATCAGAGTGTTTAGAACCTCACTGGGCATAAACGGGGAGGCTTTCGAAAGCTCCATTTAGCAGGACAGCTGCTCATCCTTTCCCACCCTGTCAGATCCTGTCCTATCCTAACCTCCTCAGTCTCCAACCAGCACAGCCCAACTACCTAGCAGCTGCATTCAGTACAGCAAGCACACGATCACTCAGCAGGACAGATCATACCTCAGATGCAGCAGGACAGAATCTGTAACCTTTACATTTCTGTTGTTTGGTTAGGAATCAGCATTTAAATGTGACTGAAAGGAGGAAATGTAAAGTAATGAAGAGATTAAAGTTCACTTTTAGCCAGATTTTTTACCCACACACACCATCCAGCAGGGTGCAGCTACATCCAGCACTCGGGGAGCAGTGTCTCGTGTGACGGTATCTCGATCAAGAGAACCTCAGGTGAACCTACCGGTCCAGGAATTGAACCCACAACCTTCTGATCCTGAGGTCCAGTCCCTAAGCAATGGAACATCACTGTCCCTTATTGCACTGAAACTGTAAAAGCACAGGAAGTCCCTCAGGATTAATAAAGCTCTTGCCATGTTACATGTTACATTAGCCTCTGATCTCCGGTTCTAACACTAAATCTGAGCTGAGTGACCGCCTGTGTTAGGACGGTCCGGTGGGGGCATAGCTCTCCCCTGCTTGCTGTGAAGGTTAACCTTTGTCAACGCTGTGTGTTTGTAGAGGGCGGACATAGCAGTGGCACCACTCACCATTACTCTGGTGCGAGAAGAAGTGATAGACTTCTCCAAGCCCTTCATGAGTCTGGGCATCTCCATCATGATCAAGAAGCCGCAGAAGTCCAAGCCGGGTGTGTTCTCCTTTCTGGACCCGCTGGCCTACGAGATCTGGATGTGCATTGTGTTTGCCTACATTGGTGTGAGTGTAGTGCTCTTCCTGGTCAGTCGCTTCAGCCCGTACGAATGGCATCTGGATGAGAACGATGAAGCGAAGGACCCTCAGACCCCTCCAGATCCACCTAATGACTTTGGCATCTTCAACAGCCTATGGTTCTCTCTCGGAGCCTTCATGCAGCAAGGATGCGATATCTCGCCAAGGTTGGTTCTTCCTTCAGAAACCAGCAACTACCATCTTCAATTCCATCTCCAACTCTATCTCACTCTCTCTCTCTCTCGCCAGCTGTTTCTCTGCATTTTACGGTCATTTGTCCTTTAGTCACAACACCGCGGTGCTTATATTCTCCTAAACATCACTGTTCATCAGGACCTGGTCTTGCTTTTTTTTTTTTTACCTTTTAGGACATTTGTGTGCTTTTATTCTCTGAAGAGTCCAAATTAATTTCTCTCATCTCTCTCAGAAAGCATCATCTTTTGCCTCCAGATTTTAATGTGTTGTTGAGAAACCATTCTCCAGTTCTTCCTGAAGGACAGTGTTTTTGTCTCTCATTTTCAGTATTGTCCCTGTACCTGAACAGTTTGATTGTTTTTTGTTGGTTAACCAGTGAAGAAACAGGTGCAGATGATTCCAGATGATCAGGTGATTTGTTTACTGCTGATGCTGAATGCTGAGTGGGTGGAACCCCCTTATCTAGAACCATGTATCTTTAGACACTTTGCAGCCTGGAGCACTAAAACATTTGTTCTTTTAATTGACTCAAGCTGATAAAGAGTCAGACACTCTGACAGGAAAATGATTTTTCCTCTAACAAAGAGATTCAGTACAGAGTATGAAGACTTTTGCACAGTGCTGTATGTAGATGTATGTGCTGCAGTCTTGGAGAGCCTCCAGTAAAACAGCTCATATTCACCTTGTGCTGACTGTAAAATGCACAGACTCAGTTTCTCTGTCTTTCTCTCTCTGTCTCTCTCCCGTTCCTATTGGAGGGCTACCGTGTTTTTGCTGCATGTCTCCATTTCAGCAGTCTGTTGTCTGAGAGGTTTTAGTGGTCTCCTCTCTCTTCACTGCTTTCTTATCTCATCACTCAATCCATAATTTTCCTTTATCATTCTTTCACTCCATGCATTTTCACTCCCATTATCTTGACGTCTGCTCTTGGGCCCTTCATTCTAGAGGTGATGCCTTGCCCTACATCACCTTCTTCCTGGTGGTGGTTCAGGAAGTCTCCATGTGTCGGTTCTCCAAACAGGTGTTTGCTGATGGAGAAATCACTCTGGAGAAAAGGGGTATGGCCTAAAGAGCCCATGAAGTTTCAGCAACAAACCCTCCATAGACACCAGCGCTAAAGTAGCAAACCACTCTGGAGCAGGATCTTCTGCTCTGGATTAGCATTTTCGGTTGATTGTGTTTAACTGCTCTGGATTAGCATTGCCCTAAAGAAAGATTAGCATCACTCTAGAGAAGGATAATATGTTCTAGACAAGATTATAAGGTTTCAAAGATTAGCTGTTCTGAATAAATATAGCTCTAGATTTGGATTAGCATTGCCCTTGATCAGGATGGGCTGTTTTGGATTATAATTTGGAGCAGCCTTTGTGGATGAACACTGCTCTAGATTAGGATCATCTGTCTTGGATTAGCATTGCCCTTGAATGAGATTACCTGTTTTATATTAGCATCACTCTAGATTAGGAATCTATATAATAATTCTAGGTTACACATTGTGCTGTATTAGGATAATTCTTTTTAAATAAACAATTTAAATAAACTCTAAATTAAAGTCTAAATTAATGTCCTATATTAGTATCATTATACTGATTAGCTGCTCTGGAATAGCATGCCACTGTAGCAGTTTTAGATTATTTTAGGATTAACTGGATCTATGTGGTTCTAGTGTTGGATTAGGTGTTCTAAAATTGTATGGATTAACATTTTTCTAGAGTAAAATTAGGTGTTCTGGATTAGCATCACTCTAGAGCTCACTGTGAGGGGACATGTCCACTGTTTAACACTTCCTTCTTTCATCCATATTCTTTCTCTTTTTGTTTTTCTCTGTTTCTCTCCCTGTGCGTATTATTTCCTTATGCTCTCTCTCTCTCTCTCTCTCTCTCTCTCTCTCTCTCTCTCTCTCTCTCTGTGTCTTTCAGGTCTCTCTCAGGTCGTATAGTAGGAGGAGTATGGTGGTTCTTCACTCTGATCATCATCTCCTCCTACACGGCTAATCTAGCAGCCTTTCTCACTGTGGAGCGAATGGTGTCTCCTATAGAAAGTGCTGAAGATTTGGCAAAGCAAACGGAGATTGCATACGGAACGCTGGACTCGGGATCCACCAAAGAGTTCTTTAGGGTGAGAACCCTGCTCTGAAAGAAACAGTGTTTTGCTGATCTGTACTTTACCACTGCTTATAAATGAAAGTGAAAAATTGTAATTGTGAGTACACCACACAACACACAGTGAACCCCAACAAAATGTATCCTCTGCATTTAACCCATACACACTATGCAGCAGGGGGCAGCTACTTGAAGCACCCAGGGAACAGTACCTTGCTCAAGAATACCTCAGCACGACCTACTGGTCTGGGATTCAAACCTACAGGGTGGCCTAGTGGTTAGGGTGTTAGCCGCATGATCGGAGGATTGGGGGTTCAAACCCCTTCCCAATAGGTTGCCCTGAGGTACCCTTGAGCAAGGTGCTGTTCTCGTCACTGCTCCGCGGGCGCTTTCAATAGCTGCCCACTGCTGCATGGTGTTTGAGTGTGCATGGGTTAAATGCAAAGGTTGTGGTTCACTGTCTGCTGTGCTGTGACCTCGCAATGACAAGTCACTTTTGTTTTCACTTTCAAACCACAGATCCTGGGGCCGACTCCCTAACCACTAGACCACTGGTGCCCCAGACATTCTGATATCTTCCTGCATCTTTATATCCTCCTGTCCATATGTTTGTGTGCATGCATGCGTGTGCGTGCATGCTGTGTAAGAACATTGACAAAAGTCCCAGGCATTTTTAGGCCACACCAGATAATCCACTTTGCTGACGTGATGAGGCCATCTCTGTCACCACACATTACCATCACAAACAGCCTGTAGGGTTTGTGTTTGTGTGTGTGTTTGTGTGTGTGACTCAGCAGATGATAACGCTGTTGCTCAGGTGGTGACAGTTGTGAACAGAGCCGTTTGGGTTTCTGTGGAAGGAGGAGCTGTCTAACCTCTAGAGTGCACTGTTCACTACTGACCTGATAACTCCAGATTACATCTGATTACATGATTACACTTTAGTACACCTGCCTAGTCTTCTCTAAACTAAGGTAGATGAAACTGATGCTTAAAATAAAAAAACAGGATAAAATAATCTGAGTCTCGAGAGCAGGCGGGCAATACTGTAGGATTAGATGTTCTAGAACAGGGGTCTCAAACTCAATCGCACAGGGACAAAACTCAAAGCACACTTTAGGTTGCGGGCCGAACAGGATAAATATCTATTGAACAGACTAAACGTTTTTTTAACATAAATGTGACAGGATACAATATTATTCCAAAATTAATATTAAACTTAAAATATTTTGCTCTCCATAAAAATATCTCCTGTCAAAATGATACAAATTCAAAATATGAACATGCTACAAAAAACCTGAAAATAAAAGTAAAAATTGTGCCTTTTTTGTGCTAAAAGTTGTGCAAAGTTTTCTTTGCTCTTATTCCATTTAGTCAGAGCTGGATGCTTGGCATCTTTTCTTGGCAACAAGTTCATGTTTGACCATTGTTAGGGGCTCGCTTTGACTTGAAATTTTGGTTGTATACATTAACAGACGCTATATTGATCTGATGTAACTGACGCGGGAATGATCGCAGGTAGCCTATCGTTTTGTAAGGCAACTGTTTAACAGTTTAAATTCTTTAACAGTGTCTCAGTTCTGATTCGGATTGTGAACTTCGCACTGAATTTCATTTGTTCTTCCCTGGTTCTCCTACTTAAGCTCCTATTCAGTGGAATCTCCAGCCTCCAGTTCAGACTCTCACACTGCAATGCTGCCACCCTCTAGTGGTGATCTGCTTCTGTTACGCAGGACGAGAAATGAGATTCTTTTTAATACACACACAGTCACACATACTCATGCCGTTAGGTTACCAAGTAGGTAGGCTAGCATGACCTCCAAACAGCTGTTTGTCTGTCTGTGTGTGTGTTTTCTTCTGACTGCCCACAATAACACACTCACATACTCATACAGTCACACACACCAGGCAAGAAAATCATGACTAGATTATTTCTGTTGATTTAATAGTTAGAGTATATATATTATATATATTTGAAGTTGTGACCGCTATCTATCTATCTATCTATCTATCTATCTATCTATCTATCTATCTATCTATCTATCTATCTATCTATCTATCTATTTATACCTTTCTCTATCGGTCTCTCTGTATCCCTCTGTCTTACCCCTCTGTTCTCCTGTTCTCCTGTTTCTCAGCGCTCTAAGATCGCTGTGTATGAGAAGATGTGGTCGTACATGAAGTCGGCCGAACCGTCGGTGTTTGCAAAGACGACGCCGGACGGAGTGGCGCGGGTGCGAAAGTCGAAAGGGAAGTTCGCATTTCTGCTGGAGTCGACAATGAATGAGTATATTGAGCAGAGGAAGCCCTGCGACACCATGAAGGTGGGAGGGAACCTGGACTCCAAAGGATACGGAGTGGCCACGCCCAAGGGGTCGGCATTAAGGTGGGTGGAATAATATAACAATCCAGTCCTGTTGTTATAGTATTCCACCCCCCCTGATACCACCATCTCTCTGTCTGTCTGTCTCTCTGTCGCTCTCTCTCTCTGTCTCTCTCTCTTTCTGTCTTTCTCTCTGTCACCCTCTCTCTCTCTCTCTCTGTCTCTCTCTGAGGTCATGAAGAGGTAACATTGTGTGGTGTCTGTTTGAAAGGCACTGAGACTTATGGTTGTTTACTTGTTGTTTTGTTGTCTCTGTGCTGTGTTAATATTGTTGATGTTTCTCTCAATTGAAAGATTTGTGTTTGGTTTTGCATTTTCCATATGTTGTGCATTTTTGCTTTCCTTTCTTTCCCTCTTTTTCTTCTTCTCCCTGCGCCTCTTTTGGTTCTGCTGGATGAACAGTTTCAACCTGTGTGTATGTGTATGTCTATGTGTGTGTGTGTGTATGTGTGTGTGTGTGTGTGTCTGTCTTCATGTGTATGTATGTGTTGCATCCTGATACGTTGTGTTTTGCTTTCTGGTGTGCTGCTCTTTTTTCTCTGCATGCAGTTTGCTTTCTTCTCCTCCTGATGACGGACTATCCCTCCATTCTGCATTTATCCACTAACTCCACCCACTTGCTCTCTCTCTCTTTCTTTCTGTCTCTCTCTCTCTCTCTGCTCAGTGTTACATACCTCTCACATCCAGACACACCTCTGCCTGCACCCAGCCAATGCAATTAAATACCCAACCAATTAAGCAGCTCCTTTAATTAACCAATTAACCAATCTTTCCTTCTCATACTCTCCCTTTTTAATTCTAGGACTTAATTAACTGCCTCTCCAGACTCTGCCCACTGAGGTGTTCCTCTGGAGCTGCTGCTGCAGTAGCTAAGTTGGGGGCGGGAACCCCGTTAATGGGCAGAGCCTGGAGAGGTTGTGCTAATGTGTCTTGATGGGATACCGCGCAATTAGATTTCTCACGGACCTGATCCTTTTTTGTTTTTCTGACATTGTATGTTTTATCGTTTCAAGAAGTGCTGTGAACCTGGCTGTGCTAAAGCTGAACGAACAGGGCCTTTTGGACAAGCTGAAAAACAAATGGTGGTACGACAAGGGGGAGTGTGGCAGCGGTGGAGGCGACTCCAAGGTCAGCCTCAGTCTCCACAAACAAACAAGCAAACAAGCAAAAACAGACAGACAGACAGAAAGGAAGCTGCAACAAGTAATCGGCAAGGCTGTGACCAGTGGTCTCAGGCAACAGTAATGGACCCCACAGGGGTCAGCCGGTTACCATGATGACTGTTGCTACCAGCAACTGTCTAATTATTATTATTTTTTTGTTAGTTTTTTTGGGGCATTGCAAGATCAGACCGAACCCTTTGCTTGGCTAACGGAGGAAAGAGAATGGTGAGAGAGGAAGGAAGGAGCGAAGGAGGGAGAGAAGAATGAAATGAAATATGTTGTTTATGTGTTGTAAAAAAGCTGAAGGCAAGAATTCTGGGCATCTCTGCAGAATCAGTGTAGCCGTTGCTATGGTTGTCACCAGGAGTTAGGTACAGTCAGGGTTGCCATGTAGTGGTGAAAGGCAGCGCCTTTGTCTGCTTTTCACATCTCCATGGCAACGGGGGTGTGTTAGGGGTTAGTTAGTGTCACCTTTCTCTGGATTTCATTCCAAATTTTAAAGTTAGTTTGATCAGTCCTCACTGAAGTCTCATTTTGCCAAAGCTGCCAAACTCTCTGCTGAGGGTGAAAGTTCAGGGGTCAGGGGCCAGGGGCAGCGAGGCAAACAGCGAAGTCTTGAGGGGACGAAGCATCGCAGGCAAACGTGAGAATTCTAATGAAAAAAACCCACTACGTTTCCAACAATCCCTCACTGCATCACGCACCAGGCTCGCCCGCCACCCATTCTGGATGAAGCAGGAATAAGCCCTGCCCCTTCACTGTCAGGAAGTAATCTTATACACACAGACACAAAACCACACACACCTCTAGCTCCTGTGCTTACGTCACCCTGTGTTTGGCCACTCCCACACAGTGAGGTTGTTTGCTTCTGATTGGCCCATGCCCTGTCCTCCTCTCTGATTGGCCAACAAAATTCCTGTGCAAAACAGAGGGGGCCGCTGGTTCTGTGCGGAGCAGCACCGTGCATGCTGGGTAGAGGATGTCTAGTCCGTTTTTTTACATCAGGACTGCATGTTTCTCATTTATTCACCTGCCTGTGACCCTACAATGCATGATGGGAGTAATTCAGCTCTTCACAGCAAATACACAACACACCTGTGTGACGATAGTGAAGAAAAGCTTGCTCAGAATTAATGAGATCAAAGTGCCCACATCTTCTCCTGTCAGTGTTTAGATCCCACTGGACAATGGTCCTGCTGGACACAAAGCTTTCCAGAGTGTGTGTATAATATTTAACACATCATCATCATCATTATCATCAGCATCAAAAAGATAAAACGTCAGTGCGGCTTTTTCAGCCTCTCTTGCCAGTGATGAGAGTATAAAAAAATGCTGAAGAATGGCAAGAAGTTGCCGTTATTTCTGTAACTTTTATCTATTTTGCAAGGTTACTGTGATGCACATGTGATTTACCCAATAAAATTCTGATTTTGGTAAACACGGGAAGAACAACTGATAATCTGAAAGGAAATTGTAAACAAAATAGAATTTGTAGAAACTAGAATATGTTGCAGATTTTGGATGAAGATGGCTCACTCATGAGGTATCAGGTGCAGCGTGAGGTTCCCTTCAATCAAGCTTTTATGCAGCAGCAGCTGGACTCCGTGAGAAGTAGTTTCTCGGCTCTCCAGGGATGTTTATCTGTATATTTCCAATTTTTACAAGACTCTGATGCCCAATGACAGAGAGTCTCCCTGATTTGTTTCAGGGTTTGGTTAAGGGACTCATACGTTGTTGGAGATAGAACAGAACCAGAATTGAATCCACAACCTCCTGGTCCACAGTGTAATTACACTGAGTATTAACTACCATGCAATAACTACAATGAAGTGAAAGTGACTGCCATTGTGAAAAAGCACACAGTGAACCACAGCTTCCATCTTCTGTATTTAACCCACACACACACCGTCCAGCAGGGTGCAGACATATCCAGCACCCAGTGAGCACAGATGGGGATGGTTCCTTGATCAAAAGAACCTTGGGGCAGCCTTCCAATTTTGGAGCCTCATCCCTAAACACTAGGACATCATTGCCCCATGTATGAATACTAAGGGATTTACTACCATTCAATATAACATTATAGCTGTCACAGGGTAGCTAGAGGGTATTAACACCATATAATAGTTACAATCTATTAACACTGATAACTACAGTGTAAAGACTAAAGGTTAAGAATAGCCATGAAAGAAACTAGCTTTTAACATTGTGTAATAACTACCAACCTATGGTAATAGCAGTGTAATAACTATGTAATACTAGTAGTTAAATAAATATAGTGACATAACTTTGTAATAACTACAATGTTAAACTAATAAATTAGTGTGTTAACAGTGTGTAATAGCGATGCTGTATTAACTACATTGTAATAACATACTGTGGATTACTGCAGTTTAAAATAAAGTGTAAAAAACAGTTAAACAACTGCATTTAAAATCTACAGTGTAACAAAAATAAAAACTACAGTTCAATAACTATTATTTTCTGGATTGTGACTTAAAGGGTCACAAACTTTAATTATTTTCAGATATAAAATAAATTCATTACACTGAGGGCTGTATGGTTTTGTTAGTTATTTTTGGTGTTCTATCCAGATTAGATCACATATTTGATAGTTCTGCAGAACTGTGTTCATCTTGTTTGGTGTGGATTTATTCACATGTCTGTCTTTAATGCGGATCAGAACCAGAACTCTCAGGAGAACCAGCTTCACAGCCTCTCCCTGCTGCTGCCTAAAGACCTGATTGAAAAATATTACTAAAATTGCACCTTTCAAATCTGTTGTGCGTGTTTGTGTATATGTGTGTGTTTTCATGTCCTCCTAAACAGCATTTTTGTTGTCTGGTTTCTCTGATCTGAGATCAGCCGAGACTAAACCTGGTTCAAGACTGGACTCTATTTAGGGAGATCTTAGTTTATAATGTCTGCAGTGGAACATCACCCAAATGTACAGAAATAATGTCCCCCTTACATTTACATGTGCTGCTGTTTATTTACTATTATCATTATAATAATAATAATAATTATAATTATTATTTATGTTATTATTATTCTGTAGCTGGACACACTCTCTCTCTCTTTCTCTTTCCCTTTCTCTGTATCTCTATCTTCCTCCCTCTCTTTCTCTTCTCTCTTTCAGGCTGTCTCTGTCGCTCTCTCTATACTTGCGACTGTGAAAACCGTGAATCACAACCAAATGCATCCTCTGTATTTAGCCCACACATACCATCCAGCAGGGGGGAGACATATCCAGCACCCAGGGAGCAATGATGGGGACAATACCTTGATCAAGGGAAACTCAGGGGAACCTACTGTTCCGGGACTTGAGCGGGTGTGCAAGGGATATGTGTAAAATGTGCGTGTGAAGGTTGTGTGTGAAGAGTGTTTTGAAGGGTTTGAGCTAAAATCCTTAAGGACCCACTGGCTGGGTGGAGGGTGATGGACCTGCACGTTGGTGGTGCCTCATCAGTGAGCTGTGCTTTAGGGATCAGGAGGCCACATGTCCAGCTGGACGTCCTGAAAACACTCGATGCAGGCAGGTCAGCGTATGTTTGCTGTTGCTGAATTACAAACCGTCGTCATTTTACAGAAAGGAAATAAACTGAGTTACCCAGCAGCCCTGTTGATGGCAAACACCTTACACATTTTATTCTTATTTTTTTTGAGGGAGTGTAAGGTGTCTGGTTTGTACCCTCGCCCTCTCTGAATGCTTATGTTCTGTCTGTTAGCCGAGAAAGGGTTCCGGATCCTGCCTGATCCAGCTTGCTTGATTTAATTCTGCAAAAAAAGACGAGGACGACGTCCCCGGTGCTCTGTTGCTGTGTTGTTGGCTGTGTTACTATGGTTACCAGTCTCTCTTTCTCTCTCTCTGCCTGTGTTGGAACAGTGAGTGCCGATTACTCAAAGCGATCACAGTAGGTCCTGGTACTGTCAGGTAGCACTGCCAGGTCAAAAGGTCAAAAAAGGTAACACCAATGATAGCCATGCCTGCCTTCCCCTCCATCCCTTTTATTTCCCCTCTCTCTCTCTCTCTCTCTCTCTCTCTCTCTCTCTCTCTCACTCTCTCTCTCACACTAATGCTATCCAGACCAGGTACCCCTACAGTATCGCTTTGGTTTTAAAGCTCTTAAAGAGTAGATGTAAAGTATTAATAACATAAAATAACATAATTCTGCGATGTTATTTATGTTATTTCCCTCGTGAAGAACTCCTGTAAACCTTGCAGTATTGAAACTCAGTGAACAAGGCATCTTAGACAAGCTGAAAAACAAGTGGTGGTACGATAAAGGGGAGTGTGGGACCAAGGATTCGGGAAGTAAGGTCAGTTTCCATGGTGACATGCATTCCAAAATAATAAACAAACAAACAAAAAAAACACTCCTGCTCACGTGCTGACAGTAATTGCTGCCGTCCTCTCCCATGCCGTCCCGTTCCATCCCCTCCCCAATTTGGCCCGATTGAGTCCACAGAAGAGTACTGGAGAGGCCAACAGTGCCATCTGCAGTACTGCCTTAAAAACAGCTCAAATTGGGAGATTTTTGTAAGACGGCACTGCTTCACCATCACACTGCCTGCTTTTACATGACAGAGCATGATCGATATTCAGCCACAGAGGTGTAACTGAAGTACTTAAGCTTGTAATTGAGTATAATGAATTAAAATAGTAATTGCAGTTTGAATAGAGTTTGTAATGATAATAAATCGTTAAGTGCTCCAAAAGAGTTATATTGTAACATTAGAATTATATTTTGTTTTGTATTATGTTTTCCACTTATTTTTTTGATTTATTTATTTATTTTTAGTCTTTCCTTTGCTATTAAGGTGTATGCAAAGGTTTTGGCGCCCCCTGTCAAATTATCTGTGCACGTCCTCTACAGACTCAGCGCCAAGTTTTCCAAAATGAGTAAATATAAAATCATTAAGCATGAACACCTGTCTGTAAGCTTAGATTTACAGATAGTTTATTAATTCTTTATAAGTGTTTGTGTTTGAGTGTTAGTCAGTGTGTGTGTGTGTGTGTGTGTGTGTGTGCGCGCGCGCGCGCGCGTGTGTATGAGAGTGAGAGAAAGAGTGAGAGTGTGTAACTAAATGAGTGTTTCTGTGTGTGTATATGTCTGAGAAAAATGGGAGAAATGATTTCAAACCGGATTGGCTGATTTTTCTCCTTGAATTTGTTTGAATCCTTTAAACATCAAAGCAATGACTTTCCTGTCAAACCCAGTGACCTTGATGGTTCTGGTGGTCGTTGGTTCTGATCCCAGAAATAGAACTGACATAAACGTGTGTGTATTCTCTGCAGGGGGCGTGTACAGCAGTGGTAGTTTCACGGGGGTTATTGCAGCTTGTGGGCGTGGCTGTAGGATCTTCAGTGTGATTGTTGTGACGTTGTTCAGTGTGCGACTGATCAGGTTGTGATGAAACTTTAAGGGTTAAAACCAGACCCTCCTGCTGCCGTGCCGCCATTCTTCATGCCTCGAACGCTGTCCAGGTGGCGTGCGTCCGATTTGTGTGTCTCACTGGGTGCATGGCGTCTGTAAGCGTCGTGTGGCGTGAAGCTTCCTCTCACAGCCTTACCACGCTGCGCTGGACAGTGTTGCCAAGGCAACGTAAAAGATGGTTCAGTGAGACGAGCAGGGCCTCGCAATGCACAGCGTTATGGAACGTGTTACACCTGTTATTTAACCTTTTGAGACACACACAAAAACACACACAGCGTGGCAGCCGAAGCACCTTCACGAGCCAGCGTAACCATGGCAACCACACGACCCAGCCGTAGCTGCTGTTGCCTCTCATAGGTTTAAAGTGTGAAGGGTCTCATGCCGAAAGAATGTGTTTATGAGCGTGAGGCAGGTTGCCGTGGCAGCAGAACGGTGTTTGTGTGTGTTGTTGAGGCTTGTCTGTGTTTGATATGTGATGCTGCTCCTCGGGCCAGCTGAGCATGCCGGTGTCCTTCAGTGAGTTTTGAAAGCTGTGAAGTTTGCAGAAGTAGTTCAGTGAGGGGAATCGCCATGATAACATTAACTTTCAACCCTTCCTCACCTTCCTCTTCCTCACCGCCTCCTGGAGCATCCAGAGAACACCAGGACTTTACCGGTGGCTTTGCCAGATTAATGAATTTCTGCTCTGCTGATTTATGTTCCCTCCTTATGGCTCAGTGTTGGCTCCACAGTGGAGTGTGTGTGTGTGTGTCTCATGGCAGGGGATGAGGAGAATGAAAGAAAGGAGATTTGATGAAGCCCTGCCCCTTTGAGCCAACCTGAGTCGTTAACCCAGAAATACTTAAATATTTTGGGCTCTCGGGTTCAAAACAACTTCTGAAGTCCAATTCGTACCCACCATGCCAAATCAGAACCTCGGGTCCAGTTCAAGCCCATCAGTCCAAATCAGTACTTTTTGGCCATTTCAGGATCTGCACTCCAATTAGAGCTCTCCACTCCAAATCAGAGCCTTCAGTCCAAATTATGTTTCCACTTCATGCTCAGTCCCTCAACTTGAAATCCATCCGTCTGGTCCAAATTCATACTTGACAATCCAGAATTAGTGCATCTGGAATCGGAGCTGTAAACCAGGTCTTGGGTGTTACACAATGATTTACGTATCCCTGGATTAACGTTTCATAACATCCTACCATCTTTCCCACCAGCACAAAACTTCCTCCTTTAATCTCTTCACGTCCTCCCACGGAGTGTGTGTGTGAGGGAGTAGGTGTGAGGGCCTGCCCGTGTGCATGCCATAGAGCGAGTAGTGTTGTGTACTGGATATATGTGTGTGTGTGTGTGAGTGTGCATGACTGTGTCTTTGTGCTCTGCAGGACAAGACGAGTGCATTAAGTCTCAGTAATGTGGCGGGTGTGTTCTACATCCTGGTTGGTGGACTGGGTCTGGCCATGACAGTGGCACTGGTGGAGTTCTGCTACAAATCCCGACAGGAGACCAAACGCCTTAAACTGGCCAAAAATGCTCAGAACTTCAAAGCTGCTCCTCTGGCCAACACACAGAGCTTCGCCACCTACAGGGAGGGTTACAATGTCTACGGCACCGAGAGCGTCAAAATTTAATAGTGTGTTCAGGTTCACATTTGGGATTGGGTTGGGGTAGGCTTAGGGTCCGCATCACTACACCTCCAAATATAATCACTAATGATGTTTATTATTCATATACATTTATAACCACTAGGCCACTAGGGATGCACAATCCAGTGTATTTCTTCGTACCGGTCCAAAGCCCAGATAAATGGGGAGGGTTACGTTACGAAGGGCATACAACTTTACCAAATCAATATGCGGACAACGAAAAAACTTCCATACCAGATCAGTCGAGGCCTGGGTTAACAATGACTGCCACCAGTACTGTTAGCCTACAAGGTGCTGGTGGAAATTGGACTACTGTTGGCCAAAGAAGAAGAAGAAGAGGAGGAAGGCAGGTCCAGAGGGAGGAGGAGAGAAAGAAGGGGAGGAGAATGGAAGTGAGGGTAGGAACTTTAAGCATGACTGGTAAAGGTAGAGAATTAGCTGATAAGATGGAGAGAAGGAAGATTGACATTTTGTGTGTGCAAGAGACTAGATGGAAGGGTAGTAAGGCCAGGTGTATTGGAGGAGGGTTTAAATTGTTTTACAAAGGTGTGGATAGAAGGAGGAATGGGGTAGGTGTATCCTGAAGGAAGAGTATGTGGAGAGTGTTTTGGAGGTGAAGATGGTGTCAGGGAGGATGATGACTTTGAAGCTGGAAATTGAAGGTGTGATAATGAATGTTGTTAGTGCTTATGCTCTACACGTTGGTTGTGAAATGGAAAAGAAATAAGAATTCAGGAGTGAGTTAGATGAAGTGAGTGGAGGAAGATGCTCGCAGGTAGATTATTCTTTGCAGGAAGGTCAAGTCTGAAGGAGATTGGAGACTGCAAAGTAGTGACGGGAGAGTAGCTAAACAGCATAGGATGGTGGTCTGTAGGATGACTTTGGAGATCAAGAAGAGGAGGAACGTGAGGGCAGAATTGAGGATCAAGTGTTGGAAGCTGAAGGAGGAGGACTTCAGGCAGGAGTTAACACAGGCACTGGGAGGTGTTGAAGAGCTACCGGATTGCTGGGAAACTACTGCAGTAGTAATAAGGCAGATGGCTATAAATGTACAGAGCTGTAGTAACTATAGAGGGATAAAGTTGATCAGCCACAGCATGAAGTTATGGGAAAGAGTAGTAGAAGCTAGATTAAGAAAAGAGGTGAACATTGGTGAACATCAGCATGGTTTTATGCTGAGAAAGAGCGCTACAGATGCAATGTTCGCTCTGAGGGTGTTGATGGAGAAGTACAGAGAAGGTCAGAATTTGCATTGTGCCTTTTTGGACTTGGAGAAAGCATATGACAGGATGCCTCGAGAGGAGTTGTGGTTTTGTATGCGGAAGTCTGGTGTTACAGAGAAGTATGTGAGAGTAGTTCAGGATATGTATAAGGCCAGTGTGACTGGTGAGATCTGCAGTGGGAGTGACGGATGCATTTATGGTAGAGGTTGGATTACATCAAGGATGCTGAGCCCATTCTTGTTTGCAATAGTAATGGACAGGTTGGCGGACGATGTTAGACAGGAGTCTCCATGGATGATGATTGCTGATGATATTGTGATCTGCAGTGAGAGTAGGAAGCAGCTTGAGGACAACCTGGAGAGATGGAGATATGCTCTAGAGGGGAGAGGAATGAAAGTGAGTAGGACAAAGCCAGAATACATGAGTGTGTGAATGAAAGGGAGGACAGTGGAATGGTTAGGATGCAGGAAGTAGAGGTAACAAAGGTGGAGGAGTTTTAATACTTGGGATCAGTTCAGTTTAACGGCAAGTGTGGAAGAGAGGTGAAGAATTGAGTGCAGGCAGGTTGGAATGGGTGGAGAAGAGTGGCTTTTTGCCAGCATTACACTTTATGAAACTGAAGTGTAATGCTGACCCCAAATGTTATAGCAAAAAAAACAATTAACTAAAGTAATATAAAACCGAAATATCAAAATTTTCTGCTAATTTTAGTTATATTTCCAGTTATATTAACACTTTTTAAATTGAAACAAACAATGTGAAAGTGAAAGTGTCCATTAAATCCAACTGTTTGTTTATTTTTCTGCATTAGTGTTGCAATGGAGATGAATCAACTTTATTGTGATGCTCCTCTCTGTTTGCTCCTAGACAGACGTCCCCACCTGGTGGCACTGACGCACCGGACCAAACCCACAGAGACTCTGAATTTACCTGGACACGCCCCCCCCCCCGGGAACCCCACCCAAGCTCTGTCCACTCACCTGGTTTCGCCAGAACCATAGCAACTGCACTCTGGACTCCATGTCCTGCAGAGTGCCTTATGGAAATCCCCTGGGTCCCCTTTGCTGGGACATGCAAACAAACTAACAACCAGGCTCCACTGCTCCTCACAGATAGTGGTGTTCCTCCCTGGGCATGCTCAGATTATGAGTTAACAGAGCTCCTTCTCTGAGCACACTCACTTCAGTAGGACTGTCAGACATATGCAGGTTTCCATAGCAAGCTGCACCAACAGGGATGTACTCCTGGCCCCTTGATGCATGTTCACCTACAGAAGTGATGGTCATGCCACAGAATCTCCACTTAGTCCTGTCCACTGTCCTGGTCTCCACTGGCTCTTGCCTACATCTCCACTCTCAGACATTCAGCTTGGTTCCAGAGCAACAAAACTTAGTTCACCTCTATCCTAGAGTGGTTTATGCCCTTTTCAGAGCTCTAGAGAACTCTAGAGTGGATTAGTCCTTCTAGGGTGGGATTCACTTGTAGAAGTGTTTAACTCCATTCCAGAGATCTTTTAACTCTTTTCCAGAGCAGTCTTGCTCAGTAGAGTTCAGCTCTAATCCAGAGATGTTCAGTCACCTTCCAGAATAACCCAGCTCCATTTCAGAGAAAACCCTGAATTCCAGGTCTTTAACTCAGTTCCATAGGTATTAAATTCACTCTAGAGGTGCAGAGGCAACAGTTTATTTCCTATATAGTTACACCCATTCCAGAGTAGTTCGGCCCATTTCCAGCAGTTTAGCTATAGCATTCAGTTCTTCAGAGCAAGTCCCTTGCTGAACAGACTTTTTCTAGAGTACTGTCATTCCTACCCAGAATATTCCAAAACAAATCCTGGCCTCAGAGAGAAAAACCAATGTTGTTTCATAGAGCAGCTTAATTTATCTACTTTTTCCAGCAAACTCTCTCATCCCATCAGTCTCTTCTTCTGTCTGTCTTCTGTCTGCCTTTTCAAACTGATATGTTAAGCCTGCCAGTCTCACTGGTTCTGCTTGGTTCGGGACATTTTTATTTATTAAATGCAATACAGGGGGGGCGAGTAGAGGATTGGTCACTTCTTTCTACATTTCTCTTTTTTCTCTGAGCTTCTTCCCTTTAGATTCAAAACCACAGCAGAGACAGACGAACAGCTTTTCTAGTCTATCTTTAGTGAATGAGTTTGAATGAAGGTTGTGTAGAAGTAGTTTTGAATTTAATGGAGACAAACAGGCAACATTTGTTTAGGAATTTTATAAATAAGATAATGTTGATTTGTGATTAAAGGTGCATGTGTGGTCAATGCTAGCAGATTCACCTCCCCTTTCTCCTCGCAGCTCCCCATTTCTCCTCATTTCTCCTCATAACAGAAGAGTAGCAGTTTGCTACTGACTCCCTGCATGAATGCCTCGTAGTGACACTGGGCTTTATTATTTATCGTTATCAGATAAGAGGAAATGTATCCAATTTTTTTCCTGCTGGTTTTCAGTCATTTGTTATGAGTTGACTGGTTGGGTGTTTCAGAAGCCACCTAACTCATTTCTTTTTCCTCCTCATGGGAACCTGTTGGTTCTGCATCACTCTTAACCTGTCTCTGTGACCAAACTCAAACAGCGCTGACCAGTATTAGCATGGTTGATTTTAGAATCAGAATATGAAAAACTTTTGATTCAGAAAAATTTCTTAAAGAACAAGGAACAGCCAAAAACAGAATGAGCTGCAATATATTTCAGATAAAAGGGCTGTGTAATTATGTCATTTGAGGGAGGAAGAAAAGTGAGAGATTCCTGTAGAAATGGAAGGCTTGATCCCCTCCCATTCCCTGGAGGAGCTGTATGTTTAAACCAGTTGGACCAGATGTTAAACACAGCCTTCAGCCCCCAGTACAGTCCAGGCACCAGACTAGTGTGAAAAAATGGGGTGCCATGTTGATCATGTGGACTGAGAAAAAAATGGGAACTAAGGTGAAGAGGGTGGCTTCATGGCTTTCTGAAGATGTCTAACTGGGAGATATTAAAATGAGACTCAGGAACAACGGCCAGATCAAGAAGGGGATGGATGAGAGCCTCCCAGCTGTTAATGAAATAATTAGGGATCCAGGTGACATCCCCAACTAAATTAATTATTTATTCAGTAGCTGCTCAACTGCATAACTGATGACTGGCATATATCCTGATCTCTCTGTACATTGATTGGCTAATGTCCTCCAAACTTCCTCTCGACTGTGACTGGTCAGCCTCCTCCTAGCACTATGACAGACTTAGTGTCCTCTCATCATGCACTTACTGACTAGTGTCCCTCCTGCACTGACTCTTGCAGGCGCACTGGCCTTACTCTCCTGCACTATAAAATTGGCTATTGCCATCCTGTATTTCAGGATTATTCTTCTCCTGCCACTCTTATTTTGTTGTTTGGCTATGTAGAGCCTTGGTGTCCTACCTAGCTACATTATCTGCCAGCAAAGAGAAGTGTGTTTGTCTAACATTTGGGAACTGAAAGATTTCTGTGCCCAATCTTTTTTTTTTTTTTAATTTCTATGTTTATTTCAGACCACCGTTATTACGCGCGTGCGCAGAGCGCTGTATCGCCGGTTGCCTGGCAACGCGAAGGCCTGCACCGGGCGCCTGACCTTGTGCTCAGCATCGCGCTGCGCGCCTTCCCCGCGCTCAAAAAGGAAAGAACCAGAGTGCGCGGCGAGCCTGCGGGGGGGAACCATCTACTAATATCTGCAATCAATAACATCGTTACAGAGTGTAATCTGGGGCGGGGCGCATTGATCGCTATGAGATTAAAAATTCAGACACGCAAAACCGGGATCGCGCGCGCGACTCACCGGCAGCGGGATTCGTAGTGAGTCCTAACTACACCCTCTTTATTTGTAAAATTAATTAACGGGTCTTTAGATCATAGAGCTGTGCGCATTCGAGTAGGGCTTTTTATTTTTTGCGTGAGGAAGTTGCGAAAACCCTCAATTTCATCCTTTCTTTGACATTCAGATTCGTTGTTTTAGATAAGAGATGACGGAAGGAAGCGTAAGCTCAGCGCTCGCTCGCACGTACACACGCACGCACACCAGAACAGATAAAGATGTGAGGCTGCTGGCTTTTTTCATCATCTTTTCATGTAGGGCAAACCGATTTATCAGCCCAGTCTCCACCTTAAATGGTGCAGCAGTTGGCGTCCTGGCGACTGAGGCATTTAAGGTGGAACTGAACATTTGAATAGGACGCCTACGTGAGATCCATCAAACGCGTGGGCGCGTGCGTGTGAATTGCTCACCTGTTAGTACACACACACACACACACACACAATACACAAACAGCCCCTACGCGCATCGAGGTTGTCATGGGGATTTAGCTGGTCAAGGGTAGGGTGTATATATATATATATATATATAGAGTATATATATATATATATATATATATATATATATAGGTGTGTGAGACGAGTGTGTATGAGTTGCAGCTCAAAAGGGATTCCTTTAAATCTGCATAGTTTATCATCCGGGCCACTGCGCTACAGAGGAGGAAGCTAATGAGCACATTACATTCACGGCTCGTGCTGTAGTCTCTCACCGTCTCACACACACACACACACACACACACCACCCGTGTCCCCCTGAATGTGGCCCCTCTCACACACATACTAAGGGGAAAGATCCTCCAGTGTTTAACCTCCACCTGCTTAACACCCTCTTCGGTCCGTTGTTAGGCGCCCCGCCCACCAGGCTCCGGTACTGGGTGTGTAAACATCTGCACGGGGACCAGATACTCAGCGCGTAATGTAGAGTGCATAGTGTACAGTGTTAGTGTAAAGTGTATAGTGCTCATGTAATGTGTATAGTGTTATTGTGTTAGTGTATTGTGTTAAATTAGAGTGTAGAGTGTTCATGTAAAGTGTAGTGTTATTGTGTTAATGAGTTTATAGTGTTAGTGTATTATGTTAATATATAGTGTAAAGTGTATTGTGTGCAGTGTGTTATGTAGAGTATAGCGCTCGTGTATGTACAGTGTTAGTGTAGCTTTGACAGCATATAGTGTTAGTGTCTAATGTAAGGTATTTTTAATGTATAGTGGCAGTCGTAACAGTGTATAGTGTTAGTGTAAAGTGTATGGTGTTTGTGTATAGTGTACAGTGTTAGTGCAAAGTGTATAGTGTTAGTGTAAAGTGTACAGTATTAGTGCATAGTGTAAAGTGTATAGTGTTAGTGTATAGTGCCGGGGTGGCGTAGGTAGGGTACTTGCCTATGGACCTCTAGGTCAAGAGGTCCCAAGTTCAATCCCACCTCTAGCACTATCACCACTGGGTCCCTGAGCAAGACCCTTAACCCTGAATTGCTCCAGGGGGACTGTCCCTGTAATTAGGACATGGAAGTCGCTTCTGATGACAGCCTGCTAAATAAAATGTAAATGTAAAGGTAGTGTTTTGTGTAGGGGAATAGTGTGGTTGGGCAGTGGTAGCCTTGTTGTTAGGGCCTCAAGAAGGTCGCTAAATAGCTGCCTGCTGCACATGTGTATGGATTAAGTGCAGAAGCTGCGTTTCATTGTGGTTCACTGTGAGCTGTGCTGTTTCACAGTGACAAGAATAGTCATAGTCTGTAGCGTAGAGTGTATAGTGTTAGTACGTAGTGTTGGTGTAGAGTAGTTTAGCCCCACCCACTCAGCCTACAGCAGTTGAACAGGGTGTTTTGTTGTGAACGGTGGTTTTAAAATACCTGTAGTGGGGGGGAGTAGTGCTGTTTTAGCTTTTAAATATTGAGGGTCTTAATTGGTCCGCGTTTGGTTCCACTGGTAGGAAATTGATTACAGATTAAAAACTTATTAAACTGACCACATGACACTGAAACCAATTATGAAGTGAAGTGTGTCAACAGAAGTGTGTGTGTGTGTCTGTGAGCATGTGATGAGATTCTCACCCAGTGACTGCTACATTTACGCCATTTAGCAGACAGTCTTATCCAGAGCGACTTCCATGTTCTAATTACAGGGACAGTCCTCCTGGAGCAACTCGGATCAGCTAAGGATCTTGCTCAGGAACCAAATGGTGGTAGTGCTAGAGGTGGGATTTGAATCCTGTGACCACTTGGTCCATAGATCCATAGGCAAGTATCCTACCACTAGCGGCAGACTCTGGGGCTTTGCAGCCATGAGACAGCCTAGAGACTGTGAGACAGACTGTGGTTTGAAGTCAGAGACGGTGGTGCTGGTGGGGTTGTGAGGACACTTTGTGAGACGGTGAAACAGATACACAAGAGTCTCAAACCTCAGATATTTTATGAAGGTACTTCTGTTTCCAAGGAATGCTTGTTTGATTGGACACACTGAAAATATCACTGGTTCTTTTTCTTTTAATGTACCATTTGTTTCATTTCACTTTGACAGAGGAGGCTGTTCAGCTCATTAACATGATGCTATGCTACCCTGGACTGTAAATACTTCATTACTGTACCTAAATAACAGGTATCTGTACTAAATTTACTTAACTTCTGATTACGTTTCATTATTTTCAGTTAATTGTTTTTATTGGAGTTGGTGTTCAAGGCTTGTATACTCTTTAAATTCTATTAATATGGAGGAGATTCAGTTCACTTCAGCACAAACAGATGCTACAAATGTCCTTCAGAGGAGATACGTCTCACTTTATACTCTCAGTACTTTCCTGTGGTTTTTGAGTACATTTCTGTACTTTTTCATTCATAATTGAGTAAAGTAGTTGAATTATAATTCTACTTATATACTAATATTTTAATACTTTTAAGTCCAGTATCTAAATATGCAGCACTGCTAAAGTTACTGATAACTGATAATAACAATGAAATTGTCACTAGCATGCTCAGTGTATTAGCAGACCAGCTCTGTGCTAACACTGCTAGCATCTCAGTGGGCCTGCCAGCATCCCGCTAATGTTCCCCTCACTGCAGTTTCTCAGCTCAGTGTCGAGTCTCTCTAGCTAAGGCTCTGAATATTTAATGAAGTGTATGAAGGCAATCATCGCTTTATCTTCATTTCACTCATTAATGTTACAGTAGCACTGAGGTGCCGCCACTTTGGTTTGGGTTATTTATGGATCACAAAGCTGTCATTTCAGTAAAGGCAGGCAGCCAGAGGTCCAGCTCACTCAGGACCAACCCAGCCAGCCGGGTGGGAACCTTACATGATGATAAAAAGCAAAGGACAAAAATGGCTTTCTCATGTCTAGGCAGTTTCTTGACAGCTTAGGTCTCTTCCCCCACCCACAGAAAGAGAAAAGGTCACCCCATCCTCAGATAATCTTTTTTGTGTTTGGGGTCGGAGCTGCTGCAGTGATGAATTCAGCAGTACATGTTTTCAGAACAAGATCTTGTGTACTCTTCTTCTTCTCTCCAGTAATCAGGCACAGGGAGGTCTAGTGTTCCTTAACTCAGGAACAGTTCTACAGTATCAAGGAGGGAACAAATTTGTCTAAATAGGACACACTGTGGTTGAATTCGCAGCCTTAGGAGGTCATACTTACTGAAATCAAAAGCTAGTTCAATCAAAAACATCTTAACAGGTCAAGTTATATATTTATTACCCCCTATTTGATAGCAGCTTCAGAATTCCTGCATCCATTGAACTTGTGAGTTTGGAAAGTTTCTTGCTTGAATTTCTTTTGCACGTCAGAATAGCTTTCCAGAGCTGATGTTTGATGTGAACTGCCTGTCTTTGCATGAGGATGCGTTTAAAAGGTTCTCAATAGGATTGAGGTCAGGGGTGGATGGGGACTACAATTGCGAGTTTCTTTTCCTTTATGCTGATAGCAGCCATCGATGCAGAGGTATTCTGCACCTTGAGATGGTATCACATAAAGGAAACATGGTCTTCTTCTTGTGCTCATGAAGAAAATGGTCAGCTAGAAAGTCCATGATACTTTCAGAGTCATTTTCACACCTTCAGGGACCCCCAAAGGAGCCACTCAGCCTCCTCCCCATGATTTCGCTCAAAGGGATTCCGCCACCTCTCTGAAGATCCCACACCTTGACGCTCACGGACTCAGAGAGGCACCAGCAGCTTCAAATACCTGCTTCTGCTGCTTTGTAATGGCATTTTAGCAGCTGCTCTCTTATTCTGTTGTTTCTTTGTCTGGCAGAAACCTTCCTCATTGTGCCTTTATCTGCACAAACCCATGTGTGCCTGACTCAGTTACAAATCTCTAACAGTGCAATGATCACACTTAGGTTTTCATTAAATATGATTTTGATACCTTTCAACCATTCAACTATTTCACACTTTTTGGCAGCAGAGAGATAATTTTTCTTTCCCATATAGCTTGAAAATGGTGGTCTGCTTAATAATGTGGAACGTCCTTCTTCAGTAGTTTTCATTTAATTGGGCTCACCTGGCAAACTAATTATCACAGGTATCCGAGAGGATTTCAGTGATCCAAAAGAGCCCTGAGACACAATACCATCCATGAGTTTAATTGAAAACAAGATATTTAATTTTTATGACACTTAAATACAATTTGCATAATAATTTGGAACGCGGTGTACTGCTCCAGTAAGTTTCAGGCATAGAGGGCAATGATGTCCTAGTAGTTTTAAGTCAAGTCGAAATAAGAGGATTTTATTATTTCAGCCTTATACACAGTACACAGTGAAACGAAATAACGTTCCTTCAGGACCCTGGTGCTACACACAAGACAACATAAGACACAAGACACAACATAATACACAAAACAGGGCAACAAGTGCAGACAAGACAGACAACAACAGACGGCAGGCCAGGTAGATTTAGTGTAACAGTGTAAGTGGAGCAGTGTTACAAAGAAGTGCAGAAATGGAATGGTTTAAATTAGCCCTATGATGGGAAGGATTTGAATACCAGACTAGTAGTTTCCCCTGAGTTTTCTTAAGTAAGATACTGTCCCTGACACTGCTCCCCAGGCGCTGGACGTATGGCTGGCCCCTGCTGGATGGTGTGTGCAAGTACCAGAAATGTTACCATGTGTTCATTATCACATTATCACTCACTTTCACAGATTAAACAGGAAACACAAATTAAATAATGTGACAGCCAGTCTGCAGGATGTAAAATGTGTCTCAGGAACACGTATTTATGGGTTTACTTACCGTTATAAAGAAGGGTCTCAGAATATCAGATAAGGATGTTCAAACCATCACTGTGTGTTCTTTTAAATGTTGACTTCACTTGACATCAAGTTCAGACTTGTTTTTGTTAAGAAGAGGTTTATAAAGTAACCCACAGCCGCTTTTCATGAGTCAATATCTTCTCTGCACCATCTGGTGCTGTTTATGTCTTGCTAGTAGAAAGTTTCAATATGTATATATAAAAATATGTAGTGATATGATGAAATTGCACCAGGCATAAAAGATGCTGCTGCAGATATGGAGAGGGTGTAAAACATGTTTCAGGATTCTCAAAGAGCATCTCCAAAGAAAGGCTGTGTAGTTGTCATCAAGAATACAAAGCTAGACATAATCTTTTCTCCACCATCATCACATTGTGAAATAATATTTCCAAAGTTAGAAAACTATTAAGTGAAAGTGAGTATTCTCAGTGAAACACAGTACAGCACACAGTGAGACATAACGTAAATTCCACTCTGCATTTTAACCACACACACCAGTCAGAAGGGGACAGCAACTGAAAGCACACGGGGAGTTAGTGATGGGGACGGTACTTGCTCATGGTACCTACTTAGGCAATTTACTGGTCCGGGATTCGAACTCACGAACCTCTGATCCTAGTCCCTAAACACTAGGGCGCTTTAATAACCTACATGTGTGGCCCCTGAATCACAGTAAGCAGAGTTATGTTATGCGTTTACTTTCTACAGCATTTATCAGACGCTCTTTTCCAGTGCAATTTCCAGTTCCTGATTACTGGACAGTCCGCCTGGAACAACTTGGGGTTCAGGGTTTTGTTCAGGAACCCAGTGGTGCTGCTGGTGCTGCAGGAGTGGATTTGAACTCAGGATTTTCTTGGCCCACCCACAAGTATCACTAAACCACTAGACAAGTATCATAGATAAGTGCAGTACTGACCACCACCACCCTTTACATTTTGGTATTTTTAATTATTCAAAATGGTGCTAAAAACTACAGAGTAGAAAACACTGAGATGCCGGAGACTGAACTAATGACCTCACACACGCTACTACTGAGCTATGTACGAACCATAAATCGTAGACACACCATTAGCGTATCTCTAAAACAACAGTAAGGCTTCTGTGTTCTTTACCACAAGGGTATCACTGTTAAATGTCCTAATTCTAGTCCATTATTAAAAACATTATTTAACCCAGCCACTAGGGATGCACAAGCCGCGTATTTTCGCGTCGTCCCAAGCCCGGTAAATGGGGAGGGTTACGCTCAGGAAGGGCATCCGTAAAACTTTGCCAAATCAATATGCGACAACGCATACAGAATTTCACTGATCGAAGGTCGAGGTCCGGTTAACAACGCGCCATCAGTGCGCTGTTAAGCATAGCCTACAGGGTGCTGGTGAAATTGACTACTGTTGGCCAAAGAAGAAGAGAATAGCAGGAGGAAGGCATGTCCAGAGGGAGAAGGAGAGAGAGAGGAAGTGAGTGGTAGGGACTTTGATCGTTGGCAGCATGACTGGTAAAGGTAGAGAATTAGCTGGATATGATGGAGAGAAGGAAGGTTGACATTTTGTGTAAGAGATCAGATGGAAGGGGGTAGTAAGGCCAGGTATTGGAGGGGTTTAAACTGTTCTACTATGGTGTGGATAGAAGGAGGAACGGAGTAGGTGTTATCCTGAAGAAAGAGTATGTGGAGAGTGTTTTGGAAGTGAAGAGGTGTCAGGGAGGGTGTGATGAGTTTGAAGCTGAAGTTGAAGGTGTGATAATGAATGTTGTTAGTGCTTATGCTCCACAAGTTGGTTGTAAGATGGAAGAGAAGGAAAAATTCTGGAGTGAGTTAGATGAAGTGATAGAGAGTGTACCCAGGGGAGAGAGAGTGATGATTTTGGTGCAGATTTTAATGGTCATGTTGGTGAAGGGAACAGAGGTGATGAGAGGTGATGGGTAGGCATGGTAATGTAAGGAGAGAATGCTGGGAAGGTCAGATGGTTGTTGATTTCATAAAAAGGATGAGAAATGGCTGTAAATAATACTTTATTTAAGAAGAGGGAGGAGCACAGGGTGACATATAAGAGTGGATGAAGATGCTCACAGGTAGATTATATCGTTTGCAGGAGGGTCAGTCTCAAAGAGACTGCAAAGTAGTGACAGGGTAGAGTGTATCTAAACAGCATAGGATGGTGGTTCGTAGGATGACTCAGAGGTCACAGAAGAGAGGAAAGTGAGGGCAGAGTCGAGGATCAAGTGGTGGAAGGAAGGAGGAGGACTGCAAGGTGGAATTCAGGCAGGAGCTAACACGGGCACTGGGAGGTGTCGAAGAGCTACCGGATTGCTGGGAAACTACTGCAGAAGTGATCAGGCAGACGGCTAGAAATGTATTTGGTGTGACATCCGGAAGGAAGAAAGAGGATAAGGAAACCTGGTGGTGGAACCTAGTCCAGGAGTGTATTCAAAAGAAGAGAGAGGTAAAGAAGACATGGGACATACAGAGAGAGATGAAGGAAGTAGACAGTGTGTATAAGGAGATGAATCTGTAGGTTAAGAAAGCAGTGGTGAAGGCCAAAGATAAGGTGTTTGGTGAATTGTGTGAGAGGTTGACAGTAAAGAGGAGAAAAGGACCTTACCGGACACAGACAGAGAGACAGATCTGGGAAAGATGTGCTAAGCAGGTCAGACGTAGACAAAGATAGAAATGGTAACGCACTACAGGTGGAACAGAGCGTGTTGAGCAGATGGAAAGAATACTTTGAGGAGCCATGAATGAAGAAAATGGAGAGAGAGAAGACTGATGATGAGAAGAGGTTCAAAATAAACAAGATGGAAGTAAGGGCAGCGATGAAGAGGATGAAGAATGAAAAGGCTGTTGGACCGGATGACATACCAGTGGAAGCATGGAGATGTTTAGGGGAGATGGCAGTTGAGTTTCTGACCAGATTGTTTAACACAATCTTGGCAAGTGAGAAGATGCCTGAGGAGTGGAGACGAAGTGTACTGGTACTGATCTTCAAGAATAAGGGTGATGCACAGAGCTGTAGTAACTATAGAGGGATAAAGTTGATCAGCCACACCATGAAGTTATGGGAAAGAGTAGTGGAAGCTTGGTTAAGAAAAGAGGTGAGGATCAGTGAACAGCAGTATGGTTTTATGCCGAGAAAGTGCACCACAGATGCAATGTTTGCTCTGAGGGTGTTGATGGAGAAGTACAGAGAAGGTCAGAAGGAGCTGCATTGTGCCTTTGTGGATTTGGAGAAAGCATATGACAGGGTGCCTAGAGAGGAGTTGTGGTTTTGTATGAGGAAGTCTGGTGTTACAGAGAAGTATGTGAGAGTAGTTCAGGATATGTATGAGGGCAGTGTAACAGTGGTGAGATCTGCAGTGGGAGTGACGGATGCATTTAAAGTAGAGGTTGGATTACATCAAGGATCAGCACTGAGCCCGTTCTTGTTTGCAGTAGTAATGGACAGGTTGACGGACGAGGTTAGACAGGAGTCTCCGTGGACGATGATGTTTGCTGATGATATTGTGATCTGTAGTGAGAGTAGGGAGCAGCTTGAGGAGAACCTGGAGAGATGGAGATATGCTCTGGAGAGGAGAGGAATGAAAGTGAGTAGGGCAAAGACAGAATACATGAGTGTGAATGAAAGGGAGGAAAGTGGAGTGGTTAGGATGCAGGGAGTGGAGGTAACAAAGGTGGAGGAGTTTAAATACTTGGGATCAACAGTTCAGTGTAACGGCGAGTGTGGAAGAGAGGTGAAGAAGAGAGTGCAGGCTGGTTGGAATGGGTGGAGAAGAGTGGCTGGAGTGATTTGTGACAGACGCGTACCAGCTAGAATAAAAGGGAAGGTTTACAGGACAGTAGTGAGACCAGCTATGTTGTATGGGTTGGAGACGGTGGCACTGACGAAAAGGCAGGAGGCGGAGCTGGAGGTGTCAGAGTTAAAGATGCTGAGATTTTCGTTGGGTGTGACGAGGTTGGACAGGATTAGAAATGAGTATATTAGAGGGACAGCTCAGGTTAGACGTCTTGGAGACAAAGTTAGAGAAGCAAGGTCGCGTTGGTTTGGACATGTGCAGAGGAGAGACGATGATTATATTGGAAGGAGGATGTTGAGGATGGAGCTGCCAGGAAAGAGGAGAAGAGGAAGACCAAAGAGGAGGTTTATGGACGTGGTGAGAGAGGACATGCAGGTGGTCGGGTTGAAGCAGGAAGATGCAAAAGACAGGAAGAAATGGAGACAGTTGATCCGCTGTGGCGACCCCTAAACGGGAGCAGCCGAAAGAAAAAGAAGAAGATTAAAAAACATTATTTATGTTTATTTTAAAAAAATGTATTGATACAGTGAGTTCAACTCATGCACTTGTAATCTTCACAGATTTCTAACAAACTTTTTCAAGAAAGTGTTTCAATCCATTTTCATTTTCCTGATACATTAAAAACTGCGGGGCAGCGGTGGCCTAGTGGTTAGGGTGTTGGCTGCGTGATCGGCGGATCAGGGGTTCGAACCCCTTCCCGATGGGTTGCCCTGAGGTACCCTTGAGCAAGGTGCTGTCCCCATCCCGCTCCTCCCTGCGATGGGCTGGCGACCTGTCCAGGGTGCGTCCCCTGTCCTCGCCCTGTGTGCGCTGGCTTGGACACCAGCACTCCCCCGCGACCCCGTTTGGGACAAGCGGCAGATAATGGATTAAAAACTGCAGTTTTCTTCTAAAAATCTTGTCAGTGAGTAATTACAGACCGATTTCAAATTTACCTTTCTCTGGAAAGATCATTGAGAAAATTGTCTTCAAGCAACTTTGTCCTTAAAGAATTGTTTCAGTCAGGTTTTCATTCCTTATCCTAGGTACTGAAACTGCTCTAATTAAAGTAATTATTGTCTCTGACAGAGTGTCAGTAACCTGTGATAACCTGCTCCTTGGACCACTTTTATTCAACATATACCTGCTCCCTACTGGTCAAATCCTACAAGACTAACTAAATGTCCTACAACTGCTATGCAGAGGATACTCAGCTCTAACTGACCTACTCTCTAAATAACTACAGTTCCCTTGAATAATTTGGTACCACAAGCATATCTCTAATTAGATGGGACAAAACTTTCAGCTAAATAAATAAATAAATGTGTGTGGTAGTGGTAGTACACTCTCCTAAGGACCAAGAGTTTGCAGGTTTGAATCCCATCTCCAGCACTACCATCATTGGGTTCCTGAGCAAAATCCTGAATCCCAAGTTGCTCCAGAGAGACTGTCCCTGTAGTTAAGAATTGTGCTCTGGATAAGAATGTCTGCTAAATGAAGTTAAAAAAGAAGTAATTTTATTTGGAAATAGTGATGAGAGGCACAGACCAGCTGCTTTTTTTGAATCAAGGTTTTTTGTTTTTTTTTTACTCTAATTTTGACCTTAAAGCCAGAAGAGCGGCTTTGAAAATAAGTGAGTGAGAGTGAGTAAACTGTTGTAGGCTAAATAAGCGGGGCTAAACTGTTTTAGTTGGAATATGTGGGGCTCACTTATTCATGATATGGACCTTTTGATTATAATGATGATTGATGATGATGATGATGATGATGATGATGTGTGTTTGTATGTGTGTGTGTGTGTGTGTGTGTGTGTGTTTAGGTGTGTATCCACTGTGATGGAGTTTGTGCTGTGACAAACAACACAAACAGCGGATCTGTGTCCTGTGGATCCCCCCATCCAATGGCATCTTTCAAACAGAAATCACCTGGCTAAGGAGGTGGAGCTTCACATCTACCCGTGTGTGTGTGTGTGTGTGTGTGCGTGTGTGTGTGTGTGCATGTGAGTGAGTGTTTGTGTGTGTGTTGTGTGTGTTGTGTGTGTGTGTGTGTTTGTGTGTGAGAGAGATTATTAGGTTATAATTTCTAGAAAAAGACAGAGGATGCACAAGAGTGTTTAAATAGAGTCACACTTACCTGAGTCTGTGTGTGTTGTTTGTGTGTGTGTGTGTGTGTGTGTGTGTGTGTGTGTATGTGTGTATGCGTGTCTGTGGTGAGAGACACTATGTGGCACACACTGGCAAGAGGTCTGCCGTCACGCACACACTGGCTCTGGCGACCTCTGACCTCTGCCCTGTGCGGACTGTGCTGGGTGTGGTTGCCATGGTGTGTCTCCATGGCAACAGCGCTGAGCTACCAGCCAACGGTGAACACAGCCCTGGGGCGTCTGCGAGGGATGCGGGTTGCCGTGGCAGCAGAGGGGCTTGGTCCTGTGGATCAGTTTCTGGGGGTTCCATATGCGGCACCCCCGGTGGGGGAGAAACGCTTCATGCCCCCTGACGCCCCCTCCGCTTGGTCCGGAGTCCGTAACGCCACACGATTCCCGCCCGTCTGTCCCCAGACGGTACGGAATGCTGTGCCGGATATCATGATGCCCATCTGGGCCACATACAACCTGGACACAGTGGCCACGTACCTGCAGGAGCAGAGTGAGGACTGTCTTTACCTCAACATCTACGTCCCCACGCAGAGTGGTGAGTGTGGAATACCTGAATGGGTGGGAATTGCTGTAAACTGATGGGGGCTGAACGGGCGAGGCAAAAACGTTTTTAAAATCTTATTTTAAAGCTTAGTAAACTAAATTCTAAAGATGGCCAGCAGAGGGCTGCTTGTAACACCTCCATGGGTGGAACCTTGATAGGGGATTAGTATATATTTACATATAATATGCATGCATTTAACAAACATGAAAAAAACATAAAAAACATCACGCTCTCTCCCTCTCTTTCTCTCTCTCTTTCTCTGTGCAGGCAGTAAGAAAGCAGGCGGTGATGCAGAAGATGATGGTATTTCCTGTTTTTTCCCTTTGCTTGTTTCATATTCATTTAAAACATTTTTTTCTTTTATGTTTATTTCTGATCCTTTCATTGATCTTAATTGGAAAAGGAGGCTGTGGTTTCTGCAGGCTTGCATCAGCTGTGAGAGTGTATAAACATACACACACACACACACACACACACAAACACACACTCATTGAGGATGCTGTATGAAGCTCTAGCATTTACAGACAGAAATCTGGTTCTGCACACAGTCCTTCCCCCTATGTCCACCATCAAATACACAATGTCTTCCGTGGCTTTTACTTTCTTTATCTTTACACTGTGTTTTACAATGTTTACAGTTTAATTCAGCTTTGCTTTATCTTTACACGAGGTTTGGTTACATTTAGTATGTTGTAGTATTAGATGGTATTGACTATTACAATAAAATAAACTTTACTTTTTAAGAATTGTGCAGTAAAGTATCAGATAGTATCGTATAGTACAGTAGTGTTTATTGTTGTGATGTGTAGTAGTATGTAGTGCAGTATTGTGTAGTGTAGTATTGTGCACTGCAGTTTTGTGTAGTAGTGTGTAGTGTATTGTAGTAATGTAGTAGTGTAGACAGTATTGTCTAGGGTATTATTGTGTAGTGCAGTGTTTTGTAGTATTGTGTAGTGCATTATTGCGTAGTATTGTGTAGTGCAGTGTAGTATTGTGTTGTGCAGTATTGTGTAATATTGTGGAGTGCATTATTGTGGAGTATTGTGTAGTGTAGTATTTAATAGTGCAGTGTTGTGTAGTAGTGTGTAGTGAAGTGTTTTGTAGTATTGTGTAGTTCATTGTTGTGTAGTATTGTGTAGTGTAATATTGTGTTGTAGAGTGTTGTGTAGTATTGTGCAGTGTTGTGTAGTATATTAATTGTGTGGAATTGTGTTGTGTAATATTGTGGTGTGCAGCATTGTGTAGTGTAGTATTGTGTAGTGCTGTGTTTTGCAGTATTATGTAATATTGTGTAGTATTTTGTAGTGCAGTATTGTCTTGTGCAGTGTTGTGTAGTACTGTGTAATATTGTGTAGTGCAGTATTGTGCAGTATAGTGTTGTGTAGTTTAGTATTATGTTGTGTAGTCTTGTGTAGTTTTGTGGTGTGTAGTATTGTGTAGTGCATTATTGTGTTGTGCAGTATTGTGTAGTTCTGTGTAGTGTAGTATTGTGTTGTGCAATACGTCCTGGATGGTAAAGGATAATATGTTTTTGAGAAGCACAGGTGAGTCAGTGTCTCTGGTCACTACACAACAGGATTAAGGTTTTTGTTTGTTTATTTGTTTAGGTTTGCGTGAAGCACGTGAAGATCCCCGGCCAGTGATGTTGTTTATCCATGGTGGATCGTATATGGAGGGGACAGGAAATATCATGGATGGCAGCGTCCTCGCCAGCTATGGGAACATCATTGTCATCACACTCAACTATAGAGTGGGAATACTGGGTATATATACACACACACACACACACACACCCACACACACAAAATCACATACACACACAAGCATGCACACACACACATACACATATGTATAATAAACTATATATGAGCGAGGTATGAAAGATTGATAAGTCTAACGGCTCTACAGCTTAAGAGCTTTAGGCTTCAGACAGGATTCGTCTCCTGAAAGGAAACAGAGTAAGTGTCATAAAAGATCCAGGAGCAGAAGAACTGCTTCATTAATCCTTAATAAGAGTCTCTGCCTGAATCTGCAGTCACTGTTTCCATTTGGCTGTGTTTTTTATTGTGGTTTCTTCTTCTCCTTTTGGCTCCTTGCATTATGTGTCTCCATAATGTCTCCATGTCTTCCCTTCCTTTACAAAATTCTCTTTCTCACCGTCTTCTTCCTCTTCTTCTCTGTAATAATTGTACCCAGGGAGCACTACTGGGGACAATATTTGGTGCCTTGATCAATGGAACCTAGGAGTCAAGCCCACAACTTTCCCATCTTGGGGTCTCTAAATACTTGGTCACCACCATCCACATCCAGCACAGATATCTTTTATTGCCATTGATGTTGATGTGTGTGTGTGTGTGTGTGTGTGTGTGTGTGTGTGTGTGTGTGTGTGTGTGTGTGTGTGTGTGTGTGTGTGTTTGTGTGTGTGTGTGTGTATGTGTGTGTGATTCTCAGGTTTCTTGAGTACTGGAGATCAGGCTGCTAAGGGGAATTATGGGCTGCTGGATCAGATCCAGGCTCTGCGCTGGATCAGTAAAAACATTGGGTATTTTGGAGGAGACCCAGGGCGGGTGACCGTGTTCGGTTCCGGTATTGGAGCATCCTGTGTGAGCTTGCTCACTCTTTCCCACCACTCAGAGGGTAAGATTGCATGTAGCTCTTCTCCATTAGCATGTGATCTCGGTAACCATATTAACCTGCTTCTCTCTGTGTTACATCTCAGCAGGAGGTGTGTGTTTTTCTGTTTTTCACAGCACGTGTATGAGCGTGTGAGTGTGTGTGTGTGTGTGTGTGTGTGTGTGCCATAGAACTGTATAGAACTGTATGTCTACACAGATTTTTGAAAATGTGTGTGTGTTTGCATTAGTATCGTATTGCTTTACATAGATCTATGGCAATATGTGTGTGTATATGATGTGTGTGTTTGACCCAGTTAACTCCTTTTTCTCTGAAGTGTGTGCAAATGAATTTTCTTCTTTTGGCTGCTTTCATTTAAGGGTCGCCTCAGCGGATCATCCATTTCCATTTCTTCCTGTCTGCTGCATCTTCCTCCTTCAAACTGACCACCTGCATGTCCTCTCTCACCATAATTCTTCCTTTTCTCCTCTTTCCTGGCAGCTCCATTTTCAACATCCTCCTCCCAGTATAATCCTTGTCTCTCCTCTGGACATGTCCAAACCAACGCAACCAACCCTTGCTTCTCTAACTTTCAAGTCAATTCAAGTCATCTTTATTTATATAGCGCTTTTTACAACTGTTGTTGTCACAAAGCAGCTTTACAGAATCCAGGTCCGAGCCCCAATTGGGTAAGCAGAGGGCGACAGAGGCAAAGAAAAACTCCAAGACCCAAAATGGAAACCCATCCTCTGGAAATAATAAGGAAAGAAAGAAAGAGAAAATCCCTGTATAATGGTCATTTCCAGTAAGCATGAGTTGCACTAAAAGAAAAAATAAAAGAGTCTATTGGTGACTGTAAATGGAGGTTCATGAGCTAATGGTGGTAGCTCTGTTTGAGTGGGGGAAGCTTTAATCTTCGTGGTAGCAGCTCCTGCAGAAGAGCCAGGTTGAGAGAGGAGTTTACTATTTATAATAAAGGCCTGATTTTCACCGGCAGATTTTGTCAGCCGCCATTTACGGTCTAGTTTCCGCATGTTTTGCTTTAGAGCTCATGCTTGGTTAGTGTACCATGGAGCGAGTTTTTTTTGTCTCATTCTTTTACGTGTTAATGGTGATACATTACTTTGTCTCCAAAATGTCCTACCTGAGCTATTCCTCTAATATACTAATTTCTAATACTGTCCATCCTCGTCACACCCAACAAAAATCTCAGCATCTTTAACTCTGACACCTCTAGCTCCGTCACCTGTCTTTTCATCAGTGCCACCGTCTCCAACCTGTATAACATAGTTGGTCTCACTACTGTCCTGTAAACCTTCCCTTTCACTCTCGCTGGTACCCATCTGTCACAAATCACTCCAGTCACTCTTCACCACTCATTACAACCTGCCTGCACTCTCTTCTTAACTAACAAGGAAATGAATTTCTAAATCACTCTTCTACACCCATTCCAATCTGCCTGCACTCTCTTCTTCACCGCTCTTCCACACTTGATGTTACAATGCTGATTCTAGGTTTTTAAATTCCTCCACCATTGTCACATCTACTCCCTCCATCCTAACCACTCCACTGTCCTCAATTTCACACTAATGTATTCTGTCTTTGTCTTACTCACTTTCATTCCTCTCCTGCTCCTCTAGAGCAGATCTCCATCTATCCAGGTTCTCCTCAAGCTGCTCCCTATTCTCACAATAGATCACAATATCATCAGCAGACATCATTGTCCACGCGGGACTCCTGTCTAACCTCGTCCGTCAACCTGTCCAATACTATTGCAAACAAGAATGGGCTCAGCACTGATCCTTCGTGTCAGCCATCTTCTACCTTAAATGCATCCATCACTCCTACTGCAGATGTCACCACTGTCACACTGCCCTCATAAATATCCTAAACTACTCTCACATACTTCTCTGTAACACCTGACATCCTCAGACAAAACTCTAGGGACCCTGTCATATGCTTTCTTCAAGTCCACAAAGACACAATGTAACAATGTAACTTCTGACCTTCTCCATCAACACCCTCAGAACAAACATTGCATCTGTAGTGCTCTTACTCGGCATGAAACCATACTGCTGTTCACTAATCGTCACCTCTTTTCTTAACCTGCTCCACTACTATTTCCCATAACTTCATGCTGTGGTTGCTCATCTTTATCCCTTTTTATTTACTACAGCTCTGTGCATCACCCTTATTCTTGAAAATCAGTACCAGTACACTTCTCCATTCCTCAGGCATCCTCTCACTTTCCATGATTCGGTAAAACAATCTGGTCAGAAACTCCTCTGCCATCTCTCCTAAACACCTCCATGCTTCCACCCAAATGTCATCCGGATCAACAGCCTTTCCATTCTTTACCCCTGTAGACTAACAGTGCTGGTGGTGGTCGTTGTTAACCTGGGCTTCGACCGATCTGAAGTCTGTTTGTTTGTTCATTATCCTCACATCATCAATTCTTCTCACTCTCTCATTCTCTTCATTCATCAGCTGCTCAAAGTATTCCTTCCATCTGCTCAACACTCTCTGTTCACTTGTGATTGCATTTTCATTACTCCAACAGTAGCTCAATGTCCACCTACACCCTGTAGACTAACAGTGCTGGTGGCGGTTGTGTTAACCTGGGCCTCGACCGATCCAAAGTCTGTTTGTTTGTCCTCATATTGATTTGGCAAAAGTTTTTCACTGGATGCCCTTCCAGACGCAACCCTCCTCATATATCTGGTACTGGGACGAGCATGAAGAAATACACTGGCTTGTGCATCACATATGTTGTTCTCCCAGCAGTGCCTGCATTAATTACGCTCTTCTCTTCACTCAGTTTAGCTGAATTAAAGCCAGAAAAACCAGTCCAGATTTGTGTGTGTGTGTGTGTGTGTGTGTGTAAATGATTTTAGAGTAATATATCTGTCCCCCCAAGGTCTGTTCCATCGAGCGATCATCCAGAGTGGATCTGCTCTGTCCAGCTGGTCGGTGAACTACCAGCCTGTCAAATACACCAGACTTCTAGCCGAGAGAGTAGGCTGTAACGTCCTGGACACACATGTAGGTCTCTTGCATTCTCTCTCTCTCTCTCTGTGTCTCTCTGTCCTCATTTCTACATTAATGACGAGAACGTCACTGAATAAAACTCGCCCTTAAATGACTCGTGAGACACACTCGCCCTTAACTAGCTCTGGATTTAGACTCTCCTTTCACTCAGTTGTCATTCGCCTTTACTGACTCGTTACTCAACACAATGTCTTCCTTAACTGAATTGTTATTCAACTCTGACTCGTCCTTAACTAACTCGTCATTCAACATGAACTTAGCCCTAACTGAATTGTTATTCAACTCTGACTCATCCTTAACTGACTCATAAATGTGAACTCAGTCCTAATTGAATTGTTATTCAAATCTGACTCCTCTTTAACTGACTCGTAAATGTGAACTTGGCCCTAATTGAATTGTTAATCAACTCTGCCTAGACACTCTTTTTTGAATGTATTAGTTTTGTGATGTCACAAAACCAACACATTTACATTATTCCTCCTGTTCAGTTTCTGGCTATTTAACTAAAGGATAGTATTGTGTGTGTGTGTGTGTGTGTGTGTGTGTGTGTGTGTGTGTGTGTGTGTGTGTGTGTGTGTGTAGGATCTGGTGTTGTGTATGCAGAAGCGTAGCTATAGGGAGCTGGTGGAGCAGGACATCCAGCCGGCACGGTTCCACATTGCCTTTGGTCCTGTCATCGATGGGGACCTGATCCCAGACGACCCAGAGGTTCTGATGGAGCAGGGCGAGTTCCTCAACTATGACATCATGCTTGGTGTCAACCAGGGGGAGGGGCTCCGCTTTGTGGAGGGTGTGGTGGAGCCTGAAGAGGGCGGGGTCTCTGGTTCAGATTTTGATTTTGCTGTGTCGGACTTCGTGGACGGGCTCTATGGTTACCCAGAAGGGAAGGACACGCTGAGGGAAACCATAAAGTTCATGTACACGGACTGGGCTGACCGAGACAACCCTGAGACGCGCCGCAAGACACTGGTAGCCATGTTTACCGACCACCAGTGGGTGGAGCCAGCGATGGTGACGGCTGACCTGCATGCCCGCTACGGTTCTCCAACATTCTTCTACGCATTCTACCACCACTGCCAAAGCCCCATGAAGCCTGCCTGGGCAGACTCCGCCCACGGAGATGAAATCCCCTATGTGTTTGGGGTTCCGCTCATTGGACCCACAGAACTCTTCCCCTGTAACTTCTCACGCAACGACATCATGCTTAGTGCCGTCGTCATGACCTACTGGACCAACTTCGCCAAGACTGGGTAATTAACAACAGACATCAAACAATAAAAACTAAAACCAGACTGGGTAAAACAGAGTTAGAGATAAACAATTAATAAATTGCCCCCCACAATTATTGGCACCCCTGCTTAAGATGTGTTCCCAAAAAATATAGGCTTACAACACAAAAAAGAGAAAAATCCAACCTTTAATTTAAGTACATTTAAACCCAGCCACTAGGCATGCACAAGCCCGGATAAATGGGGAGGGTTACGTCAGGAAGGACTGGTCGAGGCCTGGGTTAACAACGACCGCCACCAGTGCTGTTAGCCTACAAGGTGCTGGTGGAAATTGGACTACTGTTGGCCAAAGGAGAAGAAGAAGAAGAGGAGGAAGGCATGTCCAGAGGGAGGAGAGACATGGGGTCAAGGAGAGGAATGCTGAGGAATGCTGAAGGTCAGATGGTTGTAGATTGTAGAAAAGGATGGAAATAGGCGTAAAATAATTCTTATTTTAAGAAGAGGGAGGAGCACAGGGTTACGTATAAGAGTGGAGGAAGATGCTCACAGGTAGATTATATTCTTTGCAGGAGGGTCAGTCTGAAGAAGATTGGAGACTGCAAAGTAATGACAGAGTGTAGCTAAACAGCATAGGATGGTGGTCTGTAGGACCACCAGGAGAGGAGAAAGCAGAAAAGTGAGGGCAGAGTCGAGAATCAAGTGGTGGAGGCTGAAGGAGGAGGACTGCAAGGTGGAATTCAGGTAGGAGTTAACACGGGCACTGGGAGGTGTTGAAGAGCTATTGGATTGCTGGGACACAACTGCAGAAGTGATAAGTCAGACAGCTAGAAATGTACTTGGTGTGACATCTGGAAGGAATAAGGAGGATAAGGAAACCTGGTGGTGGAACCGAGAAATCTAGGAGTATACAAAAGAAGAGGGAGGCAAAGAAGACTTGGGACAGTCAGAGAGATGAAGAAAGTAGACAGGTGTACAAGGAGATGAACCGCAGGGCGAAGAAAGCAGTGGCAAAGGCCAAAGAGAAGGTGTTTGGTGAATTGTATGAGAGGTTGGACAGTAAAGAGGGAGAAAAGGACCTATACCAATTGGCTAGAGAGAGAGACAGAGCTGGGAAAGATGTGCAGCAGGTCAGGGCGATTAAAGATAGAAATGGAAACGTACTCAGAGGTGAACAGAGCGTGTTGAGCAGATGAAAGGAGTACTTTGAGCGGCTGATTAAAATAAAAAAATGAGAGAGAAGATTAGATGATGTGAGGAAAGTGAACCAGGAAGTGCAGCAAATAAGCAAGATGGAAGTAAGGGCAACGATGAAGAGGATGAAGAATGAAAAGGCTGTTGGACCGGATGACATACCAGTGGAAACATGGAGGTGTTTAGGGGAGATGGAAGTTGAGTTTCTTACCAGATTGTTTAAAATAATCTTGGAAAGTGAGAGGATGCCTAAGGAGTGGAGACGAAGTATACTGGTACCGGTTTTCAAGAATAAGGGTGATGCACCGAGCTGTGGTAACTACAGAAGGATAAAGTTGATCAGCCACAGCATGAAGTTATGGGAAAGAGTAGTGGAAGCTGGTTAAGAAAAGAGGTTAGGATGAACAGCAGTATGGAGTGATGAATGCATTTAAGGTAGAGGTTGGATTACAGCAAGGATCAGCGCTGAGGCCATTCTGAGCTCATTCTGAGCTGAGCCCATTCTCTATTTATGAAGGTCGACACACATCTTCCTTACTTGAAGGGCACATTCTCTTTCTTTCCCATGTTGAAGAGTGGCTAAGAGCAACAGGACTCTGTGTCACATCACATTTATACCCCAGGGACACAGGAAGTCAATAACTATTAACTGAAAGTTCCAATTTACTCTGATCAACTTTAAAAAATAAACTAGAAATGGTTTAAAAAATGCTTCAATTACATTTCTTCTATATGAATTGTTAGGGGTGCCAATAATTGTGACACACATGATTTCATGTAAAAAATGTATTTCTTAATGTGGGATTTTTTTCCCATTGAATAAATGTACTTCAAATGAAGGTTGGATTTTTCTCTTTTTTGTGTTGTGAGCCTATATTTTTTGGGGGAAACATTATTTATTAGAAGCCTAAGAACACAGCTTGACCAGGGGTGCCAATAATTGTGGAGGGCACTGTAACAAACATGAAACAATAAAACATGCTTAAATTCACACATGAGTCTTAGGAACACACACATAGACACTACAGGTAGCTCTGTTATTTTTTGCAGGGAACAGTCCATCTCTACCCTCTAGTGTGTAAGGGTGTGTGTGTGTGTGTGCGTGTGTGTGTGTGTGTGTGTTTGTTTGTATGTGGTGGGTAGGGGTGTAAATGGTCTTAAAGTGATACTGAAGAAGGTCAGAGAGAGAGAGACAGAAGGAGGATCAGTGCAGGGATTCAGCGCTGCTTTAATATGAAACAGTGCCCTTCAGCTTAGAGTGAGAGAAGTACATTTACATTTACAGCATTTAGCAGACATTCTTATCCAGAGCGACTTCCATGTCCTCATTACAGAGACAGTCCCCCTGGAGCAAGTCAGGGTTAAGGGTCTTGCTCAGGGACCCAGTGTTGGTAGTGCCAGAGGTTTATTAATGTGTTTTAGTGGCATCAGTAGGGTATACAAAACACTGTATTTCTGACTGATGTGATTATCAGGAACATGTATATTAACCTTACAGACTGAAGATGAGGACAGAGATTAATGATGCTGTGCTAAATAACCTGCTGGAGGTTTAACTTCACGTGAAGCAGAACTTCCAGTCCAGGTGTTTCCTAGTTTGAGGGTTTATTTTGGAAATTTATAAAAGGCACTATTGTCCAAAAAAACCTTTGGGGCGTCCTACAAGAAGCCTGTAGAAGTGTTCCTTAAGATGACTTAAAGAAAGGAGCTGGTCTAAGAACGGCTGTGCTGAAGAATAATGGTGGTGGTAGTGAATATTGACTTTAAAGCTGGTTAGAATTAAACTTTCTTTATGTTTAACCATGTGTGTTTGTACAGTGTTGCATCACTGTACCCATTGTCCAGTTTCTCTTTTAAGATGTGCTTATGATTCCTCTCTTACCCCTCAGAGACCCGAATAAACCTGTTCCTCAGGACACTAAGTTCATCCATACGAAGGCAAATCGTTTCGAGGAGGTTTCCTGGTCCAAATACAGCCCTCATGACCAGCTGTACCTGCACATCGGCCTAAAGCCTCGTGTCCGGGACCACTACCGTGCAACCAAGGTGGCCTTCTGGAAACACCTGGTGCCTCACCTGTACAACCTGCACGATATGTTTCACTACACTTCCACCACCACCCGCGTTCCTCCAGCACAGACCACACACAGTACCCGCAGCTCCACACCTCGGCCAGGAGGGGGCGGCAAGACCCGAACAACTGGTAAACGTCCACTGCCTCAGTCCACGGCGCGCAGCGGCCCCCTGGTCATTGCTAATCCGCGGGATTATTCCACTGAGCTCAGTGTCACCATTGCTGTCGGAGCTTCACTGCTGTTCCTCAACGTCCTGGCCTTTGCTGCACTCTACTACCGCAAAGATAAGCGCAGCCGACAAGATACGCCCCCTCAGCCCGCCCCCCAACGGCAGACCCCGCCCAACGACCTCAATTATACGCCCACCTCTGTTCTCGAGAAGGATGAGGGATCCATTTGTGACCCCTTGCGCCTCACCCCGGCATCATCTCCAAGAGATTACGCCCTAACCCTGAGGCGCTCACCTGACGACATCCCCCTCATGACCCCCAACTCTGCCTCTGCCATGATGCCCAACAGCGTCTCCATGACACCAAACAGCGTCACCATGACGCCCAACACTATCACAATGTCACCCAGCTCACTGTTGGGTTATCCAAGCATGCACCCCTACAACACTTTCACGCATGGATACAACAGCACTGGCCTACCGCACTCACACTCCACAACCAGAGTATAACACAACACACACACATGGCTAGTCCAGACCAGTTTCAGCCAGTCTCAGCACCAGACCTGACACTAGAACCTCCATCACCTTCTCGCACACATACACACACACACACACACACACACACACACACACACACATACACACACACACACACACTCACTCAGTTCAGCTGTACTTTAATTATAAAATAATCATTAATCCCTGCCCTTATACTGAAAACAAGAACAGCAGTATTTTTTGTGGCCTGTTTTCCTTTCAGGGTGATTTAATTAAAACATTTCAGATCCAGACAGGAAAATAAATCTGTTGAATTCATGATTTAAAAATCATGACCATAAAAATAAAGAGCTTTTGGCTACAGGCCTGGAGTTTTAGCCGATGATTAAGTACAGCAGAAATTATTGTGAGGAAATATTTTTTGTTTGTTTGGCATACGCAGCTGTTAAAACGCAGCCTGATTAGTGTTCTGCTTCCTATCAATGTTCCTGTCAACAGCTTCTGCTTAAATAAACAAAATTACTCATTAGAGCCCCGTATTTATTAACATCAAATAAACAAACATTACTCATTGTTACCCTCTCAAGGCCTAAACATCAAATAAACAAACATTGCTCACCATCACCCTCTAAAGGCCTAAACATCAAATAAATACACATTACTCATCATTCTAAAGGTCTTATTAACATCAAATAAACATTACTCAGTGTCGCCTTCTAAACGGCTAAACATCAAATAAACAAACGTTACTCACTGTCACCCTCTAAACGGCTAAACATTAAATAAACAAACGTTACTCACCGTCGCCCTCTAAAGGTCTAAACATCAAATAAACAAACATTACTCATCATCACCCTCTAATGGTCTTATTAATATCAAACAAACAAATAAACAAACATTCATAGTCATGCTCTAAAGGTCTTATTAACATCAAATAAACAAACATTACCCAAAGGAAAACAGTTATGAAACAGAAATTAGTTAAGAATTAGGTGATTAAATGACAATTGTGAAAGGCCTTGTCAGGCTTTTTGAGTCATGCTAAATTCTTCTCTGATGTTCTGGCAGCAAATCTAGTGTGAGTAGATCTCACCTCTTTATGGTCAGGTTTGTAACCTGACCGTTAACTGATTCTGTCAGGTTTACAGGTTTGTAAGGTTTTCAGCACATAGCTAAAGTTAAAAACAGAAAAACAGAAACATTTCACAACCTTTTAGTTCTATTCTCTTTCTAAAAGTCAGAGCACCAACCCTGTGTTCTCCAAAAAATCTAAACATCATGGGTTGGTGTTCTTGTTGTGTAATCTTCCAGATGATTAGGATTTTACTAGTTTGTTTGTTTTTTTTTTGTATATAATTGGTTCATTTCTAAAACATAAATGTTCAGGTGAAGAATGAATTTGATGGAGAATGAGGGGGTTCAGTGGAGAATTATGAAAAGTGAAAGTGACAACCCTTGTCATTGCGAGGTCACAGCACTGCAAACCACAACGAAATTGGACCTCTGCTTTTAACCCATGCACACAAACACCGTGCAGCAGTGGGCAGCTATTGAAAGCGCCCGGGGAGCAGTGACGGGGACGGTACCTTGCTCAGGGGTACCTCAGGGCAGCCTACTTTTTTTGAGGGAATCGAACCCACAATCTTCCGATGGGGGGTCAACTCCCTAACCACTAGGCCACCGCTGCCCCATGGTGATTATGGTGTTTAGTGTGGAGAATGACGGTGTTTGATGGTGAATGATGGTGTTTATTGGAGAATGATGGTGTTTGGTGGAGAGTGATGGTGTTTAGGTGGTGAATGATTGTGTTTGGGTGTTAAATGATGACGTTTGTTTGGAGATTGATGGCGTTTTGGTTGAGAATGATGGTGTTTTAGTTGAGAATGAGGGTGTTTGATGGAAAATTATTATGTTTGAGTGGTGAATGGTGGTGTTTATTGGAAAATTATGGTTTTTATTGAAGAATGATGGTGTTTGATGGAGAAAGATGGTTTTTCTTGGAGGATGATGGTGTTTGATGGACAGTAACCTTGTTTTAGTTGAGAATGTTGGTGTTTGGAAGGTGAATGGTGATGCTTATTGGAAAATTATGTTTTTTATTGGTTTTTCAAGGAGAATATTATGTTTGGGTGGAGAATAGTGATGTTTGAAGGAGAATGATGATGTTTGATGGAGGATGATGGTGTTTGGTGGAGAATGATGGTGTTTAGGAGTAGAATGATGGTGTTTGATGGAGAATGATGGTGTTTGGGTGGAAAATATTGACGCTTGGTAGAGAATAATGGTGTTTATTGGAGAATTTTCTTATTTTTTGGAGAAAAACTTTTTTGAGAATGTTGGGTCAAAGTGCTCTGGATCTGACACCTCAGCCTGACTGCATCACTCTAAACCTCAGTAAAAACCAGATTGAGAGAACCAGAACCAGGACTAACTAGCAGCTAGTACTGACATGTCCATGTCCTGCAGGACTTCCCAGACTGGATGTCCCTCACGGATCAGAGATTTTAGGCTTACAAGAGCTGGACATTCTTCATCCCATCATACTCTTTGGGTTCACACTCTTCATGGAGCGTTCTGAAACATTCTGCGTCTGGATGTCTGATATAGCCGGAACCCTCTGCTGGACTGTAGGGGGTGCTCTGACTTCACAGTTTATAGACAATCATAGGAAAAGCCCTTCAGCTCATGTTGTAATAAGGCAGTAATAACATGTGTAATAAGAGTAATAACTATGTCTGTACAGTCTCTGTATTGGATATTAACTCTGTACAGCCGCTCTGGTTTGGAGACGCCATTGTTACTAATCTTGTTAAAAGGAAACTCGTTAGCAGAACTTTATTTGTTACCAGTGAGTCCTTTTTGTGCCATTCAGCTTCTGGTTTTTATGATGACAGCTTTCTGGAGAAAGAGTGTGTGGTTTATCCTCATGTTTCTCCATCAAGTCGCCCAGACTTGAGTCAGCCTCCTAGTGACAGCTTCTTGTTTTCTGTCCCACCTTAAAGGAGCGGAATCAGATTCGGAGGTGCCGGGAATTGACAGCTGCACTGTTTGAGGCAGAAATGGAAATTTGATTCTGTTCTTTATCAAAGTGTTTGCCTGCTTGATTTTGTTTGTTTTGTTTCATGTTGGCCGTTATTTCCGTATGTTTAAGGCAGTTTTGAGTAGTTTGCAGGCTCAACAGGGGACGAATGAAAAATTAATGTGTGAACATTATAGGGCTCATATAGCAGCGTGTGTGTGTGTGTGTGTGTGTGTGGTTGGTTTATTCTATATAATTAAGGGGGCCAAGAGCTTACTGCCAGGGCCAATCACATTTCCAGATGGTTGCCATGGTTAAAGCGCATCTGAAAGGTGAGCCGCGATGTCATCAACCTGAGCGCTGACGCCCGAAGGCGGAGTTTGTGCCGAATTTCTACAAAAAAAAAAAAAAACAGGATTTTTCTCAGAACCAGCATAACGAATGTTACGGCCCCTTTGTGTGAAACATGTAAAAAATTACTGCTTAATATAAACACACTCCTCCTTCTGTTACTGATCCTCCTTTTTTCCTTTCCTGTTATATCTTCCAAAATTGTGTGAAACACATTAGTGTGAGATGTTTTCTCTCTTCGCATCTCTTCTCTCTCTCTTTTGTGCATCTACTTTCACGCCTCTTTTGCTCTTTTTCTCTATTTTCTCTCTTATATTTGTATGCCTTTTTGTCTCTTTAATTTCTCACTCATTTCTCCACTTTCTCTAATATCCTTCACTTTTATTGCTCTTGCTCTCTCTTTATTGTGCACATTTTTTTTCTTGTTCTTTCTTTTATCATCTTTACCTCTCGTCCCCTTTTATACTCTGTACATGTCACTCTTCAGATTTGCAGTAAATATTCAGTTTGCTTAAAGCACCGTCTCTTTCTTTGCTTTCTACTCCCTGTGTGTGTCTGTGTGTGTGTGTGTGTGCAGGCATGTGTGCATGTGTGCGTGTGAAGGAAAGAGTTATATTTATATTTATGAGTAGGTGGGAGATGGAGATGTTTTTTGGCGAAGCCATAAAATGTTTACTACAACCTCACACTAGCGCCATTGTGCTTGTAAATGTGAGGCTTTTGTGTGTGTGTGTGTGTGTGTGTGTGTGTGTGTGTGTGTTCTCCTCCCTCTCCCAGCTGTGCTAGTTTGTTCTCAATGTGCCCTTGTTTCAGCCTCACTCCACTTCATGTTGGCCAAAGTACAAGCACACACACGTACACTGATACACACTCTCTGATGCAGGAGTCTACATAGCCTGTGTGTGTGTGTGTGAGTCTGTGTGTGTCTCCATCCTTTAGTTCCAGCTCAGAACCACGAGACACATAAAATATTGATTCACTTTCAGACTGAGATCCAGAAACACATCCAACACATGAACTGCACAGGGGTCAAAGGGTAAAGGTTATAGGGGTTGGAGTGAAGGCTGTAGGGTCTAGGGCCTATGGGTGAAGTGAAAGTGACTCTTTGTCATTGTGAAAACATCACAGCACACAGAGAAACAACTAAATGTAACTTCTGTTTATCACCCACACACACATCGTGCAGCAGGGGGCAATTATTTAAAGGACCCAGGGAGCAGTGAAGGGGAAGGTGCCTTGCTCAAGGGTACCTCATGGCAACCTGGTAGTCTAGGATTCGAACCCATGCCAGCTCCCTAACCACTAGGACAATGTTGCCCCATAATAACCTACATATGTGGCCCCAGAATCACAGTAAGTGGAGTTATGTCATGAGTTTACTTTGAATGAATTTACCCAGGTTGTAGAGTATAGAGGTAATGGGTGATGGTTGTAGGGTATAGGGAATGGGGAGGGTTGTAGGGTTTAGGGTTTAGGGGTGAAGTTTGTAGGGTATAGGGGTTGTAGGGTTTAGGGGTGAAGGTTGTGAGGCATAGGGGCTGTAGTGAAGGTTATAGGGGTTGGGGGGGTGTAGGGTTTAGGGGTGAATGATGTAGGGCGTGGAGCTTTGGTTGAAGGTTGAATGGTTAAGGCATTGAGGTTGTAGGATATAGATTCTGGGGTGATGGCTGTAGGGTAAAGGGGTTTGGGGGTTGGGTTTAGGGGTGACGGTTGTAGGGTATAGGAGTTGGACTGAAGGTTGTAGAGTGTACGGTTTAGGGTCGAAGGTTGTATGGTATAGGGGTAGAGGGTGTAGGATGTTGAGCTTGGGATAGAGGTTGTATGGTATAGGGGTTAGGGGCGAAGGGTATAGGGTATAGGTTTTAGGGATGAATGTTACAGGGTATAGATATTGGAGTGAAGGGTGTAGGGATTTTGGACACTGAAGCCCCAGGCATCACTGTGTCTTTAAGATCTGTTTGTTTTTATTTGTGTGCGTGTGTGTGTGTGTGTGTGTGTGTGTGTGTGTGTGTGTGTGTGTGTGTGTGTGTGTGCGTCCGTCCAGTGGGTCTGTTTATTGTCTCAGACACAAAAGCGTGAGTGAGAACGTTAAAAGAGACGTGTGAGAGTAACTTTATCACCACATCAGAGGCAGTCGGACAGAAACCCCTCGGACCACAACCTGCTCCATACACACACCCACACACACACACACACTCAAACCCACACACACACACACACACACACACACACACACACTAAGAGAGACACACACAGACACAGATGGGTAAGTTCCCCTACATGTATAAATATTAACTTGATTTTTGTCTGAATCAGACTGACGGAAATATGCAGTGTCAGTGTGTGTGTGTGTCTGTTTAGGCTTTAGATGTTTATTAGTAAGTATGAGAAGTGTGTTTTCATATGTGTAGAAAAGGCAGGTGTGTGTGTGTATGAGTGTGCGTGACTATGAGCTGCAGTAATTATCGAGTGTTTGTGTTAATTGGCTCTTAATTGGTTCAGCTGTTCTAATGAATGCACCTGTTGCTCCAGGTCCTCACAGATGTAGTGTGTGTGTGTGTGAGAGTGTGAGTGTGTGTGTGTGTGAGGCCTTCTTTCAGAAACTCTTTTTCTGGGTCAGATCAGGTCTCTCTCTGCAGCTGTTGCTGTATTTACAGTATTTACATAATATGTGCATATATTTGCATAGCTGAATACATTGCAGGGTGACTGGCAGTGGGGGGTGATGATTATTTAGAATCTGTTATTCAATACATTCTATGCTTCCTCTTAAAAAGCTACAGAATATGTCTAGCACTCTAGTGGGTTCTGACTCTAGATATTCAATACCTTTTAATCCTTCTTATCTAGAACATTCAGTTCCAAAGACATCTTCTAATTTAGAATATTCTGTCTATTTTTACTTTTTCTTATTTAGAGCATGATGTTCTAAAGACATCTTCTAATCTAAAGGGTTATATCCTTAAGGTTTTTTTCTAGTCTAGAACACTTTTCTGTAGACCTCTTCCAATGTGGAAAATTATGTTCTAAAGACATTTTCTAATCTAGACCTTTCTAATCTACTCTACCAAGCTCTTCTTATATGGAACATTTTGTCTCATGTCTCATGTCCCATGTAGGGCATGTTCCATATGCCAATCTGATCTAGAACATTTTCTTTAGACTGTTTTCTATAGAAAAACATGTTCTATAGACCTCTTTTAATATAGAACAGGTTCTGTGGACCTTTGTGTAATCTGTAACTTATAATTTTCCAGTAAGCCTTCTATAACAGAATATTCAGTCCTGTATGACTAATTTAGAAAATGTTTGAGATTTGAGACCCATTGAGATCCATTGAGATTTTGGTATCAACAACATTCTGTTTAATAGACCTTTCCTAATATAGAACAACCTGCACCAAAGACTTCTTATCTAGAACATGGTTTTCTAATGACTTTATCTAGGATGTTCTTTTTTCCTCAAACAGAACATGTTCAGTAAATCATGTCTAATCTAGAACATTATTTTCCATAGGCCATTCCTCAAGATGTTTTTTTCTCATATTGAACGTTCCATGGAGCCTTGTTAATCTAGAACACGTGTCTCATGGTCTGTTCTACTGTAGAACTTGTGTATGATGGTGTAGCTGGGAGGAAAGTGCTGCCTTTGTTTTTATGGCTTAGAGAATTCAGTAATTCACACTCTCCACCTGGAGGTTTTCCTGCAGTGAGCAAAGGAACATCGCCTCAGGGGAAAGTAATGAGGAGAAATGTTTTAGAATGTTCTAGAACTTAGCATTGGTTAAACCTGAGTTTACATGGTTCAGTTTCTCACAATAAATCAGAGAATCAGTTACAGTTAAACTTAACTCTTAGAGAGACACACACACAGAAAGGGAGAAACACTGAGAGAGAGAGACAGAGTGAGAGAGAGAGAGAGAGAGAGAGAGACTCTATTATGTTCTCCAATCGTTGAGTGCTCTCATGACCTTGACCCCATTTTGACCCCCCCACCTGACCTTCTGGTGCCAGTGTGAGTCCTGAGGTTACGTATCTCTCTCTCTCTCTCTCTCTCTGTATGTGTGTATGTGTATGTGTGTGTGTGTGTGTGTGTGGTGTAGTGCTGTTCATGGTGGTTTTGTTTGCTGAGCTACACTGCCTCTCTTTGTATCTGCTGCAGAAACAAAAGCCATTGTAGGTCAAACACTGAGGCCTTTACTGACCACACACACACACCCTGGCGGTGAAGGAGGGGGAGGGAGGTGTAGAGCTCAGTGATGAGCAAGTGTGTGAGGTGTCAGACGTGTGTGTGGGTTTTTTCTCCTGGAGGTGGATCAACACCTTAGGCAGTTTTTCTCCTCATCAGTGTTTTTAAACCCAGCAGCTCCTCAAACCTCTTTGTTTTTTCTTCGGTCTCAGCGCTGGAGCACTGCAGGCCCAGGGTTCTGCCACCCGCCAGGACTTTTCTTCTCTTTTCTCAAGGTTCTTTGGCCTGAGAGGGGTCCTAGAGAAAGGCTCTGGGTTGCTCTAGAATCCCCCTCTTTTGGTGTGTAGAACAACCGACTCTGAAAGTTCTCCGGTTCTGGGACCCATAGTTGCAGCAGATGTTTCCAGTGAAGCAGCCGTGGCTCTGTAAAGCCTTAGGTGCAGCTCCGGTCTACGCTAGCTGAACCGCAGTGCTCACACCCTGATCCTGACACACTCATACTCTGACATCCTCGCACCCTGATCCTGATACCCTTACAACCTGATCCTGACACCCTTGCACCCTGATCTTCTCTCATCCTGAGACCCTCACACCCTTATCCCCTCACACCCTGATCTACTTACACCTTGACACCCCTCAAACCCTGACACCCCTTGCATCGTTATCCCCTCGCACTCTTTTTCTAACCCTGATGTCTCTTGCAGCCTGACACCTCTCACACCCTCATCTTCTCACACCCTGCCACCCCTGCCACCCTGATCCTCTCGCAACCTGACCCCCTCGCACTGTGCACTGCTCTGCATTCTGGGATCTGGAGTATTTCTGGACATTGATTTCGCTTTGGTTGGGAAGTCTTTTGCACACATATTTATATATTTTGCAATTTTTTTTTTGGAGCAAACATGATTCTTTGCTACTCTGTGGTTGGCTGATCTGGTGCTTCAGACTCATTAACTAACAAAATTATAATTAAAGCACCGTGTGTGTGTGTGTGTGGGGGGGGGGGGGGGGGGGGTACATGCATTATTTTTTATGAGATAAATATTTGTTTAGTGTATATGGATCTCTTTTACTTGTTTCAATAAGGGAAAAAATGGACTATTTGTATATTTAATAGACATTAATTAGTATATTGATAGTTCTCCTGAATCAGCTTGGTGCCAGTGATGGGGTTTGTATGTGTGTGTGATGAGGATTAGAAAATGTTCAGAGTGTTTGTGTGTGTGAGCTAATGTGTGGAGGTCAGCTGGCACAGCCTTGCCAGATGTGTGTGTGTATAGTGTGTGCGGTGTGTGCAGTGTGTGTGTTGATCTGTTACTCGCCCACAGGTTGCTATGACTGCTGTGTGCGTTGCCTTGGCGCTGTGCCGTATGCCAGCCTGGCCGCCACGCTGCTGTGCTACACGGGCGTGGCGATCTTCTGCGCCGGCGGGCACCAGGCACTCACATACACCGACACGCTCATCCAGATGCACTTCGCCCGCTCGCCGCAAGACTACGTGGTGCTGGCAGACTTGTGAGTGTCTCTGAGTCAAACACAACACACACTGTTCACACACATGCATTATTTCTTTGCAGCAGAAGTGGCTACAAGGCTAATGCTGCTAAAACTAGAAGCCAACAGTCACCCAAATCTTTTCTCCCCCAAAGCTCCACCCACTCACTCCTCCTGCAGCTCATCACTCAGGTGGAGCAGCTCTTCATTAAGGTGGAGATGCTTTTAAAACTAATATGCAAATGATGCAGTGAAGAGATTTAGGGTTAATTAAAGGAGATTTGCGGTCATTTTGTTTATCATTTAGTCTGCGTGTGTGTGTTTTTGTGTGTGTGTGTGTGTGTGTGTTTGCAGTATTAAATATTTCCAGTATGTAATCTATGGCCTAGCGTCCTTCTTCTTCCTGTATGGGATTTTGCTGCTGGCCGAGGGTTTCTACACCACCAGCGCCGTCAAACAAACTTTTGGGGAGTTTCGCAGCACCCAGTGCAGCCGCTGCCTTAGCCTCACCGTGAGTGTGTGTGTGTGTGTGTGTGTGTGTGTTTGTGTGTGTGTGTGTGTGTGTGTGTGTTTGTGTGTTTGTGTAGCACTGAGGAATCTGGTTTCTTCCCTAAATATGATGTTTGGACTCAGATTTGAGATGCTCTTATGTAAACTGCAGGACAAAATCACCAGAGCTTTCAAAATTTAAATTCAGTTTACTGCACCTCACATTGATCCATTTTTAGAAGTTATTTATGAATGTAGCGTGAAGCTACAGATATTATTTATTAATATTTGGCACTAAACGCATGCTTGTTTTGTCAAAATCCTGTTGACTATGTTCTTTAAACCTACACTAAGTGTTTATCATAATGCACTCTGGATTTGTGCTCCACAATCCACTGTTTAATGTTAGCCAACATGCTCTGTATCTGTTCTGTACAGTTTATCATCGTGACGTATATGTTGGCTGTGATTTGGCTCGTGGTTTTTGCCTTCGCTGCAATCCCCGTCTACTTCCTGTACAACATGGCAGAAACCTGCCACACTGTCAACATCCTGTCCGAGACGACCACCAGTCTGAACCAGCATGCCTGGGTGTGCGTAGATGCCCGGCAATTCGGTATGGATGAACCTGTGTTTTAATCCCATAACCTCTTTGGGTTATACTGAAATCTTATACTGAAAAATTCATAGTGGATACTGAATATTAAATAGTAGATACTGAATAATTGCTGGTGGACACTGAATGTTTTCTGCAGGACTGCTTCCCTGGAATGCCATGCCAGGAAAAGTGTGTGGAATGACGATGGCCAACATCTGCAAAACACCGGAGGTACAGCAGACACCCACACTGTCAGAAATCCGAAAAGACCTCCTTATTTTACATTACTGATCTTTTTTTGGCCTAATATTTACTCCCTCCAAAAGTATCAAAAGTGTCCAAAAGTATCAGGACAGTGAGTGGTTTCAGCCATATTAGAGCCCCCATCAGTGACGCAGCGTTTCACACTGTGGCCTAGTGGTTAGGGAGTTGCCACAGGATCGGAAGATTGTGGGTTCAAACCCCTTACCAGTAGGTTGCTCTGAGGTACCCTTGAGCAATAGTTTCAATAGTTGCCCCCTGCTGCACGGTGTTTGAGTGCATGGGTTAAATGCTGAGGTCCAATTTCATTGTGGTTCACTGTGTGCTGTGCTGTGACCTTGCAATGACAAGGGTTGTCACTTGCACTTTTAAACACTCCATACACACATAATATGAAATCTGAATCTAATAAATCAATCAATCAATCAATCAATCTATCTATCTATCTATCTGTCTATTAATCTATCTATCTATCTGTCTGTGTGTTTTCAGTTCTATGTGACCTATGATTTCTACATCGCTGCGTTCACTGGGGCTGGGATCACACTGCTCGCCCTTGTGAGTGAACTTTCTCTTTTCACTCTTTTCACCTGTTTTCACCTGCTACATCTGCTCAATCTATCTCTTTCTTTCTCTTTCTTTCTCTCTCTCTGCAGGTCCTCTATATTGTGGCCACTACCTATAACTATGCTGTCCTGAGGTTTCTGGGCAGGAAGGGGATCCGTTGCTAAGCAAGTGTTCTTAGGTGCTGCATTGCTAGGCAACACCTCTCTTCTCTGATGTGCACTGCTCTGCTTGCTGTTGCGTTGTCATGGCAACCAGGCCCATGGGGAAACCTCTGAAGAGTTTCTGTCTGGAAAACACACCCGCTCTCGCTCTCTCTCATTCTCTTTCTCTATCTAACATACAAACACACACACACACACGACAGCAGGTAACAGCAGTGTAATAGGGAAAGGATTATCAGGTACTAAACCATGTGAGAGAGTGAACATGAACCCACACCAAAAGTTTCACTGTTTGAACCAAAAGCCCAGATTTTTTACTAATCAGGCTTTAAACGGCTATTGAATGATCAATAACAGAATCAGAGAAGACTATACAACTCATCTCTTACTATTTACAGTTTGCTCACCTATCCCTTACTATTTACATCACGAAACTCAGAAAACAGTGGTATTATTGTCACACCCACAGCAAGGCTAAACTATGCTGCATTTAACTTCAGATTCACACTCTGATAAATGAAAGGACACTTGTCTTTGCCAGTTTTGACATGTCTCTCCGTGTCTGGTGTGAAATACAACACATAAAATACCCCCAAACAATCCCAAATGGACCTGAAATCTAATCTGAATTAAACTTAGCTCAGTTAAACTAAATCAGACTGAACTGAATGGAACTGAAGTGAACTGAAATGAACAGAATTGCACCAAATTGAACTGAAAGTGAGCTTAATTAAACTGAGCTGTGCTGAATTAAATTTGAATTGAACTGAACTGAAATTATCTAAATAATTAACTGAAATTAACTAAATAAAATTGATTTAAACTAAATTGATCAGGGCTTACATAAAGTAAACTGAACTGAACTGAATTGAATGGAACTGGGTTGAATTTAACCAAATTGAGTTTAACTGAATCAAACTGAACTGAACTGAATTGAAACTGAATAAAAAATTAACTGAATAGGATTGATTTGATCTAAACTAAATCGAAACCAAATTTAATACAACTGAACTGAATTAAACTGAATAGAAAACTGAATTAAATTTAACAGAATAGAATTGATTTTAAATAAACTGACTTAAACTGACCTGATTTTGAGTAGTTTAAGTAAATGAGTAAACACATTAATAAATTAATGAAAAATTTGTGTGAAAAATTGTGTCCATTTGTGTTTTATAAAAATAAAAAATGAGCAGAATGGAAATAATTCATATCACTGTTCATATTATTCCATTTAATAATTCACTCTCACTTCACTGCTGTTGCAGATCAGAACCCTGAGGTCCGAACGCTGCATTTGATTGGTCAATTTATTTAGGATGACAGTCTCCCACTTACTGCATTTGTGTGTGTGTGTGTGTGTATGGGGGGTGTTGTCCTGGAGGCGAAGCTGCTCTTCTGTTTCCTCTTTATTATTCCATCAGTGGTTTTCCCTCCAAAGCCCTTTCAGCATCACTCCATCATTCAAGAACCTGAAGAACCTTTTATACTGAAATATACACCACTCCATCCCTCCATCCTTCTCTCTTGCTCTCTCTTCTCTATCCTTAAATCTCTTCTTACACTCTCTCTGTATCATTCTGTATCTTTCTGTATCTCTCTGTACCTCACCCTCCTCAAACTTTACCTTTCTCTCTCCTCATTCTCCTTCTATTCTTCTTTCCATGACTCTTTCTGTCGTTTCTACCTCTCCATTTTTTCTTATCCTTCTCTACTTTGCACACTCATCTGTCTTTGTTGCACCTTCTTTATTTTTATTTTTTCCCTCTCATCTCTTTTTCTCTCTCTGGTGTGTTTTAAAGGGGAACCAGTTCTCAGGGCTCTTATCATTTAAAGGGCCGATGCTTTAATGTTGCATCTAAATTGAATAAAATTAACTAAACTTGCTGTAAATGCTCTGTAATTGTGTGTGTGTGTGTGTGTGTGTGTGTGTGTGTGTGTGTGTGTGTGTGTGTGTGTGTGTGTGTGTGTAACTTTCTGACTGGTCATTTTTGGAGAATTAAATTTTTACATTAAATCTCTTCAACCAAGGTGCTACAATACAAGCGTGACTAACAGGTTTTGCTCCATTCTTCTGCTCGGACTTCAGTAAATAAAGATAAAAATAAAATGGTAGGCAGTATATTAAAAGTGTGACATGACATAATGTGTTTAATAAATGTGTGTGTGTGTAAGTTTTTGTGAGTGTGTGTGTGGATGTGCTTGTTTATCATATTTAACTGCCTTTAACAAAACTTTATTCATTAAAAACGTATTTCACACATTTAAATTTAGTCTCTTTTGAGTACATTTAGAAAAACATTACAACCTGTGGGGCAGCGGTGGCTTAGTGGTTAGTGAGTTGGCCCCTCCATTGGAAGATTGTGGGTTCGGATTCTTGAACCAGTTCTTGAAGCTGAGGGCAACCTATTGGGAAGGGGTTCGAACGCCGGTCCTCCAATCATGTGGCCAACGCCCTAACCACTAGGCCACCGCTGACCCGAAGAAAACACATGTATCAAAGAAAACACATCATATATCAAGAAAAAACGTATCATGTATCGAGTTTAACTCATGAGGACAGTTTACAAATCACATGATAAAAAAAACAGCTGCCTACTGATTGGCTTGCTCATATTGGCTTGTTAATTAGTTTGGTGGAGTTGCCATAGCAACAGCGGGAGTGGTGTTGGCATAGTGGTTCACTGGTAATGAGCTGGTAGCCACGGTGATGATTATGTGCTTTGTAAGATGGTGAGGTAGCAGCTCCCGCACAAAACTTTCCCTCTGTGGTAGAACATGGAGGCTAACAGATCACTCAGTGGCCTGTCACACACGTAACACTGTGGACACACACACACACATTAATTTACAGCAATAGCTTTCCCCCCTGCACACACACTACTGGATTAAACAATGAATAAAAAAATGTCAGTTATAAGTTTTACAGTACACACAAACACACATGCGCACACACGTTTCTTTTCTTGGGTTCTCCATATCTTTAGCTGCTTAGTGGATCAGATCTCACACTTCTTAACAAAACTACACAACTGGAGGCGCTACCTTAAAACACTCTGGGTGGAAGCAGCTCAGAGGAACACTCAAAGAGATCTTCACATTTCCATCCATGGCCTTCTTACAGAAAGCGCACAGCTCCTCACCAACTTCACTACAGAGAGAGAGAGAGAGACAGAAAGAGAGAGAGAGAAAACCTAACCCAGATCCTGAAACTCCAGTTAAATTTGCTGGATTGTTACCTGTCCAGACTCATGAAAGTTCATGTACATATTTCTGATGTAAGACTCACATGCTCTGAGTTTTACTGGGGTCTTCTGCAGCTGTCAGTTCTGAATCAGTCTGAAGTTCTGCTCTTGGTTCTGAGGCAGAAAGGGAGGCAAGTACGCTCACCTGAGCTGATTCTTCTACTGCAGGTTCCTCCTCATTAACAAAAGGAGCTTCTCCCACAGGTTCTGTATCTGCAGTGTTTGTTATATCAGGGACCATTTCTGTAGATATGCTTGCCACAGGTGTTCCCATTACAGGTTCGAAGGCAGGAGGGAATTTTACTTCAGGTGCCTTTGCCACATGGTTTTCTACTGCAGGTGTTTCTCCCGTAGACACGTTTACCACAGGATTTGCAGCTGTTTGTACTGCAGATATTTTTGCCACATGTGTTCCTACTACAGGTGTTTCTACTTCAGGCACCTTTACTGCTGGTGTTTTTATTGCAGGTGTTTCTACTCCCGGCACCTTTACTGCAGGTGTTTCTACCGCCAGCACCTTTACTGCAGGTGCTTCTACTGCAGGTGTTTCTACTGCAGGTGCCTTTACTGGAAGTGTTTCTACTGCAGGTGCCTTTACTGCAGATGTCTTTACTGCAGGTGTCTTGGTTACAGATGTTTCTACTGCAGGCACCTTTACTGCATGTGCTTTTACTGTAAGTGTTACTACTGCAGATGCCTTTACTGCAGGTGTTTCTTCTGCAGGCACCTTTACTGCTAGTGTTTCTACTGCAGGTATTTGTCCTGCAGATATCTTTGCTACTGCAGGCACTTTTACTACTGGTGTTTCTACTACAGGTGCAATTGCTGCAGGTGTTTTTACTGCAGGTGCCTTTGTTGTAGGTGTTTCTACTGCAGGCACCTTTATTGCAGGTGTTTCTACTGCTGGTACCTTTACTGCAGGTGTTTCTACTGCAGGTGCCTTTACTGCAGGTGTTTCTTCTGCAGGCACCTTTACTGCAGGTGTTTCTACTACAGGTGTTTTTACTGCAGGTACCTTTACTGCAGGCGTTTCTACCTCAGGTGTTTGTCCTGCAGATATCTTTGCCACTGCACGTGCCTTTACTGTATGTGTTTCTACTGCAGGTGCCTTGGTTGCAGGTGATTCTACTGCTTGCACCTTTACTGCAGGTGCCTTTACTGTAAGTGTTTCTACTGCAGGTGCCTTTACTACAGGTGTTTCTTCTGCAGGTGACTTTATTGCAGGTGTTTCTACTGCAGGCACTTTTACTGCTGGTGTTTCTACTGCAGGTGTTTCTGCTACAGGTGCTATTGCTGCAAGTGTTTTTACTGCAGGTACTTTTGTTGCAGGTGTTTCTGCTCCAGCCACCTTTACTGCAGGTGTTTCTACGGTAGGTGCCTTTACTGCAGGCACCTTTACTGCACGTGTTTCTACTGTAGGTGCCTTGGTTGAAGGTGTTTCTACTGCAGGCACCTGAACTGCAGGTTTTTCTACTACAGGTGTCTGTGGTGCAGGTGTTTTTACTGCAGGTACCTTTGTTGCAGGTTTATCTACTGCAGGAGCCTTTACTGCAGGTGTTTCTACTGCAGGAGCCTGAGCTGCAGGTGTTTCTACTGCAGGCACCTTTAAAGCAGGTGTTTCTACTGCAGGTCGATTTGTAGCAGGTGTTTCTACTGCAGGCACCTTTATGGCAGGTGTTTTTACTGCAGGTGCGTTTACTGCAGGTGTTTCTACTGCCGGTGCTTTTATGGCAGGTGTTTCTACTGCAGGTGCCTGAACTGCAGGTGTTTCTACTGCAGGTCCCTTGATAGCAGGCGTTTCTACTGCAGGTGTTTTTACTGCAGGAGTCTTTACTGCAGGTGCTTGTACTGCAGCTGTTTCTACTGCAGGTGCCTTCGCCTCCGGTGTCTTTTCCACAGGTGTCTTAAACTCAGGTAACTTTTTATCAGGTGTCTCTTCTGCCAGTGCCTTTGACACAGGTGTTTCCACTGCAGAAGAATTAGCAGTGGGTGTTTTGGCTACAGGAGTTTTAACAAGTGTGTAATTGCCCTCCACAGGTGTTTTACCTTCATCTGTCATGTCTGTTTCAGCCCTGAAATGCAGACACACACACACACACAGAGTGTACATTTTCAGCTGGTGTGAGTTGGAGATTTTTTGCTGAAACTTTAGTTTTACTATATGTTAAATACTTACTCAAACTTCTTCAGCGCTGAGAGCACACAGGAGTGCCCAGCCCTGCATTTACCCTCTGTAGTGGTGGGAGTGGGCATGACCTGGAGAGGGGCGGTGCTCTTGGGGGTAGGCTTTGGAGCAAGGGCAGGTTTTGGAGGGGAACTATGTTGAGGGGCGGGGCTTAAGGGACCAGATTTTTGAGGAGAAGGGGTTGATAAGTCAAGGCTCTCAGGGGTTCTGATTTACAGGATAGGACTTCATGGGAGAAGAAGTAAAATGTTTCTCAGAGATTGGTGAATGACTAAAGAGAGAGACGGGAGAGAGAGAGAGAGAGAAAGAGAGAGAGTGAGAAGTTTCACCTATAATAAAAACAGGTCATGATTTTTCAGTTACAGTATAACACTCAACACCAGCTATGTCCACCAGGGGGCAGCAGTTGTCTGTGGTTCTATGTATTGAACTTTGAACTATGTATGGGGAGGGTGAAATACATTTACATTTACATTTGCGACATTACGCAGGTAAAGAAGAGAGTGCAGGCAGGTTGGAATGGCTGGAGAAGAGTGACAGGAGTGATCTTTGACATATGGGTACCAGCTAGAGTAAAAAGGAAGGTTTACAGGACAGTAGTGAGACCAGCTATGTTATACAGGTGGCAGAAGGTGATGAAAAGACAGGAGGCGGAGCTGGAGGTGTCAGTTAAAGATGCTGAGATTTTCTTTGGATGTGATAAGGATGGACAGGATTAGAAATTAGTATATTAGAGGGACAGCTCAGGTTGGAAATTTTGGAGACAAAGTTAGAGAAGCAAACTTCCATAGGAGAGATGAGGATTATATTGGGAGGAGGATGTTGAAGATGGAGCTGCCAGGAAAGATGAGAAGAGGAAGACCAAAGATGAGGTTCATGGACATGGTGAGAGAAATGGAAACAGATGTTCTGCTGTGGCGACCCCTAAGTGTGAACAGTCAACAGAAGAAGAAGAAGAAGATATGAGGTTATGTATGAGTTTATCTGACATTCTATGAGATTAAATGAAGTTAAATGAGATTAAAAGAGGTTATGGAGATTGCATGTATGTTAGATGTTTTTGTTTGTTTGTGAAAATATGTAAAAGTCAACAGAGAAGCTCCCATAACATTTCAGGAAGAAACCTGACCTTAAACCTCCCATACACCTATATCTGGTTACCATGGTTACCTGTCATCAGGCCGGTCAGTGCTGTAGCGTATCCAACTGCCGTCTTTCTTCAGCGCCGTACGGACTTTAGTAGTGCGGAGAACAGCCTGCCGGTCCAAATCTGACACACACATACACAACACCTATTAACTCACCTATTAACCTGAGTGCGCATGTGTGTCTGTGTGTGTGTGTGTATTTGTGTGTTTGTCTTTGCATGTATGTGCGTATGTTTATGTGTGTGTGCATATGTGTGTGTGTGTGTGTGTGTGTGTATGTGTGTGTGTGTGTATTTGAACTGACCGTTTGACATGATGCAGCGTCTCTGCAGGAGAGAAAAAAAACAGATTACAACACAAACCACTGAGACATACAAGGGATTGAGTTTTGTTTTGGGGCAGGGCCTGTGGGGATTGTATGTTATGAATGTACAAAAAGAGAAGAAACTAAAGAATGATGGAGCAAGAGAGAGATTTCTACCTGCTAAATGCCATGAATGAGGAATGAATGAAGAAATGAAAGTGAATGACTGAGACAATGAGAGAGAATGAAAGAGTGAAAGAATGTGATGTTTGGCTGGGAGTGAGGCTGTAGCAGCATTCCATTCTGCATGAGCACATCAAAAACTAGCACTGCTGCATTCGTGTGTGTTTGTGTCTGGTTGGGGGGGGGGTTATCTAATCAGGTTGTGTGATCAGTCAGACCACAGGGTGTGAATGAACAGCAGGTCAGTTAGCAATCATTTTAAACAAAACATTGAAACTGGGAACAAGGTACTCTGAGAATTAACACCTTTGGACTGAGAACTCAGCCACTAGGATATATTACCAAAGACCTGAGGCTCTTTAGAGGCTTGTCACATGGATGTGACATGGATGGGACAGCATGAACACTTTGACCGATCTGTAGTCCCATACGCAGCTTTCTATCAGAATCATAACAGCTCTTCAGTGGAACCAGACCAACTTCATGTCACCCTGTAACCGGTTCCCCACTTTATGTATATAGTGGGTATGTATATAGATATGTTTGAATTCAATATTTTTTAATTGTGTGTGTGTGTATATATGTGTGTGTGAGAGAGAGAGAGCAAGAGAGAGATTCCTACCTGCAAGTCTGTCTGTCCTGCTATCTGGAGTATGTGTGAGGATAGCGAATGCAATCACAGACTGATCTGTTCATTCCTCATTCCACATACACACACACACACACACACACATACATATTTGTAAACATACCCACACACATTGAGCTGCTTTCTTAAACAAACACAGTCACAGCAATGTCAAGAATCCAAATAATGACTCAATAACCCTAACCCAAAATTTTCACCCAAAATTGTCACATACCAAACTGTCCCCACAGCAACTGCCCCCTTGTTACTCTGCCACATTAATTGCCTCTACACCAAAACAGATGAAACCAAACCAAACTGCAGGTCTGCTCCACTTTATAAAAAAAGTTTATTAATGTGGTGTAACCGGTGAACTTCTGTGTTGTGTTGTTTATGGACGCGAGACAGGAATCTCCTTGGAGTTTCTCCTCTTTTAATTTGACATTAACACAACAGACACAAACAACTCCAAATAAGTACAGAGCCCAGCTCCTCTCCCTCAGGGGAATTGTAGAGAGAAGGAGGGGCCGAGAAGAGATTCAGAATTTATAGGGGCGTACCACCGAAGAAGAAAAAGGATCAGGAGTGGCTCTAATTAATAATAAGTGCCACTACAGACAGACTTGAAGGTCCTCACAGTCAGCTAGAACAGGAACAGTTTGGGATTTAAAAGATTTTGTGTGATTATAACCATACTACATAACATTTACATTTACGGCATTTAGCAGACGCTCTTATCCAGAGCGACTTCCATGTCCTAATTACAGGGACAGTCCCCCTGGAGCAACTCAGGGTTAAGGGTCTTGCTCAGGGCTTTCTTAAACAAACACAGTCACAGCAATGTCAAGAATCCAAATAATGACTCAATAACCCTAACCCAAAATTTTCACCCAAAATTGTCCCATACCAAACTGTCCCCACTGCAACTGCCCCCTTGTTACTCTGCCACAACATTAATTGCCTCTACACCAAAACAGATGAAACCAAACCAAAGGTCTGCTCCAGTGGTGGTAGTGCTAGAGGTGGGATTCGAACCAGGGACCTCTTGATCCAGAGGTCCGTAGGCAAGTATCCTACCACTAGACCACCGCCACCCATAACCTGGTTACAGTGGGACACTGTTCTCCACCATGAAGAGGTTCAGCTTTAGTCCACATTTGTCTCCAACTTGATGAGGGACATTCAGCCAACATTGGGGACATGTTCCAACTCTGTAATAACACTGTATTAAGAGTGTAATAACACTGTATTAAGCGTTTAAAAGAAGCAATGCATTATTAATCTATTTATTTTATTATTTCAGTTTCAAACTGTTTGTATGTATACTTGTGTGACTGGTGAACTTCTGCGTTAAGTGAATTTTGTGACACAACATGGGAGTCTCCTCCTCCTTTTATTCTGATGGCACACAGTAGAGACACGCACCTCCAAATAAGTGTGCCGCCCACTCCAGCTCCTCTTCCTCAGGGGAATTGTAGAAAGAGGGAGGCAAAGTGGCACGTATGCACTTATATATATGGAGCAATACATACATTCAAAACAGAATACACATTTAAGCACGTTTTGACCTACCTGACGGCACACATTAGAGACACACACCTCCAAATAAGTGTGGCGCCCACTCCAGCTCCTCTCCCTCAGGGGAATTGTAGAAAGAGGGAGGGGCCAAGGCGAGATACCAAGTTTATAGGGGCTTACCACAGAAGAAGAAAAGGGATCAGGAGTGGCTGTAATTAATAATAAGCGCCACCACAGGTTTGGAGGTCCTCACCGTCAGGTAGAGCAACAACTGCCTAGGACTCAACAGATTTTGTGTAATTATAACTATATAATTCAACCAGTCAGGTAGAACAGGAACAGTTTGGGCTTTAAAAGATTTTGTGTGATTATAACCATACTACATAACCTGGTTACAGTGGGACACTGTTCTTCAGTGTGTCCCTCCACCATGAAGGGGTTCAGCTTTAGTCCACAATTGTCTCCAATTTGATAAGGGACATTCAGCCAACACCGGGGACATGTTCAAACTCTGTAATAACACTGTATTAAGAGTGTAATAACACTGTATTAAGCGTTTAGAAGAAGTAATGCATTATTAATCTATTTATTTTATTATTTCAGTTTCAAACTGTTTGTATGTATACTTGCATGCTTGCATGCATGGCTTACATGTGTGTGTGTAGTATGCGTGTGCTTGTGTGTGTGGAGTATAGGTGGGTTTGTGTGTGTGGAGTATAGGTGGGTTTGTGTGTAGTGTGTGTATAGTAGGTGTAGTGTGTGTGTAGTTTGTGTATGTGTGTGTGTGTGTGTGTGTGTGTGTGTATGTGTGTGTGTGTGTGTGTGTGTGTGTGTGTGTGTGTGTGTGTGTGTGTGTGTGTGGGGCCTAGTGGTTAGGGCGTCAGCCACATGATCGGAGGATCGGGGGTTCGAACCCCTTCCCAGTAGGTTGCCCTGAGGTACCCTTGAGCAAGGTGCCGTCCCCATCACTGCTCCCCGGGCACTTTCAATAGCAGCCCACTGCTGCACATGTGTGTATGGGTGAAATGCAGAGAGCGCATTCCCATTCGTGGGATTATAAATAAAGGATTATTATTATTGTGAGTGCCAAATTGCAAATTATTTATGCATGTTGTTTAAGGAATGAAGCACACCAAACATTTCTGCTGTTAAAATGTTAAAAATGCTTCACACACACACACACACACACACACACACACACACACATCCGCACACACATACTACACATACAAACCACACACACACACACATTCTCTCACACACACACGCACACACACACACACACACATTACATACATATGTAGTAGGTGTGGGTTTATATTAAGGGATGAATGAGGGGCAGTTGAGGGCTGAGAGAGCAGCTTAGTTCGACTAGTATTTTGGGGAAATTGTTCATGAGTAGTTTGGTGGAGTAGTTTGTTAGTTGTAGTTTGGTGGAGTAGTTTGTTGGGATGAAATTTATTGAAGTGTAGTTTGGTTAATGTAGTTGGTTGGCAGGCACATAGGTGGGGTAGTTTGATGGGGTAGTTAAATGGGGTAGTTTGGTGAGAGTAGTTTGATGGGTTAGTTTGAAAAGAGTAGTTTGTTGAGGGTATTTGGTTCTACACATCTACAGTTGAGGCCAAAATGATTAGCCCCCCAGGAATTATGTAACGTTTTTCTTCTTCTCAATGTTTGCAGCATTGATGAAACTTCATACAAGCAAACATTCAACAGTGCTATTTAGTAGCTTTTGGTACATTTTGTAATATAAAATAAATTTTTAGGCTTGCTTTATATCAAATATAGTAAAAAATGGGGTGGTCAAAAATATTAGCCCCATGTGAATGTTTGCTTTCAAAACACACCTACAGTAATTAACCAATCAGCTTTGAAACCACACCTGCGCAGTCAATTAGCTTCCTAACAACATTCAATCAGCATAAAAAGACTCCAGGGAACAGGGCACGTGAACACATGAGAGGGACTACTGTTACTCAACATACCAAAGACAAAGGAAATCAGTCTGGAGCTCAGAAAGAAGATAGTAGAGGCTCATGATAAGGCTACACTGCCATTTCCAAGCAATTCACAGTGTCTAGAACTGCTGTACAAGAAGACAAATTCTGTATGCACCGTAGATTTCAAGAACTCTGGAGAGGAAAAGAGTCAGAGATGTCAGCAAGGAGACCTGGAAATCTGCCAAGATGATTATTGCTGACCTGGCCTCTTCTGGAGTTGATGTTTCAAGGAACACAGTTGTAAGGGCTCTTCATCATGGTGGGCTTCAGGGCCATCGTCCCAGAAGAACCCCTTTACTCAAAGAGTGGCACATCACAGCCCGACTGAGGTTGGCCCGTGAACATTTGAAAGGTAAAGATGAGTTTTGGAAGTCTGTGCTTTGGCAAAGAAAGGGAGAGGCCTTCAACCCTAGGAACACAGTTCCCACAGTTAAACATGGTGGTGTGAACATCATGCTGTGGGGCTATTTTGCGGCCTCAGGCACAGGGAGCCTTGTTCGGGTGCATGGCATCATGAAAAAAGAAAATTATGTTGACATTTTGAGGGAGCATATGCAGAAATCTGCTTGTAGTCTAGGATTAGGTCGTTGCTGGGTCTTCCAACAAGACAATGACCCAAAGCATACATCGAAATTAGTCCAACAGTTCCTCAAGGATACCAAAACCAAGATCCTGGAGTAACCTGCACAGAGCCCAGACCTTAATCCTATTGAGAATCTGTGGCGGGTGCTCAAAGTGAATGTCCATGCTCAGAAACCATGCAATTTGGACCAGCTAGAACAATTTGCAATGGAAGAATGGGCAAAAATCCCTCAGGAGCCCTGTGCCAACCTAGTAAAGAACAAGAGATTGTTGTCAGTTGTGGCTCAGAAAGGGTACACTATTGACTATTAATGGCCAGGGGGCTAATAATTTTGGATGTCTCATTTTTGCCCTTTCTTGTTTCAACTTGGTGTATCAATAAAATATCCTAATTAAACTTAGTGGACATTGTTTTTCATAGTGTATTTGTTTCCAAAATAACAAACACTTGTTATTAATGGTCATTTTCATGGAGAAATCAAGAGTGTTGTCTAATTTCATAAGAGGGGCTAATAATTTTGGCCTCAACTGTAAATGAAAAAGATTTATTTGACTTAAAAGTGAACATTCATAAAATACTTCACAGCACCACAGCTACAGACCATAATAACAAACTGACCAACTGACAGACAGACTGACAGACAGACAGACAGTGAGTGGGTGTGTTAATGCAAAACACTTGGTGAGATAAACGCACACTTCCTCTGTTTTTCATTCTTTAGTCTTTTCATGTTTTAGCTGTGTTTTGTTTAGTTTAGCTGGTTCTGCCCAGTGTTCGTGAAATACTTCCAAAGGACTTTTTCTATTTTCTGAGCTTCAGAATGGCAGCTTTTCCTTCAAACATGATCAGAGAGCACCAGCTGCTCCTCAGTCATAATTTATAAAAAGATGAGCTTTCTAGGAAACAGTTTCCTTTAATGCTACCGCACTTTTGGTTTTGGCCATTAAAGCAACATTTTCTGTATGTACTGAATTTACTTTTTAATTCCTGTTATCTGGGTTTGGCCTCTGGACCCAATGTATATATGGGTGTGTTGTTGTGGAGAACTGAAGTGTGAGCCTAAGTCAGAAACTTTTTCTAAGTCAGAAATCAAACAAAGTCAAAGAGATGTGGTAAATCAACTTGAATGAAGAGTTTCAGCAGGCATGATCCAGTGGGAGCAGCTCCAAATGCTCATACCAAGCTAAGACTTTAAAAAAACTTCAGACACCTTTGTCCTCCTTTGAAATTAATAAATTAATCGGGAGACTCTCTGGTCGGGCGGCTGAGTGGGGTACGGCAGTCTGGGAGAGAGAGGGCGAGACAGAATAGAATAGAATAGAATAGAATAGAATAATCCTTTATTATCCCATGAATGGGAAATTTGGGTGTTACAGGGATCTTAAACAAGAAAGGACAGAAAGTGTCAGGACATGGGGTATTTTGTTACATTTTATTCACAGTAGAGGGCACTCTGTTCTGACGGAGCACATCTGAGCTCATAGGAGACAGGTGTGCTACATTGAGGCTGACTACTTAAGCCTCAATGAGTCAGAACAGAGCGTGGCTCATTCTATACATTTTCTGTTGTCGTTACGGGTGGTTTCGGTTCTGCTTCTGTGTCTTCCAGTTACGTGTCTGGATTTTGGTTTAGTTCGTGTTCATGGTCCAGTTTCCTGTCTGGATTTTGGTTTATGTGTAATAAAAGCACCTCAAGCATCTCTGGCTCCGCAATGACGTCCTTCCTGCTCCCCGCCACCGTGACAGAAATGAGCCGCCAAAATCGGGACGTCAGGAGCCTTGAGAAGCGGCTCGAGGAGCAAGAGCGTGCCCTGGGAGCCATGATTGAGGACCTCCGAGCAGCATTGCCATTGTGGCAGCCGGGGCGTTGCGAGCGGAGCGGTGGAGTACAGACAGTCACTGCCACTGATCTCTCGCGACGCCTGGACCTGCTGTGTTGCTCAATCCAGCTCGCTCGCTCTCTGGAGGCCAAAGAACGGCTGGAGGAGTACGGCCGAACGGAGAGGGCTGTACTAGCCGTTATGGAGGTAATGCTAATGGGGCGGTCCCTCTAGGAAGAGGCTTCGTTCGCGCCCCTTTCGTTACCGGCTCCTGCTCTCCACCAAGCGCAGCGCTGGATATCGGTGGAACCCGCCTCCTTCACCGATCACAGCGGTCTGTCCGCGGAGACAGCGCTGTGCACCAATCATAGCAGTCCGCCTGCGGAGACAGCGCAGTGCACCAATCACAGCGGTCCGTCCGCGGAGACAGCGCTGTATACCAATCACAGCGGTCCGTTCGCAGAGACCCCGCCCTATGTGAAACGCGGCGAAAAACAAAGAAAAAAGGGCAAGAGGCGTGCACCCGGCGTGGTGCACCAACCCAGCTCCACTAACCCGTCTGCTGGGCAGAGGGCAACAGAGGAGCCGTTTCAGGTTAGAGAAATAACTTAGAGAATTCAGGAATTAGAACATAAACTACAGGAATCTCAGAAGGTCTGGCTGTCTGTACTGGGCGCAGAAAGACAGACCAAAAATGTTTTAGTTGAGCAGCTCCAGGAATTGGAGGCTGAGCTCCTCACCAAAGATCAAGTGATTTGTACACGGAACCAGGATCTGGACGCCCTGAAAACAAAGTGTAAGAAATTGGAGGATGAAAACGCCTCTCTTCAAGCTGTGAATCACCAGCTTTCCAGTGAGTCGGACCATTCCTCATGAGACACCCATGGTGAGTCAGGGAGAACAAGGCGTTTCCATACAGCCAACTCCTTGACCGAGGTACCCATAACGATTAGGTCTCTTCTGAAATCACCCACATTGATTACTGCTTTGGAACACTTGCAGAGAAAGCCTCTGGTGGAGATCCTGTCCACAGATACTTCAGGTGAGAATATAAACTTATATCACAGCAGAGAGGACCAAGAAACTAAGTTTCAGGATTATTTCCCCTCCACATTCCCCGTATCAAGGAGGAAAGCTAGGACTATTCAGAATCCCCTTCCCTCTGCTGAAACCTATCGGCCAACTAGGAGAGGACTTCTTAGCGAACCTGTTCTGAACATGCCCATACACATTGCTGGAACTGACACTGTTCCCTCCGCCGAGCTTCCCAACACCGTGCCCATAACACGTCCCTGCTATCAGTCTCCTCAGAACTTGTGGCCTGTACCTGTGGCCTTAGGGCGTCGACCGCATGATCAGAGGATCGGGGGTTCGAACCCCTTCCCAATGGGTTGCCCTGCGGTACCCTTGAGCAAGGTGCCGTCCCCGTCCTGCTCCTCCCTGCGATGGGCTGGCGACCTGTCCAGGGTGCGTCCCCCGTCCTCGCCCTGTGTGCGCTGGGTTGGACACCAGCACTCCCCCGCGACCCCATTTGGGACAAGCGGCAGATAATGGATGGATGGATGGACAAGGCTCTCGAGCCAATCAGATGCGTTGGTTTTTGGTAACTCGATAACTCGTTGGTTTTTGGTAACTCGATAACTTGGTTTACTGAGGAACTGCAGTCTAAACCAAGTTATCGAGTTACCAAAAACCAAAACCACCATTGCACGTAGGCTTAGCCTAACTAATGAGCCTGCAGTCCTTGCTTCTTGTTTTTGTAACTGTGAATAATAAAACTATGTTTCGAACTCCTGGCTCTGCAACGACGTCCTTCCGGCACCCCGCCACCGTTACAGAAATGAGCCGCCAAAACCGGGACGTCAGGAGCCTTGAGAGTTGGTATGAGGCACACGAGCGTGCCCTGGGAGCCATGGTTGAGGACCTCCGAGCAGCGCTGCCATTGTGGCAGCTGGGGTGTTGCGAGCGGAGCGGTGGAGTACAGAGAGTCACCGCCACTGAGCTCTCGCGACGCCTGAACCTGCTGAGTCACTCAATCCAGCTCGCTCCCTCTCTGGAGGCCAAAGAACGGCTGGAGGAGTACGGCCGAACGGCTGTACTAGCCGTTATGGAGGTAATGTTATTGGGGCGATCCCTCGAGGAAGAGGCTTCGTTCGCACCCCTTTCTTTACCTGCTCCTGCTCTCCACCAACCGCAACGCTGGATATCGGTGGAACCCGCCTCCTTCACCAATCACAGCGGTCCGTCCGCAGAGACAGCGCTGTGCACTGATCACAGCGGTCCGGCCGCGGAGACCCCGCCCTATGTGAAACATGGTGAGAAAAGGGTGGATACCCAGCGGAAACAAGGAAAAAAGGGGCGGGCCCCTCGAGGAAGAGGCTTCGTTCGCGCCCCTTTCTTTACTGGCTCCTGCTCTCCACCAACCGCACGGCCGGAAGTCGGTGGAACCTCCTTCACTACTCACAGCGCTCCGTCCGTGAAGACAGCGCCGTGCTCCAATCACAGTGTCCCGTCCGCGGAGACACGCAGTGCAGCAAACACAGCGGTCCGTCCGCGGAGACAGTGCCGTGCAGCAAACACAGCGGTCTGTCCGCGGAGACAGCGCCGTGCAGCAAACACAGCGCACCGTCCGCGGAGACCCCGCCCTATGTGAAACGCAAAAAATGGCAGATACGCCGCGGAAACAAAGAAAAAAGGGCAAGAGGCCCACGCCTGGCACAGTACTCAAACCCAGCTCCTCAAACCCGTCTGCTGATCAGAGGGCAACAGAGGAACCGTTTCAGCTAAGAGAATTAACCTAGAGAATTCAGAAATTAGAACATGAACTTGTAACGGTCCTGTGCCAGTAGAGGGCGCCCTGCTCTGATTGTGCCCCCAAGCCCAGGTGTGTCTCATTGGGGCTGGGGTTATAAGCCCCAGTGAATCGGAGCAGGGCGCTGGTCATCCTGTGTGCGCACTGTGAATTTACTCGGGTTTTGTTTTACATTTGTTACGTTTAGTTTGAGTTCTGTGCACTTTATCCGTCATTAAAGTCCAGTACGAAGCTCTCGGCTCTGCGTTGGCATCCAGTCCTCAACACCGCCCCGTGACAGAACTACAGGAATCTCAGAAGGTCTGGCTGTCTGTTCTGGGCACAGAAAGACAGGACAAAAACGTTTTAGTTGAGCAGCTCCAGGAAATGGAAATGGATCCCTCACCAGGGATCAAGTCATCTGTACACGGAACCAGGATCTGGACGCCCTACAAACAAAGTGTAAGAAATTGGAGGATGAAAACACCTCTCTTCAGGCTGTGAAACACCAGCTGCAGGTGTTTGACTGAGCCACCAGTTTCAAGTACATTCCCTTCAGGAGGAACTACTCTGTCTCCCTTCAGGAGACAGGCCAACTTGAAGCACAGTGCACTTCTTCACTTGGTTATCAGGATATGGACTGAAACTCTGGGGTACCCATCTCCGCCGCCAACAGCCCAAAACATGGCTGGTCAGAGGTCCTTTTATGTTAGTGTTTTGTGGACCTGACCATATGCCCCAAAAAGGAACTTTTTTGTAAAATGTCCCCCCGGAGGTTCGGCTGTGTTTTGGCACTTCGGGAGCCACGCCTTTTGGGGGGAGGTTCTGTCACATATGTGGTGTTTCTGGCACGTGTGAGGTTTTTTGGGCACACTAGAGGGCGCTCTGTTCTGACTGAGCACACCTGAGCTCATAAAGGCACAGGTGTGCCTCATTGGGGCTGACTATTTAAGCCCCGATGAGTCAGAACAGAGCGTGGCTCATTAGTTAGGCTAAGCCTACGTGCAATGGGGTGGGAAAGAGACCCGGACAGAACAAGCAGCAAACTTCGCGGCCTCGGACACAACGCTTTCTTGATTAAAAAAAAAAAAAAAAAAAAAAAAAAAAACTTCCACATTTAACGTAAATGTTACCATGACATCCTCTTTTGTGCTGTGTTTATCGTGCGGCATGTACAGCGTAGACTGTCCGTCCAACTATGTAGACTCTAATACCTGTAGGAAATGTGTAACTGTAACACAGTTGGAGGACAGGATTCGTGTTCTGGTAAGGTGGTAAAGTCTAAAACAGCAGTGGTTAGACCACAGCTTAAAAAACCTAACTTGGACCCTCGCTCACCAAATAATTATAGACCTATCTCTAATGTCCCGTTTCTCTCTAAGATTCTAGAAAAACTAGTTGCGAGACAACTGCAGTCATATCTAGACACTCATAACCTCTTAGATAAATTCCAATCAGGCTTCCGGCTTGGCCATAGCACAGAAACTGCTTTAAGTAGAGTGGTGAATGATATAATGGTCTCGAGTGATGCAGGAAACATCACTGTTCTTGTTCTCTTAGATCTTAGTGCTGTGTTCGACACGGTAGATCACTCCATTTTAGTAAATAGGCTTCACTCCACTGTCGGCATTAGCGGAACAGCCCTTAAATGGTTCAACTCCTATCTTAGAAACCGTTACTACTTCATCCAAATGGAGGATTATGGCACCCCCTCACCTATGTCACTAGTTAATTATGGAGTCCCACAAGGGTCGGTGTTGAGCCCAGTGCTCTTCTCCCTCTACATGCTCCCACTAAGCACTATTATACGGCAGCATAATGTTAGTTACCACTACGCTGATGACACTCAGCTATACTTATCTTTTAAATCATGTGATAAAGCATCAACCGGCACCTTAATTAGCTGCCTCAGTGATATTAGAGATTGGATGAATAACAACTTCCTCTCACTAAACCCCGACAAAACTGAGCTGCTCTTGTTTTGTAGTAGCGATGTAGACAGGGCCAACTTCATTTCGCATATCCGGGATGCAGGGTTGAAGTTTTCAGTTAGTACTCTGGCACGTAACCTTGGTGTTATTTTTGATTCAAATCTTTCATTTAATCACCATGTTAATGCAGTTGCAAAGACATGCTTCCTGCACCTTCGGAACATTGCCAAACTACGGCGCTTTCTGTCAATGGAAGACACGGCAAAAGTAGTACATGCATTTGTATACAGTAAAAGGCGCTATACAAGAATAAATTGAATTGAATTGAATGGTGGTTTTGGTTTTTGGTAACTCGATAACTTGGTTTAGACTGCAGTTCCTCAGTTCTTGGGTTTTGATTAGAACTGCAGTCCTTGCTTCTTGTTTTTGTAACTGTGAATAATAAAACTATGTTTCGAACTCCTGGCTCTGCAACAACGTGCTTCCAGCACCCCGCCACCGTTACAGAACTGTCACAATGTGGTGTTGAGGGCTGGACGCCAACGCAGAGCCGAGAGCTTCGTTCTGAACTTTAATGATGTATAACGTGCACAGAACTCAAAGCTAAACATAACAAACGTAACAGGTGTAAAACATAACAAAGAATCTCACAGTGCGCACACAGAATGACCAGCGCCCTGCTCTGATTCACTGGGGCTTATAACGCTAGCCCCCAATGAGGCACACCTGGCACCCAATGCCCAGGTGTGCACAATCAGAGCAGGGCGCCTCTACTGGCGCCGGACCATTACATGAACAAATTTTGCCTCTACAACCAGTTTCTTTAGTTTCCCCCTGTCCCTCTCCGCGATTCTACCACACCAGCAGACCACAGCATAAAAAATAGCAGATGCTACCAGTGTCATAGAATGACCTCAGAAGATTCCTGTTTACCCCAACGGACCTCAGCCGCCTAAGTAGGTGAAGATGACTTAGGCCATTTTTGTACAGGGCATTAGTGTTTGTAGACCAGTCCAGTTTATTGTTGATGTGGACACCCAGGTATCTGTACTCCTCCACTGTCTCAATGCACAAACCCTGGATGTTCACCGATGTAATGGGGGGGTGGCTTCTTGCGGAAGTCAATCATCAGCTCCTTCATCTTGCTGGCATTAATAGATGGTTTTGTTCACACCAGCTGATGAAGTTACTTATGATCCCCCTGTATTCCTGCTCATTCCCCTCCGACACACGACCAACAATAGCGGTGTTGCCCGAGAACTTTTGCAGGTGACAGCTGTTTGTGATATATTTGAAGTCTGCCGTGTACAGAGTGAAGAGGAAGGGGCGAAGACTGTTCCTTATGGGGCTCCTGCTCTGCAAACCACCATTTCAGACACACAGTCCTGGAGTCTCACATACTGGGGTCTATTGGTGAGGTAGTCAATAATCCACGCAGTCATGTGATGGTCCATACCTGCTCTCACCAGCTTCCCCCTCAGCACTGAATGCTGGATTGTGTTAAAAGCACTAGAGAAGTCAAAGAACATGACTCTCACAATGCTCTTGTCACTCTCCAGGTGAGTGAGGGCCTGATGCAGTAGGTAGATGACGGCGTCATCCACCCCAATGTGTGGCTGGTAAGCAAACTGCAGTGGGTCTAGGTCCCTCCTGACCAGTGCGCAAAGGTGATGGAGGATGATCCTCTCCATAACCTTCATCAGGTTAGAAGTGAGTTCAGTGCGTTCTTATGCGCGGTTCTGTGACCAGTTCCATGCTGTGTTCGACCACCCTGCCCATTGACTATCCGGAGGAGACAGACTGCTGAGGATCCGGCAGGGGGCACGCTCAGCCGTGGACTATGCAGCTGACTTCCGCATCCTCGCAGTGGACAGCCATTGGGACTAAAGAGCCCTTCTAACGGTGTTCCGGGCGGGCCTGCATGAGGAATGTCAGTGGGAGCTGGCATGCAGAGACGTAGGGCTATATCTGGATGAGGTAACTGACCTAACAATCCGGCTGGACCAACACTGCCATTCACAATGGTCCCGACCACCACGACCACTCACTGAGAGTCCTTCCCACTCATCGCCAGTCTGGGTGTATTCTACAAGGGCGCCTGAGGGGAAAGAGTGGGGAAAACCAATGGAGCTGGGAGCCACAAAGCCTGAATCAGAGAGGGTACGGCGAGCTGAGTGGAGACTTTTATATTATTGTGGCAGTCCTAAACACTGGAAAAAGGACTGTCTGTCCTTAAGAAACTGGGCAACTGGACAAATCCAGACATGGGCACCAGGGTGTGCTGCCCACCGTCTCACTCCAGCACTATTGGTGTCCTCCACCTCAGTGGAGAGCCCCTTGGCTCACCTGCTTCTGTCCATCCCAACTGAGTATGCCTCCTTGAGCCAGGTTTTTAGCACCAAGAGGGCTACTCAGCTTCCCCCACACCGACCCTGGGACTGCGCAATTGACCTCCTGCCTGGTGCTACACCTACTCGCTCTCGTATCTACCCTTTATCGGGCCCAGAGACGAAAGTGATGGATGAGTATGTTGCCGAGGCGTTAGCCCAGGGGTTTGTTGTGCGGTCCACATCACCAGCCTCCACCGGGTCCTCCACTCAGGCCTTGCAAAGACTACAGAGGCCTGAACTCTGTTACAGTTAAGCATCGTTACCCACTCTCCCTGGTCCCTTCTGCCTTAGAACAGCTCCAGGGAGCCAGGCTTTTCACCAAACTGGATCTCTGCAGCGCATACAACCTGGTGAGGATACGGGAGGGAGATGAGTGGAAGACGGCATTTAGTACCACCTCAGGTCACTAGCTGTACAGGGTAATGCCATTCGGGTTAGCTAATGCTCCAGCGGTCTTCCAGTCATTTGTTAACAATGTCCTGAGAGACATGCTAGGTATGTTTGTGATAGTTGTCATGGAAAATTGAAGTGTGAGCCTAAGTCTGAAATTTTTCTAAGTCAGAAGTCAAACGAAGTCAAAAATCAAGTGAAGTCAGAGAGATGCGGCACAACCAATTTACTGAAGAGTTTCAGCAGGCGTGGTCCAGTGGGAGCAGCTCCAAATGCTCATCCCAACTTCAGACTTTAAATACCTTTCAATCACCTTTAAAATTTACATAAATCCATCCCATTAACAGTTTTCCGCCTTTACCACTTCACCAACCATAGACAAAGGTCTTTTCACTGATGGCTCCCTGTCTTATCCACCACCTGCATTTCAAGGTTGCTTCCCATCCAGTTTCCCATCGAGTTCTCAATTGTAAACGCAGCTGCTTGATTAAAAATGTAGCCATTTGCTACAAGCTATCTGTGGGAACTATTGTTCAATTAAAAATTTAACTCTTTACTGCTGGATGTTTTCTGGGAACTCATGAGACAGCGTAAGACACTGGACAAAGTGTAACTATTTGCAGGTGCAACTGCTTGCTTTCCCATGGGAACTCGATGGTATGAGACACTGTAGGACAGGGACAAATGTAAAGGGATTTTTACTATACATTTCTCCCCTCTCTGACTTACAAGTCGGATACCTCAATAAATTCGGTTAAATACTGTAAGGCTAGATACTGAATAAAGGACCAATAATGCAGTAATACATGTTAATGATAAACAATACTGCATAATGTAGTTATATATGAAATACAAATGATAATCCTAAAGAGAGCATATCAAGATTTTTTAGCTGAACTGCTTTTTAAGTGATCAGGTTACTAAGAAGAGAGACCCTGTCACGATGTGGTGTTGTGGACTGGACGCCAACACAGAGCCAAGAGCTTCATACTTAACTTTAATGACGGATAACGTGCACAGAACTCAAACTAAACATATTAAAAATAACAAGTGTAAATAATAACATGAATAATCACAAAAGTGCACACACAGAATGACCAGCACCCTGCTCTTGATTCATTGGGGCTTCTAACGCCAACCCCCGATGAGGCACACCTCTGCCAGACACTCAGTGATCAGTAGCATCTGGTTCTGTCCCTTCTCCCTGGATGTGCAGGGCATTATCTGCTGATTGAATGCTGTTGTCAGTTGGAGCTGGGAGAATGGAACTGGTGGGATCTGCTGGCTCTGTTTTTTACTGGGATTGTCTTTGGCCAGTTAGTGCCAGTTAGTACTCTGGCACGTAAACTTGGTGTTATTTTCGATTCAAATCTTTCATTTAATCCCCATTTCAATGCAGTTGCGAAGACATGCTTCCTGCACCTTCGGAACATTGCCAAACTACAGCGTTTTCTGTCAATGGAAGACACGGCGAAAGTAGTACATGCATTTGTATACAGTAGATTAGATTACTGTAATGCCTTACTTTCTGGAAGCTCTCAGGGCACATTAAGCACCCTACAGTGCATTCAGAACACAGCCGTTAGGATTGTTAGCAGGAGCAGGAAGTTCGACCACATAACTCCCATACTCTCCTTGCTTCACTGGCTTCCTGTTAGGTACAGGGCTGACTTCAAGGTCCTCCTCTTAACCTACAAGGCACTTAAAGGTCTTGCCCCAATATACCTAACCGAACTGCTTAATACCTAAACACCTAACCGCCCACTTAGATCCCAGAATAAAGATCTCCTAATTGTCCCTCGCATAAATAAATGTATTGGAGCACGAACTTTCAGTGACAGGGCCCCTAGATTGTGGAACAGCTTGCCTGCTTCTGTACGGGATGCCGATTCAGTCTCAGTCTTTAAATCACGGCTGAAGACTTACTTCTTTAGTTTAGCTTACCCGCACCAATCACCATAGTGCACCATTACTAATGTCGCTGGTGCTGCTGTACATGCCATCGCACTATTGTTTCATGTCTGTGTCTGTCACTACTGGATCCTGCTCACTACTGACTCCCTCATTCCATTTCTCTCCCCACATGTCCGGGGGGGCCCGCTGTGGTCATCACCTGAGTCCAATGCCGAGCTACCATCTGGTCTGTGTGATGCATCTGATGCGCCAAAGGGACCCTGGCGGCTCATTGGTACCTGGAAGAAACATGGGACTCCTCACTGATCCTGGAGTTTAAAACCAAACTAACTTTTTTACTGTTAGTATACCCAAGGGGGTTGGGTAGCCGGTTGACCTTGGACCCTCAGAGGTTTTTTTTTTTTTTCTCCACACAGTGGAGTTTTTGGTTCCTCTCCTTCGTAGTCATCCGAGTCCTCTGCGCCCTCTGTCTAATCGGGCTCCTCCTGTTCCTCTGAGCCTCCAGCATGCGCTGTTGTGGCCTGTGAGCCTCTGGGCGAGATATCCTCTCTCAATTCTTCGATGTGGCTGTCCTGGCTAGCGGATGACACACAATGACCAGGATTGGTACTATAGTAAAAATCCCTTTACTTTTGTCCCTTTACTTTTGTCCCTGTCCTACAGTGTCTCACACCACCGAGTTCCCACGGGAAAGCAAGTAGTTTCACCTGCAAATAGTTACATTTTGTCCAGTGTCTTGCACTATCTCATGAGTTACCAGAAAACATCCAGCAGAAAAGAGATACATTTTTAATTGAACAATAGTGCTCATAGACAGCCGGTAGCAAACAGTTACATTTCTAATCGAGCAGCTGCACTCATAATTGGGAAACTGGATGGGAAGAAACCTTGAAATACAGGTGGTGGATAAGACAGGGAGTCATCAGTAAAAGGACATTTGTCGATTGTTGGTAAAGGGGCAAAGGTGGGGGGGAACCTGAGGTGCTAATCATGAATATTATTGGTGGAAAACTATAAAGGGGATGGATTTATGCAAATTATAAAGGGGATTGAAAGGTATTTAAAGTCCGAAGTTGGAATGAGCATTTGGAGCTGCTCCCACTGGACCACGTCTGCTGAAACTCTTCAGTAAATTGGTTGTACCGCATCTCTCTGACTTCGCTTGATTTTTGACTTCGTTTCAGAGTTTCAGACTTAGTTTCAGACTCAACAACATATTTTGGCGTTGTCGGCAGGATTGAAAAGAGGCCGCACAGGCTCCTGGTTCGGTGCTGCTCCTCAGGGCAACTGCTGATCTGGCACAGAACATTACAGGTAAGCATTATTTCAGATTTTGCTGCCTTTTAGTTTAGGTTCTGTGTTACAGACCAGCAGAGGGGGGCTTGGGCCGCTAGGAGACCTGTGCACCTCTCCAATAAAGAATTGTATTTAATGTTTGTGTTTATTACAAAAGGATAGTAAATTAGTATTTCATAGATACATATAAATTGGAATCGTGGAGTGAGAGGGTGAAATCCACTCTGAAATAAATTTTTCAAAGAGGTGGGTCCGTGGTCCAACTGTACATAGTGGAATCTGCACGCCAGCGTTGGCTTGACCCTGTTAGGGCAGTCAGCTTTAAAGCCTGTAGGCCTGTAGGTCACGTGGAGTGCTGGTAAAAGCCTGAGAGATCTCGGACAGGTATTGTGCGGCCCATGGCTGGTAGCTCTTGGTGAATACGCAGACTCTGAGTAAAGTAGGTTGACGAATCTGACTTTCTTCTGAAATTCCTGAGGGGGCCGAGGTGGGTCGATAGGCAGCTAGGATATATGGCAGTCGTTTCGAGAAAAAGGAGTTGAAAGATCGTATTGACGTTTGCTGTTTGTTTGAGGATGAAGCAGGAATGGTATTCCTACGCAAAGTTGATGTGTGTCTCTGTCTTAAGATAAACCTGTGGCAGTCGCATTGTGAGGTCAGCGGTACATGTCCTCACAATAGGCCGGACGGCAAGGCTTACGTCCAAACTTGTGGTTTGCGTTGTACAGTTTTATTAAATACTGAGTGATTAATTGTTGTTTTTAAAAGATTGTTCATAAAGAACTGAAAGAAGTAAGATTTGTGTGTACACGTGTATTGCAGCTGCCAAAAAAGTATGAATGAAGTAATATGAGAGAGAGAGTGATCACTTTGAGAAGAAACTACTTTGTGTATGTGTGTGTGTGTGTGTAACTGCAGTTCTGGTGAGTGTGTGTGGTTGTCAGTGTGAGAGGCGTTAAGGGGAGTGTGTGAAGAAGTGTATTTGTGTGTGTGTGCGTGCATATGGGTAATGTGTGAATTTTAACTAAAGGCCTTATAAGAGTGTGAAGTGATTTTTGTATATTTTTTCTATAACAATTAAGCAGAATTAGAGCAAGAAAAAGCTAGAGGAACATTGTCATAAACACATTAGGAGGGTGAGGGTCTATGAAGCAGTGAACAAGAAGATTGGCCCAACGCCCAGAAATTCTTCTGATAAAGGTTGACTGAGTGCCCAGAAAACTTTGGTACTGAGGTGCTGATCTTAGAAGAATCAACTGCAAAGTAAAAACATCACTAATAAATTATTAAATAATTAATAGGTTAAGTGCTTTAAAGATAAATAAATAAATAATAATACTAATAAATAATAATAATAATAATAATAATAATAATAGGGGGCTCAAAGAGAATCAAAGAATAAAGATGACTAAATAAACTAAAGTGAAGACCCTTGAGGGACAGTGTAGACAGAGCAGAAGAGATAATGGTGAAATATCAGAAAGTGAAGAGGACACAGAGATTCAGGTAGAACCGAGTATGAGATTAAGATCTGAAAGAAAATATGGGATGGTACAAGCACCTATATTGATTAAGGGAAGACATGCTCATTACATACCATGGCAGACCCAGGATTTGGAGGGCTTGGTTAATAGCTTGCCCGATCTGCATGAAGGGGCCCCGAAGTGGATACTGGACTTTGATGTCACGGGTGAGGTGTGTTTTGGGCACGGTAGAGGGCGCTCTGTTCTGACTGAGCACACCTGAGCTCATGAAGGCACAGGTGTGCTTCATTGGGGCTGACTATTTAAACCCCGGTGAGTCAGAACAGAGCGCGGCTCATTCGTTAGGCTCAGACTACAAGTTATGGTGGTTTTGGTATTTGGTAATCTGGGTAACTTGGTTTAGGCTGCAGTTCCTCGGTTTTGGTTTGAACTGCAGTCCTTTGCTCTTGTTTTGTTAATATAGTTAATAAAGTTATGATCCGAACTCAGTGGCTCAGTGTTGGCGTCCTCTCCACACCCCGCCACCGTTACATTTGAAGAAAAGACACTTGGGCGTCTCCTTGCTATAGGAGATGTAAAGCCTTATTGGCCAGAATAATTGGACAAAAGGCAATGGAAGAAATCATGACAAAAGCAGGCATGGAGCATCACGCTGTGAATGCAACCAGTGATGGTGTGGAATTTAAGAACCAATAGGAGAAACTCAAAATCCCTCTACTTATGTTCATTGCATGAAAAAGATGTGGAGAGCAGAAGCAGGAAGTGACCCAGATCAAGACAACCTCATGAAGGTGGTCTTTTGGACATTTGGAGCCCACGTGACACACACTGTGGTGGTGGTCTAGTGGTAGGGTACTTGCCTATGGACCTATGGCTCAAGAGGTCCCAGGTTCGAATCCCGACTCTAGCACTACCACCACTGGGTCCCTGAGCAAGACCCTTAACCCAGAGTTGCTCCAGGGGGACTGTCCCTGTGATTAGGACATGGATAAGAGCGTCTGCTAAATGCTGCAAATGTAATGTAAATGTAATGTAATGTACTGTGGATAAACACTGACAAAATGAAAAGAAAACCAAAGAACAAGTGTAACGGTGGCGGGGTGCAGGAAGGACACCAACTCAGAGCCAGGAGTTCAGAACATAGCTTTATTATCTATACTTACAAAACAAGACTGCAGTTCTAACTAAAACCAAGGAACTGCAGCCTAAACCAAGATACCAGATTAACAAGTGTACAAAACCACCATAACATGTAGGCTTACCTAACAAATGAGCCACGCTCTGTTCTGACTCATCAGGGCTTAAATAATCAGCCCCAATGAAGCACACCTGTGCCTTCATGAGCTCAGGTGTGCTCAGTCAGAACAGAGCGCACTCTACCATGCGCAAAACACACCTCACCCGTGACAGAATCCCCCCCCCCAAAGGCGCGGCTCCCGAAGCGCCAAAACATAACCTCTGGAGAGACCAAGAACAAAAAACATTCTTCAAAAAAGTCCCTTTATGGGGAATATGGTCAGGTCCACAAAACACTTCGATACAAAGGGACCTCTGACCAGCCATATCCAGGCAGCTGGTGGTGGTGAGGGGAATCCTAGAAGTTCAGTCCATTTCTTTATCTGTTGCCTGGACTCGACCCTGGAGTCACTGGAGGAATCGCCTGACTCAGTGGAACGCCTTGCTTTGATGGAACCTGAAAGAGAGCTAAACACAGATTTTACAGGGTTCAAAGAGGAAGACTTTTTCACATAGTCTGAACTCAACTTCCAACCCCTGCCATCCTTGTTCGTCATGTCTCTCTTCCCAGAATGTACAGTGCAGAAGTTGTCGTTCACTTTCTTGAATTGAGACATGTCACTGCTGATGTCTTTTGGCTCCTTCCTCTTCTTGATCATACTTCTCTGCTGCTTGGAGCTCAGTCAGGCAGCATCCCAGCTCTTGGTTCCACTACGAAAAGTTCCATATGGACTCCTCCACCAGCCACCTTGTTCTGAGTCTGCTGAATTGTAAGGGTGAACTGAAGGTAGGGAGTCATAATGCAGCTGCTCAACCTCTGGAATCTTTACCTGCTTCTCCATCAGACTGTTCTTCAGCTGCTCCGCTCTGGCGTTAACCACCAGGGTCCAGCATACACTGGTGTCTGTGGAGTGAGTCGAGATTCGAAGATCACCAATTTTGCTTCCATACTTCTGATCTGCTTCTCCAGCTCGGTGAGCTTACTGGCCTCACTTCGGGCTATTTTAGCTTCCAGCTTCTCCTGAATGGTTGGAGTCTCAATTCTCCTCGTTGTCTGGCATACAGTTTGGTCCCTCTGTTCATCCGTTCTCTCCAGCCTCTCTCTTTGGACAACCATCACAGCTTGCAACTTTGTTCTGTAGACTTCTCCCTCCTTTCTGAATTTACTGCTCTTTCCGTGAAGCACACCTTTGTCTTGAGCCAAAGCTTTTCTTTCTGTTTCTATGGCTTCGATCTCCCTTTGGCATATGGACAAGAGTCCTTTGGTCCTCTCCAGCTGAGAAAGCAGAAAGGTGATCCTTTCTTTGTGTTTCAACCCTTTGTTCTTGACCGAGGCATTGACCTGTAGCATAGAGGCTTCTTTCTCCGTCAGCTGCTGGTGGAGCACTGTCAGCCACTCCTTTTTCTGATGTCCAAGCTTCCGCCTTCTGAACCTTCTCTGAAGAAGACTTGCTGCCCAGCACTGCTTCTTGAAAACAGATCTTTGCTTGTGCATTTTTACTGCAGCCTGAATAATGGTGGCAGCTTTGTGCATTGCAGCAACGTTCTTTCGAACAGAATAACCTCTAAAAGCTGCCTAGATGCGTATCGCAGACCTTTTCCACATCTGGAATTTCTCATGGTCCCATTTACCCTTAATGTAGGACCTATAATGTCTTTGAATGATGATGGCTGAAACCCTTATGGCCTGGTACTTTTCTACCTCCCTGTGTCTTCTGAACGCAGCCTGATGTTGCAGGATCATCTCCCTTCTGACCCTCTGACCTCTGAAGCAGGCTTGCGGGAACATTGCAGCAGAGTGCAATTTTAAGAATTCCTCCCTCTGCTTCCTGACATCAAGTGTGGAACGATACCTAAGCTGGATGGCAATAGCAGCATATTTGATGCATAAATATCGCGTCCGAGCACAGTGAGCCCTGTAAGCACATTGTATCACAGTGGCAGCCTGGTGCTTCTGTTTCAGAGTCTGTCTGGTCTTCATCCCTCGGAATGCGGCTTGCAGAACAACAGCAGCCATCTTTTTCTCCTTCAAAGACTTCCTTCATCATCTTATTCGCTAGGTAATATTGCTGAACAGTCCTGGCTGCCCACAGTAGCTTCAGGTAGTATTTCCTGCTTAAATGCTTCCTTACCTGCGCCTGAATGGTTACTGCAGCCTCATGTTCAATCCGCATCTGCACCCGAACTTTCATTCTAAACTTCCCACTAACCTGGAGCTGCTCCTTCTCTGCTTTCTGCACAGCAGACGGGTTAGTGGTGCTGGGTTTGGGGGTCGACTCCTTGATGCCGCTTTCCTTGCTGCGAAGGGCTTTCTTGGTCGACCTCCCCGGTTGCACGATGCAGGAAGCGGTCTCCGCTGTCCTCCTCCTCTCAGTGTCAGGAACGGCCTTCTTTGCCACTGCCTCGCTTCTCTTGTTGCGGGCGGCCTTCTTTGCCTTCCTCTCGTGTTTAAGGGTGCAGGGAGCATTTACTAACAATGTTTTGCTGTTATTCGCGCTGGCTGTGTTCACTGCTGTATTCTCACGTTGAGCTGCACAGAGCACCTTGTTTACCGTAATGCCGCTATTAGCTGCGCAAGGAGAATTCTTTACCGCAATGCTGCTATTAGCTGCGCAAGCAGAATTCTTTACCGTAATGCTGCTATTAGCTGCGCAAGCAGAATTCTTTACCGTAATGCTGCTATTAGCTGCGCAGGGCGCGTCCACTATCAACGTCCTGCTTTGAATGATGTAGGGGGAAATCTCCACTATCCTCCTGCTTTCCGGAGTGGGAAAAGACATGTGGCTCAACACGTCCAGGCACCGCTGTGTCTTCGCAGCTAGAGCGGCCAGTCTCTGCAGCAGGAAGTTGAACCAGTCCGTGCCCATCTCGGGCCCCAGGCAGCAGACGAGCGGGACATCAGACGTCAGCCGTGTCAGATGTTTCTCGAGCTCCCTGGCTGTGGCCGCTTGCGTCCGTCACACCCAATCCTCGCCCTCCAATTCCTCACGGAGGTCAACAGACTCAACGCAAGCCGGCACCCTCATCTCCCAGGTTTCAATAAGCTCCAACGTCTTCTTGATCACGGCTGCACTCGTTCGCAACACCCGCTCGTGATCGCACTCCTGTGTACAAAACCACCATAACATGTAGGCTTAGCCTAACAAATGAGCCACACTCTGTTCTGACTCATCGGGGCTTAAATAGTTAGCCCCAATGAAGTACACCTGTGCCTTCATGAGCTCAGGTCTGCTCAGTCAGAACAGAGCCCAAAACATACCTCACCCATGACAACAAGAAAGAGAAGTGCTGAGAAAGGTGGCACAGCTTCAGCTGGGAGAACTGATAGGAAAAAGCTAAGAAAAAGGCGGAAAAGACTCAAGTCACAGTTGTGGAAGAAAAGACTTGGCAGGCCTCTTATAGGCCAATGACTCCAAATCCTGCATCACCTGTGAGTCAGCAACTGGATGGAGTTCAACAACCACAGCAGCCCACAACTCCCTCAGTTCCAATCATCAATGTGTATGCACAGCCTGGCGGAAGTGGACCAAGCAAGCCGAAATTCAGCAGACAACAGCAGCCCCAAGGTCCACCTGGAGTGTGTTGGGGATGTGGACAACCAGGACACACCCGAAGGAAATGTTCAGTAAATCCATGGAAGAGACCTGGAGTGCAGGAAGGTATGGGTTGGCGGGCTCCCCAAATTGTGGGTAAAGAACAATCGCAGCAAAACCCAAATTTAGGACGTCCATGGACAGGAGGGAATCAGAACCCTGCCTGGACTGGATTAAATCAAAACTCCGGCCCAGTAAATTACTGGGGTGGACAGAATGGGTGCTAGGGAGGCCCATAGGGTCCTACAGGGGAGGGTCAGCTCTTATTGACAAGCAAGGGAGCTGATGAGGAACCAATGCTGCAGGTTCAGGTAAATGGCAAAACTATACCCATGATGATAGATACAGGAGCTTTTTATACATGTCTAAATTCAAATTATGCCATAAACCTCCCCAGGTCAGGAAAGTTCATTAAGACAGTAGGATTCTTGGGTCAAGTGCAGCTAATACCAGTGACTGCTCTAGTTAACATAACAGTACAGGGAAAAACAATCAATTTACCTATCTTAGTTTCAGAGCAAACTGCAGTAAATTTATTAGGGAGAAATGCTTTGTGCCAGTTGGGATTCCAGATTTGGTGTACACCTGATGAAGTTTATGTGGATGAAATGGCAGTCAGTGCTCAGATGAATGTGACATTAGGAAAGGAAGCTAATGTGTACTGGTTAGGAGAGATAGAAAAGCCCATTCAGAAAATAATGAGTCTGTGGGGAAAGTTTATTTCAGCACAGATACCAAAAGCAAGAGACCCCAGATTAGAATATCACTGTACTATGATTTATGATAAAAGCCACGATGAGACGTTGGAGGAAGAATGGCTTAGAAAGACTGCAGGAACAAAAGTTAACCTTAAAGCTAGAAGTGTGGTGATACGGACAGAATGAGCAGTGCTTCAAGTGAAGGATAATGAGTTCATCAATGAGTGGTATGATGTTGAAGGAGCAAGACCACACGTGACATTGTTAATAAATGAAGGATTTGAGTCAAAGGAGCTGGGAACCATGGTTAAAAGAGCAGAAGAACTGAAGTGGAAGAAGACACAAAATCCATTGATACTGTGTGCTGAAGATAATTCAATGATCAGCATGTTGTATGAATTGGAAATGACAGCAACACCACAGGCAGTAGCAATCCCAAGATTTGAAAATGATGATGTCTGGAAGCGAATGAATGCACAACTGAAAGAAGAAGATTCCCTGAAGAAACAAATGATTAAGCAAGTTCCTGAAGAACTGTGGTCACAACATGAGACAGATGTGGGACTGGTAAAATCAGCTTCACCAGTTCAGATTGGTGCACGATCTAAGAGTAGTAAATGCAGCGGTAGAAGACTGGCAAGCAGAAGTGCCCAATCCACACACACTACTTATGAACATTCCAACAGATGCCAAGTACTTTACAGTAATAGATTTGTGTTCTGCATTTTTTAGCATCCCAGTAGCAGAAGAGTCAAGGTATCTATTTGCATTTACATACAGGAGGAAGCAGTATAGTTATACAAGGTTACCACAGGGATTCAAACATTCCCCTCATATATTTAATCAAGTTCTGAGACAGGATTTAGAAGAACTGGATCTAAACAGCATAATGCTACAGTATGTTGATGATTTAATCTTGTGTTCCCCTGAAGTGGAACAATGTCATGAAGACAATGTCATGTTAAAGTTCTCAGAAAATTAGTTACAATATGGACAGGATGGACCACGCCTGCTGAAACTCTTCAGTAAATTGGTTGTGCCGCATCTCTCTGACTTCGCTTGATTTTTGACTTCGTTTGATTTCTGACTCAGAAAAAGTTTCAGAGTTAGGCTCACACTTCAATTTTCCATGACAGTACCACCCTTCTGCCTCGATCCAGGGCTCTCCTGATTGCTTCCACTGTGTTCTTCTCCTCCTGTTGATCATCGGCACTAGCGTTGTCTGACTGTGTTCTAGGCAACAGGTTTCTGGGAACTCAAGTACTGTGGTTAAAGTGATACCAAGTAGTACTACTTTCCACTTGTATTGCTGTGAGTGTCACTATTACCACCTTGTGAGGACCAGTTCATCTTGGTTCACTCAACCTCCTCCTAAAAACTCTTATGTACACTTGGTCACCTGGTCTCAAAGGGTTTGCGGGCTCCTCCTCTGGTTCTGGAGCACGTCTCAGCTCCTGTTGATAAATAGCTCTATGTACAGCAGTTAGTTGTCTCATATATGCTCTCAGCTCTGCTTCCCTTGTTCCAAGGGAGGTCCCTGATAGGGTTCCCTCAAATGGGATACAGGCATTTGTCTGCCAGTAAACATCTGATATGGAGTCAGATGAGTGGTTCACTAGCTTGCATTCGGTAATGCATCAGAGCTAAGGGCAGAGCATCAATCCAATTAAATCCAGTTTCTGCACAAATTTTGTTTATCTTTGTTTTTGTCTTTCTTTGTTCTCTTTCCAACATCCCTTGAGACTGGGGGTGATAAACACATCCCAGTCATTGTTTTGATTCTCAATTGCTGTAATACCTTTTTACCTTTTACCTTTTGTATAAAAGCTGATCTATTATCTGAATTTATTTGGGATGGAATTCAAAATCTTGGGATGACTTCTCTCGTCAAAAAGTTAATAATGTGTCTAGCTGGGGTAGTAATTCCCTGTCGCACATTATTTTGAGCACTGTAAATATGCATGTAAATCTTCTTCTTCTTCTTTTTCTTTCGGCTGCTCCCGTTTAGGGGTCGCCACAGCGGATCAACTGTCTCCATTTCTTCCTGTCTTTTGCATCTTCCTGCTTCAACCCGACCACCTGCATGTCCTCTCTCACCACATCCATAAACCTCCTCTTTGGTCTTCCTCTTCTCCTCTTTCCTGGCAGCTCCATCCTCAACATCCTCCTTCCAATATAATCATCGTCTCTCCTCTGCACATGGCCAAACCAACGCAACCTTGCTTCTCTAACTTTGTCTCCAAGACGTCTAACCTGAGCTGTCCCTCTAATATACTCATTTCTAATCCTGTCCAACCTCGTCACACCCAACGAAAATCTCAGCATCTTTAACTCTGACACCTCCAGCTCCGCCTCCTGCCTTTTCGTCAGTGCCACCGTCTCCAACCCATACAACATAGCTGGTCTCACTACTGTCCTGTAAACCTTACCTTTTACTCTAGCTAGTACGCGTCTGTCACAAATCACTCCAGCCACTCTTCTCCACCCATTCCAACCAGCCTGCACTCTCTTCTTCACCTCTCTTCCACACTCGCCGTTACACTGAACTGTTGATCCCAAGTATTTAAACTCCTCCACCTTTGTTACCTCCACTCCCTGCATCCTAACCACTCCACTTTCCTCCCTTTCATTCACACTCATGTATTCTGTCTTTGCCCTACTCACTTTCATTCCTCTCCTCTCCAGAGCATATCTCCATCTCTCCAGGTTCTCCTCAAGCTGCTCCCTACTCTCACTACAGATCACAATATCATCAGCAAACATCATCATCCACGGAGACTCCTGTCTAACCTCGTCCGTCAACCTGTCCATCACTACTGCAAACAAGAACGGGCTAAGTGCTGATCCTTGATGTAATCCAACCTCTACTTTAAATGCATCCGTCACTCCCACTGCAGATCTCACCACTGTTACACTGCCCTCATACATATCCTGAACTACTCTCACATACTTCTCTGTAACACCAGACTTCCTCATACAAAACCACAACTCCTCTCTAGGCACCCTGTCATATGCTTTCTCCAAATCCACAAAGGCACAATGCAGCTCCTTCTGACCTTCTCTGTACTTCTCCATCAACACCCTCAGAGCAAACATTGCATCTGTGGTGCACTTTCTCGGCATAAAACCATACTGCTGTTCACTGATCCTCACCTCTTTTCTTAACCGAGCTTCTACTACTCTTTCCCATAACTTCATGGTGTGGCTGATCAACTTTATCCCTCTATAGTTACTACAGCTCTGTGCATCACCCTTATTCTTGAAGATCGGTACCAGTACACTTTGTCTCCACTCCTCAGGCATCTTCTCACTTGCCAAGATTGTGTTAAACAATCTGGTCAGAAACTCAACTGCCATCTCCCCTAAACATCTCCATGCTTCCACTGGTATGTCATCCGGTCCAACAGCCTTTCCATTCTTCATCCTCTTCATCGCTGCCCTTACTTCCATCTTGTTTATTTGCTGCACTTCCTGGTTAACTCTTCTCACATCATCCAGTCTTCTCTCTCTCTCATTTTCTTCATTCATCAGCTCCTCAAAGTATTCCTTCCATCTGCTCAACACGCTCTGTTCACCTGTGAGTACGTTACCATTTCTGTCTTTAATCGTCCTGACCTGTAGCACATCTTTCCCAGATCTGTCTCTCTGTCTAGCCAATCGGTAAAGGT